>OX579680.1:20193589-20793589 GCA_951230905.1 Cheilosia variabilis | reverse complement strand
CAAAAACTGAGTAGTAGCTCCCTGTCCATGACTCCATTCAAAACGTTTAAACCATTTTCGAGATATGGGAAATTCAATTGAAAACGTGACTGATTTTCATCAACACTTTTCATCTGACTTTTCAAATTGCTCAGTTTTGTTGTTGCCCTTTCAGGAGAGCTCTTTGCATTAGACGGCACCGTTGAAAAATCCTGAAAAGAGCTACGCGTACTCGTGTAGTAAATATTTCAAAGATTATATATATATACTCTGATTCTTAAAAGTTATTCATAAGCAAATTTGTTTATTGCATACATTTTTTTAAAGTTCCGTGCTTTGAGGTTGGTTTTGAGTATCGACCCATGGTGTTTTTTTTGCAAATATTGGACTTTCTCAGCTGAAATTCATAAGAAAAAATGAAGAGATAATCGTCTGGACGGTATCGTTTTTGAATTTTGTTTTACTATCGTCAGTTTTTATTATAAAATGAACTGGATAAAACTGTCAAATTCGTAATTGTTGTACTTAGTTGCTAGTTTGGAGGTCTTTGGTTTCGACGATAATCGTTTGAAATGTTACGGAATGGGGGCCCTACTTCTCTAATAATTATTAGATGAGCTTATTATGTGGCATCTCCTTTCTGAATGGATGTGAAAATGTGTCACATTTGTTGCAAGTCAAGCTTTAATTTTTTTTTAAATTTTATCTACATAAATAAAACTAAAAAAAACAATTCTGTGAGTTTGTAAAATTGACAGTGACACAAGCTTTTCTCTTTTGTTCGTATGGATTTATTAAAACTTTTATATTCTCAGAGACTGCCTTAAAAATATTTTCACCAAAAGTATAAATTTTCAGTTGTGGCGCTTTAAGAAACCCAAGTAGCACTATGTACCATTTCGTTACCACAACTCATTTGAACTGGTTGTTTGAGGTTGTCGAAAAGGGGACTTTAGATTCATTGTTGTGAAGTTCAAAAAAGTTATCATTTTGCGTCATTAAGCCACTTTTCAGGACAGATTTTGACATGCCGACGTTCCCCGAATTACTTCTGCGATCCTCTCGAGAATGAATTTTAAATGCTTTTTGAATAAAAATTGTAAGGCCTCAATGTAAGTACTATAGGTACTAGTTTCTACTAGAGAACGCCTATTCATATGCAACAAATTATTTCTTCCGTTTTACTAATGTACAGAAATTAGCAAGTCTTTGTTTTGTTATTGCTTCTGTTCGTAGCGAAACAGTAAATGCCAAAATATATCTACTGAAATTCACCTTGCATTTTGACATATTTCATAGAAACTCGGTTTTAAAATGAAGCCGCTATAAGGAAGACAAAAAACGTGTAGCATTTAAAAATAAAATAATTCAATACTTGATCTAAAATAAATACTTCATATTTGATGGGTAGCTTAATTTTAGTTGAAATCGGCTTATAGATAGATACACAGATAACATTTTTTTATTAAGACTTATGTTCACAATTATTAAATTTTTAAAAAAAAATAAAAGCTTTGCCTAAAAGGCATCAGCTCATACTAAGCTAGTATTTTTAGATAGAAAATAAATTTCTTAATTAAAATTTGTTTATCTTACGCCAATTTTATCTGACACAACATTTCAATATTTAAGAACGACTCAAGTCTTAAGCATTTCAACAAAAAAATAATTTCCTTTAACTTTTAAGACTTAAGACGACACACGAATTAATTTAAAAATCTATTTTACATATTTTTTTAATTTTAAAAAGTCTCTTTAGTCCACACTTAATAATTAAAAAGTGTTTAGTTAAACTGAATATACAAAATAATTGGACAAAAATAATTCTCCTGAATTAAGGCAATTTTCTTTATATACATTTTGTTCGTTACCAACACTGAAGTCGTTTTGAAAATCGACTTTCACTATTAACAAGCATATGATCAGACCAAATTGCAGCTAAAAACTTTTCTCTCTTTTTAAAAATGGCATAAAACAGCTTTTGGCTTAAATAGACTTCAGTAACTTTACCTCGTTTGTAAAGCTTAATATGCGCCAATTTAAGCTTCAGTCTTAATGGGGCGCACTGATACGTCCATTGTTGGCCAGCGGGCTACAGGGTGACCGTTGCAGAACTCCGAAAAGCCGCAAGAAAAAGGGCCAATGATAAAAAAGTGTAATTTCTGAAGCTATTCTGCAAATTTACAATTTTTGAACAATATTTAACAAGCATTGGCTCGGTAAACACTATAATAGTATTATTATAGGCAACTGAGTTACGTTTCAAATAACAGCAAATTTTTTGAAGCGCTTTCTCCAACTAAAAATAGGGCCAAAATAATAAACTCTCGAAAAAAGTGCCAAATTGCAACTTCAGTCGCACAACGGCAACACTGGTGGGCTAGTCACTTTGATAATTCGACTCACTTCATATTACAGGGCACACTTACAACTTACACAACACAACTTCATTAAGACTTCATTGGAGAAATTTATATTTTGCAGACAGGCAGGACAAAAAAACTTTTTCTATATTACCGATCCACTTCCGGATACTTTCGAAACAACAGCGAAGAAACTAATCTCTTAGCTCCCTCTTCATTCGCATATTCCGTACTAGTGCGCCTTGTCGATAAAAATTTCATTTTAATGAAATTTATCTGCCAGCAACTTGCTACGACACAATTGCATGAGTTATCTCTTAGATGAGAATTTCAGCAATATTCGTGATTAATTTTTGCGAGTCCAGGAATTAGCAATCAACTAAATGGCATCACTCTGAGCCGCCACCACCGCCAACGGCCGGTCACACTCCTTCCTTGCCAATGATCGATATGCTCTGTCGAAGCCTTCCTTTTTTTTCCTCTTGTTCTGTACTGCAAACGAACCCTTATAGATTCGCACACTTGTCTGAATTTATTTTTATTCCAGCATCCGGCAATCTCTCTAATAGCATTCTTTATAGCACATATGCTCATAGAATGTTATAAATACGTCATATAACTATGAAAAGAAGGCTATTTGGATTATCATCGAAATATTGGCGGCATCTTTCTGTTGGCCTGTCCTTGGCATCCTTGAGGGATGTTCGCTAATGTGCACTCGTATACATTACAGACCGTAAGTAATCGAATAATTGGTGTTCGGGGGAGGCCTTCCATCCCCATAGGTCCCGCATATCCTAATCCTGCCACAGTCAAAAGTTGAGTTAGGTCCAGTTTTCGCAAAGCAATTCGCATATTATCGATTTGTCAGAGTAATGTTTAAGCCGCTCCATCTGCGATGGTGTCAACATGTCGAGTGGCTACAGATTGAATTTTCATTCATCCCTTCATCGTCGTGAGTGGGTATACGTAACGTGGTGTGTGTGTTTTTTTTTCTCTCTTTGTTGCATTGTGTGTATATTCATCGTGCATGTTGGTAGTTGATCCCTTTTCCTTTCATCCAAAGCACTCATGGCAATGACAATGACGACGACGACGACGACGACGACGACGACGACGACGTTGCTGCTCGTGCTCCTCCGCCTCGTTTCTATTCCTACACAGCGACTAGATTGGAGTTGGAATAATGGAAATGTATGCGATAATGTAATTGCTTTGTTTCATCCCCCGAGAAAAGGCAGCGAAGTTGTTCGCTCTCGCAGATAAAACACGAAAAAAAGCAGCCAAAAACGAAACAGAAAATGAAAGAAGAGAGGCGAACAAAAATTGAATTAGATTTAATGAATGAATTACAGTTTGGATGGATAAAAAGGATTGGTTATTGATTTTTATTCCGCCAGGATAAAATATTACTCCATAAGTGATATGAATTGATTTGGAGTAAAAGGCTTCCTTTCCCTTCCCCCGTTCTCTTATTTCATGTGTGGCAGGCACTGGGATTTCCTGTGGGACGCGAGTGTTGCAGGAATTTCGTTCTCGAAGAGTGGATACAAATGAATGATAGAAGTGATTGCAGGGTTGTGCTTGTGAACTACAAATTAGTCTGAGACGATAGTTTGGTATTTTGGAAATAGAAAAATATTGATCTTCTGATCTCTCTGAGAAAGATCAACTTTCTAGTCGAGAATCACAACATTTTCATCGACCATACCATCAGCATTCATCGTTACGAGCTCTATATGGACATGAACGAGTTCGGGATCTGTTGACAAGCTGACCCAACTGTTTCGCGTGACACTGAAGCACGGAACTATTCCAAATATACCGAACTTCAAAATGGTGATGCGTCATTATGTTCGTCATTATTCTTATTCAATCTCATTCCGGGGTATACATGGTAGGCAGGTCATAGAGGGCACCACCAACTATGGTTGTAAGCGGGCAACATCACCTGCTCCAAATTGGCCAAAACAGTGGTTGAAAAAATGGCAAAATTAGTAAGTACAAGACTCAGTATATTCGCTCAACAAGTGACCAAATATCTGTTCACCATCTTGGATGCAACGTCACTATTGACAGTAGCAACTTCTAGGTAATCAAAAAGTTCCTCTCCATCATCTTCAAAGGATTTCTAGCTCCGTGGATATTTGACGAAGAATAGCCACTGGATGGTGCTGCTACCTACGGTTTGGAAAAATATCAGGGCACTCATTCTGTAACTTTTCAAACGATTATCGTCGAAACGATAGACATCCAAAACTAGCAAATAAGTGCTAAAATTACAAGTTTGAGAGCTTAATCCAGTTTATTTTCCACAAATATAATGAAAGCTGACGTTTGTTAAAAAAATTCGACCGGAATATGGCTTATTTTGCTGATCAAAGTTGCAAAAACGATATTGTTTAAACGATCGTTGATATACGGAATCTGCCCCCAGTTTTAACGGGCGCTCTATAGAACTAACCCTTATAGCGTTCGGCCTCGCTTGGCGCCCCGTGCTAGACAAGAAAGAAGGGTAAGATCTTTCCGGGCTTCTTTGAAAAAAAAGTTCTTCGACGGATCTCTAGTCCGCTAAACGTATACGAATGGAGGAGTGGATGATAGAGGAATAGACATAAATTTGGTCCAAAATGTCAAAACACTTCTACGAATGGTAAATAAATCACCAGCCAAGCGTATTTTTGAGGCTCAATGTCAAGGATGAAGACTGTAAAGAACACCAAACGTTGTAAAAACCGAGCGAGAGCGGAACAGAGAGTTATTGATCGAGAAAAAGGGTTGGCGACATGTGGCAGTGGAAAAAAAACCCTTAAGCAGAAAAATCACTTATTTAAAAGCAACCAACTTTCATGTAAAAACTACCAAGTCATGCTGTTACTATTGCTCCTGCAGAGTTAGTGGGCTAAAAATAACCGAGTCAGCTTCTTTACAGAAAGTCGGTTAACAATAACTGATTTATTAATATCCCCTACAAATTTTCACGGTCCAAATCAAAATCTAGAAACTTCCCAAGTAACAATTTGACTTCGGTAAGGTTAAAATTTGTAATTTCTGTAGGCAACAGCTTCGATAGAGCTTCAACCGAAGTTGATCCATTTCGAAGTAATTGTTTCGATAATAACTTCAGTAAGACCTTTACGAGGCATAAACACAGGCTTTTAGAGGGATGTTAAATTAAGTTTCGATAGCAGCTTACCGAAGACGTCTGGAGATGTGTGGAAAGTGAATTGCTTCGATAAGGTTTGTGGTCCGAAGCGCTCTCTAGGAGCTTCCTTAGGGCTTCTGACCGAAAACATTATAGAAGCAATGAACTGTCATGCAGTCAACCGCTTGCGATTGGAAGCTGTACAGACGCACTTACTCGTTCTTCCTCCTAACTTACATATGGAGGCATTATAGAGGTACAAATTAATTTCATATGAAATGAATCAAAGCTGTCTAAAGAAACCATAATAATTAATGAATCGGGGAAAAATGACAAAAAATAAAACACTTTTAGCACAGTTAAAAATATGTCAGTAATGTGATTTTAAATAAACACTTTCGCCCATAAATAAATTGGGTAACACTAAATGTCTTTCTTACAACTTCGGTCGAGTAAGCTGCAAGTTTATTGCAAATTTTAACGAAACTCTAAAATGTATCAAGTAGTTCAGATTTATCACTGCTACAGCATTATGACTAATTAGGGGTAGTGTATTGGACTACTACGCAGCAGGACCCATGTTCGATTCTCAGTGCGACGCATGTAAGTAAAATATAAATTATAACGAGTACGTAAATGGTTAACTCAATTTAAAAAAAAAAAAAATAAGAAAATGTAAAATTAAAAAATGTAATTAAAAACATAAATATATTTTTCTTGTTTATATTTGAGCCTCTATAAAGCTTCCATAAAGTTTCGGTAAGCCCCTACCAAAGTAATGACCTACTGCTGATAAATGTGAGATGCTTCCGTGGATGTAAATTGCCTTTCAGACGAAGTAGTTGTGTCTGTATCGTAGCTCAGGGAAGTTAAAGACCAAAAAATACAAACCGTCACACGCTCTGCTTTAGAACTATCACCGTGAAAACAATTATTTAAACAACGCAATTTTGAGTGGAAAAATGTTATAAAAAACCACTTTTATTTTGTGACCTGCTCACCCAACCTGCCTGGTTGGTTCCTGCTGAAAGACAGGCTTTCGTCATACAATACTAAGTATTTACCTTCTCGGTCTTTCGTTAAGTTTATATCTTCGCTCACGACATCGACAGCAGAGTTGCAATACTCATGCAGTTCGATACAGTGTCTTCAGTAAGATCTTACCAAGCTGTTTTGAAAGTATTAAACAAGTAAATACCTGCATTAAAGTGCTCCAGATGTGTTTCCATTAGGCCTTATGCAGTTGATATTGGGGGAGGTGAAATAGCTTCGATAGCACCTCACAGAAGTCAAATTGTTCCTTGGGTTGGTCGGTAACAACTGATTAAATGTGTTTTTTATTAAACAATATGCATTAAACTTTTTTATCTCGGTAGTTTAACCACGAAAACTTTTTTTATTCCAGCAGAGACTTAAACACATTTTTTTCAACCGAGCAAAAATCGCACTCGGTTGGCCAATTTTTGAACCTGCTTTAGGTATAATTTGTGTTGAACCTGAGAGTTGAGAGACCTCACCTAGCAGTTCAGCGAAGTAACTGTGCCCACTAAATCAGAGAATACCAATCATAATATAATAATAATGACCTTAAAAATGAAGGTCAAATACAACAGATAAATGAAACGTTAGCTTCGTTTGCCAAGTTAAAAGCGTGCCCAGAAGATCGCCAACTATATTGAGGTATATACGTTCCTAGACATGTTACATCTCTGTGAATAATCTAAAGACGATCTACAACCAACTGCTATATATGAAGGTAGGCTGTCTGTTGAAATGTAGAAATGCGGTCTAATCAAGGATCGCAAAGCCACTGCCACAGGCAGTGTTTGAATAAAGTTTTGGAAGATAATAAGTTAATGGTTGTCAAATATCAATATTGTCATTGAAAAAGAATCCGAGGAAGCACTATCCGAATTCAGTCATGACCAGTACGGTCTCAACCCTGCAGTTTATACAGAAGTCGCTGTTAGGTAGGTTGAACCTTTTGACTCTCCTCTTATAGAAAATCAAGAATGATGATCATTGTGGGGTCTACTGATCGAAAGTGAACTCCTCGATCTTCTTGGAAAACATTCTTATTTAGACATGCTTCGAATTGGTACTTTAAAGCATCCACTTGGCATCTACGCTTTGCTCTTAGGATCACTTTCTTCTTCTTCTTTTCAGTAAACCTGGACCTCCAATAACAGTCCCCTTTAGTTAACCCTGCCATTAGGCCCTAGTTCCTTACTCCAAGGTGGTTGAGGTCCCCTTCCACTTGTGGAGGGATACATAAGGCTAGGTATTTCTCTATTCTGCACCTTTAAGTTGGAGTCGAAGACTCTATGGGCCAGGACCTTTTATATCCATATCCGCTTTACATGTCATTACAGACGACCGATAAGCCGATAAGACTAATCAATTACAGGTGGAAGATCGAGCAGACTTTTAGACTTCTAGCTTAAAAACTGCCAGTGGCAGACGACTTTTTCCGAAAATGTCTTTCCAATGCTGCTTTTGGGGTGGCTATGAGAGCTTCACTTTTGAAAATTCATCAGGCACTCTTTGCGCACTCTTTGAAGTGTGCCCAACGACGGCAGGTAACGAAAAGGTTAAGAAAATTATTAGGGCGCACTTAATCAACTTATTAGCTGACTATAACACATATCTAGCTATGCCACACCCCCTGGATGATATTGAAGAACTCTATAGCTAGCTCCACGTTGTAAACAAAGTCGTGAAAAAGGTCTAACACGGGGTGATAAGCTATCGCACAGTTTTTTAACATCAGCCGACTGAACGACACTCACCTTCGCCATCGGAGGTACAATATTTCCAAAGCCAGCTGTCAGCTGTGCTTTGTGAATTTTATGAGAGGACCTTCTACAGAAAAAAGGCCCATCTCCCAAATCAATTCAAATCTGCGTGCATACAACTGTCCTTGGATGAGAGTTCCTCCACTGGACCCGCGCCCTACAATCCATCGTTAAAACCACACAACTGACACACGTAGTTATTTTTCCCACAGACAAGCTGTCAAATAGAACTCAATTCATTGGTCGTCGTGACAGCAGAAATTCATTGCTCTATTTTCTACAACAATTGTTGATTAAAATTTAAGACAAACGCCGCACACTGATACCACTCTTGATCCTGCTTCCAATAAAGTGTCCAATGCAGCAGCAGCAATACGAATTTTACTCAAAACAAACACACCCATGTACCAGTGACTGTGTTTCAGAGAAGGTACCTGCAGCATAAATCTTTCGGAGCATTTTACAACCAAATTTCGGCAGGAAATGGCCCATAAAGCTTTTGTGTTCATTTATTGTTTGTGACAGCTCTTATATTGAATTAGTTAACTTAAAAGGACCCTCAGGGTGTTTAAACAAAAATTATACGTGACAAAATCCAGGCCATCCATACACGCACATACACACACGCACACACCCAAGCTGGGAGAGTTCTCTTCCAGCTGCGCTGCCATCAAGCCAAATAGCCGATGCGTGTGCATCAAAGACCTGGACATGGACACAGAGGATGGACAGGATTATTCAGAAGTTATGAAATGTTCAGAATTTTGCACTACTAGTTTAAGGGCGACTTAACACAAACAATGCATACAATTATTATTATTTCGAACTAACAAAAACACTGAAAGGACACCCACAGAGGTAAGTTCAAGCTCCATGCACAAATACCCCAATCTGCTGGCAAAACACACAATGGCAACACAAAGCCTATTGATGGCCCACTGTTATTGTGCGTACAGTATACTGTTGTGTTGGGGGGAGCAATGAGTGTTTGTGATAGGATAGGCATGGGGGAGAGGCTGTGGCATCCCTTTGAGCGTTTATGTGAGGCTGTTATCAATTACACAAGGTAATTAATTTTGAAACAAGCTCTTTTGAGCTATAATCATGTAATTTCGTGTGTAAAGTGCACGAGGGATGTGCGCGGGGGTGTATGGCGTAGCTGTTTCGCTTTGTGAATTTAATTTAAGATGAGTTTAAATGTACACGCGAGCCTAGTGACGAAGAAGGAGCCAACCATCCACTCGCACTGGCATTGCCAACCACCGCAACTGAGTTGGGAAGCGACTGCGACTGCCACCCCATGTTGATCCTGGTGCTCTCTTCGGGTGAATTATGTTGCTGGCACAAATGTAAAAAGTGTGCGTTCGGGTGAAGTGGTATACCTCTGGCAGGTAATTTAATTAAACTTTCCTTTGATTAATCATTTAGTTATGTCGGTTGCTGTTTTGTGTGGGGGCGGTGGCTGGTAGGTGTGTTTGGCATGAGATGAGTGGGTGGTGCGGCCAGGTAGGGGCACGCTCTGTAAGATGATACATTATTGTGTTTTGTTTTAGTTTCCTGTCGCGTGCCAAAGGCGGGACAGGGGCAAACTTTATTAAATAACTTATAGCCATAAGCATGTAATTAGCAGAGCTGGCTTCTGGCTATTTTTTTAATCTTTCCGCTCGATTGCGAAAGTAATTAACTTTCTATTTGAACTATCTGTGCTTCGTGAGGCAAAGGCGAGAGATGATTTCACATTCGAATTTGCGTTGCTGAATTGAAAGGTTCTGGAAGAAAATCAATCATTTCTCTTTGCAAAATTGTTGCAGGAGTAGGCACATTTGTGGAGAAAGAGATACTACTACAGATGCGTTTGGCAAACATTTACATGTGAATCGGACAAATAAGTGATTTTAGCTGCGGCACAGCGAGTTGTCAAACATGCAGCGGGGGTATAGCAAGAAGCTCAGCTGTTGCATGGGGATGGATTGACATTTATTAGAAAAAATGGGGTTAAGAAACTTTATATAGGTACAGGCTCTTATAAAGGGTGATTTTTTAAGAGGTTTAGAACTTTTTAAAAAAAAAAAACACAAAAAATTCGAAAAAATGAATGAAATATTTATTTGAGTCGATAGTTTGAACCTTGCAATTTAATGTTTAAAGATAATTTCATGCAAATGTTGACCGCGGCTGCGTCTCAGGTAGCCCATCCGCTGAGTCCAATTTTGGCATACTCTTTCACACATATCGGCCGGTATCTCACGAATGAATGCATGGATGTTGGCTTCCAGTGCGTCAATCGAAGCGGGCTTGTCCCTATACACATTAGCCTTGGCATACCCCCACAAAAAATAATCTAATGGTGTCAAATCGCACGATCTAGGCGGCCAATTGACCGGCCCGAAACGTGAAATTAACTGTTCACCAAACTCGCCTCGCAATTGCGGCATTGTTTCGCGTGCTGTGTGGCATGTGGCACCGTCTTGTTGAAACCACATATCATGCAAGTCAAGAACTTCCATTTCGGGCAAAAAAAAGTTTGTTATCATCGCTCGGTAGCGTTCACCATTGACAGTAACGCTGCGATTCGCATCATCTTTGAAGAAATATGGCCCAATAATGCCGCCGGCCCATAAACCGCACCAAACAGTGGCTTTTTCGGGATGCATTGGTAGCTGTTGCAATGCTTCTGGCTGATCTTCACTCCAAATGCGGCAATTTTGCTTATTTACGTACCCATTCAACCAAAAATGAGCCTCATCGCTGAACAGAATTTTTCGATAAAAAAGCGGATCCTCGGCCAGCTTTCCAAGAGCCCATTCACCAAAAATTCGGCGTTGTGGTAGGTCGGCTGGCTTTAGTTCTTGCACCAGCTGTATCTTAAAAGGCTTTACGCCCAAATCCTTCCGCAAAATTTTCCACGTAGTGCTGTAACAAAGGCCTAACTGCTGGGAACGGCGCCGAATCGACATTTCGCGGTCTTCTGTCACACTAGCTGATACGGCCGCAATATTTTCTTCACTACGCACAGTACGTAAACGTGTTGGTGGTTTAATGTCCAACAAAGTAAATTTGGTGCGAAATTTGGTCACAATCTTCCGAATAGACTGCTCAGAAGGTCGAGAATGCCGATCATAAAATGGAAGCAGCGCGCGATGAACATTTCGAACCGAGCACGAATTTTGATAGTAAAATTCAATAATTTGCAAGCGTTGTTCATTTGTAAGACGATCCATGGTTAAATTGCAAACCAAACTGAAGCTGTTTGACAGTGACACAAGGTACTAAACACACGTCAGCTGTCAAAACCAGTGTTGCCAAAACCAAACCAGCTAAAAAATCACCCTTTAGATCATGTGAGCATAATAAAAAAGGCCTAATGAATATAGAGCCGACTGCTAAATAATTCAGCATTTCAAATATTATTCAATTTCAGAATTTTGGGCTGAAGTAAATTCAATTAAAAACGAGTGTAATGAGTTGATGTTGAAAATATTTACAAAATTGCTCAAGCCGTTCTCGCTATTCCTCACTCATCAGCAAAGGATTTTTTCTTGCCAGACATTATTAATGTCCAAAGTCCAAATGTCGAAACCGACTTCAAGTCGACACTTGCCGGCCCTTGATTGAAACAAACTATTTGATTAGGAACTCATCCTGTTCTGAGTTTCAAGTTCAGGGCAATATTTTTAAGATGAATGAGCAAATTGAGAGTATAAACCCCGAAGAGCTCATAGATTAAAAATATAATCTATTTTTTTTGTAGGTTTGTATGTTTTGTTAATTTATTTTTGTTTATGTTTTTGAAAATAAAATATTTTGAATTCACTTCTGTATACGAAAAACAGTTTTCAATACAACAGGCTCCATTTCAGTACGATCTTACAACAGTTTTCAGTACAAATCGAAAATGGCATTTTGCATCCATGACTCAGGCGGCGATCAATTCAATTTAAACAGATACAAAATTTACAAAATGGATGTAGGGGAGTGTGGGGCTAGAAGAAACACTTTCGACTAAGTTTTAAGCTGCTCCTAAGATTTTGAAAATGACTCAGCTAAACCTGTTTTAAAACAAACAGCAATATTAAAGCTGCAAAAAAGTCCAACAAGGTCTGCTCAGTATGTGTCAAAATATCGCATTTAAAAAAAAAAAAAAAGAGGGGTTTTTACATCTACCTCGAAGCAGGGGCAAGTTGTACTAATGATTAAAAAAAATTGTGTCACAATTTATTAAAAAAAAAACCTTTTAAAAAGATCAAAATCACAATCCACTTGCTGAAAAAACATAAAAAAACTAACATCTGCTTTTTGATTTGGTCTTGGCCACCTTTCTGGTTATGCTTTTATTTTGTTCTTCTTTTCTCTGGAGTATCGTTTACAATGACTGGTTTTACTTACTCCCCACGAAACCGTTTTCTTGTTGGGCCCGCCTTTGAGTAAGACCTCGATTCCCAATGAATGACGAATGATGCATTCTGCACTCCATGGTGCAACTAGACCCGCGATGAAATTTAACATAAAAATAAAAACTGCAATCCACACAAAGCTCATTATATACACTAAATTCACAAAAAGATGAACGCATAGCTACAAAAAAACGACCGACACTGTATTTCTTGCATGTGCAAAAATACAATCAAAAAATGGAGTTACAAACCATCCATTTTAATGATCGGACACATTAAAGCTCCAACTAACGACCACTTCAAAAGTTAAGTAAACAGTATTCAGTATACACCTGGCTTGCTTTGGAGAAGACCACCATTTTTCTCTTTCACGCGACTCTAACACCGCCTTTCCCAACGCAAAAGACCGACTTTCTGCAGACGAGATATGTCAAGAATGAAGTAAACTCTCGTGGCAACCGAAACTATGTGAAAGCTCAACCATCCGACTTTACTATTTGGAAAATGACTTTTGAGAAATCTGAAGACTGTTCGAAGAGGCACGTGTTAGTATTAATCATGCAATTTTTTCAGGACAACGAAAACTGAATGCATTATAATGAGCCAAAAGGTGCTGAATTATACCAAAAGTCTTATCCCCCTTTTGACAGAGGCGGATTAACCTTCTCGGCGCGGCGCCCTGAGGCACGCTCAGTGTTTACTGACCCCCTTTTTTATACTATCCAAGGATCTTAATTTGAATGGGTAAACATCGAAGAGTGATGGGTAATCGGGTATAGCCGCCCCCGGAGTGAGAAATGGTTCAAAGGTATTATGGTTGAATAATTTACACTTTAATTCAAATATTGCATTACATTAAATCTTACAATTTACAATCTTTAAATTTAATAAAGAGTACGAATGCAGTTCTTTTGGCTGCCTTTTCTATCCACTGATATAGAAACACTTTTTTTTTTGTGATAGTCAATGGGCATCTGACAAATAATTTGTGTTCAGTACCTCTTCCCATTTGATTGTGAAATTACATACCAACGCCAGAAGCTTGCAACTAACCACGATCCACATCCAATTTACAGTTGACGCCATCTTCTGCCAGGATCAGTCAGGGTTCGATATTAGAAAAGAAACAAGAAACGTCAGTCCGTATTTGATATTTGAGCAATACTAGTGTGAAGACCAATTTGTAGTTGGTTGAGGGGCATCCAATTGAGTTCGATCGAGTTTATGGAAGACTTTGCAAAAATATCTTTCAGTGATTTTTTTAAATTTCTGATTAAACCTCTATCCTTTACTGCCAAGACATTTCTGGTTTTTATAACACAAAAAACGCCAGTATTATGAACTTGAAACCTTTTACATTGATAGAGACATTAAAAAACCCTCAATTTTTCGTTCTTTAAAATGACCCCTCATTCTCCCTTTTTACAGAATAAAATATTAAAATTATGTAGGTAGTTCATATAAGAACTAGCTTTTTTAAATGTGGAAAAATAATAATTGGACACATGTTTCAGAAGTCTTTTGATCTTATACCGAAATAACCGTTTTAGGTGGCAACTACTAAGCCGCTGTAAACCCTTCGTGATACTAATAATCATATTTAGTGTCCAAAAATTACCCATTGTGACCTACGAAATATTTAGTGTGAATGTTAAAAATCGTTGTTATAGTAAGGCCCACTGTGTATGGCAATTATTATTTTGGTCGGAATAAATTGAAGTTTAGTACTTGTGCTCTTTTGTTCTAATGACAAAACTTAAAGCTCAGAGTTTCCTAAGGTGCACTAACAGCAAATTTTAGTCCCGACTTTAAATTGAATTAAGTTCACAATTGCGAAATTTGCTTCGAAAATATAGCCACCGTGAAGTACTAAATTTTAGAGTAAAAACTTTACTTTCCCAGACTTTGAATCGTATTTTAACTGTTTTGCTCTCGGCATTAATAGTTAAAAGGAAATCAAAATTTAGGCCTACTATTTCCATAAATAAAAGACCACAATTTTAGAATTCTGTTTTTAAAAATTTTATTTTAAAGTTGCGATATGAAATAGGTATACGTACTTAAAAACAAAGACAAAAAAACTTAAAATTTAGTTAAAGTTCAAGTAAAAGTATTTTTTCGTTTACACTCTGTTTTTGAAAATTTGCTTTCCTGGTTATGCCAAGTTCCGCTAAGTCTTTCAAAATTGATAGTGCTGCCAGATTTGTCAAATAGGACAATTTCCAATTCAATACGACTGAAGTAGGTTCCTTTCGAAGTAGTCCCTAAAATAGCACAATAATAGCGGAGCAATGGTTTCGGTGGTTATGTGTTATTATTTTTATTAACTCAATAAACGCTTCCAGTAGCGTACCCAGAATTTTTTTGGGGATCTGAAAATTAATTTTGTTATGAAATGTTTGCCAATGAAATCCATCAAAGAATTTTGTACAGCAGGGGCACACACCCCGGAGTCGCTTAAATTAATTTTAAGGTGGCTGCACAATTATTTGTGTGTATAATCAAGTTCTAGTCTGCCACTACTACAAACTACAGCAAAGTCACTCTATCCAATTAGCTATATGATGATTGCTAAGAAAATCCCAGCTAATTAGATGCCAACCACAAAACTACCCGACCTTCTTCTCTCACCACATTTCCCCAGCGATAATCGGTGAAACCGATTTATCCGCATAAGATACTTTCATTCACACAAAATCCACTGTTCGCCTGCGAAAAGTGAGCACCTCCAACAAACTGGCGCCCCACCCCACCTCAAATTACAATGTTTTCATTTCAGTAAGCAATTTATGCTGCAATCCTTTCGTGTCTGAACTGAACCCCCCATGGATGGCGGTTCGACCAAACAACAAAAACCCCAGTTAAACACTAAATGCGAAACAACGCAGCAACACAGAGTAAAAGAAACCCGAAATAGGATTTCCACAAAGTTGAGGGCATAGCGCACAGTTAGCTCTTGTGGGGTGTGATGGTGTTGGTATGGTATCCTAGTACCTAAAACACAGTCTCCAATTTACAGTGGGGGTTTCTTTTAGTTTTCATTTATAATATCAACGGGCTTTTTCATTGCCCCCTCTTTTGACGGAGTGAGTGTGATCTATTGCACACCCAGTTGAGGCCGAGCAAGTAAGACTCTGCCTTCTGTGCCCAAAAATCTATGGTGCACATAGGAGTTGGAGGAAGGAGTATACCTCCTTGTTTGGCTTCGGCTGTGGAATTCTACCGAATTTTCAATCCTGCCTTCCAACACACAGTACAGGACAGAGCCTGTGCCTGTGCCCCTGACTCTGATGGTTTATTGTTCTAGTGAACGTTCGCCTTTCCCGTTCACTCGTCGCTTGTTATTTAGTTAAAATTTTAATTGGCTCTCTAATTAATTTGCTTTATCTTTTGAGCAAATAAAAGTTTCCATGTAAATGGAGGAGAGATAATTAATTCGGGGATCTGAAAATGTTTTCTAACACAAATTAAACATCCTTCCCTCGGTGTGCGTGTGCGTGTGAGTGTATGCATGTGGGGTGGGGTGCTTGTGCGATGTGTAAGCTGTATACGATACCAATATTTGGAGCACAAAAGCGCTTGTTGTTGAACTTGATACTTGAGGCATTTTTGATTAGGCGTATACACAAGTACACTGGAATCCTACTCACCAAATCAGTAGTTCCATGCTAATACCAGGAAGGTTTATGAGCTAGCACTGTAATGAGCAGATAGTGTAAGGACGGCGAACGCGCTCAATTAGGTCGTTTATATCAGAGGGATGTAACTTCAAATGTAATAGGGTTGAATAGGTGGACCGTGTTTGTCCCCAAAAGTTTAATACGTTTTTTTAAGAATCAGCGTTCTTTCAATACTAGCTTTTCTTGGCTTAGTGCATATGTGCTGTATTCTCTTCAGGTCTTTGGTCCGAATTTTCAGGTATTTGTCAGTCCAAATTGTTCAGCATTTTCCATAGTGTCCTCCTAACAAGATTCAAAGTGCCTTCGATCCTCTTTACCCATCAAGGTTGGACTATCTCAGGTCGCCAACATTTCCTTTTTCGATTCGATCTATCAGAAGTGTCCCTTACTTAATATCTAGAGCTAGACCCTCGTTATAGTGTCTTTCTGATGACAACGATTTATGGAGATGTCTGGGTCAAAGTATTGCCTTATATAAATCAGGTCAAACATTGTCTGCCCACCGTTTGAAGGAACTAACTTTACACTCATAGCGAGATTCGAAAGCCTTTCGGTTTCCGTATCTGCCTTTAATGGATAATGGCTGAAATTTTGGGTGTCGCTTTAGAGACAGAAGACACAACTTTGTTGAAGAAGCATCAAATATAAATCTATTGGTTGGAGCCCATTTTATACAGCTGTCATGTTCGGAATATAATGAACCTTACATAGATGGCTGTTTAAAATTGGGAGTCGTGGAACGAAGGTACAGTGATTGGGGACGGGCATGAACTCGGTTAAAATCGACTTCTATAGAGTAAAATTCTGTTAAAAGAGAAAAACAATCAGAGACGGAATGGGGTCTTGCGGAACACCATCTTTTATATGGTTTTAGGCTTGAAACCATCAAAAGACAACTTAAATCGATCAGAAAAGCAGACGCTTTCTACAAAAAGAGTTTGATGTCAAACTCTGGCAAAAGCCGTCGAAATATTCACTTTTTGACCAGAATTATGTACCATAAATTGGTCCCACGAAATAATACCCCAGGAAATAAATCCCCAAAAGTAAAAAAAAATACGGCCTCAAAAATTCGCATATAAAACAACATAAACAACAAAAGAAATTTCAATTTCACTTTTTAGGGCTTAATTTCATAAGGAAATAATGCCCAAATGAATTATTAAGACCTGAACATTATTTTTGGGTCCCAATTTAATTTGTATTTAAAATATTACAAATAGCTGAAAAAATTATGTGGGATATGTAGAAATGTAGGTCCGAAAACCCGATCGCGTCGCTCATAACGCCTATGTACCAGTGTTGCCACTAAGAGGCAAACAAATTCGCCAGACCATAACGCAAAATCCGCTAGAAACGTTAGTTTTTGCATCGCAAAAATCCGCTAGAATTCGCTAAAATATCAAGCTGAAAGTATAAGTTAAAAAAATACATACATAATATTTAAAAGTAAATTTCTATTGAATAAAATAAATAAAAAAACTAAACAATCAACAAATTTAAGTAAAAAAAAGTTTTGGAAAAATAAGAAAGCTAAAAATTTCAAATTAATTTCCAACTCAAAGATGGATTCATCTATTTCTAAGTTTGAAGTAGAGGCCTCGGTTATAGTTCTTGAATCAGATTGCAATTTTGTTGGCTTTCCGATTTTTCTTATGACGTCGTCTGGTAGATCGTAATTTAACCGCTCTTGTTCATCACTTTTAATTGATCTCTTATTGTTATTATACAAACTTTGTAGTAGCAGGGTTTCGTAGTAAAAAATCGCTAGAAATCACTAGATTTTATTTTAGCGACAACGTTTTATTAAAAATCGTCGAGAGTCTTAAGAATCCACTAGATCTAGCGACAAAATCGCTAGAACGGCAACACTGCTATGTACTGCCACTCTTCCTCTCACTCGCACGCGGACCGACGAACAACCTTCTTTTTCCATTCCATCGTCTTCGAACTTCGAACTAATTTAGTGTAAGAATAAACCCGAGAGAGGCAGACGTCTAGTTACTGACTAGTGCCGTACAATCGTTCTTTTCTCTTTTTTTCTTTTGCATTAACAAATGAAATAAATCTTGTTACGTTAATAAATCTTGTTTTCATTAAAAAGGAATCCCAAAATTTTGTAACAGAATAGCTGAAAAAACGCGATTTTATTAGCGCTGATGGCTTTTGAAGTGAGGCTTACATTTTACGTTATTGAAGGCGACTAGCTGAACAAATCGAGTGATTTATTTAAATTGTAAGCTAGGCTTTGAAAACCATCAGTGAGTAACAGATTAAATGAACAAATTGCTCGTTTTTCAAAGCCAGGCTTACATTTTACTAAAATGTACTAGAAATACTGAAAAAATCTATCGTTAAAAACCATTAACTAAAAATAAAAGCTTCATTTCATTAGGGCCAAATGTCCCTTTTGAAAAAGGGGCATCATTTCTTTATGAAAAATTACCCCAATTTTGAGGATTATTTTATTTATTTTTAGGGTCTTATTGCATTTCATTGGTGTCTACTTTTTGTTTTAAAAATTGAGTATGATTTCATTATGAAAATTTATCCCAATTTTGGGCTTTTATTTCATTTTTACTCTTGGGGCCTTATTTCTTGGGTTATAATTTCGCGGAGACCCATAAAATCACCTACCCAGTGCCACGAAAACTACATATATTTTCGATCATTGAGGAGGAGTTTCAGTGATTCAAGACTTTGTAAGCCCACGATTTATCGGCTTTTATATGACCTTAGAGACAATGGGCCTTGCTAAAATCATTTTTAATATTCATACGTCATACCCATTCGTAGGTCACAATGGGTAACTTTATATGGAAGAATTCGCCATTGTAAACTCGTAAAATCAAAACTGGACGCTGGACACTAAATATGATTATTGGTCTTGCGCAATGAACTTAAGTGCTTAAGTCTGTTATTTGTGAAAGAGGAAGATTTGTTTAATTTTTGTGAACGATGGTGGTGATGCATTTTGGGCCAGCCTAAAGAGCTGTATACTTAATTTAAGTGATCTTTGGGATCATTGGTGATTAGCTTAATAATTAACGAGAGGCTTAAACAGAACTTGGGAGTATTTTTTGCCTCAACTGTTGGTCATAGGTTTACCTACATGAACTTGATGTGCTTAGGGTATAGGAGCTATTTGTGTCCCGTTGAAACTTTATAGGTTTCTTCTCAGGTCGGCGAAAACTTACTTAAAATATTTCGTACCTAAGACTCCAAGAGGACTATAAGTACGGTAACCATCTTTTAGAATTCCAAATAATGAACAATAGAAAAAGGAACAAATATCAAGAGAATTTTCAATTATTCAATTTCTTATTTCACTAAGAAAATAGGTACCTCATGCACTTTATAAAAACAACAGAACACTTTTTTGTAACAGATTAGTTACTTGTTTGTTCGGCTAGCAAGTAAGGGCACTTAGCATTATTATACTTTGTTTATTTAATTTTTATTTACGTGACTGTTTTAAGAATTTATATGAAATACAGAAAAAAAAAGTAATGAGCAACATTCCCAATAACCATTTTAAGTTTCGACTCTAAATTTGAGTAGTTCACAGTGGCTATATTTTCCATACAAATTTCGCAATTGTGAGCTTCTGTAAATTTAAGGCGAGACTAAAACTTGCTATTAGTACGGCGCAATTCGTTGTATACAAAATAATCATAATGAACATCGTCTTCAAATATATAACTGTTCATTATAACAATGAACGGATGGTCACCGTAGCTATAGGCTAAGTCTGTCACCGCCACGCCTACTTTTAGGAAGGGTTGTTTTTAGCAAATAGTATTTCTATATAATGACTTCACTGCCTTTAAAATTTTATTACTCATATCATTCTTAATCGATAGAAAAAAAGTGTTCCGAAGAGAGCCAACCATTTTTTAAATATTTTAACCTTTCGATCAGTTTCCTGCTTTATCTAGGAGCTACAGACTAAGCTACTCGTATACGATGATTGAAATAATTAAAATTATCAAACCAAAAAATATTAGCAACGATTTCCTATTCTTGATCTTGATCTTGATCCTGGTTCTGCTTTGGGGTGGATAGGTGCACATCGAAAACACTGCGTATCTCGCTTTCTCTGCTAAAACGAAACGAAAGAGTGCGAAAGTGTGCACTATTTTTCTGGAGTAATGCATAAATGGCTGATGAGACACCTGGGTGAATGTATACAAACTCAGTGCAACATTTTTCAAAGAAAATCTTTATTAAAAGTGAATAACAATTCACTACGTTTAACGAAGAGACTCAGCCAATCACCACTTTCATTTCACAAGGAAAGGATTCAAAGCGTGACTTATTTTTGTTTAGAGAGGTCCAAGTCTTTCGGTGAATGACCTCTTTGCAGTGAAAACCATAAAGATTCTCATTTGAATTGATCGAAAAGGTCAGAGCCTAGGCCTAGGAGCACACATGGTTAAAGTTCGATTGCTATTTTCGGTTTTGAGTACTTCCCTCAGTGTCTTCGATAACTATCGTTGGCGCAGTTGATCCTATCTGCACATTCAACACAAGTCTCAAACTTCATAATTTTGAATAAATTTTGACAAAAACGCAATGGGTATGGGTACCTACCTACTTCACACCGTCGGCGTTGTTGAGGTGATTGAGTTTAGATGTGCATAGGGAACTGTATTTAGAAAACTAAACAACATCCCTCTTTAAAGAGGGATATCAAAAGCTGAAATGGCGACACTTTTGGTGTCATAAAGCGTAGGCGCAGTGGCTGGGTGGTTAGTGTGTTGGACTATTAAGCGAGGTTCGAATCCCGCAAAAACCCAAATTCCAACTTATGGCTTTTTTTCCGCTGCGCCACCTCTCGCGAACGTCTGACAAACATCCGAGAGTATAGGTAACTGTCATGAAGGAGCTTCTCAATTAGCCGTTTGGACCCGGCATAAAATTGTAGATCCCTTCCATTCGTCCCAAAAATGAAAAACTCACACAAACGAATGGTTGTGAGAAGCTACGCCTAGGGTCCCTACAGACCTGTTGCGCAAACTATTTATTTATTTATCAAGCGTCAGGACTAAAATCACATGTTCCACTGGCAACAGCATTTCATTTCTTGGCATTAAAAAATTGATACAAAAGACGCATCCAGTAGACTTTTGCAAACTCTAAGCTTTATATCTCCGTGTGGTAACTACAGCCCCATCGAATGTTGTTCTATTTGTGATTGGTGTCAAAGTTTGCAAAGCTTGGTTGCGAAAATGCAAACCTTGATTAGACTACCCAAGCGTGCCAAGTGCCAGTTGTATTAATTTCAAGTTAATTTCCCTTCAGACGTCTGCACTAATTAATGGCGCACATATAGTTAATGGACACGAAGCACCCTACACAGGTCCTGGATCGCGCGCTCAACCATATCCAATTTAATGTATCCCCAAAACTCCATGCAACAATCCAGTTTATTGCTTTTATCGGCAAAGTCAATCTCCTTCATTCAATTTAATTTAACTTTCATCCCTTTGTCGGCAGACATTCTTCCTTCGGTGGTTCGCATGACTTTTCCACTTTGGCCATCGTTGTCGTAAATGAAAGAAAAATCAATCGCGGGAAAAACCCTCATCCCCGCCGTGCCACCGGCGGCAGCGGAGAAATCTCTAAGCTCGTTGCGCTCCACACATGTCCATTTCGAGGAAAATTCAATTTGCAAACAGACATATCAAACTATTTCCATCGCCCCCGCCTCGCCTGTGCCAGATATAGTTATACACTCGTACCTACTGCCGAGTATATGCGGAGACCGCCAGCTTGGAAACAAAGAAAGCAATTTTGACTGCTTTGTAGCGACTCGGGCTAACATTTATTTTTAATTTAAAATCCAATTTGCTGAAACAACTAACTACTAGTCAGGGGATGGCTAGGACTATGCCCGACTGCGATGACGCTAGTTTGATTTACACCTGCGATGCACGAGTACATCGTAGAGGTGCAAAAACGACGACAATAAAGCGGCACACGGTGGTGCCGTGGTGTGGGCGCTTCCAAGAGGATCTCTCAGCTCTCAGGTGCTCTCGGTTGGCACCAGCAGCGGATGTTTCCGTGATTGCGGGGGTGTAAGGCGTAGCAAAAAAATAAAAAATCTGACCAAGAACTCGAAAGCCGAATCAAAATCAGAAAATTCAGATACAAATCGCCTATGAGCTTTCGCATTAGAGCCGAGGCTCAATGTGTGCAATCGAGTTGGGCTATAGCGCCGCGCAAACCATACATCGATGCTCCTGGATATGTTCTTTGAATATAGAAGAGTCGCATCAAATCGATTGAGTGTGGATAGTGGACCAAATTAGACGCATCAATGAATGGTTGGATGTACATTTATGAGTGACACATATCTGGGGAGTGAGCTGGCAGCACGCGTCTCTGGTTGGAAATTGGATGCAGTTAAAAAGCCTATCGAATAGATGGACAATATTTGCTTAGCCACACCATTCTTAGTATTTTTGTGCCAAGTACTCAGTGGTTGGTATTGGTATATTCGACTACCAAGCGAAGAGTAAGCTCAAAACCTGCCACACGAGTCCCCAAGAGTCGGCACAGGGATAAGTCCACGGCATAAGTTCACAATGGACTTTTATGGCACTTCGTTGGGTCATAAGTTCAAAATTTTATTCCGAAATTATGTCTCACCGAAGTGGGATATAATATAAGTCCATAAATTATTTTTCAAATATAGGACATCATTTCAACATTTTGTAAGTAGAAGGATCATAAAAAAGTCCAAACTATACGTTTCAGAAATTTTCTTACAAAGTAACCATTCAAATAACACAAACATTTTTAACTCATTAGTGTCATGCATAACAATTGAATGTTTATTTTAAGGAAAAGGTAAAAACGAAAATCTGAAGTCAATTGAAAATCAATTTATTTTAGCTGCGCGCGATTTTTCTTTCTTTTATTTTCTCGAATTTTCTGAAGCTTAAAGAGATTTTTTTTTCCCAAACCACTTATTGTTTTGGCTTCGGAAAATTTGAGATAATAATAAATAGCTAGCCTCGCTTATTTTCGAAAATCGACGATACATTTTATAACTTTGCACCAACGAATCCAATTTCCTGAGAAACCTGCCTTCATTTATGAATCTTGATAGATAAATTACATGAATGTAAGCATGCTTACTTATATTCATTTTAGTGATAAATAAATGCATTTAATGATATGATTTATGAATCTTTATGATGATTTAAAAATGATTCAATCAATATTCACTTAAGTGAATACATGAATTTTTTAATTTATTTGAATGATTTAAAAAAACGGAATTAGCTTCAAAACATAAGAAAAAGTAATTTTTATTTCCGTATCAATATAAGAATTGTATATGTTTTATGTTTTTTTTTTTTGGTTTTAGTCTCTCGTTGGCGTATTTTAAATGTCTCATCGATGTTTGGTCAAAAAATTCTTCCGGAAGGTTGTTGTTAGCGTGAAATGCATCTGTTTGAAAAAAATAAAATTAGTTATCATTAAAAACTTTTCTTAAATTGTTCGTGATAGACTTGTTCGGGTCTATGTTTTGGCCGAATTGCATAAAATCAGCTTTCTGAAAAAATTAACATTTATATCGTCAAATAAACTACAATCTGTTAAGAAGAATAAGTTGTATATTCTTACCAGTTGGCTGAATTATCTTTCAGTCACTATCACTTCACTTTTTAATTTCTCTGACAAAAACTCCCGACCAACGTTCGTTGCAAAAAAATGAATCGAACTGATGCATCGAAATTTTATATTTTTTTTATATTTTCTGTTGCAAATTACGATTTTGTCCCTTAGCAAATTACAACCATTTAGTCTTGAATTGCAACTCAATAGTGTTGATTTGCAAACTAACAGGGGAGATTTACTACTTCAGTGGTTGCAATTTACAAATTCCTAGTCGTAAATTGCAACCTATTTTTATCAATTTGCAATTCATATTTTGCAATTTATGATTCTCGAGTGGTGATTTGAGGTATCGCCGTATTAAATTGAAAATGTTTTATCGCGAAATTAGAAAACTTTATTCTCAATTTGCAACTTATATCTTGTGATTTACAAATCAGAATTCATAGTTGTATTATTTAGGTTATATTCGTATTCCTCCTGATATCCAAGAAAATCACACGACGCCATATCGTCCGGAGACAACGGGATTTGTCTGGGGTGGTTTTTCGGTCCATGATGAAATTTAAAATACAAACAAAATATTTAGATGAACTTGACATTAATACGAACCTTTCCAATTCTTTACAATTACATATTTTAAAATACATTCCAATTGATACTTCTTTTCTAATAGCAAGATGTAACTTCTGAAAAAAATACAGATTTATATGCATAAGTACTTCAGGGTTTTTGGAATTCAATGGGTACTTACAAAATGTATTCCAGAATGCTTTATAATTAGTAGGACACTCACTATCCATACGAATTAGTTATATTTAAATTTAAACAACTTTAACCCGACTGCTGTAAGCAAAGATTGAATACCGACTGCCTGTCTCTGCACCGCAATGCAATGTGCACAATGAAGATTTGGCTTCATGATTACAGTTGTCTGTCTGACCACTTACATACATTCATCCATAAAAAGAAAGGACTTAAAAGGATTTCGATAGGTAGGTACATGGACTATGAACTGTGCATAAAAAAAATCCACACATCAGGTAGTTGATTCCATGGAAATTACAAAAAATATTTTGCAATTTACGACTTCTCTACGTCAATATACGTTTTCAGTTTCATGTGCTAAATTATTACAAGATTTTATTGATTCATCATTCAGTGATGGTAAATCACCAAATATTTTTCGCAATTTGAGATTGTGAAGTGGTGTTTGAGAAATTGACCTATTAGAGTGGTAAATTGCGCCAAACAATCTCGCAAATCACTATACAAATAAAAGAAGCTCGAATTGATACTTCTAATCGTAAATTACAACAAACAGAATTTGGTATTCTCCGCCGTTTTCAATGTCAAATTACTAATTTCTGTATCAATCCATGAAAACTTCGTTGTGATTTGCGACAAATATATAAATCGTAAATTGCAACTCAAAATTTTGCAATTGGTGATTTTCAATTCTTTCCGTGATGGCAGCGATAAGTCGAATGTCTCCAAAATGCTTTCATTTAACTGATAGGCATTATGTACGGGCAATTTTTAACTTAATTTTAGCAGCCTTAATGGGGACATATGCCCATATTTAAAATTCACAAAACAGTCCAAGCTTAAATGAACCATCAGGCCAAACTACACTGAGCGCCGCTGGATGCTTGAGAGTCTGGCATGGCAGCTCTGCTATTAATTTCAATTAACTAAAGCAACAGGTACAGCATTTTTTAAAATCAAAGCATGTTAGAAGGGACATAATTCCATAAATGTTTTTTGAATGACTAATGACAGCATTAGCACTAGGCAGAAGGTCATTTCGAGTACAAATTCAAAGCCACAAGACTAAATCAAGACCAAATCTATATTTTAAGGACCAAGTCGTCGCCTATGCCAAATACAGTGTCACAGGCAGAAGCTCTTCATCGAAAGCCAGTCATGCATGCGGTACCTAAAGTAGCAACTCTAAACTGTGTCAAAAGCCGTTTTTTTTTTCACTGCGCCACCTCTCGCGAACGTCTGACAAACTTCCGAGAGTATAACAGTCATGAAAGAGCTTCTCAATTAGCCGTTTGGACTCGGCATAAAATTGTAGATCCCTTCCATTCGTCCCGAAAAATTAAAAACTCACACAAAACGAATGATTGTGAAAAGCTAGGCCTGGGGTCCCTACGGACCTGTTGCGCCAACTATTTATTTATTTTATTTTTTTTTAGCCAGTTTATCACCCAGAACTAGATACAAAAATGTCCTAACGCCGAAAAAGTTTGCCAAGCGATTCGATATTGAAAAATTCAGGTGAACATAATCTTCCTTGGGTTCCATCTTAATACGGATTTTGTTTAACTATACACTTGCTAGTCGATGCTGTTCAGCAAAACATCATTAGTCGCGGCATAACCGAATGGCAACCTTTAAGCTGTTCTTCTGCTCTAGGTGCTGCTGCTGTGGTAGAGCTGTTTATGGTTTGCACCTTATTGTATAGAACCTCTCAGCTTAACTTAACTTCGCTCCAGGCAAAGGTTGCCCTCTAAAAATAAAATTCACAGTAAATGCCTCTTTCCTAAATTGACCACAAATCTGATTGTTAACCAAACTTCAGGTTCACCCTGTATAAATCGGTGCTAAAGAAAGACCCTCGCTTTTATTTCCCACTGAAAGCAACCAATGCGAAACGTTTTTGCTACACACAGAAAAATAAATTGTAATGCCAACAATTTTCGTTGGTTAAAATTAACCCAAATATCAAAATCTTTCATTTAAGAATGAAATTGTTGGCAATGATGTAATAAAATACTTATGGAGAGTATTTTATTCTTACGCTGAATACCTGATTCTTGAAAACTTAAAAACGAATTCTTTTTAACAAAAACAATATTTGAACCAAGAACTTTTAACTTACATCAATCTCAATCTCAAAATTCTTCGCTTAACAATATTTTTTTCTGAGTGTATGACCTCCGAGCTGGAGCAATCTTTCTGTGGATGGGTCATTTCACACTCAATCTCCGAGTTACACCAACTGAACTGCTGTTCTTAGTTGGAGAATGGCCACATCCACAAACGGTTTTAATTCGCACTCAAAAAAATGTAATAAAACGATTAAATCCTCTTAAACTTAAAAAACCATAAACTTAATGCAATGTTAACAAACTAAAATGGAAATGTTAAAAAAACACCACACCACACAAAAAAAAACTGTCAACCATACACAGGGTAGGGTACAGCTGCTTGGCACACATATAATATATACGATGCAATTGCCACTGTTGTGGCTGTGTCCGGAGCGGTTTGCCGGGGGATGGTGTCCGTTCAGGGGAGCAAATAAATCCTTCTTCCAATTAAACGCTTTGTGATAATTAATTATTAATTATATGAACTTTCATGCCGTAATTGAGTCCCTGCGGAGGATTTTAATCACTGACAGGTTTTTTTTTTCTCTTTTGTTCAACTTAATAATATCACATCCATAATGATATTGTTGGTTGTGTTGGTTTAATCGCGCTTCCTGCCGGCTGAATCTGTGTATGTTTGGTGTACGAATTGAATCTGTGCCTGGTATAACCACCGCATGGAAGGACGACTCGCATACATTACATGCAGACTCGGTGAGTAGTATACTTTTAATTAGTTTACTAAATAACTTTGGAATATTTGGTGAGCTAATTAAATTTTAAATGGCAATAGGTTTGGTTATAATAATTCACGGAGGATGTGATTAACATTAAACGAGCTGAAGTACACATTTATGCTTTGCTTTTGCAGAGGACTTGTGGTATTTGTGTTTATTTTTTCTTTCGATTTTGTCGCGCTTACAGCAGAGAAACAATATAATTGGCTGTGGTTGTGGAACATCAAAGATATTCTCTGTACAGATGGTTTCATTGTCTTTTATAAAGGTCTATAGATTTTGTGTTATTTTTGTGCGTGGCTCGGATTTTTTTTCGATTCTGTATTCTCCTACGTGGTAACCAAACCCACTCGCTTAAAGTTAACAGCTTACTGCTACATCTACCAGAAAGGTGTCATCACAACCCATATATATTTCCACTATCTATTTAGCTGCTACTTCCTACTTGGGTCTTGGGTGGTATAAACACCTAGCATGAAGTTCATAAAAAACTGTCAGAATACCCTTTTTATGGTTCTCAAGTAGCATCGGGGGAACGAAACAGAACAAGAGACTTGTTCTTGCAGGAGCTTCCAGTTATATATTCCTGTACGCAGTAAAAATATGGGCTAGTGCTGCAAGAGTCAGACTTTTGG
The DNA here is from genome assembly GCA_951230905.1 of Cheilosia variabilis. NCBI lineage: Eukaryota > Metazoa > Arthropoda > Insecta > Diptera > Syrphidae > Cheilosia > Cheilosia variabilis. Next base: position 20,765,350 of record OX579680.1, on the reverse strand, counting down.
GATTTAAATCTATTCACCGTCTTAGAGCACTAAGGGTCTAAAGTGATCTATTCGCCTTACCTTCAATCAGTGAGCCCGCAGATTGCGGGGAGAAGCGCCAATTAACGCATTTAGAATAAAAAAGAGTAAAACAAGACAAAAGCTTTAAAAAACCTGCCAAGTGCGAATGTCACTTACGCACCAAAGGTTCCGTACTTCGCTAGAATTGGAAATTGCGAAGATTCTTTTCTTTTTGTAAGAAGGTGGGAAGCATTGAAAGCCTGTGTGTGGGACTTTAATCCACTACCACCTCTGCCTCCATTCCCATTTGACGGCGGAACCATTGTTTAGCATTGACATCATTTTGGGATGTTAGCTAAATAAAAAAATTGTGAAGTTTTCATTAACAGCCAACGAATACTAAAATGAAACATATAACTCAGAATATGGTATCGACGTGTGAATGAGTGTGAGTAGAGTTCAGTATGCATTGAAAATTCCAATTGGTATCGATTAAGAGAACACACCAACAAGGAATGAAAAATTATTAAAAGGAGCGTACTTTATATAGTGATTGACAGTTTTTTGTAAATATCGTTTAAAATGTTAACTTTTTCGCAAAACAGTCTTTGGCACATAAATAGCTACGAGCATGATCTACAAAAAAGGTACAAATCCATTTTTTTGTAAATCAAGAAATAAACAGCTTAATGCGCGAATGAAAATATTTTTTTCACCAAATTACTAATTACTCTAAAACCAGTCGATGTATCGCTACCATTGGTATTTGTCGTTTAACTAGAGGTTATATCAGATGTTGTGTGCAAGTTTCAGCCTTTTACGTCAATGAGTTTCTGAGATAGACCTAGGACCACAATTTAGTCTAATGGGTTTGGACGGACAAAAGCGAAACTAATAAGGTTCCGTTTTTTTTCCTTTTGGGTACGGAATCTTAAAAAGGGGAGGTATGGGAAAAGAATGAAAAATCTCTGTGAAACTTAAATAGCTTGAAAGTCAAATTAAAACGCATTTTCATTACAAGCAAATTTCAATGTTTTTTTAAGTTCATACTAAATATGAACAGAAAATAGCCCATCGAAAGTCTACATTAAAACTTTGGTGTATCAAAATGCATTCGCTCGTTTTGATATTATGTCTAAAATAAAATTAAGTAATTGTATAATATGAGTGTGTTTATTTTAAGCTTTTTTATTGTGTTATATGCAAAAACATCAAAATTTCACTTTAGCGATAAGGGATTTTTTTTAATTTAGAAAACGAATGATTTTGCTTATAGAAAAAGGGGGAAAACAGTCTGTAAAGTCTGGAAACACTGTCTTCAATACCACCAGCCCAAAAGAATCTGGCACTTCTAATGAACGTCGGATTTTTGGTGCCTATGCAAGGTTTTTGACAACCACCTGAGTCCCTAGAACTGCGTGCGGTCCAACCTGTTAGTTGTCGAACTCATGAAATCAGATTTACACATATTAATTTAAAATACTGCGGAACTAAATGACTTGATTTTTATTCTATAGTGCAGATATTGTAAACCAACGACTCGTTGTTTTATTCCTTGAGAGAAAAGAATACATGCGGAAATTTACCTTTCATTTGGTCCGTATTTTATAAAAATCTGTCTTGAAAAAACGTCGTAATCGGCAAGACAAAAGAACACTTTCCGCCATACTAATCATTTCTAATGTCCGGGCTAGATTTTTCGAACTTAAAATGGTGAAATTTTCCATACAAAAATGCATAATGTGACCTAAAAACCATAGACAAACCATACTGAGACCCCCAACTCACAATCCTGTTGCCGCTGGCCCCCTCAGTTTTTTTTTCAAATTCGCCATTTTGTTTTCCTATCGGTGTTATGTCAAAAAAGAATCCGTGTGACATGCAAAAACATACAAAAAATGCAAAAATAAATGCTGCCAACCTCGGCAACCGTGGGGAAATGTGAAAGAGTTCGGGAATACCACATTTTTGCATTACTGAACGCCATTGGTTAGTTATTATAAATTGTTAAAAGGCGAATAATTTGATTTGTTTGGTTAGTAAAACTATCTAAAGTTGATGTTCTCCATACTAGTAACATATTAGGACAAACATGGTTGTGTATTTTCCGCTTTTGGATATCATTAACTTCGATTTTGTGTGTAAATTTTTCTTAAATAATGAAGAAAATTTGCTCAAAATATTTTCATTTTCCCTCAACCAATCTTTAACATTGTTAATTTTTCATAAACATTTTAGGCAAATTTGCACTTATTCCTAAAAAAAAATATTATCCACACGTAACGAACAATTTCAAATTAAACGGATAAAATTCTATGAACTCTGCCAGCAACTTTGCCCACAGCGGAAGTGTCTCATATCTCCTGGGAGTGTGTTGGTGAGCAGAATTTTTGAAGTTTCGTGACATTTGTCAATACGATTTTCTATGTAAGAACACTAGCGCACCAAACGTGAACACTCCATAAAAACATAGCTTGTAGACTAAGTAACGGGAAATCGGCCGGAGTTGGTGGTCTCAGTATTGTCTCTGCTAAAAACTATGTAATGTGAAGGTTGAAAATGATTATTATTAATGTAGTGATGTATGAATTCCGACAAATAGCAGTACAAGTGGGCTCAATTTGTTGAGCTCTTGCATTATGAGCGCGCTCTGAACCGAGCGTGCTCAGATCGTTCCGATGTACTTGTGAAACCAACTTGAGCACATAGCTGTCATTTGTAATAAATATTTATGTTTAATTGAATATTTATTAATTGTTATAAATTAAATTGGTTAACGTTCAGTTCCAGAACAACAAGGTTCATCCGCCATTTCAACAATTTTGTTTATCCTGCTTTTTCTTTTTCTATCAAATGTGACTGTGGAATCAGATTTTTGCTCAGCCTGCTCAGTCAATTTATTATGAGCCCATAGAGCGCGCTCTGATCATGCTCTGAATGAAAAAAGAAACACGAACTTTTTGTATAACAGTTCAGGTTGTGGTCTGAACTTAAATACATTTTTGGCAATAAGCTTTTTAATTCTTTAATCCGCGAAAACTTCGATACTACTTCAGAGGAACACCGTGGTGAGAAAAACTTCTAAGGTTAGCAGCTATATACTACAGTAAGGGGTTTAAATCATCAGAACAAAATGAAATTCTTGAGTCTAATGCACTCGGACTTAGAGCTGGACTATCTACTGAAGATGACCTATAAGAGTTGTGTTTCATTACACACAAGGGCTTAGAACAAGAAAAAATTATGTACTTTTGTTGGTATGCGAAAACGTTTGAAATGGTCGATCGCAACATTCTTTAAAAAAAACTTGTAAATGGCCTGAAGCGCTTCCTATCTTTAAATTTAATAAATCAAAGTGTGTGTGAGATATCATCGAAAATTTGCATTCGTTTGAAAGGCCTATCGGTGGCATTATGTAGGGAATGGAAAATCGTTCCAATGTCCGCCGCGGCTTCCCTGGGTGGAGCGCATCCGAAATATCCAGTTTTCCAAGACTTTGGCTCAAAAATCAGGCGGGATTTGACCGATGGCTTGAGTTATGTTGGCTTTGACGGCAGCTTTGGTTCGAGGCTGATTCGCATAGACCTGCGACTTCAGAAAACCCCACAAGAAAAAGTCTAACGGGGTCAAATCGCACGATCTCGGTATTTATCCAACTCACGGCAGGACGATTACGGCGACCGTGAAATGGGCGAAGCGCGCGGAACGTTGCCCGAACAGAAAACCCATTTTGATAAAACAATTTTATCATTTGCGTTGTTAAACGCTATATCCGTCAATAGTGATTTGGCAAAACAGACTGAATAAGTGGCAGCCAATTGGACAGATGTAGCTCCAACAACATGGCCGCTATCAACTGTCAATGTTCAGAAGACCTTTAACCTTGATAAGTTGCATGTGTTTTCGGGGTCCAAAGCATAGTTGGTAAATGTGTTTTCTGGAAAACAGAAATCCAAGATTGAAGATCGCAACTAAACTAAGTAACTTTTTGGCTGCAGCCAAATTAATTTGGTGTTCCCCAAGGTTCTGCTCTTGGACCTGTCCTATTACCCTCTTTGTTTGAAACTTGAGAGCATTTGCATTTGGATTGCATGGAATTCCATCTTTCCCACAAATCTAATAGCTAATAATAACAAAAATATGTTAAACTACTGAAAAATTGGTTGGATGAGCATAAGCTTTAGAAATCGAGATCATGTCCAATACTCCTAAATGTGTAAGGTTCAAATTGTGCCATTGTTCGTCTGGTGGCCAGTGTTCCGTCATGTCCTTCAATGCAAGTATTTCCTGACATGATTGTTTCAGAATTGAAGGCTTAAACCATTTTATAATTGATCAGTCAATAAAATCTGCTCTGAACTACTGCTTCTTCCTACAGTCCAAGGGAGTGTTCTCTTTTTAATATTCAAAAATGCAATACGGTATAAGCCGTTGGGCAAGTTCTTGCAGCCTCTGGTGCCATACAAAACTGTGTTCTGCAAACAATTTTTAATTCTTTTAGGTATGGAATTATTCAGATTCATGGTAATCGCCACACCTAAACACGTTTTTCTTCTATTTTAAGGCCCTAAAAATCTTTTTCAAGCCATCAGCTCTAAATACCATTTCTGGACTTCGTACCTATAGAAATTCGTATTCCATTTTATCGTGCAAACTATTAATTAGTCTTCCTGTAGCTGTAGATAAATAAATAAATTTTGTTTTGACCACTTTATAAAAATAACCTTTGGAGAGGTGTGACCCTGCAGCAACAGCTCCAATCCGCCACTCAACTCATCCACTTCTAGCAGATTACACATTTCGATTCCATAATTATTACTGCATTTCATACATATACATAAACATATACTCGTACAAGATTCAAATCAAATTTGTTATTATAAGCGGTTGAGCCTGCGGCTTGTGTGTGATACATTGTTACCGTATACTTTGTGGTTCAATTTAAAGGTTATAAAAAAAAATTTAGTTGACATAATGAATTCGATTATGCGGTTTCCATTATGCCATTAATTGGCTGCTTGTTGAACAAAGAGCAAACTTAATTAGGGTCGATTGCAATGATTAGTTGCCTCAGGCTTGTAATTGGATGAACGTTTTACGCTTTCGACTTGGTTTGGTTTGGTTTGGTATACACAATATTTCTCATGTAGCCACATACACACACGCGTACAGGATCTGTATACTGGGTGGCTGACGTTGTAATAATGCTCCTAATTAGCAAGGAAAATGTATGTGAATGTGAATAATGATGCCATGTTCTATGGTAAAGCCGTATAGGCAATGAAATTGGATGAATGAAGAGATGAAAGTTATTTTTAATTAAAACGAAATAAAAAGCAATATATTTTTTTTTTTTTGTTTGGGTTATGGGCAATTAGTTATTAAATCATTTAATTTCATAGTAGGAATATCTAACAACTTTCTTTTGGATTTTTCTGCGCGGCTTACTCTGACGAATATGAGCGCAATAAATAAAATAAAAACACTCGAATTTAGTGTGGCTATTAACATACGGTAGCAGGATTGAAGATGATTTACGAACACACATGCCACTTTTCATGTCAAATTTTGACATGCCGACGTCATTAGCAATTTGTCCAAAATTTGTCACTACGTGTGGTCGCCTGTCAAGCGTCTGGTCACGCGGGCTATCGCAGCGCACTCTCACGAAAGACCACTGAATGGTCGAAATTTTGTGAAGTCAGCATTTCAAAATTTGACACGTGTAATCGTAGCTTTAGAGGGAAACTTGGGCCTTCAAGAAAACTTGAGTGAAGTAGGTAAGTCAATTTAAGGAAATCAGCTTTTGGTGTGGATATTATGTCTAAGAGCAAAATACGGACCAAAGTTATGCAAATAGATAACAAATGATCGACTTTTAAACTATTTATCGAAAATGGTCAAAATTTGGCGAGCAAACACTGAAAAGAATGGGCTATAAACGTTTTTACCGAATTTCATGATAAAAATACATTTTCCCAAAGAGTTTGCCACTTTTTCGATAACTGGTAGACTGTATATTTTTATTTCCTTTCAGTTTGAAGTATATAACTAATAGTAAATAATTTGGATAACATATTTGTCCGCAGAGTTGATACTTTAAAATTCTATAGTGAATTTTGTGTAGGATTTCTACTTGTCGGTTTTGAACAGCCAAAAATGATGAGAATTCGGAAAGCACAGTGTCGGCTTTCAGAATAAGGTTCGTGTGCATGAACAAATTTGCTTGTGTATCATAGGGCAAATCATTCGTGCGCACGAAAACGTTTGATCGTTTTGTCCTACAGAATCTTACCCCAGAGTTCTCTATTGCCTATTAAAAGGCTAGGTTCTTATCGACGAGAAGCTTCACAGTTAAAATTGTAAATTGTATGATAAGGTACCTACCTACACTATTTGCCGGGTTGATATGCGGGGATTCTGCAAAAACCAACTGAACCAGGGTGATGTACAATAAAAATTAATTAATATATACCCCGCGGAGGAAATTCTTCCGTGGAAGCATGTAGGTAAGCAACGCTTTTGACAATACTTCAACATTATATCAGCCTTCTGTCTTAAGCACGTCTTCGTTTGTCGTCGACGGTCGCTCAGCAGATTCTTTAGTATTCAACGAAACACAAGTTCTGTAACTGACTTCATATGAATTTTATTTTCCAAAATACAAATTTTATCCCCCTTTTTAATTCAAGGCTTGCTTCTAATGGAACAGATCGGATGCGTAAAAAGCAAGAATGCGATTGAAACTGAAGAATTTATAGTTAAAGATAATATGTATTCCTGTGCTACCTATAATATTGTACTGCGGCAAAGATCCAAGCAGATTATTCCATCAGTCCAATCCAATTACATATTTACTACACAAGGCATGAAATCAGCTTAAGAATTCCACATTTTCGACCAATTCAACACGCAGAAAAATCATTTACCTATTTAAAACCAAGCAACTTTTGGTTAAGGGCTACCAATTTTATTTTCCAAAATACAAATTTTATCCCCCTTTTTAATTCAAGGCTTGCTTCTAATGGAACAGATCGGATGCGTAAAAAGCAAGAATGCGATTGAAACTGAAGAATTTATAGTTAAAGATATATGTATTCCTGTGCTACCTATAATATTGTACTGCGGCAAAGATCCACGCAGATTATTCCATCAGTCCAATCCAATTACATATTTACTACACAAGGCATGAAATCAGCTTAAGAATTCCACATTTTCGACCAATTCAACACGCAGAAAAATCATTTACCTATTTAAAACCAAGCAACTTTTGGTTAAGGGCTACCAACTAATACTGCTCCTGCAGAGTTAGAAGATTTAAAATAACCGAGTCAACTATTTTGAGGAAACTCGGTTAAAAATAGCCGAATTATCAATTATCGTAAAAACCAAAATAAGGCTCTTTGGTTGATATTAATCTACTAACTTGGTTGATAACAATTGGTAAAATGTGTTTTTTTTTTACAATATGCATGTAACTTTTTTATCTCGGTAGTTTTTAACAACGAAAACCCGTTTTTTGCAACAGAGGCTTCGTTAAATTCAACCCACTTTTTACCCGCGCAAAAATCGAACTCTGTTACAGCCAATTTTTGAGCGCAAACAAATTTCGGTAATCTCGAGAGAAGAAAAATCTCAACCACGGGCAATTTAACGCAACTTCTTAAAACTGGGTTTTAGAGATGCCTTCAAAAACTACGAAACAGAATTTGAGCTTATACTCCAGAAGACTTTTACAACTTGAACGACGGAATTTAACCAATCCACAAAATGTGAAGCAAATGCTTTGCCATAAAATTACACCTCTCTATCCAAGGTGAGGAAAAGGTTGTAAATGTAAAAATTATGAAATATCTTTTGTTAGCCCCGCGAGTAGTATAGATTTGGTGGTTCTTTTGGAGACCTGCTGAGCTACGCAGCCCATTTATGGGCGCAAGCAATCGATTAACATGGTGAATCTCAGAGCTATAACTTTTTCGACGTCTAAACTGATTTTTATCAAGTTTGACATAGAACCCTACTAGGGAAATAAGCATCTTATGGAATACTGCGATGGACGCAGCGATTTCGTTTGGATAGATCGGTTTCAGTTGGAGCACGTAGCATTCATTTGATAAATTGACATAAAAGTGTCCCAAAGCATTATACGTTCCGTTTTCTATTTTTGTTTTTTATAAATACTTTTGAATTCGATGTGTCGACGAATAACAACATTTTGAGCCTACCTTGCAAAAGCACTTTGATGAGTTACTTCTTGGAAAGTGTGCCTTTGAACGCAAATATATCACATAGGCAGATATGCGGGCAAATAAGTTCACTAAAGAAGGACCTGGTCAACAAATTTTAGTGGCGAAAAGAAAACTCGGTTGCATTTACCAATCAGAAGATACAGCTCACTACGAACCATACTTCGAATGCACAAGAAATTGAAACTTGTACCCTTTTCACACCGCACCGAAAGTCGGGTTTTCGTCGAAAGCTAGTTTTCGTTTGACGTTTCAATCAGCTGTGAGACACTAGTTATGAAACTTTTGTGTAGACTTTTTTGTGTTACAAATTTCGATCTCATTAATTAACAAATAAAATGAGTTCAGGGCATTTAAAAATAATATTAGTCCATCAATTAAGTGTCGAAAATTATTTTAAGTTGTGTGTTTTAGTTCCAGTTTTTTTAGTCAGCTGTTCTGCTGAATTTTCTGAGTATTGCAAAAGGTCTGTTTGTTTCAACAATCCAACGATTGCAAGTCGTTTTCGTGGTGTTTTCGTTGAAAACGACTGAAACAACTCGTCTAGAAAACTGAAATTTGTATGGGAAATTTTTTTTCGATTTTTTTCACGAAAACCCAAAGACCAAACTATTCATTCCAAGGAATACATGGCCCTCTTTGAGGAAACATATGACAACTAATTACAAAACATCGCAAGATAAGCGTCTTCAAAATTGATTTAGTGTTTAGAGCTTAGAGGTATTTAATCCCGAAGCATGTCCACCTTTAACTTTCTCCATTACGTAGTAAGAGAAAGATATTGTTTTCTTACAAAATTTCGAACTCGAGTCGTGAAGTTCTGTCCGTCTGTCTGTCTATCTGTATGCCCCGAGGTCTACAGCCTAAGCGGCTGAACGGATTTCTTTCAAACTTCGGATTTGAAGTTTGGGGGCTTACAGTTCGGGGCTGTTTTTATTCTTGCATGGTAACCTCAATATTAATGGTACTTCCCATACAAAATTTTCTTACCAGTTTGATTTGTTCGAAAACGGCTGTAACGATTGCAACAAAAATTGATATATAAGCTTAAGTAGGTGAGGTAAACATAACTGCATACTCAGTTTCCGGCTAAAAAATCGAGTAACGGTACTTTTGAAATTTGGTATCTCGAAAACGGTCCATACGAATGTAACAAAAATTAATTTCTAAGGTAATATTTCTAACTTAATGGAAAACTCAGTTTTTCTCTGTATTATCGTAAAAAGTTGAAAAAAGTCATTTTGGAAAAATATAGTTTTCCCTAGTTTTTTTTTTCAACCATATTGAATATGCACCCTAAAAATATATGTCCAACAATTCGGAGCTTACACAATACTCCCACTCCATTTACATTAATACTTTTGATCACCGAGAAAGTTACGTTCGACCCGTCGTGCACTTTATTTTATAGAGCAAAGTTGAGACTTGAGCTTAGGTATTGCTCGAATATTTTTAGATGCGTTATTCGGCGCCAAAACATTTACTTAACCTTACTTTACTTAGTTAAGCTTGATGTGACAACAAGTTCGACTTAGAGAAGGTTCCAGTTCTATGTTGATAAAATTTACTCACAAAAAAAAATAAAAAAATATGACGATATCATGTGACCTACAGTGTTGCCATTTTTGAATGAATGTGCTTTAGCCGAGCTCGCAGTAGCTGGGAAAGTTTAATGCGACCCAGTTGGGCACTTTTTTGTTAAGGAACGTCCAATTTTGAATACCAAAACTCCACTTTCTGAAGGGCACATCTGATTGTAGTAGATTTATTTCCGCTTTCGAAATAGAGAGTGCAAAACGCGTTAAAGAGTTGAGTCTTAGACCCTCTCAGTTCGATCAGTCAGCAATATTATGCTGTCGTACATATAGTTCGAATTAGAGGACAGTTTTCGTTACTTTTTTGAAACATTATTTTATAACACTCTCTGTTTTGTATTGTACCACAAACGTCGATTTATTCAGGGCACTTCTGTTTACAAAACTAACACAAATTTCTAAGCAAAACCCAAAACCCTTCTATACTCCCCTGAAATGCCCCAAATAGACTGATCTCCTTCTGCATTTTGCAATCTTTAAATGAATTTACCAAGAGTTGCATACACTTGGCCGAAGAGATATCCCCAAGGTCTCATAAGTTCTAAACTTCATTGGAAAACTTTCGCATAACAAGTTTTCACTCAAAATCCTCGCTTCCTTTCACAAACAAAATAAATATATATTTATATTAGCATAGAAGTCGAAGGGGTTGAAAGAAATCCAAAACTCTCACGAAGCATATATCGTACCGTACCGACTAATAAGCCACACGCGTGATGGGTGGCGGTGAGGGCGTATATAACCAATACATCCAATACATTGTGGCTGTGGCATGTTTCCCTAGCACAATCTCATCGATGTAACGCAAAACAATCCCCGGTGGCGTTTTTCATCAATCAATCAATCGGAAGACAGAACTACCAAGTGGAAAAACGTTACGATTTTTTCGGCGACTTGAAATCGCGTCCAACCCGACAACGACGACACACATCCGCACACACGTTTGCGTATGTGTTATGCATCGCCCGCTCCCCTATGCGGTCCGCCTTTTTCTAGTTTTCTGTTTAAAAGTTATCCGTTACGAGTCCTATTCCACCACTCCACATACGCCAATTGGGATAATGCACTCACTGCTGTGCTGATAGATATGCCCCGCACGAAGAGCATGCTGATGGTGGCACTGGGCGGCGAGCTAGATCAGAAATTGAATCATATGATGAAGTTGGCGAAGCGGGTACCATCAACAATAACAGCGCCGAGTAGCAAAAAGCACAAAATTCACCAACAAAAATGGACTCCGTCAGGAGGGGCACGATGAAAAATCACTATATGGGCGAACGAAAATGTTTTAGCAAAATTGAAAAGACACACGAACTGTCACTGCCGGGGAAATGTTTGATTATTATTGTATCCAAAAAGTATCCCTAATAAATGTTAAATTGATGGTTATCCGTTTTTTATTCTCGAGAAATAGCAATTTAGCTCGGAGTTTGAGGAGATTTTCCGCAACCTCAACGATGAATTTCGTATTCCAAATGCTGACACTGGGTGGGGGGTTTTTTTTTGCGTTGTTCCTGCTGAGGATCCCCCATCGAATTTCGTAAGACACACAAATGTATTTGCTCCTTTTGGAATCGAGAGCAATTGCGAGGCGGTCATGAATGGGAATTTTTGTGGAAAGCAAAAATTTCACATCATCATCATCAGCAGTCAGTATGTATGGCATGTATAGTACAGCTAGGGTTGATGTTGTTGTCGATGCTGATGACGATGATGGTTGATGGTGGTGCGCGGAGCTTTGCTGGGCGGCGCCAGTTTAAATCGAAACAGATAAAATGTTACAAGCCGAGCATTGGATGTAAAGAAATGTGCGCTACTAAGTGAATTTTCTAAATTAAGTTGATATTGGCTTCGGTTTTGGTGAATTGAGCTTAGAGTCGGACGGAAGGGTGAGTCTGAGGTGACGTTAAATCATGCGAGAGGCTGATTGGCAGTGCTGGTGTTTTGTCTACTAACCTTTCGTTGGTTTTGTGTCGTCAAGGAATGCCATATTTTTTGAGAGTTCTGTTATGCGGGTCATTTGGCACCACCGTTCGAATGGGGTTGGTGCAAACCTCTGAGGTGGCGTCGAGGAATGGGTATGAAACTAAATTGAAAGCGATCTTCCTAAAAATGCTTATACAACTACGACTGAGCTCTACGACCAGGGGCCCTACTCTGTATCTCGTTCCGAAAGTAACATTTTTCGAAAGCAACGCTTTGTGCTCTTTATTTTGAATGAATAATGATTGTACTACGTATTACTGTCATAATCAGTGATGCCAGACTTTTCGGAGAATTGCCCACGATACAAGTCAAAAACAGCCAAAAATGTCCTTTTCGCCCATGCTGACGTTAAAAATCAACAAAATACACAATTTTTTCTTATTCTGAGAGATAAAAAATGCCCTTCGTCCTTTTAGCTCATTTTGAAAGGTAAAAAGATCACGAAATGGGTAATTACCCACGATCTGGCATCACTGAGCATAATAGAGAACTCAAAACTTTTCGGAACGAAATACAAAGTAGGGCCCCAGATTAGGCCTATTTCTTTGATCAAAACAGTGGTAACATTTTTTTTCGAGAGACACGGGGGTTCGTAAGCCACCCCAACAGAATGTGGCAAAGCGGGACGTACCGATTCGATCATTATACAGGCGATCACATCAAGAGTCACATCACATCACATTTGCTACGTCTACATAACTAAATTGTTTGCACGTGGAATTGGATTTGTTAATTTATCCTGGTAAAACCTCTGATGCCATCCATTTCGACTTCTCAAACATAAGAACCGGCTTAATGGAGCGGCATTTAGTTCGAACCTGAACTCGTTCAACTCGCTCAGAAGCTACAAAAATTTAAGATTTTTCAAACCATTATTTTAGCAATTGAGTGCCATACATTTTCGAATAAAAGAGACTTCAGTCAAGCGAGGAATGTTCCCCCTGCATGACTAGGGTGGCTAACATTGCAATTTGTGATTCCGGGTACAGCTAGTCTTTCCAATAAGAAGATACACAAAAGGACATCGCTTTTAAAGTCAATTATTCGTGAATTGCGTTGGCTTAAGCTAGTGCCAAAAATGGACGAATGTCTACAACAGCTTTGAGAAGAGATTCAAACGTGTCATTAACCCCTTTTATGAGATCGAAACAAAATTTCAGTGAAACCGTACACTGGCTTAAGCCATCTAAGTCCAAGGTAATATGACAGTTCTCCTTTATGCACTTATAAGGCTTTTAAAAATATTGCGCTACGAGCACGAGCATTTTATAAGTTGACACATTGAGCGTATTGAGAAAGTCGACACATTGACGTTCGCATAGGCCATGAGGTCCCAAAAATCTGTTAGAGAAGTTGACGGCTTGGAAAGTTGACATAAGAGTCATCCAAGTTTTCAGAATAGAAGGAGCAAATTAAGTGCAAAAGACGGTAACTTCTACTATAAGGTCAGCATCTGTTTGAATGCAGATAAATAATTGGAGGTGTACTTAGACAAAGGTCTAGGGCTTAAGGTATTTGAGAAAGGTTTTAAATGAAATCTGCAATAACTATCACGATTGTGGTTTATATCGGTGTTGAAAATTTCGCAAACAAAAGTCGTTCGTCAGACTGTGAAATTCCGGTGACGACCAAGCTCCCGTTTTAAGGTAGCCAATAGGTCATTTGAAGCTTGCGACGATAGACAGAAAAGCTCTTAATCTGACTAAAATGGTATTTAAGTTGTCATTGTAGCTTAGGTCCATGAAAGTTGTGGGAAATTTACCAGACCACTTATTTTATAAAGCTGGTATACTTAGATGGTTTGTTAGGGAGCTTTAACCTCTTAACTTCTCTGTAAAGCATTATAAAAGATGCGATTTTTGCTGCTCCAAAAGGGATGTATGAACACCACACAAATTGTGTATGGAAAAAGGGTCTTTAAAAAGGTGAATCCTAGTATATCTGCCCTAAACTTCATAAATAATAAAAAGTTGACGAACCAGGGGCGTTTAGGACGCTAGGTTAAACCTCTTTTTTATGAAGTAGAATGGCAGGGACTAGATGCCATAACCGAAAGACTCAATTGAAAAGCTCTCGCAGAGTAGTTTTATCCTTGTGATGTTTATCGTCTGTTCGCGGAGGATGGGACAGAGAAAAAAGCCCGAAGCTGTGATTTGTGTTTCTTCCGGAGATTGAACATGGACTCTTCGTCCAAAACACTGACCATGGAGAAATAGTTCGATACTGGACAGCTGGCAATTTTCAAAAATTCTTTGCAATTCCCCTCATATACCGATGGTATTGCCTTAAACTCGTAGAGGTGTCTGTGGAGCATTTGTGAATATTAAAGTAGAAGCCACAATGATGGGTCTTGTGGTATAGAAAGAGCAACATATGTTGTACACGAAAAGATTTACGAAGCAACCGCTTTGGACAGAAAGTCGAACATTATCCGAACCCAGATATTGTCACACAGTAATGGGAAGGCAGTTTTCTTTTTCTTCTCCTGTCACAACCCGCTTGCAGTCACATTATTTTGTTGCCCCTGGTCGACTAATCTTTTGATTACATCAAAACTTTAGTCAGAATCGTCCTTAAAGCTTTTAAAAAGGCTTAGCAGTCTGTGTAGATACTGCATAAAGTTGCAATCCTACTTGCTATCCACTAGCTCAAACGACGGTCCACTTTTACTATAACCTGTATGGCGGATCTGCAGGTCCAGTGACTAACCATCGGTTAGAAAAGGGTCTCTGGTTCAGCCCCCGAAAAACGCAATTTTTCCATTTTTTTCACTGCGATTCTCGCGGTTGTCTGAAAAAAAAATCGTTATAAACTGTTTGAAGGCTTCGTTCGACGACATTCGGATATAAAAATTTAGGCCCCTTCCATACGTCGCAAAAAAATTGATGACTGGTTGGGAGAAAATTGGCAGACGTGTAGGGACCTGCTCCAATGTTCCTGTTATTTTACCCAATTTTCCCAAGGATAATCTTGTCCAGAAGACGCAGTAAGTAGTCCAAACCAATAAAGCTTTTCTAAGTTCATCTTAGCTTTGTTCACTAAGGTATTCATTGTCATGAAAGGATTATGACCTCACTTAAGCTTTTGTCTAAAATTGATTTGGAAAATCAAGTCAGCATGTTTTTTGTTGCGTGTCAAATATTTTGAGTTCATTTAAATTTCATTCCGTTTCTTTTTAACTCAATCTTATTTTGCTGCTACCTTTTATTTATTCTTTATGCATTTTATATTCATGGCTCCTACTAAGGTGCCCACAAGGAACGTGGTGTCTTTCACTGAACTGAGGAAGCGATGTCCGAGGAATCAAATCCAACAGTTGGACAAAGTACATGCCAAGCACAAGCAGTACCAAGAGTCTGTCAAATCGAGACTTATCTGCGTATTTTCGGGGGCTGACTAATATTCTCCTATTTCAGCCGTTTGAATTCGATGAAAACAAGTCCGCCACCCATCGATTGGGAGTACTATAAGCGGAATGTTCGCTCAGAGGCCGTTTCCATGGTGGAGGAGTTCGAGAGGAAATATGAGAATCTCACAATTCCGTATCCTGAAGACAAGTACTCGAAACAGATTGATGATCTTAAGGCAGAGGTTCAGGTATATGACAGAACTCACTTGCAGTTTCAACTTGTTACACCACTTGAATAATTTCAGAACGAGGTAGACGAGTTTATTGCCAAGTCCAACGAGCGCATTGCCGCTTACGAGATGGAAATCGAAAGGATACGATCCATGATACCATTCGATCAGATGACCTGGGAAGACTACTGCTTGTCGTATCCGGAGAGGGCGCCGGATTTTTTAAATCGCCCAACATTTTGGCCACACAACGAGGAGGAGCAAATCGGGTACATTGAACCAAATGAGGCGAAGTTGAAATTGGAAAAGTAATGATCAAACTAAATGCGCGCAAAACTGATTTTTATTTGTTGCTTAATGAGAGGTATTCGAGCTGCGCTTTTTTTGCGAGTAAATACAGCACGCACTATGTCCCATTTGTAAGTGTTTTGAAGTTGCATGTTTTAAAAAAAAAAGACCTACTATATATAAATTGCTGAGTTGCTGAGTTGCTCCATGACACCGCCAGATAAAAGATATGGCTGCAGAAAAGGATCGCCATGATGAGCTTGACCATTTCCTCAGAGAAGCCCTCGTTTTAGGAAAAGGTTAAACAATCCCAAAACATCAAATTAGCCTTTGTGTATGTGGCAATCTTAAACAGAGCAGAATACACCCTTTAACACAGTCCAGCTCCTCCGATTTGAATCTTTGTTCAAATGCCCAAATGTACACCATATATAGGTTTGCGTCCTCGTTGTGCATAGTCTTACCTAACCAATTCTCGGATGGATGCATCTTAAAATGGGACTGCTAAACTCGAAAAGAGATTTCCCAAAACAACACAAACGAACATCGAAGCACGAAGCAAAATCTAAACAACACATGTTAAATCAAAATCCTCTTTCTGATTCAACATGCGGAAATTTACTTCTAATTTAGTCCTTGTCATTTGCTCAACTCTTACAGCAGGAAGTATACAAGCCTTATAAGGTTTCTTTGGCAGAAAACCGCATCCGACAGGCGACACAATGTTACAGTGTTTACGTTACGAATTCGAAATTGAATGGGCAAATTAAGAATATCACAAAGAGCTCATGTCCTTCATTGAAACATTCACTGTATACCGTGAAATTTGTATGTAGAGAGAAGGAGAGTGTTTTACAGTGTGTCTTTGGGGAAAATTACTTAACACCGTAGGATGTATAGTTGGGGACATTTGCTGCACAGCGGTGGCTTGAGACGGCGAAGTGTTGTTCTTTGAGCAAATTGCAAATTAGAAGGACCTTCCAATTGCTGTGCAAATAGCTGCACCACATTAACTGCTTAAGAATGGAGAACGAGAAGAGCCAGACTTTCCATGAATGGGTACGAGTATACTTCTTGTTCATGGTGTAAGCAGCAATAATGCGCTTGCATCATTGATTTACATTTACATTTGAGAGTTTCCATAGACCTTGTGTGCAGAGCCTGCTGGGATGCAGAAATAGGCGGAGATCGCACTCGCAGGGAAGCGGAATTTTATTTGAAAAAAGAACGTCACAAAACTTTTGCTTAGTCGGATTTTTATTTTTGTTCTATTGTTAGAATGTTGGGAACAGGGACCGAAAGTCAAAATGTAAATCAAGTCAAAAAATCAATAGTTTCTGGCCTAAAGCAGACTGTTGCGTTTGGAATCAGTGCGACGTAGTTTTTGACCTATTTGACTGACTTTACGCGGGTGACGTATTTTGGTATTTTCTCTTTCGTTCTGGCGCAGAAACAACAACTTACATTCCATATAAACTTCATATAGAGCAAACAGTACTAGAGCTGTGATGGTTAAAAGAGATCCCTGATTGTGATATTTTTAAGTATCACGAATCCAAAGACTGCATCCCAAATTCTAGGCCAAATTATTGCCACCCCATCTTGCGACATTGATTTGTCCATTTGGTCCAACAGGTTGATTTTTTATTTCGTTAAAGGCCTTTAAAAGACAACTTTCTGACTACAAGCTTAACTAGGGTTAAATGTCAATGTTCAGAAACCCATGTACCATATCTTGGGCAGTAGCTAAATAAATCATCCCTTAATTTCCTAAATGATGGTATGGAATCTCGTAAAAGGAACGAACTTACATTCGCTGTTGTTCAACCTAAGCGTTTATAATTATAAACTAATTTTAGTAAATTGTAAATGCAAATTTGTATAAAAGCATGCACAAAATTGAAAAATATTGCATTTTTTGTTTTAACTCTGAACACTTAAAATATATATTTCAAATATTTTGATTAAATGAAATGGTTAATGCTCTTATTTGCTTTATCTTGATCAAACTTGTGCTTGCTTTTTGATTGGTTTTCCCTTTTTAATAGATTGCAGGCAAGGAATGCTTAGTACAAAATAAATTTGGTATAACTTTGGGATCTTTCCAATAATTTCTTAAGAGTCGTCTCAAAGAGAATAACATATCTGTTCACTTAAGACTGGACAGCTCTGAAAAAGAAGTTTGTTTCGAGGATGAAAATGTCTAGTGTTGGTGTGGTTTGGTTGATGTGAAAAGCTTGACTTCGCGGAAAATATAGATATGTATATAAGAATTGTTAGCATTCAGCAAAATTCAAGAGAAATACTTAATTTAGGAACTCCTGTAGCAACAGGTAGTATGTGCGAATTCCAGATATACAGAATTCTGTACTTTGTACTTGGTGCGAGTTAAGTAATATAATCTATACAATTTTAAAAAGATAAAATTTTATTTGTTTTTACACTTCAATATACTTTTGCAATTACTGTTTCGTTACTAGGCACATTGTAATTCAAACGGAAATCATTTAGGAGGCTTTTATTTCTTTCAAAAAATAAGACGATGAAAAAAAGATTGTCAACTGAATTAAAATCTTGCCTGTGGCAATTAAGTTTAACTTTCACCTTGTAATTTGTTTGATTTTTTGCATTTAATATTATAATGTACCAAATTTTTATTGTATTTGTGAATTTAAATCGGCCGTTTATATTTACAAGGTGGCGCAAAAGTAATCCTCCTATCAGAAAATGCTACAAATTTTGCGATTGGCCCCTAATGTCAGTTCTGTTTTGACATTTGTGTAGTAAACACATGCGAAATACACGTTAATAAACAATGTTACGCTACACTGCTCCAGAACGCGGAATATTGGTGACTATTTATTTGAGCAATAATCGGTCGGTGACTTTGGCACAACGTGAATTTCGTCGCAGATTTCCTAGCCGTCCAACGCCTAATGGTGAAACACTGCGACGTTTAGCCGCTCGCCTCGAAGAGACTGACACAACACGAGATGCTGCCAGGCGTGGCAGACCCCGGAGTATGTATGGTGTGCCGTTTTCGCTGGAGGAGTCATCGGACCTTTTTTCTTCGAAGACGTCGCGGGCCAAACGGTTACTGTGAATGGTGAGCGCTACAGAGCAATGATCAACGAGTTCTTTTTGCCGCAACTTGATGAATTGGGATTGGAAAACATGTGGTTCCAACAGGACGGTGCAACGGCCTCCCGTTTTGGCGATTTGCACTGGCCAGCAAGATCGCCTGATTTGACCGCTCCAGACTTCTTTTTGTGGGGCTTTTTGAAGTCGCGGGTTTATGTCAACAAGCCTCAGACTCTTGCAGCTCTTAAAGTGATGGAAAATGCCATAAAAAGGCTCAAATGACAATCAACTGTGGCGGCGGCCATTTACATGACATCATATTCTCGACTTGATGTAAAAAAAATTAAAAGACCAAATAAACATAATCCACAAGAAGAATCAAAGTTTTTCATTTTTTTTTTAAATTACAGCCAAAAAACATCGGAAGGTTATTTGGCCTAAAATTAATAACCCTATCGGAAGATGTTACAATCCTGGCAAATGGCGTCGTACGACAATCATATTTGACATTTTTGAAAGATTTCCATGGCTTTTAAAGTTGAGATTCCTTTTGCAAAAATTGAATTTTCAGGATAATTCTAAAATAAGAGATCCGCCAAAATTAGCGCTGAGATGAACAAGTCCATATGATATTTTTTTCATTTTCTTTTTAGAAATACTGCTCACGAACTCGAAATATTAAAACCTACCAATGTCAATCTACTTGGTTTATCAGTCGGACTTTTATCATTAAACTGCCATCAGCTCCGATTTGAAGTCGAAGTATCGATGTTGATAAGAATCTGTATCTCGAAAATATTTTTCGAAGTTTCTTGTGCATTGCAAAAAGCTGTACCTATTGCGTGTTCAAAGGTATTCAAAGGTTACACAAACTATATTTTTGAGATATGACAAATGGTAGTTTAACCTTCACCTTGACGATTACACCCAGGTGTAGATGCCAGTTTTCGCCTTTAAATATCTCAGTTATTTTTTTACCAATTCTAAAATCGTTTTATCTCAGTGACTAAATTGATCTGTACTCTCGGAAAGAGTTAGTAAGAACATTTTTTGATATCTTATTTTGCGAAAATTGCGAAATTCTTAGTATATTTCGACCACATCGACTGCATACACCTGGGTATAGATTTACGTTTACCCGAAGATGTATTTGGATAAAGATTGTTTAATCCAAGGATAATATTGACAATATGCACGCCCAAGTAGAAGCTTGTGTTTGATTCTATTGGAATCACTTGTTTCTGTAGTAAATACTGCTAAAACAATAAACACTGTACAAGCACTGTATTTATTTACATTATAACTAAATGGAAAATACTATTAGTAGGTAAAATTATTAGCAGAAACAAAAACTAACACAAGAAAGGAAATAGGTACTCAAATACTAATATGTAGCAAAACACAAAACAAAAATATTATTTTGTATGAAAACCTTGACTGTGAACTTGGCAATTTGTTTTTTTGGGCTGTACGCAAACTTTCCTAGAGGGGCGCTTCCTTTTCTCCACACAAAAAAATTGTCCTTTTTGCGTTGGTCGCCAGATCCATCCCGATCCGTCAGATCATCTGGTATGAAGGGTTCTTGTTGCTCTTGAGCTGGAACGACCAAAATACATTCTATTGCAATTCTAGTACACAAATTACCCATAACTCTTGAAACCAGAGCTCTTTTGTTTATCACTGGAATGCCAAAGATCTTCACCCAACTCTTGCATGAACTTACATACTTTGATGCTTAATAAAATCTAAAAATCTAAAAAAAATGAAATGGAATGGAAATGGAAATATTGGCAATACGATTAAATTCAATAACTGATAGGCTGGTTCACAACGTTTTAATCGATTTTTTTTATGTTACCCGCTATTGTAGGTGAATTTCAACTACAAATCAACAGTATACAAAAATTAAATACTTCAAAACTTAGTAGATAGGCGCTAGATTCAAAAAAGAAGTATTTTGTATGTGCTTACACATTTTTGAAATAGTTCAATTAATGAAAGATAATCTCTACACCGGGGTGTTCGCCATGAGGATAAGGAGTTTTTATTTAGCAACAAAGTGAAGGTTAAAAAACACTGCACTGCGATTTGCTTTTTGTGTACTACGAATAATCCTCGTCAGTGTTTTTTTTGGGGTGGACTACCATGTGAAGGCCTCATTTTCGATTCCCGGAACAAAACACTCTGTAAATTATATGAAGGTTTTTTTTCCCTGATAAATATCTGAGAGTTGTGCGAGAATGCTTCGAGGCTCTACAGTTCTTCAGACTGTATACAATTGTAGATCTCTTTTAGTCTTTTTGAAAGTAAAAAAATACGCAAAACAAATGGTTGTAAGAGGCTAGGCCTAGGGTCCTATCTGGAGTACTTTCATTTATTGCTATTTTTTTGTTAATGTTAGATAATTGTTGCAAATTCTATTTTCCATTTGTTTTTTGATTGTATTTACGAAAAACCAATGATCATATGTTTAAAGTTGAAAAAAAAAAACAGTAATAGTCCGCCATTTTAAATATGGAAAGCTCAATTCATGGCTTTCTGCCTTAAGTTGTGGCCAAAAAACTGCATAAAATTAAGATCCACTTACCACTGGGCTGAGGACTCTTAAATTCCTGACTCTCCGTCCCTTTCTTGGGAATTTTGGAAACTAAACCAAGACTCATTGACATTCATGTTTTTGCTTCCAATACAAAAGGCTCTGTTGAGGAAACCAATTTCCCAATTCCCTATGACGTATTGTCCTAGAAAAACCTCAAAAAGTGTTATCATCGGCCTGGCCGATGCTTTGATACCCTCCACAGCATTCAAGTCATGCAAAATTTTAGGCATGTGAGGTAGTACGTAGTTACAAAGAGACACATGGGCCTAATATTGATTTTGTATGGGAGGTACCACAACTACTTGACCGACGTAGTCCATTTTCAATACCAACCTGACGACGATAAAAAGATGTCCTTTCACCAAATTTCATTCGCCTATGTCAATTCCTTTGGGCGCTATCGTGCTTTCAGCAGACAGACAGGTGGACCGGACATGGCTAAATCGATTCAGAATGTGATCCTGATTCAGAATATAATGAGGTCTCCGGTGACTCCTTCTTGGCGTTACAATGTAGTGAATATACCTTCCAGTGGAGGGTATAATAAAATAATAACACAAACACTTCGCACAAGCCCACTAGGCAAAGCGTAAATGTGAATCGGACTTAGTCCGGTCCACGGTAATCCGCAACCCTTTTTCAAACTCAGCGTAGCCTCCATTAGCCGACTACTATCGACCACGGCTTAATTGAATTCCATTCAATTCATGCGTTCCGCGTCTCACTGCATCGAGTCCACATGAACCAAATCGTCCCTTAATTATCTCACACTATTATCCGACACAGCATCGTGTGTGTGGCGGTTAATAATCCGTCACTGGTAATAGCTGATAGCAACACTTATTTCCCGTCCTAAGCTATGAAAACTTATTAAAATATCCCCCACCTCCACACACACTCTTTATAGTGTTGCACATTACACACTCAAAGTCTGAGTGATGTCTATTTATTCTTTCTCCTCGATATCCTAGGTTCCGTTCGCAGAACTAGATGATGCACTACTGCATCATCATTAATGCGCCATGCCATCAGTCTCGTCATTACCATCATCACCAACACACTCGACGGCAGCGTCGTCCCTTCCATCAACAGGATGAGTCCTTATCATTAACAGCGGCGGCAGCTGCATCAGTATTAGCACTGGCAGCATTAGCAGGATCAACATGGCAGCTGAAACGAACGAAATGTTTAATTACCTAACCTCAGATTGCACTCAACTCCATATGAAAAGTTGTTAACTCTTCCACTCGGCTAAGAGGGGTTTCCCCCGAGTACCGCCGTGTGATGTGTTTTATTTTTCCAGTTCCTCCCTCCTGTCCGGCTTTTTTTTTTAATTTTACTACTCCCAACATCAATCCAACTACGTTTGCTAATAGTCCATACACATACAAGTGACGGCTTAGGTTTCCGAATAGCGCTGTGCATGAAGTTGGCCCGTATATACCTTCCCTCGGTTGGTGGATGGTGGTACATGTCAATCCGCCTGATAGCTCCATCTACTACGTGTACGTATCGCATACCCATCGTTGCCGCCGACGAGAGACGTATTAGCACGACGTCAACCACAACGGCGGATGACTCCAACGACGATGAGTAGTCGTCGTCGTCATCGTCGTCGTCGTCATCCTCGTCCTCGTCCGCAAAACTCAAACACAACTCCCTTCTCGAATCATCCTAGAACGGTTGAAACACTCGAAACGCTCGGAACGAGTGATTTTTCATTTCGACTAATGTCCAATTACACTAATGCATAAAAGCTTTTTCACATATCCCTCCAACTCGTCAATTTATACTAATGAACGGGAATTTTTAGCTCAGCTTAGGAAAGTGGAAGCATGAGTAAGTAAGGCCAGACACCATTTCACCCATCTCCGATGTGGTGGCCGGAGCATCCTAAACAGACGCAAAAAAAAGAAGAGAAAAATACGAAAATCACTCCGGATAAACTTCGTTTTGATGTCTGTTGCCCTATGAACGGAGCTCGGATGATTTCTGGTCGCCATTGGAACTGGGATTGGGGTGGGTTGGCGATACACTCGTATATGGCATGGCCCACATGTCCTGCTGGCCATACATAACCAAATGCACTTAAATATTGCCAATGATTCAATATTTGAAGTTTCTACTTGGGTTTTAATGTTCAACCATTAGATGACGGAGATGAATGAATCGATGTCGATGCTAAGTGATTTTTCCTCAATGGCGCATCTCACGTGAAATTTGTCCTTTGGACGTGGACACTTCGATAGGTCGTTGTGGAAACGTTGCTTTTATTGATTGGTAAAATGAGTGTGTGTTAAAGTTTGTCGCTCGTTCCGAAATTGTGTTTAAATAAAATAGTTGACTTTAAAAATTTAACTTAGTTTGAAACGTCGTCAACCTATAGTAACTGATTTATTGATTACGCTAAATTTGAAAGTCCATCTAAAAGGGGCGGTTTAGAAGAATTTCGTTAAATAAAACTATGTACATTGCAAGCGTGCTAAAAACGTTCTTAAACTCTTACTAATTTCGAAGCGCTTAAGCTCACTGAACGCACTCTATTGATAGCCCCCGAACTGCGAGGAAAATCTCAATTCTTTGCCTACAACTTAAGAGATGAGCTTTCTCCGGAATGATTGCGTTTGGTAGTACAAAAAATAATTGTTAAATCGTATTGACAAATGACACAAAACGTCACAAATCTGCTCTCATCCCCTCCACAGCCCATCATAATAACCTAGCAAATAACAAAATAACGCACTTAATTATTTCTAAAAAAAATTATAATGGACGACAGTATTTTAGGTAACCCTCATGGGTCCCGGAATAGAAATAGGATCGGAAATTGACACAGAAAACAAAGTGGAGAGTTGGATTAAGCGCTTATTCAATGAAGCGCTTTATCTCGCAGATCGCACTCATTCTTTCCGAAATTCAATCACCCTTATTGCGAAGATCAACTTTAACAACTTTAACAACATCTGACTTTATAGCAAAATTATAACAGTATAACTCGAAAGCTTTACAATTTTTTTCTGAGCTTTCAAATAATTTGCTGAAATTGACAGTTGGTTGTATTTTGAGTGAAATATTCTGTTTCAACTGTTTCCCATGCTTGGTTTTTTGACTGTATCATTGCAGCGTTGTTCATTTTTCTATCAATGGTATCAGCCAATGGTTTGACACAGTCAACATATCAAAATAACTTACCAATTCATATTACCGTATTTAATTCAAAGTGGCCAATTGGCTTTTCTCCAGACTGCCGTTTAAACTTAAATAATGGGTTAGACTCGACTTTCTCCGGATCGAAAGTTACAGTCTCGATTATCTTAAAGTCGAAGATAACTTGATTATTGGTATACAATTTATTTTAATTTCGACTATTGCCCTAAAGTCGAGTCTAAATTTGGTTGTTAGTAAGGCCGAATGTGATTTAAAAAAAAATCGGTATTGCGAACAACAATTTTCATCGATTTTCTTGTCAGCTGTCAATTTTTCTTTCAATCGTAAATTTGCAGTTGATGAGTTCATGCTTCCTAAAGAAATAACCAAAATATGTGAGTTTCGAATTAAATAAGTGATACATTTTATCAGGATAGCAGGATCATCCAACTCCTCATCGCAATCAAAACATAGTTCAGTTGAAGTCATTTTATATTTTGTTTTTAATTTTATTGATTTTCTGAATTTTTTGTATGTTCCTCAAAAAAAAAATAACATCTGTCAGACGCCACTCCCATTCACAATAATAAAATTATTTTGAAGGCATTCACAATAGCACAATATTTTATCAATTCATTTTCGCAATACCGATTTTTATTTGAATTGATAAATTCTATCAAACGTCAATCGGTTGATAGTTGATCTTCGCAATAAGGGTGAATATATCTCCAGCATTTGAGTTGTTAAGATAACTAGATTTTTGAATGTGCCCCCTGACTAAATTGAAATGACAGATGCTCTAGTGCGACACAAATCAATGTCAACTCGATTAAGAAATACTCAACTACATTTATCTGTAGGCTTATGCAAACTGAAGAAATGGTCTTGGAAGCACTCTGGGCAGCAACCTATAGATAAAATCTCAACTGTCAAACTTTGTTAAGTAGTGCTGCTCTGAGCAGCGATAGATATTTCGGTATAATCTATGTTCATCGTTATAGCTTCTTTCCATCGTAAGCTTGTTATATTTCAGTTATTCAATGTAAGGTAGTAACTACGAGGAAATAGCTTTTTTTTAGCAGAGCGACTAAAAACGCAGATGCACGCCTGGCTCAAGTCAATCAATTGGCTTTATCGGATATTGATGGTGCTCACGTTCAAACTGTCTATTTAGCTAATAGTTTCGCCTCTCAACTGAAGACCTTTTTTGTACATGACCTGCATTAGGCAATTAAAAGTTCTCTGAGCGGGACCTAAAAGCTTCTAAAAATTCAGACATAGACCATATAAGAGGTCAAGAGTATCGACCATTGAGAAAGACTTTTTAAAGAGCTTCTAGGTAACATCAACAAAATAGCAAAAGCTATTAAAATGTGTAGACCAATAAAGCCTCTTACTCTAAAACTGGTCAGAGGTATCACCCGCCTTTGACAGAGTCTATGAAGCCTTCGTTGTAAGATAAGGCCCTCTGTATCCAATGTAAGCCTCTTCTATTCCAGTGCTCGCAAGTCCGCTGGTGGCCTGGTGGCAGCCAGATAAGTCTTATCAATTATGTGGACATCGTTAACCTACCCAAGGTTTGATCAAGTTTAGAGGGAGCATAAGGTCCGAAGCAGCGCTCCTTTTCGAGCCTCAAGACCGGTGGCAAACACTTTCGTAAAAATTATCAAAATAATAAAAAAAATATGTTTTTTTGTAATAAATAAACGTTTCGACTGCTGTTTTTTTTTTGCTATATTATAGTGTTTTATGTCGAGCCTCGTTTTGGGCCGGGCCCTATTTTATTCCCCCTTTTTAATTTTTTTTAGCGGCAACGCTGGTCCGTAGGCTCTTAAGCCGAGTTTGCAACCATTAGTTTTGTGTGAGTTTTAATTTTTGAAACGAAGGGAACTGACCGTGGTGGCTTTTCGATGAAGTTTGTCGGATGTTGTTTCTTATTTTTCTGATGATCGAAGCTGATACCCCTCACTCAGTAGTCCAGCACACTAACGACTGAGTTACTTCGTTGCATTGCTGATATGACTCGCAGGGATCACATAAGGAATACCGGAGTACGTGAGGTACTCAATCTTGAAGAGCTACTTATCCGGGTGGAACGGTCCATGTTTCGGTCGCTTTAAATGCATGTTTCCATCGCGCTGCGGAAACCGTGCCTCTCCGTCCTATATAGGTTGACCCAGGATGGTAAAATCAAGTCCGAAGTTTTTCCTCGCCTTGATGACTTTCAGTAGCTGGTGAAATGTAAGCGACCTACAATTTTGTAGCGAGTCCAAACGGGCTTTATCGGAAAGTCTTCTCTAGACTTGTATACTCTTTGGTGTTCATCAGATGTTCGTGGGAGGTCGTGTGATTTGTGATTTTTCGAGAGCTATATCTAAAACTGAGACGCTCGGGAGGGGTGTTTGCCGAACAGCCGATATGTCTGTCCAAATATCCAAATAGCACTTTTTAGTTCGACAGTTAACGGTCCCTGCTATTTTTTTATTTTCTAAAAATAAAAGCCATCGTATATAAGAATCGTCGGCGCAGTGGCGTAGTGGTTACTGTGTTGGACTACTAAGCGAGCGGTCCCAGGTTCGAATCCCGCAAATACCCAAATTCCAACATATGTTTTTTTCCGCTGCGCCACCTCTCGCGAACATCTGACAAACATCCGAGAGTATAACTGTCATGAAGAAGCTTCTCAATTTGCCGTTTGGACTCGGCATAAAATTGTAGATCCCTGCCATTCGTCCCAAAAATGAAAAACTCACTCAAACGAATAAAAGTGAGAAGCTAGGCCTAGGGTTCCTACAGACCTGTTGCGCCAACTATTTATTTATTTATTTATATCTAAATTTGACGCTCGGGAGGGGTGTTTGCCGAACAGCCGATATGTCTGTCCAAATAGCACTTTTTAGTTCGACCTTTAAAAACGGTCCCTGCTCTTTTCCAATTTTCTTAAAAATAAAACCATCGCATAAGAATCTGTTTTGCAGTATTTCTTTTTTATAATTACGAAGCAATAGCAAAAACGTATCCAACAATTTGCAGTCCTTGATTTCCTCAACTTACTCCAACGAGCGAACATTATTCGACCCCACCCAAAAATCCAGCAAACTAGTTGACCATCTAATTACAATTATTATTGTCTCATATCAAGAGCGCTCATCCGAAAAAACATACGCTAACGCCCCTTCCAAACCAACCCAATAAAACAATCCAATACATTAAGCCCCTGCTCATACACGCTCGGCAAATATGCGCCGCGCTGAGTTTAATTTTACTAATTAAAGCCCATACTCATTAGCGAAATGGATGTAGGATTGTATCCTCAAACTCATCAACGTCGCAGCGTCTACCAACACCACACCAACACCATCATCCCAAAAACAAACCCCACTGAATTCCATCACGATGAAATACTGTGCGCTTCTCGCTCTAAAGCTAATTATGGTTTCCCAAATATAATTATATACCTCGCCCAAAAATTATTTAATTAAAAAAAAAAAAGGAGAAGGACGAACGGATGCGTCCTCCCGCTTTTAGAAATCCGTTTCGGTTTTTCCATTTCTAGGGTCGCTTTCTGGTGTTCTTCTCTTGGGTTTTTTTTTCTTTGTTTTTATGGAGGACACGAAATTCATCAATCATGTGAAGAAGTCTCGCCGATGGCGCACGTTGTGCAGATGGGCTGAGTGCGATTCGGATATTTGTGGCCTCTCTTACACTCGGAAGGTGCCAGATGATAGAAACTCGAGACTCGAGGCTAAAGTATTTAATTCCACTTTTGGGCAATTCGTTTCAGCCGAAATACACACAGTTAATTAGTGCGTAGGTAGGGACAAGGATACGCTATACACTCGCACAAATGTGTGCCTCTGAGTGAGTTGTTCATGGATGAGTGGGGATTGTCGGGATTCTCTGTATTGTTTTTTTTTTTTCTACATTTTCCTACGCACACATACGTAGCCAATTATGGCAGCCAGTAGTAGACAGGTACTTAAGCACCTGCAAAATGAAATGAAACAGGATATCGCCGCTCGACCAGTAACCAGCACGACCACCACCAGCACCACCACCGTCATCATCATCATTATAAGGAGTAGCGAGTAGGTAGCATTGCAATCATCATCATCGTAGCCAGAGAACATCCCCCTCATCGCACCGCTTTTGCCAATTAACCAAGAAAACCCAACTAAATCCTTAAGCATCCTTATTCACATCCCGCCACCATCGCATTCATTCATCCGTCTATACAGTCTCCACTTCTCACAACCCCAGCCCCAGTCCCCATAGCGCGCCCCGACTTGGACCACTACTAGTCATAAACCAAATGTTGCTGTGCTGGCAACAACTGCTCCGCTACTGCTACTGCTACTGGTTCTTCTGCAGATGCTCAGGCTGGGGCGGGGTGGCGCGCCGCTCAGTGAGTGGGGTCGAGTTAAAGGGTGCTGCTGGTGGTGGAGACGCTCTCAGACCACTTTACTCTACTTTTAATTAACGGAAAGTGGTTCATTAGAGCTTATTCATTAAAGCTTGGAGTAATTAGTGAGCTCTAATGAATGCTTCCATATAATAATATCTGGAAACAGAAATGGTGTGCTAAACACAAATGCGCATATATGTAGAGAGAGAGAGTCACTATATAGGTGAGGTTGTATACCTATGCAGAAGGTAGTATATACGGTGAAAGGGACGAGCAAGCTGCGATGAATGCAGAAACATTTGCAGATGTTTAATTTTATTTAGTTTTACATGGCTGAAAGCAAAAAAAGAAAAAAACAAAAACAAATACTAACGAGCAAAAACGAAAGAAGAACGTTTCCCGTGATCATCTCAAAAATTGTAATAGCCACAGAAGAGCTGCATTCGAAGGGAAGCCGCTATTGGGGAATAGTTATGTAGGTAGCTTCGTCGGTTTTGGTGGCGCTACGTTTATATTGGGCGACACGTTGCAATATGTCAAACCTGTCAAACACAGAACTATTGGTGTCAGAAAATGCGGATGAGTTTGCGCAGTGTTTGCACTGATATAAAGTTTTTCATACACTTTGTGTAGCTCGGTCTAGCGAAAGTCCACCTGGGCCCAAAACGCCGCATACGAAAAAGATCGGTTGACAGTAAATTCCCTCACTTATTGCTCGTTTTCTGCAACTACACTAGGTCTGTTTCTTTACTTTTAAATCTTATGAATTTTTACTAGTTCTTACGAATTTTTAAGAATTTTTACTCAATGCCGTTCCTTAACTCAAAAGTTCCTAAAAGACAGCGTCATCGAGAGAGCAAGAAATTACCCCTCCACTGAGAATCTTACGAATTTTTACTCATCAAATTTCTTGGTGTAAGAATTGAAAAAGCTCTCAATTAACAGCTGATTCGAAATTCGTTGTCCTATTTGTCATTTGTTTTGATTCTTGTATATTAAAATGGTATCAACAGGCGGGAAAATAACATTGAATGTTCTCCTTAAGGCACCAAGTGACAAAGAACAGAAACAGAAACAGAAACTGAAATAGAACAGAAAGTGTTTTCGTTCTGTAGTAAATTCTGGTTCTGTTTATGTTGCTCGCTCAGCTACACAAAACTGAAACAGAAACAGACCCAAAAGAAAACATGTCGCCGTCGCAAAATATTGGGTGACGGTCATTATACATTATTTGGTGATTTCTCACGAAACCTATTATACTCTCCTCTTCGTCTACTAAAAACTTTATTTTCCATTTTTCGTTTGTTATTCATACGTGGTCATCACAATATCGAATAGTACGATGCGAAACAAACAGCCAGATGACAGATGCAGAAAAATGCAAACAAAAAAAACCTCTCCCCCACTATAAATTAGCATTTCTGTTAGTAGCAGCAACAGAAACAGAATCAATGTAGACTTGTTTACGTTCTGTCGTCAAACAGCCATTTTTCTGTCGCTAAATTCTGTTGCTGATGTTAGGATTCCGAGTAGAAATTAATTCATAACTTCCTTTTTATATTTAGATTTTTTTTTTATTTTTATTTCAATTTGTTGTTCACAAGTTTTTATTTTAAAATTTCAAAATTACAAAGTTTCGATTAATATAATTCAAAATTACAAAGTTTTTTACACGTTAATAATATGTAGGTACTACAGGGTCCGCCAATAACTTTCTTTTTTTTTTGAAAATGCTATAAAAAAAACTACTGAATATTTTCTCAAATTTCTTTTTTTATTTGAAAGTACAATCCTTCCG
The DNA here is from genome assembly GCA_951230905.1 of Cheilosia variabilis. Classification (NCBI taxonomy): domain Eukaryota; kingdom Metazoa; phylum Arthropoda; class Insecta; order Diptera; family Syrphidae; genus Cheilosia; species Cheilosia variabilis. The sequence goes on along the minus strand of OX579680.1, from coordinate 20,734,626 downwards.
GTTAATAATGGAAAATAATTTCATTCAAGTGGCTGCCTCGGCTGGCCATGCAGTAGCCTACACGATCGGTCCAATTTTTAAGCACATTATCGATTGTGTGCAGCTGTATTTCACCAATGGCTTCACGAATATTGTCCTTTAAAGCGTCAATTGTCTCTGGCTTGTCGGCGTAACACTTATCTTTTACGGCACCCCACAAATAATAGTCCAACGGTGTCAAATCGCAGCTCCGAGTTGGCCAAACGGCATCAGCTCTGCGGCTGATAATGCGATCTTCAAAAACAGGGCGCAAAACATCGAGTGTAGCTTCGGCTGTGTGGCACGTAGCGCCGTCCTGTTGAAACTAAATGTTTCCAATATCCTCCTCTTCAATTTTTGTGAACAAAAATTCGTTCAACATGGCCCGATAACGATCGCCATTGACTGTAACGGCCACTCCTTGCTCATTTTCGAAGAAAAATAGCCCAATTATGCCTCTGGACCAAATTCCGCACCAAACAGTGACTCGTTTTGGGTATATCGGCTTTTCAATGTATGCGTGCGGGTTTTCTGTGCCCCAAATGCGACAATTTTGCTTGTTTACATACCCGCCATGATGAAAATGAGCTTCATCTGACAAGATGATTCTGCATTACATTACATTCTGCAACATTACCATGATTTTCAAAGTAATGTCGCAATATTTCCCAGCGTTGTTCAAGCGTATACACAGCCATATTCGTTCAGCGGAAGAATAAAACTAATTATCTGTCAAATCACACATGAGCTAAGTATTACCATTCGCGAAATAAGCATTAGTTGAAAAAAAAAAAAGTTAGATGGCGGACCCTTTATTATATACTAAAACAAGTGCTATTACTCCGACGATTTAAAACAGACTGCCAGAACAATGAGAAGAATTCAATCGACGCGATAGCATGAGAGAAAAAATATGCGTCAGCAGTTCGTGCGACAAACACCATTGCGCATGGATTGCATAAAGCACGCGCGAGATATATCAAACGATAATAGGCCACTTGAGCTTATTCATTCAATCCCCATTAAATTATAATTACCTTTTGCTATTTGGGACACAAAGTAAAACAATACTTTGTGGTCTCTCACTAGAAATATTCGGCGACGCTCTGTCGAATGTTTCTTTAAACAATCCATAACATTTTATGGACCAACACATTTATCAATCTGAAATGCCTTCTGCAATTAAATATACTTTGTCACCAATGACAAAGATTCCTCGATGTCGCTCTGTCGAACACTTGTGTAAACAAACACAATGTTCGGACCGACGATTGTGTTACATACCGAGGTAACATTCTAGATGAAGAGTTTTGACTCAGTCAGTTGTAGATCAACCCGCGAAGAACTATTCACTTTCCATCTTCAGTCCCCGAAGTTAATAATAAAATAAATATATTTTTTTGTTAAACCTCTAAAATAAATAGTTTTCTGGCGCAGTCGGTAGGATCGCGAGTTAGTACACCGAACTAATATCGGAATTGATTTGAGAATCATTTTTTTGTGTGATAAATAGTGTGAATACACACCGAGCGAAAATCGGTAGTATCAAACAAAAAAAACTCGAACTCATAGTGCTAACGTTGCAAAGCAACAATCATCGCGATTTAAATAATTAAGTGTGAGTACAGTTTAAAATAAAAAGTGAAATAGCGAGTTACAACTCGAAGTAGCAAAAAAAAAATTAAACAATACCATATTTAATATTAATGTCAATCGATCAACTTAGTAGACAAGTTGAAAAAGATAGACAAGTGAGAGGTACTAGGGGACAAAACGAAGAAGAGAGTGATAGTGAAAACGAGACAAGAAACCAAAATAAAATGAATTTCACATTTAGTGATTTAATTAAAGAGGCACGGTCTATCCCAGTATTCAAGGGAGATGATTCGTACGCCCTCTCATCGTTCTTAAACGAAGCTGATTATATGATGTCAATGATTCAGGATGCCGGACAGTTGGCATACTTGCAGCGAATAATAATATCGAAGATCCAGGGAGAAGCGTTAACTACAATATTGAGATTGCACCCAGACAGCAGTTGGAGCCAGGTGAAAACTCAACTACAAAGGACGTATGGCGTTCACGAGGAATATGCAGCTCTAAAGGAAAAAGCAGATGGGATAAAATTTAGTAATGTAAGTCAATTTTATCAGGAACTTAAAGAAATATTAGATAAGATGAATTTAAAATATCGGTTAGATGGAAATCCACCTATGGACTTCAAGCCTGAGTATAATGAACAAAGTATATATAATAAGTTTTTATTTAAAATTCCTAGAGAAGAGGAAATGTATCTAAGAGCGAGGGGTATTAATAATTTGGAAGAGGCATACCAAAACCTATTAGCAACAGGATTGAAAGAAAAGATAGAAAGTAGAATGCAAATCAATAACAGAAATAATAATGCGTTTCAAAGACCGAACATTAGACCACAACAACCAATACGAATGCAACCACAGTTCCAACACAATCCTAATAATTTTCGTAATAATTATAATAACAATTTTACACAACAAAGGAACAATAATAATTTTAGGCAGCAAAGACCATGGAATAATTCAGGAAATTTTAGAAATAATAACTATCGACAACATTCTCAACAATTTCGACAGCACAGACATGTAGAACCAATGGATGTTGATAAAATTAATAGACAACAATCAGGAGAATTCGCAAATTTTCATGCAACAGCCTCCAATACAACTCATTACCCATAGTAGAACTAACCATAAATAATAATAAGATAGATTGCCTAATTGATACAGGATCGTCCATATCAATTTTGGATCAGAATCTATTACCACACATAATTAATAACAGCATTTACCCAGTAGATATTAACACAGTTAATGGACCATCAAGAATAAATTTTGAAAAAATAACAGAAGTACCAAAAGAATTCAAAATAAATGCGACGATGTCTTGGAAATTGATGAATTTAGACAGGAAGAAGTTTGACGCAATAATCGGAACAAATTTACTAATACCAATGAGAGCTAAGATAGAGTTTGATCAGCAAAAGTTAGAAATCAACAACGAAACAATAAAATTCAAAGGATATAATTGTCCTTATGCGTACGAAGAAATAAATAATCTTAGGCCCACAGATGAAAACAATAATATACTAGAAAGATTAGATACTACAAAACTTAATTCGGAAGAATTCTATTTGTTAAAGCAAATTATAAAGTTGAATAAGAATTTATTCTTTATGGAGGGACAAAAGTTAACCAATGCCAGTGATGTTAAGCATCAAATTGTTACAACTTCGGATTTACCCGTATATTCAAGAATTTATCGGTTTCCGCCAATACACGAAAAAGAGGTAGAGAAACAGGTTAAAGAGATGCTGAAGCAAGGCATCATTAAGGAAAGTAATTCCCCATATAACAGCCCTATATGGATAGTACCCAAGAAAATGGATAATTCCGGTGAGAAAAAATGGAGATTAGTAATTGATTACAGAAAGTTGAATGAAGTAACAGTGAGTGATAAATTCCCTATTCCGAATATCGATGATATATTCGATAAGTTAGGAAAGGCACAGTATTTCACAACTTTAGATTTAGCAAAGGGGTTTCATCAGATTTTGGTAGATGAAAAAGACAGATCGAAAACTGCTTTTTCTACACCCCAAGGCCATTATGAATACATAAGAATGCCATTTGGATTAAAAAATGCGCCTGCAACGTTCCAAAGAATGATGAATCAGGTATTGAAAGGTTTAATTAATAAAATTTGTATTGTGTATCTGGATGATATATTAATATTTAGCACCAGCTTGGAAGAACATAAAGACAGTATTAATAAGGTATTACTGAGATTGAAGGAAAACAACTTAAAAATACAAGTGGATAAATGCAACTTCTTTGCAAAAGAAACCGAATATTTGGGGCATATATTAACAGACCAAGGTATCAAGCCCAATCCAAAGAAAATAGAGGTTATAAAAAAGTTAAAATTACCGAAGACAACAAAACAAATAAAAAGTTTCCTAGGTATTACAGGATACTATAGGAAGTTTATGAAAGATTACGCTAAAGTAGCCCAACCCATGACAAAGTTTTTGAAAAAAGAAAATAGAATTGATATCACGAATACCCAGTATATAAATGCTTTTGAGAAATTAAAAGATTTAATAACGAATCATCCTATACTACATTATCCAAGTTTTGATAAAAGATTTAGATTAACAACAGATGCAAGTAACTACGCCCTGGGCGCCGTGTTAAGTCAAGATAATCACCCAGTATGTTACGCAAGTCGAACATTGAACCAACACGAGATAATGTACAGTACTATAGAAAAAGAGTTGTTAGCCATAGTCTGGTCGACCAACTATTTTCGGCCATACTTGTATGGAATAGAATTTGATATATTTACCGACCATCAACCTTTAAAGTGGTTACAGACCAAGAAGGAGAGGAGAGATATAAGCCCTAGATTACAAAAATGGATTTTAAAATTAGGGGAGTATACGTTTAAAGTAGATTACATCAAAGGAAAGGATAATAGAGTTGCAGATTTCTTAAGCAGAATAAATGCAGATAACCATGAAATTAATGCTATAGACGATACTGATATGGCAACCGTCCATAGCCAAGAAGAAAATTTAGATGATCATATACCTATTGTCGAAAATATAGTTAACAAATACAGAACACAAGTAATATTAATGGAAACAAAAACCATTGATATTGAAGTAATAAATAAAAATAGGAAAATATACATATCAAGAGAAGATATTGAAAATAACAGACTAAATGATATTTTTAGAAGGTTTATAAAGAAAGGGAGAACGGGAATATATACAGAATTGGAAGATCACATGTATAACATAGTTCAACAAAAACTAATAGAATTATTTAGTAATGATAAAACTATAACGTTTAGAAGATGCACTATTCTTACGGAAGAATTACGAAGCGAAGAAGAAGCAATCAGATATATTAAAAACGTTCATGAACAAGAATCCAATCACAGAGGAATAGATGAAAACTATGAATACTTAAAACATAAAATATATTATCCTAAACTAAAGGAAATAATAAATAGATATATTAATAATTGCGAGACTTGTCAACAAGCAAAATACGATAGGAGTCCGATTAAGGTTAAATTCAAAATAACAGAAACACCTTCAGCACAAAATGAAATCGTGAACATAGATACTTGGACTATGAAAGGACAAAGATTTTTAACTAGTATAGATAGATTTTCTAAACATGCTATGATATTTCATTTAAATGACAGAAATCTTGTTACAATTTTGGAATCTTTGAAAAATAGACACGCTATATTAGGAAAACCGAAAAAATACATTGCTGATAATGAATTCGATGGATTTGTAATGAAAGAGTTTTTAAACAAAGAGAAGATAGAGTTCCATTTAACTAAACCCAACAGTCATACAGGAAGTGCAGACATTGAGAGGTTACATAATACTTTAAATGAACAGATTAGAATTATGGAAGTTGATTCAGCATTTAAAGACATGAATATGCAAAGTAAATGTTTTAAAGCAGTAGAATTTTATAATAACTCAATACATTCTGTAACAAAAGAAAAACCTATTGACTTTGTAAATGGAAAAATTTCGTCAAACAAAGAAAAAATCAAAGAAAGATTAATCGCTGAAAAGGAAATAAGAATAAAGAAAATAAATAAAAATAGGCAAGAGGAACCAGAAAGAAATGAAGATAAAGTATTAATAAAAAATTATAAAGCATTGCGACATAAACATGAACCTAAATATAAATATAAACAAAAAATTAACGTACACCCGATAAACATTAAACGAAAATATAAATATATTTCAGATTCTAGTAATAACAATGATGATGATAATGATAATACCGATTAAAGCGGATATTAATATAGAAAGACTAGAAACAGAAAGTGGACATTTGACTCTAAGACTTGACGACACTGACATTATAGACGACTTTAATATATTATTACATACAGTTGACCTAGACGAGATAAAGAAATTAATATACGAGATTGAAGTTGATATAGCCACAATGTTTAGGAATGACAAAAGATCATATTTATTAACAAAAGAGATAAATAAGATAAAACATATTTATCTAACAATAATACCACACAGACATAGACGAGGCTTAATTAATGTAGGAGGAACAGTAATGAGATTATTATTTGGAACAATGGACAACGATGACAGGAAAGACATTCAAGAACATTTGAACGCATTAGGAAACAATACATATTATACCACAGAAAACCTCAATAAACAAATATATATAAACAACATTACAAACCAGAACATTGAAAGCTTGAAAAATACGATTACTAGTGACAGGAACAAAATATTGGAAATTATAAATCATATACAAAACAATGAACAAAAGTATTTAAAAGATATCTACATGAATCAACAATTAATAAGAATAGGAATTTTGAAAGATGAAATAAGTAAAATTCAAGACAATATCCTTAATGTAAAAACAGGTCAAATGATAAGAAGCATCCTAACTAATGAAGAAATTGAAAAATTTGATATTGATATCTTAAAATTAAAAAATATTAAAATAGCAGTAGGAAAATATAAGAGTACTTTGGCATTTATATTAAAAATACCTAAAACCATTGTAAAGGTACATAAATACATAATAACACCATTAACAAACAAATTGTTTGAAGAATTAGAATTTGAAACACAAACTGTTGTAGAATATAAGAATGAATATTATGAAATGAAAAATGATGTTGATAAAAGAAATCTAAAATTGGCCAGCAAGTGTATACAAAGCTTATTTGATGGAAAAATATCTTGTAATAAAATAAATAGTAATAAGAATAAAATGATTGAACTAGATGTTGGTGTATATCTAGTTAAAAACAATAAAGATGTAACTCTAAAAAACACATGTAATAATCAAACATACATTCTAAATGGAAATTATTTAATTAAATTTGAAGATTGTACAATAAATTTGAATGAAATAGAAATCGAAAATAAAATTGAAATATTTAAACAAATAATAACAATCCCTAATTATAGTAATATAACTAATGCTAATCTAACACTCTCATTTGAAGAATTGCAAATGAAACAATACGCAAATAATGATCAAATAAGAATATTGGAATATCACAGAAGAATACACTCTTTCGGCTTTGTATCAGTAGGAATAATAGTAATAAGTGTAATATGTATAATTGTAATACTTTTTGTAAAATGTAAAAAGAAGATGGACAGAGAATTTAAAATTAATATTTCAACTCCGGAGAAGTTGAAACTTAAGGAGGAGGGAGATATATCAAACGATAATAGGCCACTTGAGCTTATTCATTCAATCCCCATTAAATTATAATTACCTTTTGCTATTTGGGACACAAAGTAAAACAATACTTTGTGGTCTCTCACTAGAAATATTCGGCGACGCTCTGTCGAATGTTTCTTTAAACAATCCATAACATTTTATGGACCAACACATTTATCAATCTGAAATGCCTTCTGCAATTAAATATACTTTGTCACCAATGACAAAGATTCCTCGATGTCGCTCTGTCGAACACTTGTGTAAACAAACACAATGTTCGGACCGACGATTGTGTTACATACCGAGGTAACATTCTAGATGAAGAGTTTTGACTCAGTCAGTTGTAGATCAACCCGCGAAGAACTATTCACTTTCCATCTTCAGTCCCCGAAGTTAATAATAAAATAAATATATTTTTTTGTTAAACCTCTAAAATAAATAGTTTTCTCGCGTGGTTGTAACGCGAGAATTTTGTTTTTTAAATGCGAATCGCTTTCAGCGGATTTTGCATATTGCAATTAGAGAAGTAATGGTATGCATACCGAAAAAAGATAAAAGTTATGGCAACGGAAATTGTATGATATACGATAGGGGTTCATAACACTGAAAAAATTAGGTTCTGTTCCTAATTCTGTTTCTGTTGCAAATGTATGGGATTCTGTTTCTGTTCCTGTTTCTGTGCCTTTAGATTCTTTTGGTGGCGACGAAATTCTTCATCGCTGTAAGGAGTAAGAATGGACAACCTCCGTGATTATTACGTAATTTTGAATGCTGTGCCGCTTTTTCTCTTTCCGAATGCTTTTATAGTATAATCAGTATTCGATTAATTCTGAATCAGTTTCATCGCTAGGTAGATAAATCAACTAATGTTGTTCGTAAATTAGCAAATTCTTCGAGTTCATTAGATATTTTAACGACTTTTCGTACAACTTGGAATTTTGAATTATATATCTGTCATTTTTCGTAGATTACTACAAAAGCGTTCCCTAACTTTTTCGTAAGCGTCTCTCTCTGTGAGAGAATTTATCCCCACCACAGCCATTTTGACAGTCTTTTCCATTCTTACTACAAAAGTAAAGGAACAGACTTAGCTACTATCTCCGGCTCGTTGTTTCGAAATAAATGTCGCTTTACATAATCACATGTCGTAAAATATTTTGTTTGATGTGTCAAATCAAGGAACAGATTGCATGGGAGTAATCCAGCTTAAGCCAATAAACTTTTTAGTTGAAACTGTATACCTTGACATGACAATAATAATCCCATTTGCAGATCATTTCCATTTTCGTCAGCTTTTGACACCAGTCAGTCCTATGACGCCTGTCAAATGGAATTGCAGCTAAATTCCATTTTCGCTAGCATTTGACACTTGCTTAAGCTCACATAATCTTATAACCGCGCCTTCCTTCCTCTGACGCCTGTCAAAAGGAATTGCCCCAATTTGTATAAGAGAAATGTTGTCAAATGCTTTATTTTTTGCCAAAACTTGTGTATGAGGTCTCTGAATGCGTACACCAAGATCGGATTAGTGGTTTTTGACAGGTAACATTTTAAGAAGTTATAATATGTCTTCTGTGACCCATTTGTAATTTATTTAAGACAGTTTGTATTTGAAAAATAAAAAAAAAATGTATTGCAAGAAACGACGTCTAAATTTGTCAAACAACAAATGATTTTGGACGAATTGAAAATTTGAAATCACCCACATGATGAACAGTTTTGAAACTTGTTGAATTCCTTCGTCGGTGAGAGCATATATGCATCAGCCGATGTTAATAATGGTAGTAGGCGTTTGGAAAAGGGTTACCCTGGCATTGACATTTTCAAGTATGCTGTCATGTTGCCCTAATCCTATATTGACATCAAATACTTTGGTGAAATAAATTTTACTGGGAGGGATGCTAAGACTAGCCGTGACTCTTACATAACTCTTTCCCAAAAACTACTATAAAAAGATTGTGAGTCTATGGTTTCTAAAAGCATCCACACGACTGTTGTAGACCTAATGGTAGTACAGGGTCATTCATTTCGTGGTTTCAAGTTGGTAGCGCTGGCATTTGACACCTGTCAAACTGAGCTGTCATTTGAAGCGTCATAATATTAGTTGAATGTTTGCCATTTACGATAATTGTTCGCTTAACAAACGAACAACGCTATAAAATTATTAAAATTTACTACAAAAGTGGTGATTCAAACGTAGCCACTTTTTGCGCGTTACGCGATGATTATGGTCGTCATAATCGACCGACTATACGCAAGCAATCGGTAAAATTGTGAAGACAGTTGCAGTCAATTCGGCGCGATATGGTTGAATGATAACCGATTTTTTTTTGGCCGGCGATTAAAGGTCATGACTTGGACGATATGTTGTTCCAACAAGACGGGGCAACAAGCCACACAACACGACCAATTATGGCTTTATTGCGTGAGAAGTTTCCTGGTCGCGTAATTTCACGTTTTGGCGATGTCAATTGACCACCGTGATCATGCGATTTGACACCGTTAGGCTTTTTTCTGTGGGACTAAGCAAAAGACCGTGCTTACACGAAAAAATCCCCGAACTCTAGATGTATTCAAAACCAACATTACTCAAGTTACGGCCGAGATACCGCCCGAAATGTGCGAAAAAGTGGTTACAAATTAGCTCAAAAGAATCGCATGCTGCGAATCTTCCCGAGGCGGCCGTTTGAATGATATTGCATTTCACACTTAATGGCAAAGTCCAAACTTTAAATGGAAGTAAAATTTGCATCAAAAATGTATCGCTGTGTGCGCTTTATTTAGCTTAACTTTCTAAACCGAAAAATTAATGACCCTTTACTAAGATTGTCTCCTTTCTTCATGATCTAGCGACTAAAGAGTTTTTATGCCTTTAAAAAGCTTTATCACTAAAAGAGAGAGCTAACAAATATTTTCTCGTTTAACAACAAAAAAAAAATCTATCGGATAAATTCGTTTTTGTTCATGATAGGAGAAAGTTATTGTGATAGAAAAATGGAATTGTCCGCTATTCTTAAAATATATTTCTTTTCCGATGTGGATATTGCGCATTACCGATGGCCAAAATGAAAAAAAAAAAAACCCAAAGTGGCCTAAAACAAATAAACAAAAATTACAAAGCAAAAAACGGGGACAGATTCCGTATAACAATAATCGTCGGGGCAATATCGTTTTTGAAACTTTGATAACCATAAAAATTATATTCTGCCCGAATTTGTTTCACTATCGTCAGCTTTCTTTACATTTGCGAAAAATGAACTCAAGCTCATAATTTTGGTACTTAGTTCCTTCATTTGGAGGTCTATCGTTTCAAAGACAATCGTCTGAAAAATTACGGAATGAGTGCCCTGATCATAAATAAAAGAACAATATCGACATAGGAATGACGTAAGACCATACTTATGAACACAGAAAACATTGACTTAAATGTATTCACTTTACATGGGCAATGAGAGTATTTCCACAGTTTGGAGTATCTTTTATGATTATAGTGGCCCAAAAGTCAATAATGTTGTAAAAAGGCGCGAAAACAGAGAATATTTTTAAAAGTGGTCGCCTGGGCCCTGATGAGATCAAAAAAGTGACCAAATGGTGACTAATGTGGCCAATCGGTAACGCGATTTTGGGCTCATCAAAAATGTAGTAGTGACTTTCAATGAATTCCATTAACCTATATATTTATTTCGATTTTCAAGCCACGATGTTGACGACCTAATTCATACATTTTCTGAGCATATAATAAATTCAGCTAATAGTTGTATTCCCAAAGTTCCGATAAAATCGAAATGTGTAAGATTGCCAACTCACATCCTGGAACTTATCAGAATAAGGAATATGCACAGAAGAAACTGGCAGAGATACCGACAACCTATTTTCCGAATTCATATGTCAAAAGCTAATAAATTATTAAATAAAAGTATTCGGGATTTCCGAAACGCAGAATGGAACAAAAAATTAAGTTCACTAGATAAATCTGCAAAGCCCTTCTGGAACATAGTTAAAATTGTTAAAAATAAAAACAAACAAATACCCTGTCTCAAAAAAAGTTTGACTACCTTCCATACAGACACCGAGAAAGCGGAGTTACTTGCCTCAAATTTCTCAGAAAATCATGTAGTATCGCAGCGTTTAGGAGATGCAAGCACTGAAACACTTGTCCAAAATACTATACAGTCCTTTAGTGCAAGTAACCCTGACACCCCTTTGGAAGAATTTGTATCGGAAACAGACATAAAATACCTTGTAGATACCTTACAGATTGGAAAAACAGGTGGATTAGATAATATCAAAAATATATATATAAAAAAATTACCTAAAGAGGGAATCAAAGTTTTGACATTTATTATAAATGCGTGCCTTAAAACGCAGTACTTTCCTGATGGATGGAAACTGGCAAAGGTGGTCCCAATACCAAAAGCGAGAAACCCTTTTGATAAACCTACCTCAAAGTTACAGACCTATAAGTTTACTTAGTAGTGTAAGTAAGATTTACGAAAAAATCCTAAAAGGAAAAATTATCAAGATTATCGAGGATCAAAAACTATATCCCGACGAACAGTTTGGTTTTAGGCGTGGTCATGGAACCTCACACCAAGTTTTAAGATTGTGTAATATTGTAAAAATGAACCGTGTAATAGGGAGATCAACTGGTATGATCCTACTAGATATTGAAAAAGCTTTTGACTCTGTGTGGCACAATGGACTTATATACAAAATGATAAACCTAAATTTTCCTTCATTCCTCTGTAAAATCATTCAAAGTTTCGTATCAAATCGTCGTTTTACTGTGCTTGTGAATGGTAGTGTATCAAATATAATAAACTTTCACGCAGGTGTTCCCCAAGGCTCAGTTCTGGGGCCAGTTCTGTACATGTACAACCTGTACACATCCGACTTTCCTCTCCTCTTCCAATGTGAAGCAACAATATATGCCGATGACACGGCCATAATTTCATCTCATTCAGTTCAGTCTAAATATTGAGAAGAATCTGAAAAATGCGATTGAAACACTGCAAAACTACTACACAAAGTGGAAAATAAAACTGAACGCTGAAAAAACACAAGCTATCTTTTTCACACGAAAAAGAAGACCTTGTTTTCTCCCAGTAAACCAATTGCTTGTCAATGGGTATCCAATTGCGTGGAAGCCTTCTGTAAAATATTTGGGTGTATATCTTGAATCAAAACTGACGTTTAAAGAACACACTACACAAAATAAATATTGGCATAAAAATATTATATCCATTTATAAATAGGAAATCCTCACTTACAAATGAAAACAAAATATTAATCCATAAAACAATTTTTCAATTCATTTTATTGTATGGCTGCCCGGTTTGGGGATATTGTGCTGAATGTCAAGTTAAAAAGTTACAAATCGCGCAAAACAAATTACTAAAAATGATGCTTAATCTCCCATGGCATTACTCTACGCTAGATCTACATGCAAGAGCAAATGTAAAAATGATCTCCTTCAGAATACGCAAACTTATCGGCAAATTTAATATCAGATGTGATGTCCCTGACAATCCTCTTATCAATCAATTAAATATTGAATACCGCATACTCCACTGATATTAACTAATGCAGTATTCAACCCTTTGTTAATTTAGTTGTACATATATTATCTTAAATATGTTTATATTTACTTAAATGTTTCTCTATTGTTATTCATTTATATTAATTTGTGTATCTATATATTTATTTACTTATTTATTCATTTGTTTATTTATTTATTTATTTATTTATCTACCTATTAATTAATTTATTTACTTATTTATATTATTTAATTATTTACGCTTACATGTATAATTTATTTATTTATTTATTTATCCATTAATGGATATTTTATTTATTATTATTACTATTTTTTTTTTTTTTTTTAATTTGAGGTTTTTAGTCGTTGTTTTCCTCAATAACAAAAATTTCTATTTATATTTTTTTTTCTCTTTTCGTCACTTGTAAACTTTTTCCAGTAGAATGACATAAATTTGTCATATCTCTGTACTTAAATTATGTAAATTATTGTGCTATAACAAACTGTAAATTCTAAACGAAATAAATATAAATAATATATATAATATATATTTATTTCCTGATTTTTTCTTTTAAAATGAAATCTATTTTTTGAGTGGGTAAGTATCGAACCAATATTATGTAAGAATGCGGAATAGCTCCGTCTTTTTGTTGCCTCTTCACTGCCAGACTCTGAAGTTTGAACAATTCGTAATGTAATTTGGCAAAGAGATAGTCCGCGAACTGAAGAAGAACTACGCATAGTTTGGTAAAAATTCGTCGAAATTGTGTGGCACCAGCAAAAAGGATGCAAAATATTATATCTCAAATACCAGCGGACGTATTTAACTCAAATTTTCAGACAACCTTTGGTCCCAGAGAGTTTTTGTGAATCCGAGAGGAGAGGGGGGATAGCGCACCCCACTTCGAAGATTGAAAGGCGGTTTCATTTCGCAATCCAAGTACATTAGTTCAGGTACGTAAAGGTGATACTACAGATTTTATACAACAAAGAATGTCTAAAAACTCAAATGGAAATAATCTGATTCAAATTTGTTTTCATTCGGTTGCTCTTGTCTACACTCACCCCGGACAGAGTCGGTCGGCATGGAAAGTGACAATAGCAGTGAACAGCATATTGACATCTACACGTACTTGAGATAATACCTTGTAATAAGCACGTTGCTACCATTCAGACGGCGAAATGCATTGCATTGTCTGGCAGAGCAACCGCTGCATTGTTCCATCGCTCGTCGTCTAGGGCCTAGGCAACCGCCAACAAAATCATTTCGCTTAACTTCTGAATGTGTCCTTATTAATGATTTACACTTCAGCGACAACAATACGCCTGACATCCAATTAAAAGTTTTGCGCCAAAAATGTTGCGCCATTCCATTGTCGATTATTCACACAACTCGAATGAGTACACCTTTTCGTACGATGACACAAGAACGTATCTGCGCCGTCAATTGTTTACGTTCTTATTCGCCTGCACGTGGAGTCCCTGCTGAAAGCAAATTAAAAACGAAAAAGATCGACACAAAAAAAAAACACCAAACCCCCGACTCAATGGCAGTGCAAATCCATCGCACAGATGGCTCCACTGATGTGTGTGCTCGTCCATGTTCTCGTAATTCGTCAAGAATTTTGATTGCTTTTCGAGAACGGACTCTGCCACCCAATTGTTGGAATTCCTTGCACGTATCCGGTAATATTGTCCAATTTCGATTGCATATGCGGGCTAGCGTCAACAATGTCACACTGTGTCACCACGAAATTCAATCGTAGGTACAGACAAACGCACGCACACCCCGGCAGCATAACATATAATTTCTATTGTAAAAATGGGAGGCTTGCCCCCCGACATTTAACATGCCGCCCATTTTCGAACAACTAGCTATGCTGCAACGGAACATTATATGCACATCACATACCCATACATCAGCCCTTGCCTCAGCCATGTAGCGACATTTGAGATATTTGCAACAATATAGGAACCGACTGGTAATTTCCAAATATGGGGTTCGATGTGCCAAATTGCTTGTTCATCTTCGAAAATTCTCATCGCACTCATTGTTGTGACGTGCTTCTGATTTCGCCCCGGTCGGTGGTATCCTCGAGTAATTGTCTACAATTTAGGTCCTATCGGAGCGTAATAATAAATTTTCAATCTCGTCCTGGGGTTATTTTCTTTATTTCTTGTGCATGCAACCACCGGAAAGGTGTGGGCAGAACGCGATTGGAATTTCAAAACGGAATTTTGAATACAAGTCATTTTTGGAAATCACCCAGTGTTGTCGAAAATCGTTGCCAGTACGTGGTTCGTTCTATTTACTTACTCTGATTGGAGGACACGAGTTAAATTAGCATCGTCATTTTCACTTCGTGCTGGCAGCGGGTTTGAGGTCTGCTTAGGGTACATCGGGTTTGTTGCTTTGGAAATGGATTTGAAGTCGAGTATGGCGGGGATTAGAAACCCCAGCAAGTCCTTAGGAAAAGTGCACAAGGAGCGGGTAATGTCCCATATAGGACCAACAAATGTTGCTTTGATATACAGTGACGCCAAATCGGGTGAGCGTATGCAGTCCAGTACGGCAGCACCTCAAACTCGGATCGGATGTGTCAACGCCAGACATGCTTTCAGTATTTGGGGACCGGTGAGTGGAACCGAATCATGCAATTGGATACCTCTTTTATCATACGTGTTGGTGTTGGACGAGAACACCAAATAGTAAGCTTTTAGACGTCGAAAACGACACAATTTTAGAAGGGTTTTTTGACACATTTATTGACGCATTTTTCTATGCAGTTTTAAATTTCATTTAATGCATTTTTCAAGGCAATTTTGATGCATTTTCGACGTATTTTTTGTCACAATTTAAGACATGTTTTTGACCCTTTTGAAGTGTTTTCTGAAGAAGTGCTTTCTTGGAGACTTTCTTTTCGTTTATTCGTTTCGTTTCGTCAAGTATATAGTAGATAGTTTATTCAGGTATTTGTTATAGACGCGTTTTTGCTTTGCATCTTAAGGCGATTTTGGATGCTTTTTGACGAGTCTTTCGAAGCAGTTCTCGACTTGCTTTTAACGGTTTCTTCATCGTTTTAGGCGCGTTGGTGGGCATGTTTTTGAAATTTTTCTTGAAGCGTTTTCTACTCGTTTTTAACATTTTTTTAAAAACCTTTTCTACACGTTTTTGAGCGCGAATTTGTACGCCTTTTTGACCCGCTTTTGTAACAATTTTTTGCCCTTTGTCGGGACAATTTTGGACGTATTTCTTTAATTATTTAAGGACATGATTTTGACATGTTTCTTGCGTGCTTTTTGAACCATTTTATTAATAAATTTAGGTAGACTTTTCTACTCGTTTTAGGTCCCGATTTTGTCGCGTTCTCTTGAAAGAGTTTTCAACCCTCTGTCGGTTCAAATTTGGACGTCTTTTTTTAAGCATTTTAAGACACGATTTTGACGTGTTTCTTGCGTGCTTTTTGAACCATTTTTCGGTGTTTTTTTTTAATAAATTTAGGTGGACTTTTCTACTCGCTTTAGGTCCCGATTTTGTTGCGTTTTCCTGCAAGATGTTTCTACTTGTTTTCGGGGTTAATTTTGGACGTTTTTTCTAAGCATTTTAGCACACGATTTTGTAATTTTTTCACGTGTTTTTTGACGCACTTTTCGATGCGTTTTGGAGTAAGTTTATACGGGTTTTTGCACTCGTTTTTTGACCTGATTTTGATGTGTTTCTTGACAGCGTTCGCCGGCGAGTTTTTGAAGTTTATTTTTTTTGTGTCCCTTGTTGGGGCTTTTTCTTTGAATTCGTTTTCTGATGCTTCCTTGAACGCATTTTTCGACGCGATTTTGCACGAGTTTTGTCGATGTTTTTTTTGAATCCTTTCTGTACGGTTTTTGAAGATTTCATGAATGAGTTTCCTTATGTGTTTTGGACACCCTTTAGACTAATTTTTACGCGTTTTTTGACAAGTTTTTCTCTTCGTTTTTGAGCTCGTTCTTCTGATCCTTTTCGGATGCAATTTAGGACGAACTTTTTACCAGATTTCAAAAGAAATATTATTTCGATAAGGAAAATCTTTTGTGCCCCAAAATGCTTTCAAATGTCGTTCGGCCAACACCTTGATGTAGGTCAATAATTTGTACCTGCTCGTTTCAACAGTCGACATTATTTATGTGCAAACAAGTCGCAAACCTGCTTTGAAAATACATTCAACCATTCTCGGTATATAGTACACGATTACATTCCAAAAATTGTCAACCTATATTGCAATTAGTGTCCCCAGTATTGCCATACCAAATTAATCCTATTCAATTAAAATATTTCGCATGACAGCTCCCATCGTCATTCCGACAGTAGAAACTGTCATTCTTATAGTATATACGGTCAGGGTATTAGCAGAACCTGAAACAAAAAACACTTAATCATCATATTTCATGGAACAGAGTGCTCCAGTTGAACTCTGTATCTATACCCCGTAGCTGGCACTCGGTATATCTATAGGCACAGCCATCGTCAACATCCAATAGGAAACAAAATTTAATTGCTAGAGTTCTCTAGTTGAAAAACGGATCCATCAGAACTCTCTAACAAGCAATTAGATAGCAGTTTATGAATGCATAACTTTTCCATTTTTATTAGGCATGCCACATTTTGCACCTAATTGACCACAAGCTCGGCCCAACCGTCTCGTCCATGTCAATTTGCCATTTGCTGCATCTGCTTTGGCTCTGGATGCGCTGTGCTGCCTCATTCCCACTAAATCTCTGAGATAGCATCTCTCGTATATGTACCTAACGTAACGATACCGTTGTTAGCGTTTCTCCGCATGGATGTGATGGGGTTAGTGTGGCTGTTGTCGTCCTCCTCCGTCCCGCCGGAGTGACATCCGGTTTCAGCATCCGAATGACATCTTGTTATTTAGTTAGTTTCCAAATGCGGGCGGATGAAACTGTTGTATATATTATATATGCGGTCTATGAGGGGGGTCTGATGGAATTTGATGAAGTCTCTTATGGGATTTAAGATATAACTTGCAGCTGGATAGAGTTATAATAGAATTATCTAGATTGGATCATATCCTGCTTTGAGCTGTGTCAACAGGCGAGGTGGTGCTTCGCTCTCAAATTTTAACCGACAAAGATTTTGTTTGCTAAATATTTTCGGAGGCTTTCTAGTACCAAGTGTAGCCCCTTTATTAGTAAAAGTACAATATTGATTGCATACGAGTTCACGGAAAGAATCTTAAGACCAAATGAAGAAAAATAAGCGCAGAATCGCGAAAAGTTTGTCTAGTTTAAGAGCTTAGCTAAGGACTTACAAATTCACTAATTTTTATTCGCAATTTTAGAAATTGTACGAAGTGAAGATATTGACCCACAAAAGTCGCGAATCAACACTTTTCATTATCAGTAATGCGATCAAATGAGAAGTACAAAAAATGCAAAAACCGATCGAAATTTGACACAAATAGTTATCACTTTGATATTACATGGATTGTAAATTGCTTTTCTTTTCTTCTTTTCTGTTTTAAATTACGATTTCCTCCCTTAGCAAATTGCAACCATTTAGTCTTGAATTGCAACTCAATAGTGTTGATTTGCGAACTAACAGGGGTAGATTTACTACTTCATTTTTATCATTTTGCAATTTACGGTTCTCGAGTGGTGATTTGATTTATTCTTAATTTGCAACTTATATCTTGTGATTTACAAATCAAAATACATAGTTTTATTAATAAGGGGATTTGTCTGGAGTGGTTTTTCTGTCTATGCTGAAATTTAAAATGCACACAAATTGTTCAGAAGAACTTGCCATTGATACGAACCTTAAAAATCCATTACGATTGTAAATTTATATATTTTACTATACATTTCAATTTATTTATTTCGAGTAGCCAGATGTACATATAGCTAGGTACCTAATGTCATGAAAAAAACTACCTATTTTTTTGAAGATTCAATACTTAGAAAATATATTCCACAATGCTTTGTTTTATAATCCCTTACTCAATATCCCCACGAACAAGTTACATTTATAAGCAACGTTAAACCCTCAAGAACTGCTCTTAGCAAAGACAAAATACCTACTGTCTGACTCTAAAAACCAACACGCAATGCGCACAATGAAGGCAAATGCACGTGTTTCCAGCAGGGGGCATCATGATAAATACGTATATCCGTATATATAAAAATAATAATTTCAATAAAAGGACTGTGGACTAGGGATGGAAAATGACATTTTCGATTTGTACTGAAAACTGTTGTAAGATCGTACTGAAATGTAGCCAGTTGTATTGAAAACTGTTTTTCGTATACAGAATTGAATTCAAAATATTTTATTTTCAAAAACATAAGCAAAAATAAATTAAGAAAACATAACATAAAGAAACATTAGTGACTTCATAGCAAGACTGTGCATACCAACAAAAAAATTGTTTATATTTTTAATCTATGAGCTCTTCAGGCTTTATACTCTCAATTTGCTCATTCATATTCAAAATGTTGCCCTGAACTTGAAACTCTGAGCAGGATGAGTTTCTAATCAAACAGTTTGTTTCAGTCAAAGCCCAGCAAGTGTCGACTTGAAGTCAGTTTCTACATTTGGACTTTGGACATTAATAATGTCTGGCAATAAAAAATCCTTTCGACATTTGCTGATGAGTGAGGAATAGCGGAATATTTTCAAAAATCAGCTCATTAGACTCGTTTTTAATTGAATTTACTACAGCCCAAAATTCTGAAATTGAATAATATTTAAATTGCTGAATTATTTAGCAGTCGACTCTATATTCATTTTGTTGAATATTATTTTTTCCATTAGGGAAAAAACTCAAAAAACAAAATTCAATATAAAATTAGATTTTCCTGATTACCCTGCTTCTGATGTAAAATAATCAGCAAATTAAGGAAGGGACTTTGAATATTAATTTTCTTGTTTATGTCTTCCAAAATGACATAAAAGCTGGATTCTGGATTATTTTAATTGTTTTCTTAGGTAAAGCTTTACAAATTGCAAGAGAATTAACGCAAATTGTACTTTTGTACTCGAGCACACTCATTTGTATCGAATTCGATACAATTGTATCGACTTTTCCATCCCTGCTATGGACATGTTTTGACGTGTCGTTACTATCTGTATAAAAACGATCCACACCGTTAGTTAGTTTCATGAGAAATTACAAAAAAATATTTTTCAATTTTATTACAAGGTTTTATTGATTCATCATTCAGCGTTGGTAAATGAGCAAATATTCTTTGCAATTTGAGATTGTGAAGTGGTGTTTGAGAAATTGACCAATGGAAGTGGTAAATTACGCCAAGCTATATCGCAAATCACTGCAAATAAAAGAAGATCGAATTAATACTTCTAATCGTAAAATTCAACAAACAGAATTTTGTATTCTCCGACGTTTTCAATGTCAAATTGAGAAGTTTTGTATCAATCCAAGAAAACTTCGTTGTGATTTGCGAGAAATATGTAATTCGTAAAATGCAACTCAAAATTTTGCAATTGGTGATTTTCCAATTCTTTCCGTGTTGCCTTAAGTTCGTGGGTATTAACTGACGATTGCTGTCCAACTAACTACAAACGTCAACTGGCTAGCTAGTGGGCGCAGTGGCTAAGTGCTTAGTGTGCTGCACTGGAGCGATGGGTCTCAGGTTGGTTCGATGCTAAAATAACGAATCAGATCTTTATGTTTCTTTCGACAAACATACACGCAGGAGTATATAACTGCCAGGGAAAAGGTTCTCAATTCTGACTTTCCGAATCGTCACAAAATTGTAGCTCCCTTCCATTCATCTGGAAATCTTTGCTATCTGCAAACCCTGCCACTCTGTCATCCCCTTGCTGAAGGCTACAATTGCCTTTGGAAATTTGTCTAACCGCTTCCGATATTTCGGGTCACACCCCCCACCCTCTAGCTCAAATTTTTCCGCCGCCTCAACATCGTAAAAAAATAACCCAATATCTCTGATAAACTATTTTTCTGCCTATGGGTAGGGTAGAGGTCAATTAGATCGCGATTGACTCCAATTCCAACCGCCGCATAAACACATTCACTGTGTAATTAAAAACTTCGCTTCGGCGCTAAATATTCTGCACGTGTTGTCCCCCTCTGCTGATACCATATAGTCAAACACATTCCATTGGACATTCTCCATCTCATTAGCAGGGAAAGAGCAAATTTGCCCACTACCCGCCTTTGTGTTGGAAAACATTAGACATCTACTAAAGAGCTGGCATTCCATTCCATATATTATGTTGGTATGTGAGGAGTAGAGGAATTCCTACACCTATACAGTGAAGCATGGGTCGCATCTCCCAAATCCCGGATGAGCTTGATTAATCGGAATGTGTCTGACCCGTTGCTGGCCGAAAGTAAACTGTGGAATTAATTAGACGCATGTTATTCACCATACACCCATTTACCTCGCGCCACAGTATCGAACACTAAGATACAAAGTCGCTTCCACCCCTCGCTGCCACTACCACTACCGCGACGAACAAACGCTCATCTAACGACCCAGCACAGTAGTTGAGGGCTGCACCCTTTCATCACCGTAGACAAAGGGGCAGTGGAAGTGGGTGGTTGTACTCGCATCTGCACACACATTCGAGCGGTATGGTGAACTATGCGTTGTGTTTCGCAAATTGAATGTAAAGCAGTTGATATGGAACACAATGGCTAATTAAAGCGAATGTTATACACAATTAATTAAGCTAATTAGTAGAGAAACCATAGTTTCGCACAACACAATGCTCCCGTACATTAGTTCGCATGAATTGCGATGGTGCTTCGTGTTGGCTTTAAGTCAGCGTGTATGTGTGTGTGTGCATATTCTTTTAGGTGAAAACTAAAAAAAAAAAAAGAAGAAGGGATTCCTCTGCATCAGAGATAAGCTAATGAGGCAGAGTTGCCTGGTGCAATTTGTGCTCTGATAGTGGAGCGGACCGTGTCGATGAATGTGTTCCTTAAATATCGAGTGAACATCATTAATCTGCGATGCGAATGGTGGAAGGAACCTTTCTGCCTCGTATTAGCTCTGTCTTTGGCCTATTCCGACGGAGAATCATGAAGCTGCACTCCTGACAGCATTGCCAACCAATTTGGACGAAAAAATGCCTTACTTGAGAAAAAAAACGGCTTTTTCAATAAAATAAAGCCTAAAATATTTTTTTTAGGTAAAATGGAACAATAAATCAAAAATTAAACACAACTATAAAAATATAAGCAAAAACAATTTTTATTTCCAATAAAAAACTAAAATTAAGAATCACAGAAGAAGTATTTTTTTTTTATTATTATCAATATTTTTAATTCAACATAAGTACATACTCAATCTAACAACGTTATAATCAAAAATAAGTAGTGACATTTTTATTTCAAAGTAAAAATAGTAATAATGTCACTTCATGAAACAAACATTTACTTTTAGTCCAGCAGATAGTCTTGGTCTTTGAAATAATACATTAAAAAAATAAGAGGTCAGTATGTTGAAAAAATATTTAAAATAAAAAAAATAACGTCTTTTTGGAAAAAAAAACAAGCCTTAAAGCCTTTGCTATTGAAATAATGCCTAAAAGGCATGAAAAAGCCTTTGTTGGCATCACTGACTCCTGATCACATTCTAGTTGAGAATTTTTACCATTATCCTGATCCATCGCGGTTTTCTTGCAGAAGTCAGATGGCAAAACGTCGAAGACTTCAAAACCGAGACACATCTAGTGAGAGAGCTATCAGACTTACTAAGCATAGATACTTGAACGCGCCAATGATAAGGGCGCAATCCTCCTATAGATATGCATCAGATGGTTGATGGAATATGCTTCCACAGACAGTAGCGTACGCAGGATATTGTTTTGGGAGGGGCTGAAAATTAATTTTGTGATGAAATGTTTGCCAATGGACTCCATCAAAGAATTTTTCACAGCTCTCTGAGCCCCCCATTGCGTAACCAATTGCCGGCAGGTAACTTTATTTCTAACTGCTGATTTCGTAAAACGTATGGCTGCAAAATTGGCAGACCTCGTAAGCCCCTGATCCTACTGTAGAAGGTCTGGTAGATCTTTCTAATGTTTGCGTAGGAATCACAAGACAATCGCACTTTTCCCAAATTTTTGGCACGCACAAACTTTGGAAATTAACAACTATGGACATATTTTCAGAGGACTATGACATACAAAACGTTTTGTGCAGATCTAACACCTATCTCTAACTCTGAGTCGCTATGGAAATACTAAAGATCACCTTCTTCGGAAGAAGTTCAGGCACTTCGGGTACGAAAAAGTTTCACAATCCACGAGTTTAGGACAGACTTCAGCCAATTAATGGATGAAGTGTGTGTTTTTCCCGAAGGTTTATAATCCAGACTATACATTCCTTATAAGACAGAAAAGTCTAGCTATAACCCGGAAAGACCAACCGAAATATATGCAATCCAAATGACTATGTCGGTGGTTGGATTTTGTATATCTGACTGGCTTCAACCTGTCAACACCTACTTATTACTACAATGTCTCACTCAAGTTAGCTAGGTTTAATTTTTATCCCGTACTGGCCTTGTCCGGACTTGACTTCTTAAGCTTTTAAGAGCGACCGTCCAATATGAAGAAAAAAAACAACACTGTAGGCCCTGTCAGAAATGACTAGATCAGCCTCAAAAGACTGACACGAGATGTAGACAATCTCAATAGGTCTGCTCTATTCCAAGTGTTGCTACACTAAAGCTGTGGCTTGCCCCTAGGCTCTGAATTAGGACCTGTATGGCGAATGAAGTCTTTAACGGATTTCGCCAAAAGGTACCTTACTTGAGCTTTTCCGACATCTTTGAATCTGACTTTAGTGAGGGGTTTTCTAGACTGGCAAGGGTGCTGGGAAATAAATGATATCATCCTCGAACTGTTACCGAAATAACCGAACTCTAATAGACCTGACGGTTCTATAATTTCATAGCTTTTAAGATAGATACAATTTTTTTTTGATTGAACGTTTTCCCTTGGAAATATGTCGAAATTATACCGATGTCTGAAGACCACTTATGTTGCATTAATCAATCAGGATTTTGTCCAAGACTAATACGCTTTAAATATCGTTACAGACAGACAAGTTATTGACTCCGAAAATTGAATTTTCTTCATTCTTCTAGATGTTTCCAAGGCATTTGACACAACCAAACTGTCCTATTTACTAAGGTAGTCTTTCCTTCTACTAAATTAGTGAAGTCATTTACTTCAGATTTTAGCAAACTCTTCTAAATCTTAGTTTTCGAATTGAAGCAGAAGAGTCCCACAAGTTTCAAGATTAGCGCCGTTGTTCTTCTTCATGTCTTTAAATGACCTACCTGACTATATGAGTCTGCAAATCTCTCGAGAATGCTGACTGATGTTTACATTAGGAAAGCTTTTGCCCTGGGTCTTGCCAACAACTTCAAGTCTTGAGTCAAATTCAATTCACTCTGTGTAAACGCAAATCCAAAGGCTCGGTTGCATGAAGAAAGCCCATTTCGATTTATCGCTTCACGGTTAATAAATTAAGTTTGTCACTTTTGCTAAAAACTTAGACATATTGTTTATAAAACAGCTTTCTTGAAAAATTACGATATCAGATGGACAATCGGTAAGGTTTATGGGGGGCTTCAACTGCTATGGGTCAACCATAAAATCTCCCTTTTGACAGCAAGAAAAGTATTAGCTAAAATGCAGCCTATTCTTATTTGGTTTTAATTTTTTTACAATTTTTTACACATGCGGAAATTTATGTTCTAGACTACTGAATTGTGGAGGAAAAAAACGGTACAGGGAAATAACTTCACGGGCAATAACTTCACATGGGAAACAACTTCACCTTGAGTGGGAAATAATTTCACTTATTGTATGTGAAGTTATTTCCCACTAAAAGTGGGCAATTCCACAAAACATGTGAGGAATGTCCTTCCAAATGTACGCAAATATTTTTCGGTGATTTGAAATCCAAAGAAAGAAACAAGGCGGGGATCTTTTTTTAGTTTAACCAGAAAGTTAAGTTTACATGACACCATGGCTTAGGCTTTGCTGCAGAAATTGGATCCAGCACGCGTTTTCCTCATCTCATACATGACTCTGTCAAAAGATCTTGAAACCGTGCAGCTAAATTGATCATGATTGGCTATGAACTCCGTATTTCGGTCCCGTTCGGGTTGACAGGCTTTGAAGGACGGGATTTAACAGCGAACTCTAGGAGATGTACTGACCTATGCATTAAAATAGTTAGAAAAGTTTGTATCAGTCATGTAAAACTTTCACAAATATAGAATGAATGGATATCAAGGTTTCAGAGCAAGAATCGTCGATTGCAACCCAGAAAGCAGTTGCGGTAGACCTTAGCTTAGATAGTACAACGAATACAGCCAAATATTGCGCTAGCTAGAGAGGTATGTTTGGTGAGCAGGTCCATGTCTACACCGGACTGTAGACTTTGTATAGAAAGTCCAGCTGATTAATAATCACATAGCTCTGCAACGTTAGTTCCAATTGGTGGACGCTGTTTGAAAAAATAGAGCTTTGAACAAGAAGATATGTTGTGTAAATAGAAGGCCTTTAAGCGCCCTGACATTTGGATATTACTCTTGACTAAATTTTGAAACAACTTCGAGTAAATCTCCCATAGGAATGCAGGAGTCGCACTATACAGACATCTGCCTTTCAAGTAAGTTCGGTAGGTATATATGTATATGTTTGAAATAAGTCATGTTCCTTCCTGTGATGAGTTGCTTCACAAAACCGTGCAAGGCAAGCAACACAATTTTGTTGCAGAAGTCCCCCTCGTGTTAGAAGCCACGGATTGTACTCATTAAAATGAGGAATACTCACTCAACACCGCCACTAATTAGGACATAAAAATGCAAAATATTTCCAGTCTTCAAGATCACCCAGTATGACTGACAGCCGGCAAGCCACTCGACCAGAAGAGACCACCCCAACTGCACTTGCCAATCCGAGTGGGTATACACAGGTGAACCTGTACGCTGTACCCCAAAAGTAATGCAGTAATACTCCTACACCACCCCGCGACATCAGGATTCAAGGAAGAGCAAAACTAATTTCAAAACCTATAGGGACCCGCTTTTGTTAAAGCAAGTTGTTCCACTGGGCTTGACTTCTACTTCAATATTTGGTATTCATGTATATAGAGCAGAGACAGCGAAAATTGGTTGACGCATTTCGTCCGCCCACCCCCGAAAAATATCTGCGCCACCAAAGTGGGCGAGCGAACAATCCCAAGTGGACAGATTCCTTGAAGTAGCCGGGTGTGGAAGATCAGCGCGCTGTACACTTGCCTTGCATCGGTTCTAGGCTGCCCGAATAAAAGGGGGACGCGCAACTTATTCGTTATCGTTTGGACCGACGACGGCGGCGATGAGGGGGCGATGAGGGGGCGCACGACAATTTCCCTCAATGACTCTTAGTCAACAGGAGAGACCATGTTTTAATTAATATCTTGTATCAAGTTTTAATTAACTCGCCTTCTGGTGTTTCATGAGAGAGGAGCCAAGCAACCCTCAACTACAACGCCCACCACAGCCAGCACCATATCGCGAGCAGGTATACCTTCTCTCGCTTCTAGCTCCTTCGTCCAGAGTTCTTTCGCTGGGGCTTTTGCTTTTGTTCGCGTCTCGTTGTGTCACTAATTATATTACAAGGAGGCGCGCCAACCAAGGGGTAAAGGATGTTTTATTTGTGTGCCTGCATAATGCGAGCAAAAGTACCAAAGTCTTTGCGAGACACACAGGGAAATCGCTATATAACAAGGACTCAGTTTCAGGACATTTTCTGTTGAGCAACTCCTACCGCTGCGTTTAGCTTATGATACTTTTATTCGCCGTCAGTGAATCCGCTTTTGTCACATAGACGGTGCTTTGAATAATTGGATGTGTCGCTGGTGGTGGTGGGTGGCTGACATCGCGCTTTTCAATATTCCGCGCTGGGACGATGTGCGGTCGTAATTATTTAGCACACTTGAGTGGGGCTGACGTCGGTTGCTAATTGAATTCTGGTTAAAATGTAACCAATCTGGGGTTGATTTGATACCGTTCGATAGTCTCTATATCGCTGAGTAATTAAGTTCGGAAGTGCGGTGGTAGCTTGGATGGATGAAAGTAAGTCTGAGCAGTTCTGTCAGCTGGTGCGCGGAAAACTACTTCCATCACAGATTATCCTTTGGGATACTATAACTAATCGCGCACAAATGATTGATCAGAGGGTAGCGTTTGCTGAGCAGTTCTTGGCGTATTTTTTAAATGTTTTTGAGACATGTTTGGAATGGAACTCATTTTGAACAGTTTTTGACTTTTTGAACAGCTGATTTTCTGACCCAATTTCGTTTTCAGAAGTGCTGCTCGGTGAATGTCGGAAATTTCTAAGAACTGATTTTTAAACATTTTTGAAAAGGTTTTGAAATAATTTTTGGGGGTCGTAATTTTTTAGGACAATTTCAGATTTCGTAAGAGTGTTGGGTCAACATTTGAGACGACCTTCAGCTCAATATGTCGGACTAGTCTTTTAGAATATTTGAAACGTTTCTGAAATCGTTTTTTTTAACAGATTTTTATCCGGCAATTTTCGAAGCTCGCTTTGGCTTTTTTGGAATAAAAAAATAAATTTATCACCTTTTGAAGTCATCAATGAGGAGATCTTTGTATCAGATTTTGGGCGGTTTTTCAAGGTTTGTCGCTTTCTGATTTGGTTGCTGAAATATTTAGGGTACTTCTGAAACCTCGTATTTGGAAAGACAATTTTTGTGGCGCTTCCTGCAGTTTTTTCATCACATATTTTTTCCCAATAACTTGGAAAATTTTGTTCGGCAGTTTCCAATTTTTGATGTAATTTTTTAGATAGTTTTTGGGACGATTTTTGAAGCGACTTGCGTTACGATTTTGTGTTCGACTTGAAGAACTATCAGAGACGTAAATCAACAAACAGTTGCAAACAGTTCAAGAATGTGTGCCGTTCTTGATGGAGGGTCCTTTTGACAAGCGATTCCATAGTTTGAATCTATGTTTGAAAGTCGAAGAATAAATGCTTCGTAAAAGCTGACTGCAGTCTCAGTAGCGTCAGAGGTAAATGCCTGCCCGCAAGAAGGAGTATTTTCAACCCTAGTACTTTATTAAGTCATTGGCGGCCTGCCTTTTGTAAGCTTAGCAATTAGAGTTTCAATACAACTGGTTGCGCCAAAGACGCGTTTATCATTATTAGGGTTATAAGTCATTGAAGAATACTATAAGAGAACACGTCTTTATTGTAGAGTATGAAACGATGAAAAAGGAAGACACTTTTCGAGCACTAAACTAAAAAGGTCTTTGGGACAGTTTTTAAGGCTATTTATTCAGTGATTTTATGTTTATTGGAATTTTTAGGGATGATCTTGTGTAAGCGAGAGTGTGCGGGAGTTTTTAGATATCTTTGAGGATTGTTGATCATTTTTTTTTCTTCCAAATTTACAATTTACCATCGACCTCTCAAAACGGACCTGTGGAGCAATTTTCTTACAAAAGATTTTCAAAGACGGACTTCTTTGTGGTTATTTCCGTGTACAAATTTAGGCAGCTCTTTTTATTGCGAGTCTTGTGTCGAAATTGTGACCAAATTTGAACGCATATTTGTCTTGATTTTTGTTTCTATTTGTGAGGTGGTTTGTGAGGAGATTCCGGGCCAGTTCTTAAATTTATTTTTGAGATATAGGGAGCAGTTTCCGAAGGGTTTTTTGTGGCGTATTTTCACTGACTTTTGCACCGCATTTTATAGCGATTTATGAGAACGTTCCTAATACTACGTCCCACCAAATTGATTTGTAAATCACGAATATTGAACGCCTTTTGAAACGTTGATTTGGGCATTTTTTGAGCCTCTTATGCTGTTATTTTTTGAAAGATTTTTCATTTCCGGGTTTATCGCTTAATTGCTTTAAGGAATTTTTAAAGCAGTTTCCAAAGAGTTTTGTGAAACGTTTTTTATGGCAATCTGCGAACGATTTTTTGAGTTACCAGTAGCAGCTGTCGTATGATTTTAAATAAGAAGAAGCGCGAAGTGGAAAATTTATAGGCATGGACTGAGAAGTTGCCACTGCAATTTTTAATCTGATTTTATCCGTTTAAAAATTATTGCCAATTTGAAGACGCTTATAAGTCTCACCTATCCTGTTAGAGAAATAAAGTGACTTAAAAAAAATTGACTCGGTGTATTGGGTCAAAGCGGAAAAATTGTTATTGAGTTTTGTTTTCAATTGGCTATTTTCGACTAGTTTCGGAAGCTGCCCAATATCGGATATCGCAGCCATAAGCTTGTAGAAGAAAAATATTTTCTGATACATCGACAAACCACGATGCGTGCGATGTGGTCGAATATTGGGTGGTTTCGCCTAATTGGCTATCAAAGTTCCTTTTCAAGTCTGTCTGCTACATACGTTCTTAAGAGTGTACTGAAGTGATGAGCCTCTGTTTGGGTTCCAACATGAGGGAGTTCTTGGGGTGTAGTAACTTACTTAGCTGGGTCTTACCTTCGGAGTGATTCGATGCCATATCAACAAGCTTCTTCAGCTAGTGCCAGTCGTAAACTTACTGCAGTTGGGTACTTTGTACTTTGGGTCGGCTAAGGTTTTCTTCTATTTGTGCGCGCCACCTAAAGCTAGGACTGCGTTTCCCCTTCCGGTAAGACTCGACTATGGATGCTCAAATTTTTTGCCTTACATCGCTTTGGCAAACAATTGTTAAATCCTTTTCTCTGAAGCCCGTCAACGGAACCAAAAAATGTGTCCCTAGATCCCTCAAATTGGGAATTCCTGGGTTTTGGACTACAGAGGTAAATAAAACCAGTCTTCCACACTCTGAACCACTTCAATACAGTCGCCTAAACGAAGTTACCCAAACGCAGAGCTGCAAAGTATAGCAAAGGTCCTCTGGCCGTGTCGATAGTGTAACTCTGACCATTCGTTCTCACTTCACAAAGACAGAGGTATCATATTTACCCACTTGAACAATTAAAACACCGAAATTAATGCAGCGCAGCGTATAGCACTCGGTGCGCCACGTATACACCATTATGCAGCATCCAACATCTGGCTGCCGTGTAATTAAATTATTTAACTGGCACACATCAATCAAATGACAAGAGAGATGATACCCTACACTCCCCACAATCAGCCGGAGTATGGTGCGGGCCTCCACCCACATAGTGTTCCAACTTTAGTGTCTCCAAACCTTGAATATATTTGCTCTCAATACCCCGTGGAACATTATGCTGGCGTCACTTCATATGACGACCACCCGCCTTCGTCATCCGTCTGCGGCCCTTATCGTCGTTCCAATGCGTGGCGCGCAGTGTCCATCACAGCACATTCATGATCCATCCCGGGCTCCCCCTTCCGCATCCTACAGCTCTATCTGTTCGTTACAGCGTCATGATGTGAGCCAAACTTTACTTATAATGGAAAAAGGTTTTTTAATTAAATTTCGCGGGTTATTTATTGCTTTATATTGTTACCCCTCATGCTATGCAGTACTACTGCTGTCTCTCTCTCTCTCTCTCTCTCGCTCTCTCTCTCTCTCTATCAAGGGGGTGCGTTTAATGGAAGAACAGTTGTATTGTACCTCCGTACACACGGAAGATGGACGGAGCAGAAGGAAAAAAAGTTAGCCCGGCAAAACAATCCACTCAACATCCATCTCGCTCTTCTGAAGTGAATTTGGTGGGTCCTGTCCTGAGTAGTCCAACGGAAATGAGTTCCGGACAGACAGACATTGTGTGTGTAATTGCATATCCCGGTGACCGCATATAATAAGAATAATTTTTGAATTAGACTGCTTTTAGCCGCATGGCCGTCAGTTTAAGGACATAATCGCAGCAGCATACGAGCGCCGGTTTTGTAAACATCCTCGTCAACTTTTCATTTCCACAGAGATGCATTTCCGTCTTCTCGCATGCATGTGCGTGCGAATATTAAGCGTCGCGCACTACACACACACATACATTCGCACACATGCGGGCACACTAAAAGCTGCGGAGCACAAATGGATTTCCCTTACGGCAGCTAAAATGCAATTAAAATTTTCATTAATTTATCTGCTTTTTGTGCGATAGCACTTTATTTGTTTAATTAAATTTTAATTAGCCTCCTTCTCTCCGTCTCCATCATCATCGTTTCACGTTGTCGCTGGCGCGCAGCATCTTGATAGTGATGTGTTGGCGTTGGTAGGGGCTGGTGTCAGTTTACTCCTTTTTTTTTTGGGACAGGACAGCACGGAGTAAGATTAGATGCGTGCCGGGG
This sequence comes from Cheilosia variabilis, assembly GCA_951230905.1. Taxonomy (NCBI): domain Eukaryota; kingdom Metazoa; phylum Arthropoda; class Insecta; order Diptera; family Syrphidae; genus Cheilosia; species Cheilosia variabilis. The sequence continues at coordinate 20,703,499 of OX579680.1, read as the reverse complement.
GTGAGGGCGAAAATGGGTTATGGCGGGGTGGGTTCTTTGTCCTGTCTTCCGTGGAATGATATATACGCAAATAGGGTAGGTAATTGTGTACACGTTTTAATAATGCGGTAAAGAGAGGAAATGTTGAAAATAGTACTCAAAGGGATTTCTTGTCGCAGATGCATGTAAGACGAATTCGTTACTGCATTCACTAACAACGATGACCGGCCTGGATTTCAGTCCAACCACAAAAGAGTTCATGGAGTTGTTGCCATTCAACAAAAAAATAAAGAACAGATCCAATATCGTAAGCTTTAGATTAAAAGTCCCCCCAGGGTCCAGATGACTATAGAATCGTGGCAACAGAAATCAATGTGGACGTGTTCATAAAACGAGATTTTTGTGGTAGTTGAAATAAATATTGAGAACTATATCACATTTTTGTTTCAACTTGTTTCTTCTATTTGCGTTTTGTTTATCATTATTATCTCTGGAAACAAGAAGATTCGCATCGCGTTCGAGTTCCCGGAAGATGATTTTCAGTCACTAAAAAGTTAATTTGAAGTTCAAATGGAGTAAATATCTGAATTTCATTTGCAAAGAATGAAGTCGCGGTGAATGTCAATAGAGGAATCGCCAGCGATTTGGCAAGACATTCGCGGGGGAACGAAATGCGAACATCTTTCTGGGGAAATTACAAAACGCAAATGCACAGAAGTTGACTGCGTACAACATCTACGGATAAGATAAACAACTGTACGGGCGCGAATATTAGTGCTCCCAGATTAATAGGAATCACAGAATTCTGCTTTCCTGTAAGGATTCTTTACAATAGGAAACGATACTTTATTTACAACTGAAGAGCAAACTTGTAAGTTACATTTAATCCAAAATTTCGTACTCTTCTGAGGGGGTTTTTCAATAAGAGCGCTACAAAATAAAACAAAAAAAGGTTTTGGATATCATTGAAATTCTTTATTCCTGTGAAAGTACGTTCGATGCCATTATGTATGGAACTCGATTTCTTTTGCATGGCCAACACGGGCACGCTTGCAGAAGTCCAGACGCTGAACCCAATTTTCGACGGTTTTCAAGCATAAATCGGCCGATACTGCTGCAATTTTACGTTCGATATTCGTACGAAGTTCATCAATCGTCGCTGGCTTGTTGGCATAGACCATAGACTTGACGTAGCCCCACAGGAAATAGCCCAAATGCGTCAAATCGCACGACCGAGGCGGCCAAGCGACTGGACCATTTCGTGAGATAACACGTTCTCCAAACTTGGTTTCCAATAAATTGATTATGACATTCGCTGTGTGGCTTGTGGCGCCGTCCTGTTGGAACCACATATCCTCCAAGTCCATATCATCCAATTGGAGCCAAAAATATTCGGTTATCATTGAACGGTAGCGATTCCCATTCACAGTAATGTGCCGGTCTTGATCATCACGGAAGAAGTACGGCCCAATGACGCCGCCGGCCCATAAACCACACCAAACCGTAATTTTTTCGGGATGCAATGATGACTCATGGAGTACGTGTGGATTGCTGTCCGACCAATACCGCGTATTTTGTTTATGGACGAAGCCATTCAGCCAGAAATGAGCCTCATCGCTGAAGATGATTTTTCGATGAAAATCCGAATCATTTTCAAGTTGTTGCTCAGCCCAATTCACGAACATACGACGCTTCTGGTGGTCAAGCGGCTTCAGTTCTTGCGTCAATTTAATCTTGTAAGGATGTAGGCCAAGATCTTTTCGCAAAATTCGCCACAACGACGTCACAGAGATGCCCAACGCTTGAGAACGACGTGTGAGAGACACATTTGGGCTTTCTTCAGCTGAAGCCTCAGCGGCAGCAATATTCTCGACACTACGGGCACTTCTTTGTCTCACTGGCACGGGAGCATTTTGTACTGTGCCTGTGGATTCAAATTTTTCCACTAGACGCTCAATTGTTGATCTGCTGGGACGATTATGACGACCATAAATTGGACGTAGCGCTCTTAAAGTTGAGGCCACTGACTCCGAATTTCGGTGGTAAATCTTAATAATTTCGACTCGTTGTTAGCGCGTATATCTTTCCATCACGAAATGGCAAACCTTACTGAAGAGAAATGTCAAAAGAGCGGCAAGAAATTCGGCGTCGTTTGCTGTCCCTGTCGCTCTACTTTTGTAGCGTCCCTTTATATGCATGCGAGACGAAAGGCGACCACGACCAGTTAAATTTCTTCGCCTTCTCATCTTCTGTAACATTTCATAAAATCTAAATAAGGCTTTATCTTAAACAGTTTCTAAAAATATCGACATCTAAATATGGAAATATGGCTTCAGGTTTGCTCTTTTCGCATAACAAACATCATAATGCAAAACGATTTTGATGCGGCAGTATTTAGTTAGTCCCTCCCATTTGTGCAAAAAAAAAAACTCACACACGAATGACTGCGATGGAAACAGATAGACTTTGGGACCTGTTGCACCACTCACATTGAATTGCATTACCCAAATGCGAAACCCCTTAAAAGAAGAAAAAAATGTAATCCAAAGCGAACAAACTAGCAAAAAACAAGAAAAAAAAGAAAAACAATCGTGCAACTTACCATTACCTTTGAAAATGTGAACGAAAACAAAACAACAGAGAGAATACAAGAAGTAAAAACACATTAAGTAGAATCCTTTCATAAATAACACTGCGACACCATTAACGTAAGCTGCAGCGTGCACATTGCAATCAATTATGATGATGGGGCTTTATTGAAGATTTATTTCAATTAAAAAGCTTTTAAGTATTTATCCGATTGACTAGCGTTCTCGAAGCACTTAAATGGACTCCTTCAAAAATCCGATGGCCGGAGGAGGTACGGGCACGGGCTGCTTTGCGAAGAAAGTGAAAGATGGAAAAATTGAAAAGAAAAATTCGATGGGCAAAAAAAAAAAAAACAACCCAAAGTGGCTACAACACTCGGTGTAATCTGTTCGCTGCGAGTGCGGATCGATAGTTTCATCCTACTCTCCTTTTTTTTTGGTTTTTTTTTTTTTTTTGTTGTCGTCCTTGTAAAGGACTAAACATGGCTCCTCTCTGTTCGTTGTTCATGTTTATGGAAATTTTGATTTTTAATTGGAGAAGAAAAGCACTCAACACTAGGAGGAGCACTTATAGGTCGGATAGATGAAGCTGATTTTCCAAGTTCAGTCTCTAAAGAGCTGTAAGTCGGTTCGAGGATTATCTAATTGAAGTACTAATCCCCCTTTTCTTTTTTTGTACCTATAATGGGAGTAGAATAATACCTCCGTACCGTAGGGTGGTCGACGACTAACAACTTTAGCAAGTAATTGCTTTGATTTTAATGTTTTACATGAAGAGTGTTAGACAAATAAATAAATCATGCTGGCGGTGGGGATGAGCTGCGAGAGCTTAGTTATTATGCAAGAAGTTTTAACTCAGAGCCTTATGGAGCCTTAATTAACCTGTTTTTCTAAAGCTACTGCATCCAAATTTTGTTCCTAATTGAAACAATTCAACCAAATAAAATGTAGGGGAAATAGAAGATAGTGAAACACTTTTTATAGGTATACCTAATTAACCTTTAGGGTTTACATCGTTGTAAATCAAGAAGCCAATAGCAACATTACTGCTGAGTTGCGAAAGAAAGTTTAATAGGAAGATACTCATACGAAAGCATACAAGATCGAAAGATTTTATACGGTTAGAACAACGAACGCTATTTCTTTATAGGCTGTGCTTACCTGACACACGAAAGCTTAAAACCTCGTCGACAAACTCTTAACAATCGTTTCGGTTTCGGTTCTGTGCAAGTTCTACTCATTGGTCACATGCCACTACCTTTGCCGACTTTTTAAAAATCTGTTTAAATGTTGTCTTAAAAACAGCGGTCCTTATAACAAACGGAGGTAATACTTCGACGTGGTATGAACTATGAAAATTTGTAGGACCTTGAGGTGAGTTGTCAGTTTGACCTTGCTGAAATATTCCTCCGAAAAGACTGCAGTCCTGTCAGAACTTCGAGATTTAATTAATGACCTACATGGTTACACCTAAAGGTATACCTTCTTTGATGACTGGGTTATGCTGACTTATCGTTCTTGATTCTCACTTTCTCCTGTCGAAAACTATTTTTCGTGGTGGCACAATCAGAAGGTTAAGCTTATTTTTTAATTTTTGTCTTTTACCTAATCCTTGTGTTATGCAACCTAATTGATTAAGACGATCTTCCTAGAACTTCAAGTTTTTCTTGAAAATCATACATGCTTAATGTCGAAAAAAATCACCCCTCTCTGAGGCGATCCCCTTATGGCTAAGCTTTCACAGACCCAATTCATGATCAAGTTTCCAAACATATTTAAATTTTGGGGCAGTACCTTTTCTTATCACAGCTCATTTCCGGCCTACAATTAAGGTTTCGCTTCTTAAATGTCTTCACTGCCAACACCTTTTAAAATATCTTGAGCCTATGTATTGCAGTTTCGGTGCCGGTAGACTTGCAATATCAGTAAGCGAATTGCGGAACTCATCCCTTGTGTACTGATCAATGTCTTTGTGCTGTGCTGTTTTAGGCATACTTACATAATTTTAGCCCAGTTTATTTGTATTGACATAGCTTAAAGAAAGGCTGGATCTGCAGACTCCAATAACTTAAAAACTTACGAAGAAATTCCCTTGCGTATTGCTCGTTCCGGAAATTGCGATTCGATTCTCGGCGATTCTGTTGAAAATTTTTCTAATTGTGATTGTGCTGTGATTGGTGGCTCAGCGCTTAGTGTAAAGGACTACTGAGTGAGAAATCTATGATGATAAACGAAAGAACACAAATTACAACTTGGATGATAGTCGTCTCAAAAGTTACGTGATTAAGGCCCTGGAAGAGCTTTTTGATCCAGCTGTCCGGAATCGGAATAAAATCGTAGATCGTAGACGTAAGGAGAAAATGGTTTATTAACCTTGTTGCCCAGTTTCGATTTTTTTTGTAATAATGATGGTAAAGTACTTTAAAATAAGTTTAAGGCAGTAGTTTCAACTTTCAAGTGCGTAGGCCAAAAACTGTTGTTTTGTCGTTCCTCTCGAAGTTGGGGGTTACAGCTCCTTTTGCTTCGGAGATAAATCACAAGGTACCTTCGTTCCATATTTGACTGTTTTAAACTTGACAGTTTCCTTACAGCTTACACGTAGGTAGTATTCTTGTATGTATTCTTGGTATAGCAAACCAAGTTCTGTGGTCCAGATATACTGTTTCAACCCTCTTCTTGGGGGGTAATCTATGTTTAAATGGATGAAATTCAAAGTGTCTGTAATCTTCCAGATAAATGCAGCCACTCTGATATCCTCCCCATGGAAACATTGAATTTTAGTTACCGAATATAATAAATAAAAACACAAATCCATATTTATTTGCAATTATCAGGAAATTTTTATTCGGCAATAATTGTTCACTTTTTTTGCTTTTTTTTATTTTTTTTTTGTTTTATGTTGTTCATTTTTGTTTCCTCTGCGTTTCTCATCTTTTGTAACCTTAAACTTACTTAATAGATTAATAATATAATTAAAGTAATAACTATTTATTGCTATTTACATTTTATATACACTGGCCACGATTTGTGAATAAAAAATAAAACTGAGAAAAAATAATTAAAAATATATTAAACGGGGCCGAAAACAATATCTCAAAAAGCTAAATAAGTTTTGTAAAAAAAAAAAACAAAGAAAATAGTTAAAATGTAGGTTTTGTTAGGACACATCGATACGATAACAAAAATATTGTTTACTAACATAGTTTTCCATCACATGCGATTATTGTGTGTCAATTTGTTTGTTTTTCTTCCATATTAATTTTCATTTAATAATATAATAATAATATTAAGTAACATAACTACTCTGCAGAAGTTATTTTATTATCACTTTATGTTTTAACTTAGTCAACTATAATTTAATTTCTAAATTTTTAGATTTCTTTTCTTGTTGGTTGGTTGTTTTCTTTTCTTCAACTTATATTTTATTTTTACAATAGTTTACAGTAGTTTGTTTGTTTTTATTATTTCAATAATTTCGTTGATTTAACATTGTCATTGGGTGAATGTGATTTGGTTTTTTTTTTAATGATTTTAAAAGAGTGTTGTACAAATTACATGAATAGAAACAAAAATAGATGCGAAAGGGGCACAATTGAATGATGTTATTGAAGGAGGAAATCAGTCAGTCCCCACGCACATGATGCTGATTGACTATCGATCCAAAGGAAGTTATATAGAGGAAGGAGGAGCATGACATTGGATTTAGGTAATTATTGGAATACCTGGACAAGGCAGAAGGCGTTGCTAAAATAGTCCAAAAAAATGTTGGTATGTATTTAGGGAACATGAAGGGGAGATGGACATTTGAGACACATTAGATCGCCATATCCGTAGTAGTATCGAATGTCCTCTCCTCATATGAAACAAAGTTGAAAGCAGTAATGCAAATTCTAACAACAATGCAAATTCTAACAACATTTACGGATAATATCAGAAACAAAATTTTATATCGGGCAATTGAAAATGTATATGGTAGGATTAAACAGCTTTAACAGCCCAGAGCCAGAACAGCATAGTCACAAAAGATCAGTACTACAATAGTCAGGTTACTTCCGTGGGCAACGGGCTTTAGATTTACCATTAGAATTTTGTGCGTTTCCACTGTGTCAATCGTGGGGCATTCACGACTAAATATTTAAGAAACCATTGTCGACTGTTGATTGTTTTCTTTATGATCAGTATATTACTCTTCGATATAGGGGTTGAAACTTACGCCGATCGGATCACACTGTAACCACTACACCATAGTTGCTTTCGACCGCATGCCTCCAATTTATAAAAGATGAAATGAGAGGAATTTAAAGAATATTTTCTTGGTCTAAAGGTGTGATGATCATAACTGGCGATGATCTGGTAACCTTCAATAGGGCTCTAGTTCAAGTACGGTAGCTATATCTCTGGCCGTTTTGGCTTTTGAAAAGATAAGTCTAGGGCATTTTCAAGGAGAGTACACACGATCTTTGCACCCACCACTATTGGAAAACGCCGACATCATCACTGATCAGGCTTTGATTCAGCTCTTGTAGACCAATTAACTCAACCATGCCACACCGACCACATAGAGTCGTATTGAGTCCATTTGCGAAAGAGCGAAAGGAAGACTGAGACGAAGCCCCACCCAGACTTCTAAAATTATATTCAACCAGATTACACCACTCGAGCTATACTCAAAGTCAAGCAAAAAAATTAGGAGTTACGTTCCTTCGAATACTGGACACACAAAAATTTCAAACTGGCGCAGAGCAATGCAAAAAGAATCTCTCTAACGGGGAATTCCTACACACCATTATGGCAGTCATTTGCAATACTCCTTCCTTCATATGAAAATGTTAAAAGCGATTTGTTCTCTTGTGAATGAAAAAATATGTCTCTTTATGAAATGCGAACAGTTCCCAATAAATATTGCATATCTGTCATTCGAGTATAGAGCATGACAAATATGATAGTCCATAGTCCCGTTTATTTTCTTGAATCTCCGATGCAAAACTAAAAGCCCAAGTGGCGGAATTTTCAATACGAAATACGCCATGTATAGTATTCGACTGCGTTTCTCGTTACGCACATGTGCAGGAACATTAAAACCCCAAGTGGCATCGTATTGTAACTCTTTAAAGCTCAAGTACATCTGACAATTTTCGCTCCCAATCTGACTATCACCAGTGACGTCAGATCTTTTCTTCTTGAACACCATTCGTGCCGATCTTCTACTATTCAAGTACATTTTTGTGTCAATTAAAAATCAAAGGCAAGCCAATAATACATACAAATAAAAAAGGGTAGCAAAAAAATTAATGTACAACTAAACACAAATCGTTAAAAAAATAATACAAACAAAAATAGTTACATTCATAATGTTAAAACTAAAAATAAATTCAAATAGGTACAAAGAATTTGTTTGTTCCACGTTTTCTTTCTCTTTAAGGTATTGATTGGTTGGTTGTGTTTTATATATTTTTTTTTTTTTTTTGCAATAATTTAATGTTCTTAATTAATATTACTAAAAAGTTTATTAGTTTAGTTTAGTGTTTCATTTCTTCTTCTTATATTTTCTCTCATGTCGTGAATGTCCTTAGCTTATTCTGTTCGTTTTTTTTTATTTTTTTGTTTATTGAGGATTTTGTATTTAAATTGTTATCCGATTGTTCCACAGGCTTTATTATGATTTTGTTTGAGAATCAAAGGACGGGAGTGAGTAATAAAAGTGTAAACATAGTGTACACTAGGGTACACGTCATTTGTTTTAACAATTTGTGACGCAAAACTAATGCAGGGTGGCGCAATTGTTTCTCCATCTTAAGCGTAGAGAGCGTTTTTGTTTTTGTTTGTTTTTGTTTTTCTTTTTCACAACACCATTTTTATTTATTTTATTTTTATGTACAAAACGACTAGAGATATACTATTTAAGTTTAGATCAGGATTTTAGAATAACGTTTGTTTTTGTATGTTTTAATTTATTTCTTAATTTTCGATGTTAGCAGATCACAGATTCCGCACCTGATCCATTGGGGTAGTTAAGTTAACAACAACAAAAAAGATAAAAAAAAAAAAAATTAAAAAATTAAAATAAAAAAAAAATCTGGTAGTTTTGTTTGCGTGGATGTGTGTGTGATTGGGGTATTAAAATTCCTTTTATTTTTTACATATAGTTTTGAAAGTTGTTTTTACTCTTTGGTACGTCTAGGTCTTCCGACTTTACCCTTTCGAACGGCGGGTGTTGTGCCATTTGTCGTTGTTGTATTTTTAATTATTTTATGCCAGTCCTGTTCGCATACTAAACTACCCGCCAGCATTGTATATCTGAAAGAAAATGATGTATTAATGTTGTGTGCGATGTTAGGTGGCGAAAAAAGCAATTAATGCTAGGAATAAGTACATTTTGTTACAACGGGTAGTAGTTGGCAAGTAATTAACGCGCAGAGCAGCTTAGTGACTTAACCACGGAATACGAGGGTAATTAAAATTGCAATAACAGGTGACGAGCTGTATGGGATGGCAGGTTCGCGATTCAGGCGTTACCAACAAATGCATTAAGCAAGTGCTGATGGGTTGTGTAAGTCCTTGTCGAGTTCAACTTGCAATTCGCGTGACTGAGAATAGAGGACAGTGTGGGGGCGAGGAAAAAGCAAACTGACATTAAAGCGTATATTACATTTCACAATGTCGGACATCTGCATAGACACAAGTCACCTTCATTAGGGAATTTAAGCGTCCCATACACAATGCAAATAATTGAGTTATCAGCGAAAGACCCACACCTGCAAACCATAAGTTTTGCATGCTGACAAGCTTATTTAGATCTTTGCGAAATAAGGGCGGAGCTTCTAGTAGCTTAGAAGAGTACACGAAAGGTGCAATCGATTCCTCTTCCTGCCTCCCTCATCAATACAGCCAGTGTCTTATTTTGACTTCTTTATGTCAAATAAGTTTTTTCGGAATGGATAGGAATAGGCTGGCTACAAGCAGTTTCTGGTGTCCTACCAGGAGGAGTTTTCTAAAGGGTTTTTCAACAGGGACGCTACAAAAGTAGAGCGACAGGGGCCGCTCTTTTGACATTTCTCTTCAGTAAGGTTTGCCAACGAGTCGAAATTATTAAAATTTACCACCGAAATTCGGAGTCAGTGGCCTCAACTTTAAGAGCGCTACGTCCAATTTATGGTCGTCATAATCGTCCCAGCAGATCAACAATTGAGCGTCTAGTGGAAAAATTTGAATCCACAGGCACAGTACAAAATGTTCCCGTGCCAGTGAGACAAAAAGTGCCCGTAGTGTCGAGAATATTGCTGCCGCTGAGGCTTCAGCTGAAGAAAGCCCAAATGTGTCTCTCACACGTCGTTCTCAAGCGTTGGGCATCTCTGAGACGTCGTTGTTGCGAATTTTGCGAAAAGATCTTGGCCTACATCCTTACAAGATTAAATTGACGCAAGTACTGAAGCCGCTTGACCACCAGAAGCGTCGTATGTTCGTGAATTGGGCTGAGCAACAACTTGAAAATGATTCGGATTTTCATCGAAAAATCATCTTCAGCGATGAGGCTCATTTCTGGCTGAATGGCTTCGTCCATAAACAAAATATGCGGTATTGGTCAGGCAGCAATCCACACGTTCTCCATGAGTCATCATTGTATCCCGAAAAAATTACGGTTTGGTGTGGTTTATGGGCCGGCAGCGTCATTGGGCCGTACTTCTTCCGTGATGATCAAGACCTGCACGTTACAGTGAATGGGAATCGCTGCCGTTCAATGATAACCGAATATTTTTGGCCCCAATTGGATGATATGGACTTTGAGGACATGTGGTTCCAACAGGACGGCGCCACAAGCCACACAGCGAATGTCACAATCAATTTATTGGAAACCAAGTTTGGAGAACGTGTTATCTCACGAAATGGTCCAGTCGCTTGGCCGCCTCGGTCGTGCGATTTGACGCCGTTAGACTATTTCCTGTGGGGCTACGTCAAGTCTATGGTCTATGCCAACAAGCCAGCGACGATTGATGAACTTCGTACGAATATCGAACGTAAAATTGCAGCAGTATCGGCCGATTTATGCTTGAAAACCGTCGAAAATTGGGTTCAGCGTCTGGACTTCTGCAAGCGTGCCCGTGGTGGCCATGCAAAAGAAATCGAGTTCCATACATAATGGCATCGAACGTACTTTCACAGGAATAAAGAATTTCATTGATATCCAAAACCATTTTTTTTTTAAAAAAAACTTTTGTAGCGCTCTTATTGAAAAACCCTTTATAAATTAATTTGGCAAGTTTCGGACAAGCGTTCTTTTACAGAAACTGGGGTCTTTTGTAAGGGGTTGTGGCGTTAGGAAAATGTTCCGATATAGCTTAATTATTGTCTTTTTGGTTTGACGGGTCAAATCGACTAACCTTGTGAAAGCTAGAGGCCTGTAATCATGGGCTTTTGACAGCGCGTACGAAACGAATGAGCTTCAAATTAGCTATGTTTGGCGCATTGACATTTTAAAGATGTCTACCATATGAGTACCAAGGAAGCCTTGATCAGCCAGTAGGTCAGCCTTAACTCCACATTCGATACAGCGGGCTGTCAATATAGATTACAAAATCAGTATACCAGGTCTTCGTTAGCAAAAACTTGACGGATAGCTATGTCTTCGCCTTAAGAGTATCGTGACACTGCCTGAAGCGACGCCTATACCAAACTCTTGGACAGTTTTAGAGTCGTAGAAATGATGGGGGTGACCTTGTTGCAATGTGGGTACTACCCGCTTACCAGTCCAGTATTCACCACCGATTAAAGCTTAAATTTAAATCAAAGTGAAGTGAAAGCCTGTAGGAGTCTATGCATATAGAGGTTGACTATACGCTCTAGAAGTACTAGACGTATTCTGCCATCCACATCTGAATACCTCTGAATCCTAGCTCACAGTTTGTGATGCAACATTTGATGTGCCTTTCTTGTTTCATTCGAGAGCTTTCTCGAGTAGTTGCAGTCTTGTAATGAAACGTACAAAATCTCAATGTCAAATTTTCCATCCAACGTCTAAGCTGCCTTCTACAGACACCCAGCCTTCAGACCCCAATCCTTGCTGAAGATTATACGAGCATTTCAGCTTTCTAAAAGCTCCCGCAAGCGGTCGTGAGAAGCCTGCCTCGTAGTCCTGTATACTCGTATATGGACGTGTAGGACCCACTCCCATAGCACTTCTCTAAAAATTGGACTATCAGTGCCAAATAAAATTACCAAGACTACCCGCTGTAAGCAATTACATTCCCACTTTACATAGCGAGCGATTCCTAAGATAAATGTAGCATTGACATGCGCTTGTAAATATGGTCTTACCTATCTCCAGGTCTCAGGTGTGCACCACATTTCGTACATGAGAAACATTTCAAATGAAACACAAACAAGTTGTTTGGACTATTTTTTTGGTTATCTAAGTTCGTTGTCTGTTGATTGATTGGTGTCATCGCTTTAGCTACCAATTCACTGGGTGGTATTGTTTGTCCGCATCCCGAGCATGTACCCGAACATCCGAACATACTGCAAGAAAGAGAACAAAAACGAATCAAATTAATTAATTTCTCCAAAGTTTTTAATTTCGTAAATCGATTAAATTCCATCAACAAGCAGAAGATATTATTGCAAAGTGGTCCCTGCCGCGCCGCGCCGCGCCAAACAACACGACCGACGACGATGGCGATGGGTGGGTGGGTGGTTGGGTGAATGGGATTATCAACATAGACTATGCTAAGGATATAGAGAAAAACAAAACAAAAAAAAAAGAAAGACGACATTACGCCGCCATCGCCACCAACATTCATTTTGTTATATCATCTATATAGCAGCCCCGCATCCATCCCAATATTGTATCGCCCCACGCATACACAATTAAAAAAGTGGTTTCCATCAACCCCCGGTTAGTCTGATACACAGACACACATTCGCGCAAGATACAAACACAAATAACAAAAGGATTCAATTTAATTATCTCATTTAATTATCGCATGCGAGAGAGGAAGAGCCAGAAGAGGCGCACCCCCTCGACATAATGAATTTAATTTGATAAATGGACACAAGGGTGGCCATCAACCCTCGCAGCAGCGATATGAAGCCAGGACATTGGTTTTGGATACGTGAATTCCAGCGCGATCGATAAACCCTTTTGCACCGCATTCTGCGGAGTGTTTTGGTATTCTCCGCTAAGGACCTGATGTAAGTTTTTCATTTAAAAATTTCAAGCCAAAACTTGGTCTCCGAAGAAAGGTTTTATTGTTTGTCCCTCATGTGGTCTGTGGTTCAACAAAACTTGAATATTTTCGTCAAATGGGAACTTCCTGAAGTGGCCAGCACCAACTTAAACAAGCAGAAAAATGCTCAGCGACCGTAACGCACACTCATGTGCGATAGCTCTAAAATAACAGGCAGTCCTTGATTAGTCAACTTTTTGAATAAAAAAAAATTCTATGGGTGGTTAGCGCACATTTTGTACGCGAAGGCGCCTAGGACATACTTTAACTATATGTGATCCTTTCTAAGTGGGGTAAACCGAACTGCTCAATGCGTTAAAATAACTAAACTTAAATATTATAAGTGTAGAGCTTCCAGAATTCGCCAGAACTGACTGAAACTACCCGAAACCAATAGATGTGCGATAGCGCACACCCATGTGCGAAAACTTTATAACCAACAATGATTTTTTTAAATAGTAAAATGGCAGGTAAAATCAAAAAAACTCGTGAAAAGGAGTAAACATTTCATGGAGGGCACATTTTTTAAGTCAAAAACTCGTGAAAAGGAGTAAATATTTCATGGGAGCACATTTTTTAAGTCAAAAACAGGTGAGAAGCAGAAAAAAATTTAATGGAGGGCTAATAATTTTGTAAGTCAACATCTTCGAGAAAATACCTTCTTGAACAACAAGTGATCATCCATACATAGGGTCAACAAAAAGGAGCTGTAAACAAAAATGTTCATCGCATTTAAATTGAGCTTGAACATTTTTCAAACAAAAACGTCTATCAATAGCCCGGGCTTACTAAAACTGCCGTAAAAGGATGGAGTCACCGTATCGCACACTCGTGTGCGTAAGCTCAAAAAGTACTAGCTTATTTTTAACTAGTAAGGTAATTGAGTTCAAAATGAGTGCGGGTAACATGTTTATTACCGCAGCGCACATTTTTTTAAAGCACAAACGCCACAGAAATATTGTTACTTAATTCCTCGGCCTATTTGTAAGGCGAAATAGGGAGACCAAATTCTTCGTCCCTGCTAAGGAGTTGAATATATTTCAAATAGAAACTGCAGTAGCCAGCAATAACAGCAATCAGCAATGCTCGAAAAATAACTGAGCGCACACTCATGTGCGTAACAGATTAAAAAAAGATGTTAACCAGTGGAACTATTAAATAATAACAAAAATGTGAAGGGATAAAATAATATCAATTTCATTTGTGCAGCGCACATTTTTATTATTTATTAAGCGCACACGAGCCCAGTAGTTCAATACAGAATTTCCTTGTCATACTTGCAATAAACTGATTTCAGTGTACGAACGTTAATAAAAGTGTCTCACAAAGGCCCATGATGGCCCAAGAGTTGTCTTCTGTAGGCTTTTCTATCCAAAGAATTTTTACAGAAACAATTTGAGCGATTAAATTTCTTTAAATCTTTTAACATGAGTGTAGCTAGTTATGAACGTTTGACTGGAAGCCAGAAGAATGTCTGCAAATGTCTTATTCTAAGTCTAGAAAACCTGGCTAAGACTGGTTAAAAAGGTTAAAATAAAAAAATTCCCTTTTATCTGAGAAGAATAGTGCATGTACAGCTTATGGTTAGCACCAGCGCGTCAAGTCTTTAAGTCGACAGCGCAGAAACAACGCAACAAAGGAATATCTCATTTTTGTTTGCGCACACAATTACAACAGTTCAATCCAATTTGGTGTGCGTTAAGCTTGAGGCAGCTAAATATAGCTATTTTGGTTAAAGTCGTGACCAACCATGGGCCCAAAAACAACTTGCCAATGTCTGGGGATGAATAGATCTTCCCTCGGAATGAATAATTAGCTGACCCTAAAAGTTGTCGCATCTCGAAAGACGGACGGCTCTTCGTAGGCACGCCGGAGACCGAATACACTAAAAAACGAAAGCTATCAAACTCCCAAAAGGCCAAAGGTTTGCCAAGTTAAACACTCTTAAAAGGATGCGAACAAGTTGCGTGCGTGGTTGGCAATAAAACATTTTTGGCAACCCTGGCAAAAGTCAGAGCGTCACAAAGGAAATTAATGACAACGCCAGAACAGATCTCCTTAGAGGTCAGTCGGCAAAGACCAGTGACACCGCCTCGTCTTAAATGACCTTTTGACTTTTGTAAGCAACCACCGTTTTTGGTCCCTCATTCAGGCCGCATATCGATTTCAAACACATACCAGCGCTGGATGACATCATGTACTCTCTGCCACCACAAGTCGTGGCCACTACAAGGCAGCCATATCTAACATCATAGAAAGCAAACATCAGGCTACCAAAACTTTAACTAATTAATTTAATTGAATTGCGAGGAAGAAAAGCAATTAATTATTTCATTACGATAAGATTAGACTTCTTGAATGGAACACAAACACACGACGACGGCGAGAGAGAGAACGACGAACGAGAAACTGGCAACAGCGGAACGACGACCGACGAGCACATACACATAGTACACACCGACAGAACCAGAGTCACATTAAGCACAAAGCCAAGCAGGAAAAAATGTGTTAATTGAATTTGTAATTAATGAATTCATTAAATTAATTTATTTAATTGAATTACCAAAAGGGAAGACGCGGGCAGGAGAGCGTGGGCATTTCAAGGAGGCGACCGCTGCCAGGCTTACACTAACTAGGTACACTACAATCCAACTCTCAACTCTATCTCCCCGCCGCATGATGGTAAAGAGTCATCAGAAGAGGACAAAGGAGAAGGCAAAAAAAAAACACACACAAAAACCATCGTCGTAATAAAGGATTGGCCTACACGAAAAGTTTGTTTTTCTTTTTCGTTAATTAAAGCCAAATTGGAAGTTGTTAATTTTGCAGTGCGTCACATGGTGAACACCCCTTCTTGTTGCATGGGTGTGTATGTGTGTGTGTGTGTGTGTGAGCTTGTTGGCTGCCTGGCTGGGTTGATTGCACAATCCATCCGAGAAAAGCCATTATAATGGGAGCGAGTACAGGAGCTCGTAAAAATCCGATGCTATTTGCCATATTCTGGCCAATTAGTGAACGAATGAAACGAGCGTAGTTTTGGCAGCGTGTTCCACTGTACACTAAGGAGCGCAGAGCCACTCCACTCACTGCTCACCCATTACTCTCACCGACTAATAACTGAAATGTCAAGAACCTAAAAACGAACTGCTGCTATACTGCGCTGCTGTGGTGGTTCAGTGCCTGTAACTGGGCTAATTAGTGACAAGACTTTTTGACTTTGACTTTTTCACTTGTGTATGCGGAGTAGTGTGCCGCCAACCCAATACTCTTATTATTTTTTGTTTTGTTTTTCCCCTCCGATTTCTGTTTTCTCCTGTAAGTTTATTCTTTTCTTCTTGTGTTTCTTTGTTCCTATCTATATGTTTCAAGTTGAATCCAGCGGCAATTGTGCGGTGCGACTGTGGCGACGACGATGACTGGTTGTTTGGTTGGCAGGCAAATGTGGGGGCGGATTTGATGGATGACAGAAGTTGAGGAACCAGTAATTTATGCTGTAATCTCGTTCACTTTGTCTTACACTTCAATGGGAGTTTTATGGACTGGCAAACTCTAATTGGCGGCAGTGATTTAAGCAGCAGATACTTTTCTTTTTTCCTTCCATTTGCTTTTGTTTCTCTTTTCGTATTTTTTTTTTTGGGTTTCTCTTCAGTAGGTAGTAGTTCATTGGAAAATTTGAACCTGATTTCCATTCGGTTTGACTCTTTGTGTGGATGCCTCTAATTAGTGGGGGCTTTGTATACATTTTCCGGTTAAGAGCGTGTTTGTCGGACAGACCCCTATAACCACCGAATTATGATAATTTTAAACTTTTGTTCGTTACCGCTGACAAAGTAATCGAAAATCGAGACTACTAAATGACGGTGCCACACAGAGGTCATTAGCATGCGAATGTGTGTATTCGAATGGGCATTCGAATGTGCATATCATTTCACGGAGGTCGATCGCCGCCAGGCTCTTTTAAGTGTCGACCTCAGGGAATTTTTCTTCATTTGAGGTAGCGTGACTCGGTCTAGGTGTATGTACCTTTCCTTCAGTTGCTGTTAACTACGAAGGAGCAAAACAATAAAGCATTGACCGCTGAGAGAGAAGTATCCGTGCTCAGTTGCTTCTTGGGTAAAACTGATTTGTGGCCGATATTAGACATTATTTCGGTTAGAAATATGAAGTATTTCACTCCTTGGTCTAAAATAGAGAGAAATCAAGCAGGCGTTTGATGGTAAGCTTTACGTATGGAGTTCGGTGTCACTGCTCTTCAGTTTCCAAAGAGCTCTTGACTTCTATCGAGTCGTAGTTAGTATTATGATCAAACATCAGTTTCCCCAACAGATCCCATTCAATCTTCAAGCTGGCCGGGCGGCTTATAAACCCAAAGAAGTTGGTGGCGGAGTCGTCTTAGAAGACCAAAGTCCTTGCCTTTCCTTCAGGCAACAATTCTCGGCCTTCCAAGCCGAAAGCATAGCTTTTTGTCGGGACACAACCTCTTTCGGTTAATTCAGCATTACAGAGGGATATCGTCAACAGACAAGCTGCCATTGAATCCTCAGCATACGTGCCAAATAGAGCCGGTGGAATATTGCCGCCGTGCGTGTCTAATATTGGATACCAAAATATTCAGGGAAGTCGCTAGGAAAGGGCAAGAGGCTGTCTTGAAAGACACACTTAGTCCGGAGTTGTAGGTCCAATGTAATACCACATGAGTGAGCGACCTTTAATATCCAAGATGTTGAAGGTATTAATGCCAGAAAGGTCACTGCATGTTAAACGGCGACTTATGCCAGAGCTCCACAAACGAGGAGGAGAACAAATCCACCACCCTCTTTGCCCGTAGTTGTCCTGTTCTTGTTTATGGAACTAAGTCGATAACAAAAATTAAATTCGAGTAAAAATCGTTCACTATGGAGACGATTCTGCTGCGAAACTGTCATTTAGTCGAAAACGTTTAAAAATTATGATAGGTCACTATCAGAGATCGGTTAGTTGAAATGTTGAGTCGAAATCCGGTCAAAATATGCCATACGTCAAGATAAAAAAAAAGTGACACCTATCAGTGAATGCAGCACATCTGAAACGAATTTTAGATCTTCTACTGCACTCGGGTTGATCCACCCCATCTACAGTCAACGCTAGCAAGGTTTAGTTATGTTAACTCTACCCAGTTTCAAATCAACTCGCGGCCTTTACATAGAGTTCAACCCAGTTGGAATCTTCTTCACAAAAAAAGGACCAGCATTACATGAAAGACTTTCTTGAGTATGGTAATTGATTGTCAAGTCGAATAACGAAGGGTGACAAGACTTGCACCTGAACTGCAGCATTTCTTCGAACTTTAATACATCTTCGCACACCTTTTT
Source organism: Cheilosia variabilis (assembly GCA_951230905.1). NCBI lineage: Eukaryota > Metazoa > Arthropoda > Insecta > Diptera > Syrphidae > Cheilosia > Cheilosia variabilis. The sequence goes on along the minus strand of OX579680.1, from coordinate 20,685,361 downwards.
TTCTTAAACAATGAAAAAGCCTCAAATGGAGTGCCTTGAAAGGTTGCCTTGGATTTAAATACCTCCATAAGGTACTTTCTTCAAATCTTGTAGCAAAAAGTCGGTGAGAAACCGAGGATCCGGAATATATCAGCATTGAGCCGGAGCCTTCCATAAGTTATTTAACAGTAAAACTCTCGGTATAGGAGCATCAAACTTGTACATCTCGTAATCAAAAGCTTCCCCAAAACATGCATAACTCTCAACCGATTACGTTTTGCTTTAAACCCAATTTAAACTTGATAATTGCAGTGTAGACGGGTCTACATTTCAAGGTGTAAGAAACTAGGTAGTCATTTTAACTTTTCGGAGGTTTCATCATTTTCCCCTACTTTATGGAAGAGTTCGGTCTCAATTGCCAAAAATAAATATGTACTTCCATGATCACCACTCAAAAGACTGTTAAATTTGGTATACCCTGATTGATGTCACAAGGAAGTGATTGGATGGAATTTTTGAAAAACTCCATCCCAGTCACTTTTTCAGTCTCTTGACTTGTGTCACAAGAGGCTGATCGATATCCATTTCGGCATAGTATGCTGAATGGTTTGATATGACTACAAAATTTCTAGGGAAGTCCTCAATGCTTTCTAGGACATTCTATCTAGCAGTGTCTGCAGTTTCAAACCAACTGACTGTCTGAAATTTTACATACGAAATTGTGACTCAAAACTTCAGCAACCTTATCCTGTTTTTTGATCGACAAATGAATAACAGCCTCGACGATTCGCTGTAGTCGGAAAGTTGTGACAGTTTCACTCGTTGCCTCCCATGAAAACCTGAGAAAAGGCTTCAAATTGAATAGCTACTTAAATTCGACGCAAAATGTTGATATGGGAATACAGGACTACCTTCCAACAGCCCCTCGCTATTTTTAAGACGAGAAATTGGAATCGCGAATTGGTACGACAAAAACACTCACTCGTTTCGACGTTGATTGCTCCCCGTTCCATTTCCATTCCACTCAAGAATACAGTACCTCCTTCCTATCCTTGTAACAAGCTCTTAGTTCAAGTCCCTTTGATTTATATGTAATATATATATAATAGTTGCCCGCTTTCATTCCCACCGCTACAACATAGGGACAGCCCAGGTCAGAAAGTAGTCTTTATTTACTCGAACACTGTCCGTCTCATGTTACGATCTAAACCGAAAAATCCAATGTAAAACAACACCACAGGCGACAACTTAATTTCTATCCACCATATACAACCACCAAGGACGCACAGACAAATAACAGGAAATAAAAATCAATTTTCCAAATCCACCATCACACGCCGACAATTTATTTCAATTTCAATTCAACCAAGGCGAGCGTAGCAAATGTATTGCAAACACGCATTTTCGTCCTGAAATTACTTCAATTCAATCCTTACCAAGCAAATAAAACTGTCGGGCGGCAGCAAACAATCATGTCACCAGCAACAACACCAACAACAACAACAGCTGGAGCAGCAAAAGGACGACAAAATCAGGAAAAGCAATGTGTCTTATAATATTTCATTATAGACCCAATATGATTGTCCTCTTGAGTGCTGTAAGTTGATCACTCGAATGGGCTCACCCCCAAGCGCCAGTGCCCATTCCCAGCACCACTTCGTTTAACATGCGACGACAATCAAGCGCATATAAATTGACAATTGACACGAAAATTAACCAGCCACCATCGAAAATGCTTTCACTGTCACAATCACAAGTGAGAGTCTATAGAAGTGTACCGCTCCTGTATGGTGTATCTATCCTCCCCTCCCCCAATTTGTTATTACGTTAACAGTAATTCTATTATGACAACGTATTTTTTGATTGCCTTGTTAATAGTCAGGACGACGACGCGACGTAAGCAGGTCTTGGCGAACGTGATGTGTCATATGAAGAAATTGAAGAAGAAAAAAACGACAAACCTGATGGCAAGGGTGGATTATTCCAATAAACTGTCAATCAGTTATAGGGGTGGTAAGTATTGCTACACAAACAAACATACGAGTGTATATGTAGCAGCCGCCTGATGGCGGGAAAGTGGTAATGATTTGTTTGATGCGAGTATATGAGTATATTGAATAATGGTGTGCAGTTTAATGTTTGGTGGTGGTAAACAATGTTGTGGCTGATTTGAATTTGAAATGCAGAAACTAGAGGTAATCAAAAATTGAAGCCAGGCAATGGGGCGTTGTCTTCAGAGTGGGATGGGTGATTGCCTTTGATTAACAGTCGTATAACTTTTGCGCGAAAGAAAAAAACTTTTCAAGAGTTTGGCCGCCAAGCTGGATTACAAAACCATAAACAACTGAGACAAAACATTTTCCAGCTGTCCCATAGCCTGCTAGAGTAAGAACGACATTTTTCTTAGTCACGACACGAGCAGAAGATGTTGTTCCCGGTTGATCTGCCATAGTTGCATAGTGAGAACAATTTTGAAACAGAGACTAACAACGACCGTAGATCAGTGCAAATAAGAATGGTCGCAGATGAGTCTCAGTGCCCCAAGTCTAAAAAGATTTAAAACCTCGCTCTGTTATTTCACTGGACATATCGAAATTGTACAAGTATACAAGTGCTTAATAGGTTTGTTTTATTGGACACCTTCTCGTATCTGAGCAAAGTAAATTTGATCGGGACTTGCTCCGAATCAGCCTGCATGTATGCATCCATCTGTGAGAAAGTGCTGTAAACTGTTTTATCCACTGATTCTTTGTTGATCAAAAGTTAAAACGTACATAATTCTTATTTGGTAGCAAATACTACAGAAAACTGACACTTTCGATGAGTTATCCAGCAGATATCTGATAGATAGCAACTAAATAAACATTTTCTGAAAGGTTAAGCGTGACATTTGATGCAGTTATGTAATGAATCTTCTGAGGCGTTCTTTCTGTTGTAATATTACATCAAATAAGTGAAGTTCATCTATAGGATTAATTTGAGCGAAACATACAAATTTGAAAGTTATTCGGTACTTTATCCAGAAGATAACTTCCACATGTCTAAAGTGAGAGAACTTTAATCGTTTTAAAAATAAATAAATAATTGGCGAAACAGGTCCGTAGAGTCCCTAGGCCGTTTTCGTTTTGTACGTTTTTAGTTTTTGGGACGAATGTAAGAGAACAGTTTTATGCCGAGTCCAAATGGCTAATTGAGAAGCTATTTCATGACAGTTAGACTCTCGGATGTTTGTCAGACGTCCGCGAGAGGTGGCGCAAGCTTGGAAAAAACTTTAAGATGGTATTTCGGTTCTTTCGAAAAATCGAAGCTGGGACCCCTCGCTAAGTAGTCCAACATGCTAACCACAATATCTGTTTTACAAATTTAAGTAACGTAGCGTTCAACATTTTGGATAAGTATTACAGAGACAGCGAGGTTAATTTGTGTTTTTGAAAGTTTTATAACAGAAGCAGCTAATGAATAAAAGTTGTCACTACAAACCATTCGAATACGAGTAAGAAATGTATCAACGCCATATCTGAAAGTGATTTACAGATACTGCTTTATGATTTTTTTTTAACTTTATCCAGCAGATAACTCGTTTGTATCTAAAGAAAACATCTTCATTCATGTTTCTATAACTCTTAGGTGTCTATAGAAAACAGCTATCTTCGTGTTGCTATTTTTAAAAGTTTATGCGGCAGATAACTCGTGGGTATCTATAGGAAACATCTTCATTCGTGGTGCTATGACTCTTCGGTATCTATATAGGAAACAGGTGCATTCGTGTTGCTATTTTTAAGACTTTATCCAGCAGATAACTCGTGGGTATGTAGGAAACATCTTGTAGCATGTTTGAAGATTTAAAAACAAGGTTGCTTTGTGTATCTGGAATCAAGTAGAGTACAAAATATACAATTTCCGACTTACTGAACTCTTTATCCGTAAGATAAAGCAGCAAAATCTCTGCAAATGTTCCAACATTTCTATCAGACTTCTCTCATAAATCTTACACGATTCACTTTTCGGTGTACTACATACAAGCCGCCCATGGAAATCTCTGTATAATCTTCCCATGCAATGTAAACAATTCTTACACCATCCATTGAAAGATTTACAACTTTTCATGGAACATTACTCCAAAAAAGTTTTAACACCAACAACGATATAACCTACGAGACCCATTAAATTGGGATTATTCCATTAAGACGTACAGTCGTACATACCTATATATGCGTCGAAACAATTGTGCAAGTACCTAGATGTTTATTACCTTCAATCGATCCTTACACGGCTACAGACAGCAACATTCCATCACTGCACAATTTGGTGCATTTATCACTTTTACTGAATAAACAAAATTCGAACAATGTCCAACTTTGGGAAGACTTATAAACAAGTACGACCAATTTCACGCCTCTGCATCGTCTCATCGTCTCGAATGGAGTATGGAGAACCATGACAGACAGACACACACTTGCACATGCATTTGGCCAAGACAGCTCAACAGAAGTAAGTTAAATTGCTCAATTAATTAAATAAATGTGCGAGCAGTGAAGGGATGTAGTATGGCTCGCCCCCAAAGACCTTGGACTTCGAACTATCCGACGAGGAGCTCCACTCGAATACATATAGCTGTCCGTCCACGTCTAGAGGAACTTGGTTGTCCCTGTGTGTGTAGAAATGTACAGAATTTCGGGAAGAAGACCTGCACATGTGTGCATTTGTAAAGACATTTGAATTCAATTTTATTAACAGCCCACCCTCTCGCCGTATTCGCAATCGCAACCGCACACTGCAATTGTGCAATATTTGACGTTGATGAAGGGGATAAGGGGGGGTAGGGTGTTGCGAAATCACTAGAGAGCTTTCAATCCCTTGTATCAACACAATCACCTTGATTGCGGAATAACGAACAAGGATATGCACACAAAGGTGTATATCAAATGAAAAGGGTGCGCAAATTGCATGCGCTACACTTGGGAAGTTTGAAATAAACCACACACCCGTCCCTCGTGTGTGTGTGTAAATATAAAAACCGTCAAATTGCGGAGTCGAATATACTTTTCTCCAGATGCAACCGCAATAATAATCAATAAAATTAATATTAAAACCGAGCGACTTGCTATCGGCTATCACACGACGCCAGCTGCTGTCGCTGATCTATCCCCAAATATCGTTCTAGTTAATGACCGTTCAGGAAAGCCAACAACGGGTCCCCCTCCCGGTACCCATATATTCCATTTTCCTCTTAAGGATAATGGGGAATGGCGCAAAACCTGAAAGACCATAGAAAGGCTACTAATGCCGGTCATGTCCTTTGCAATGAATTTACGTAATGTTTGCATATTATAAAAGGACGAATCAAAGGGTGCTTGCCATAGTGGAAGTGGTGCTCCTGATGGTGTGCAAATGCTCGTGTCGTCGTCGTTGTCGCCGCCCTCGGAGCAGAGTATGGCTGCAATAAGATAAGCACATACAGAGCTCCATTCTCTCGTCGGCCATTAACACAAGGCCTGTTAGACCACCGCTTCTAAATCCGGAGGCTGAGAAAACCCTGATTCAATTAAATGTGCACACATCACCGAAAATGTCGCATTCTCTCTCACGCTGTTCACCACATAGGTATAAACGGGGCTCCCCTCGCCGCCCACCTCACAAACAAACTGCGAAAACAAGATAGCGACGAAAGGGTGCTGCCAGCCACAGCAGGATAGTAACCATGCCAGAAAGAAAACGATGGCATGGAAGAGTATACGGGTGTGGGTGTGGGTGCCTGAGCGGTGGTCGTGAATATCGATGCAATTTGCCCACCTGTCTATCCAAAAGTTAGTCCAGTTTCGCTTTGGCATTTGTCCTTGGTGTAGGCCCAAAGCTGGTATTATCCACAACACGTTTACCTTAATATCCATTTAACCGTCGGCTTGGTTGCTGGCTTCCGATAGACCCCATACCTTTTCACGACCCACATATAGATGGGTTCGTCTTCAAATTGAAACTGGTGAGAGTACACAACAGTTTAGCGTGCGCCAATAGCGGTATAGTTGCGGTTCCACATATAAAGGCATCGGAAGGATGGCTGCAGGAGCCAAACGTTTCGTGTCGAATTTTTCAGTTTGTTTTAGATTAAACAAATCGCCGTTGTTCTAATTGGATTCATTAATCAAGGATTTTGAGAGAATACAACTGCGGGCAGAGATGCATTCATCAGTTGATTTGGGGTTTAGTTTTAGATGTCCGTTCTGTGCAGTGTTTCTAGAGAGCGATTTTGTTATGGTCATAAAAAGATAAGCTAAAGGGGTTTGCGACGGAACTGGAATATGTTAAGTTTTAACTAAAGTTTAAGCTTCGTTAACACATTCAAGAAGAGGAAGGAAAGAACTATTCTCTGCATCTAGCTCGATAAACGATAAACTATCAACAAATTTTTCAAGTGAAACGTTTGGCATGTCAGTTTTGCTCTTTAAGAAGTCAATCAGGATACAAATAAAAACTCAAAATATAACCACAAGTGTGGAGAAGTAAATAAAAAAAACAAGTAAAAGTGTTATCATCGACCTGGCCGATGCTTTGATACCCTCCACTGCATACAAGTCATGCAAAGTTTTAGGCATGTGAGGTAGTACGTAATTATATTGAACAACAAACAGAGAGACACATGGGCCTTATATTGATTTTGTATGGGAGGTAACAGAACTACTTGACCGACATAGCCCATTTTTAATACCAACTTGACAACGATAAAAAGAAGTCCTTTCACCAAATTTCATTCGCCTATATCAATTCCTTTGGGCGCTATCGTGCTTTCAGACAGACAGACAGATCAAGATATCAAGATCACTTAACGAGGGTGCAGATCACCTAGAGCCTAAAGCTTTCAGGGCAGATTTGCTAAGGTTCTTAAAGGTAAGGGAAACGCGACCTTTAGGAGATGGTTGAAGCTTAAAAAACCCCACAAGCTTTGATCTAAAAAGGGTTATCTACGGAAAAAAAACTTTTAAAAAATCTTTTCGATGACTGTAAGGTTTATCAACGAGGTTATGATCTTTGAAGTTCAAGACATCCGTTAAAACATGCAATAAATCAAATCATACAAATATCCACTCAAAAAAAAAAGGACACACTTCTTGTAAGATGTTTCCATCTGCATTAAGACCGGGGATGGCTATGGTCTTATAAGAGAAAAATGGTAAAACTTCAGATTTAAAGCTTTTTGTGTGCTGGTTCGTTACTCAGTTGGTGATATCTTCAATCCATTTCATTCATTTATTGATTTTAATTACATCTTTTACAAAAGAGACTTAAAGCCTTTAAAATTGTAAAAGTTTAAAGGTCCTTGAGGCAGCTTACATTTATTCTGTCAGAAGAGTCTGAAGTCATCTCATGGGATATACGAACAACTTGATCCGAAGGCAAAGCCTTATTTTAGCTTGTTGGGATTTAGAATCCGTCTTTTTTTCTTGTTGCAATGCAACATATCTTCGGTGCCATTTCTTCTGCCTCTCCAGAGTGAGAGCGTTTGTTAGAAATCTGCGGTCTTTTTGCGATTTCTCAACAGAAAACTGCAGGTAACTTAGAGATCCCGCAACTGGCCTCTACGGTTTCTAAAAGCTAAGGTTTTACTATCTACGCATTCGGGGGTTAATGAAGTGTACAATAGAGCCAAACACGGGAAAAAAAAAACACGAAATTGAACATAGCTATCCAAGTGTCCGAGGCTGAACTACAGAGCGAGGGGTCGACCCTCGAAAAAAGATATATATCGTCTATAAGTTTTGTAAACTGCCAAAAATATTTAAGACTTCTCCGGAAAAGCTTCTCAATTTAGACGGTTTGACTCGGCGTAAAACTCTAGGTCCCTTCCATTCGTCCCAAAAAAAATAAGGCGCACAAAACTAAAGGTTGTAAGGAGCTAGGCCTAGGGTCAACAATTTTCTTTATTTATCACTTAGAAGGTAAACAGATTTAAGGTTATCTAAAAACCTAGTCTTAAATTCTTAGTTAGTGTAAGTTTTAATTTTGTAGGTCCAAATATGCCTAACACTTTTGTGAGGCTTTCTCCGGGCAGTCATACTTTTGGCTCTTTTATTATACCAGGGCGTTGAACCATGAATTTCCCGCTCAGAAGCCAAGTAGCCATACGTAGGTCCATACGGATTTATTTATTTTTAGCCGAGTATACAAACCACAAGCCACTAAAAGACCGCGCAGATACAGTATGGAACGTTTCGAAGGAGCAAATTGCAAAACTTGTGTCCTGTGTACTTTCATATGCGACCCCGAGAGAATAGATAAATGGAGCCGTACATGGTCCACTTAAGATTGTTTCTTACGTCCTTGGTGGCAGATCCTCTAATTGATTCCCGGAAATCAACAAAACCATTCGAAAGCTTTTATAAAATGACTGATATCATTTGGGTGCGACAAGTATCCTCGAGTGACTTGCGACCTATTCCGAGTCCATATTTGAACCTTGCCTAGGACTTTCCTTGACAACTACTTGCACATCATTTAAATGGGATTTGTTTAAGAGAAAGCACCCTCCGTCATAAAAACAACCCAACTTATCGTACAAAGGATATACAGCTATACCGGTGAGCCAAATATAATCCCATTGCCTCGAACACAGTAACACTTGCTCGGCACAGCCCATCACAATCAATCGACATGCAATATCCAAATGGCAGCAGGCGGCAATCTTGTGCATTCCATCAGCCACCACCACACCACCCACACCACCCGCCTTGACTTGCGACTAGACCCGCACACACATTTCCACACAGAATCTCAATTATAGCGAATGTGCAATATATCCTTAAAGGAAGTCTCATCCTTTCGCCTCCCCCACCACACACATGCTTCATCTTTTATCACCGGATGAAAATATTCGGGGGAGCGGGTGCCGCTGGCTGGAAGAGAAGTTATAAATTTTAAAAGCTTCACGAAATCAGTTCAATGAGGAAGTTTTCAATCTGGAAATTAGTTTTCGGGTGAAATACGCTCCTCGTGCTACATGTGGGTGGTAGGAATTTCGATTTTTTTTTCTTCTTTTTTTGTAATAAAATAATAGTAATACTACCTACGGCAGGTATGTGTGTGGAACGGTGGTGTGTAGTCAAATTTTGAGAGCGGCGAGGGGAAGGAAGCGAAACTAAATCCATTAAAGGCAAACAGGAGACGGAGGGAGTAAAGTCTGATGTGAGAGTTTGGCAGGGCAGCCATCATAATACGAACAGGCACACCTGGCACTTGGGTTTGTTGCCACCGCCTCTGTACACTTAACTTAAGAAGGATGGCAAGCTTTCGTGTAGATGAGGACTGATGATCATAATAACGACAACGACGATGTTGATGATGATGGGAAGTGGAAGTGGAAGTGGAAGTGGAAGTGCTGGCACACACTCACCTCACCGTACACATCAAAGAAGGAATGCGTAATGAAGTCAGGTAATTAATATCGATTCTTGATGAGTTTTGAAATATTAAAATGCGACTAAAATATCCTCGACTGGGTGTCGGTTCGGTTCGGCGAGGCATCGTGTGTCTGATGTGCATATAGGTATTCTTACGTACACCTATACTGATGAGGAGGATGACGAAAAATCAAATTGCTTTCGGTGCAGCTATAGAGAACGCAAGGGGCGCAGGTGGTGTATTGTTAACTTAATTGTCTTTGGGAAGGCGGCGCGGCGGCAGGAGAATGCGGTTAAATGTATTGCGGAAATTAGTTCTTCTTTGATGCACTCATTCTCCGCATTCGTACAACAGCAGAACCGTTAAAGGTGTACACTGTACATACACAACATCGCTGGGTGCTGCGCACACATATACAGCACTTTCATTTGCACTATGGAATTTCGTATATCCACCTAGCTAGGGGTTGCTGTTCGTGTTGGGTGATTGGATGAAAAATTAATTAAGGATGAAAGTTTGTTGTAAGGTTTTTGTTTCCGCACCAACTGCCTTCGTGTATCCCCGTTTACTTTTTTTTTTCTGTTTTTCTGTGGGAATTTAATCATTTAACGTTTAATTAGCTGCCAGTGGTACGAGTATATGTGTCTGGTTGGATGGAAAATCGAAGGAATTGCACATCCAGGTGAGGATAATTCCCCATGGCCCAGCAATGCGATATAACATGCGTAAAATCGTTTGACAAATTAATCGAATCAAACGGAGAAATGACTGTGGTGACGCCAACGACGACGACGATGATGATGATGATGATGATGATGATGATGATGATGATGACGACGACGACGACGACGACGACGGCAAGGAAGTGGAAAACATCAAAAAGCCATTCGGATTCTTAAGCTCACAAGTAATTTCATTAGCGCTGTGTGGAGACAAGCCAAACAGTAACGACGACGTCTGTGTCGTCACATTCATGTTCATCATCGCTCTGACTCTGATGGTGGCAATGGCATTTTCACCCCCCAAAAGACACACACAACTTCACACGACACAGTGCAAAGGCGCACACACTAGATCCCCAGCTAATTTGATATGTTTTCTCAGACGCGGTTAAAGGCGCAATTAAACGACGGAACGAGCTGCCAGATGTGGGCGGCGGCGGCGGCGGCGGCGGCTGGTGTAAATTGATGGAAAAATATTTGGCAATAGATGAGCACACTTACCTTGTGTAATCCTTTTTGCATAGTATAAGACCCCGTCGTGTAAAACAACTTGAACCCATATCCGCTAGATTTGCACCACAGCAATGGCATTTTAGGCACGAGTTGTGCCAGTATCTGTCTAAGGCGTGCAGCAGAAATCGATCGGCAATTTTTTCTGCAAATAAAGAGAGAGAAAGTTCAAATAGATTAGCGAGCGAGTTGCATAATATTTTGTCAATTGGACCAGTGACATAGGTTAGGTGAATATTCGAGTACCTATACATAAAAAGTCAGTACCTTCGCGAAGCTAATTCGAGGTTTGGTTAAGTAAAGCGGTTTTTCAATTGGGACGGGTTGATGTTGGCAGCCGTTGTTGGTGAAGTCTCTCTTATCTCCTTTTTTCTATTCAGTCACTGATGTCAAGTTACGCCCAAATGGTAAAACTTTTTAATCAACATGGCTGTTCTTTAGTGCAATCGTTGCGCGCATTTTACGGCAGACGCGGTGGCCCTTCAAAGTTGACTCGTCAACGTTTGGTGGTCAAATGCGAGAAAGCCTCTTCGACAAACAATCGACCCGTACGTCAAAGGACTGCCGAGAATATTGCCGCAGTCCGTAGAAGTGTACAGGAGACCTCAATTCCTAGAAAAAGAAGTCGCACTTTTGCAGACTTATTAACTTTGGCGAATTTTACGTCGGGACTTGGGGGTACGCCCGTACAAGATCAAACCCAGGAGTTCAGAGTTTATAGTCGTAGGCAATGCCCTATGGTACACTGAAAATAAAATACCAGGTAATATTGACAAAATTCGGTTGCAATAATTTTGTTGAATTGAATAAAATTTGTTGTAATGATAAATGAAATTGACAAACAATTTGTTGAATCAAGCCTAATTTTTATCAACTATACCGGGTTTTATTTTCAGTGTATAGCTGACTGTGATTCGGAGAGTTCGGAGAGTTCGGATGAGGAAGGCGATTTTGACACAAAAATCATCTTTAGGAGCGGGGGGGTCGCAACTTTCGATGAATTACTATATTAACAAGGAAAATTGCCGGACGACGCCAACCCACACAAGGTACACCAAGTAGCAATGCATCCACAAAAGGTTACTGCTTGATGCGGCTTTTGGGGCGCCAGCATCATTGGTCCGTACTTTTTTGAAAATGATGTTGGTGAGGCCATCAACATCTCAACAACAACATCAACGGCGAACAATACTAACCGATATCTTTTGGCCCAAATTGAACCACATGGAGGTAGACGGCGTGTGGTTCCAGCAGAACGGGGCTTCGTGATACACAGAAGACGCCATGATGGACATTCTGCGTGAACTTTATGAGGGTATATGGTCTTCACTCGTAGAGGTGACATAAATTGCCCACGAAGATCGTTCGCAAAATATTTTCTTGTACTATTTTATTGAGTCGAAGGTCTATGTCAATAGGCCGCTATCGACCAATGCCCTAAACGCCAACATAACCAATGTCATCGCTAAAATTCCGCCGGATCTATGCGGTAGTCATTCATTGGACCACTCGGATTCAAATTTTGCTAAAATTTGAACCACTCGGTACTCAGAATCGCGCCACCATGAGAAGTCGCAGCGGAAATTTGAATGATGTCATATAATGGCATACATGAGCGATGAGCCGTTTTAATAAAAAAAAATAAAAGAATTTCTTTAATAACTTAAACACAGTTTGTTCTATTCCATTTCAACATTGAACCGTGCTTACTAAAAAACCCTTTAGTTAGCACCACTTTCTGGGATGCAGCACAATTCGATGGATCGACGCCTATCGCTGATCTGGCGCCTTCAACCTTCAACCTTCTTCAACCAACTAATGAGGCTCTTTTTTGCATCAACACTCATTGAAGTGGTACTGTTTCATTTAGCTGTCAAATAACACAAACGCGCTTCGTCTGGGTGCGTAAAATTGGTAAACTCACAGGTCACAGAGTTTTAAGCTTTACGAACTCCAAGCACGAGTTTTAGGTTTATGATGAAAATAAAGATACGCGTTTTAAAAATGGTTGTCTACCAGCAATATGCAAGTGAATACCAAACCACCCAACCCAAACATTGGAGAATTAGATCCAACATTATCTTGGTATTGAAGGTGTAGTCATAGTCACTATCAGGCTTGCCAGATTTTTATAAGCCTATATCGCAATATTTGGTTATTTTTTCGCAAAAAACCGCAAAATTACAAAAAATTTATCGCAAAATGCTTAAAAATAAAAAAATAACATATCAAACTTGATTTTCACTTGAGTTTTAATATTTTTGGTTAGGTAACAATGACAAAGAAAAAGGAACAAATTGGTATTAGTATTGCAGCAAGATCAAAGTTAGGTATAACTCAGTTATTTTAAAAGCTGTCGATGTACGCGTTCACGTCTTCTTCATCTTCAATGGAATGTTGTTCGTACATATTCGAGTTGAAGGCTTGAAGCCAGTGTTGCCGAAAGTACTCCCAAAGGAGTATTGTACTACTTTCAACACCTACGTACTCCCTCCTTTCACATTCGTACTCCTATTTTTTTTTAAATACCTAAAATATTTTACACTTGCAGCAAAGTGTAATTTCAACCTTAATAAATTTAATTTTAAATCACTTTAAATTTAATGCAAATTTGGCAGCACTTTTATGTTCCAAACTGTTGTCAAAAAGACTAGTTTTTTTTTCGTTTTTCGTTGGCTTCATGCAATTTTCATCTGTAAGTTCGGTAATTATTTTATAATATCTGAGATTGTCGTTTGGTGCATAGACAAATCATACTCAGACCTCCAACTTCGGTCGATTATCTGTTACTTGCCGAAAAGCTATATTCTTAGGTATTTCTGAATCTGATTAAGATGATAGACCTACCACATCTTCAAAAAAACGCAAAGATCGCACGCAAATGTTCCGTGAAGGATGATTGAGTGATTTTGCGTTTCTTAAGGAAATCGACAAAAAGCAATTCTATTCGCCTTGTGATATGAAACTTACAAACAACAAACAGCTTATAGAAAGACATAAAAAATCAAAAAGGACAGATTTTTTATAATTGAAAATATATTTATACCTACTTACATACTTTTGTTAACTCTTAGAATTAATAATAAATTAGTTTATGCTTTGTCTTTTTTCAACCGAATTTTTTTTTTCTTTTAAATAAAGCTAAACAAAATTTTTGGGCTTACATTTTTATTTTTTAAGATTTAAAAATGTCTGTACTACTATTTTTTTCAAAATACTTCCCCTTTTTGGCTGCAGTACTACCTTATAATATTTCTCTCCGGCAAACACTGCTTGAAGCATTTCTGGGGTTGGTTCAAAATTGTTGCAGCAAATGTTTTCTACATTTGAATGAATTCTAAAAATGGATCTAAAAATTTTATTTGGATCTTAGAACGGCTTTGTTTTAATTGCGTTCATGTATGAGAATGCTCTTTTCAGTTTCTACTACGGGCTACGAGCTACGACATTACTTGCTGGCAAAGAAAGAGCACTCGAAGCAAACTGACTTAGCTCTAAAAATTTAAGTTCACAAAATATCGCAAACATCGCAAAAAATAAGAGATATCCCAAATTCTAACTTTACACAGCAAAATAGAAAACAAATTCCGCGCATTTTGCAATATATCGCACAATCTGGCAAGTCTGGTCACTATCGCACATGAATGATCAATGATGTACTTGTCATTGTCATACCTAATGCTACTCCCTACTCACTCACTCAAACCCAAATATTGATCAGTCAAACTTCTCTGACTTCTGATCGATCTTCTTGGTGCAATTTTTTTTTTATTCCAGCATCAGCACCACCAACAAAGTTAAGTAGGGACAGTGCGCGATCCTGTCATACGCATACGCTACAAGGTACAAGCTACAAAACAATCAAAATCAATACGTAGTCATAAGTCTTCTCTAGTTGTAATTATTTGTTTAAAATATTAATTAGCCCTCTCGGGCTTGCAAAAATTGCCGTAGCGGACGGTATTTCACGTCCTCATGGCGGGGTATTGGTTAAAGTTTTCAACTAGCAATAATCGCACCTCGGTAGGACCTCATTGGTTACGATATCGCCTCTGCGCAAAGCTGACGATATGCTTCCCAACCCTGGCACTTATGTTATCCGCATCAGAAAGAGAGTGTGAATTTTTTAAACGAATGAAAATGCAAACAAATTCGCTCTCAGTTTCGTTGTTGTTGCTTCTTCTTCATCTTCTGCTTATTCGTTTTCTTCAAACTGTTTGTATTCATAATGAAGTACCTGACCTGAAATTCAAAATGTACACGTACACGCAAACCTACTCATATGGGAAAAAAAAAATCTCATTGATCGCGAAAAAGAAAACGATATTTAGGTAGGTAGGTAACGAGACTATACCCTCCCATCCAGGTGTTCGCAATGAAAGATGCTGTTTGGTGTTTGGCTTGGGGAGGATTTCTTTTGTGCAACAAGGATTTCTTCTTAACAAGCCAAATGTGTTCGGAGTTCTGACACATCCCTATACAATTGTTGATGAATCCTTTGTTCCAACGTACACCACGGTAAATATGCCCAGCATATGTTGCGAAGGGAACCAAAAGGGAAGACATAATTTCTTGATTTCGGAAACGTCAATGGTAAAAATATAGGAATTATCGTAATTTCCGACTAGGAGTGGTTTTTGAGTCCTCCGGCCATTACTTAAGTGGTCCTTATGATTGGATTTGAATTATAGAAAATTATGTGTGTGCTTTAGCGGTCAGCAATTATGATAAGTGGACAGCTGTTGTGAGTTGTGACACGATCAATTAGGAAGTTACATTTTTTTTTCTTATTACCAGATAATAAGTATATCTGCAAATAAGAAAAAAAAATAAGGGAAGAAGGAGTTCCATTAATTAAGGATCAGGTAGATTTGTAAAATCCTGTCCAAGTTTAAGGAAGCAAACAATTTATATTGCTTCGAACTGCATGACCAATGAGTGGGTAAAATTAAATCGTTATTGAAATTCGCGATCGCTGAAATAGCAAGATCAACGGCGATCATTAGTTCGATGTCCTGCACTGCTGAGTAGTTTTTGTTCCACATTACATATGACACTTTTGGCTTTGAAGTTTTACTTTTTAAAATATCAACCATTGAATTATTTTTGATCGTTACTGATCGTGTAAAAAATGTTTAAATTGTCGAATTTTCACAAGGGATTGTTGCCCAAAATATTCCCCTGAACAGTAAAGGGTGTACGCTCGCCTGAGACACAACTCGATAACTGTGTGTGTCATTTTTCAGTTGATGTAAAATTCCGTTCAGGTGATCATTGATGAAAATTGGAGGTTACAGATCATTCGATTAAAGGCCGCTGAGCTGTTTGCATTGACACTTTTTGAGGTCAAAGATTTATGCCAACACCTGAAAGGAGCATATTGAGTGCTGTATCAACGAAAGTCAGCCACTTTTATGTAAAAACTATCAAAAATTCAGTGGTCACAAACCATAACCGTTTAACTCGAGTTAGGACAAAATTAAGTTAACGCATTTAAATCTACTTCCACTTAATTTTTTATGACCATAATCTTTTTTTAAACAGAAGTTTTTCACACGAAAAAAGTAAGCTTAGGAACAAATATTCCTGATTTGATGCGGTGATGATTTGAAACTTTAATCTGCTCTCCTGAAAAGTACGAAAAAAAAACTTATCGGCCACAGAATATTGAATGACTATTTGTAAATATTCTAAAAAAGCAAACATAGAGTTACCGTTGTGCAAAACTGAGAAATCGGTACACATTAACAAGTACAGAGGGCAGAGGTTATGTATGTGCGTCCGTATAACTTGTAGAACCTTCTCGCACCAAAAGACTGCTAAAGGTGTTAACATATACCTTATATTTAGAAGCGGTAAAATCGTGGCCACTGGGTTCTTGCAGTCATTTTTATATATCTGCCAAGGGACATTTTTTCAAATTAGTACAGAGAACTTTTAGTTTGAACCATTAGCTAGGTTTGATCTTTGGACTTAGATGCTTTGGGCTAAGGGGCTTTAGGCGTAGGAGCTTTGGGCTTATAAGGCTTACGGCAATAACCCCCGAAAATTGGGGACTAGTTTCTTAGTGAAATTAGTTCCAAAATCAAAGATGAAATAAGACCCCAAAAATGTAGGAAATAGCCCCTCAAACCGTGTTCGTTATATTTAAATAAAACAAGTCAAGAATTTCAAAATCAAGCAAAAGCAACAAGTGAAGAACCTCGCAACTCCTTTGGGAGTCAGCGGAATCGTTGGGATATTTCCCAAGCTTCTGACTTTTGTAGAGGCCCAGACGCTTAACAAATGTGCTTCCTCAGACTAGAGAGCTGAATAAAGTTTCAAATGGATTGTGGTTATGCTTTTCTCTGATTTACAGTGATGTCATCTAAAATCACATTCGACGACTGTGTAGGTGTGTACAGAGCATCAGCCAGAGACTCAAATTATTTACTTAAATACTTTGCGGAATCGCGGAAGAAGACAGTGTTCATAATTTTTCGTGCACACAGAAAGATTCACTCTTTTGGAATCGCGGAGCAGTGTGAACAAATTTTGTTTAAATTAACAATCTTTTTTCTATACCAGAAGGTATCTAATAAGACTTTAGTTCACTTTTGTGGCATTGCAGTGCTTTTTGGCACAAATTTTACACTACACCATAAATTGTCAGACTGGTAAACCTCATGAAACGCAATCAAAAATTTGACTTTGCACCAGGTAACACTACCTCACAGAATGTCAAATTTAGTTTGCTGTCATCTTATTTTTCAATGTTTGACAAGTAAAAAACGACGATCAAACTGGTTTGCAAATGAAAAGTGACAAATATTGGAGTCTTTTCGTCATCTAATCTGACCGGCATTTACTACTATTAAAGTAACGATGAAGTGCGAAGTTGCTAGCAATTGATACTTAGAAATATTTGAATATTGGGCTGTACGATTTTTGAAATCAGTCACTGTTTCGGGAGGGTTTTTTTTTTTGTCATGAAAGTTTTTCAAATCGCCAGATTTAAAGAAGAAAGTAGAAACGGGCTTTATGTGGCTTACTGTGATGGAGTACCTACGGAAAGATGGATTTCAGGTTCAATCCTAGGCTCGGACGTAACCTATTTGTGCGAAACGAAGTCAAGAAAGCATTTTAAGTACGGTCAACTCTCGATTAACCGCGGTGCTCGGGACCGGGCTCATACCGGAAAATCAATAAACCCGTATAATCGAAAAAGATATTATTTATTATGTAAAATGTTTTTCCATTTACAGTCCAACACGGATATAAGAAACATATAAAAAACAACGAGATTTGTTTCTTATATCCCAGTTGTTCTTATATGAAAACGACGTTTATAAGAAATAAAGTTTCTTATACGAAAACTACTGATGTAAGAAACAAAATTTCTTATATAAAAACAACCGATATAAGAAATATGAACGAACAAAAGCAGAAATCAACACGATTTGGCGGGCTTTTTCTACTGACAGTAGCACAGCTGTCATTGTCATTGAAAGGTGTATTCGCATCCTACCGTAATTCGTTTACATGCATAGTTGAGCTGTTTTTGCATTCAAGCTGAAATCTAGCTCAACAAAGGAAAAAATTATGTTTCTTATATGTGTAATGATTTCAGTAAAATAACAAATTGTGTGAATAAAAATACGTTCCTTATATCCAAGTGTTTCTTTTAAGCGAGTTTCTTATATGAAAACATTTTTATATGTGCACGTGCATATAGCAAAAAAATCTCCGTGTTTTCACACGCGTTTCTTAAAAGCGAGTTGTTCTTATATGAGTGTTTCTTATATCCGTGTTCGACTGTATTTGTAATAAAATAAATAAACTGAAAAATTAACTGAAGAATGCGAACAAAAACAAAAAAAATCTTTCATGTTAGGTTTTGTTTGTTTTTGTTTGGAAGAACTAAAGAAAGCTATTGAAAATTATCACGGATAATCGATTTCTAAATAAATATTTTTTTGAAAATAAGTTTCCCGCTTAATAGAGTTGCCGGATAATCGAGAGTTGACTGTATATGCGACTTTTGTAACGATCGGAAAAACATAAATTACAACTAAGCTATTTTTTACGCTGCGTCCGAGAGTGTAGAATGAAGAAATGACTGTGAGAAGCTCGGTCTAGAGTCCTATGATTGTGCTAACCATAGTAGTCGATTACTTCATCCCTTGTTTGCAATATCCTATACCTGGCTGCTGTAGAAGAGTTAATTTTGCCAATGAAATCCGTCAAAGACCCTCTGAGGCTTTGGGCTGTAAGTTCAGCTGTAAGTTCAGTTGTTGCTAAGTTAGACTGATACCGAAAATATATCACCAGCAAATTCTTCTGCTTTCGGTTCTGAGCGAATTCTTCGCTAAATTGATTTATAAGGTCTTCAAAAACGGGAAGGCATTTGAGACAGGATGCTAAAATCCCCTAAATACGTGTACCTCTGAAGACCAAGTAAATGATTTATGGCAACATCGTTAAAACTTCAACTACAGATGATCTGATGGGCTTGAAACAACACAGCAAACCGCAGCCTTCGTGAATGAGTTATACACGTTCACGGAAAGGTGACCAATTTACACACGGAAATAAAAGAATTTCCATCAAGTTTTGCTCGTTAACGGGCCTGACAATTCGGCACAGTCCATTTATTGATTGTTTAAGCACCTCTTAGCCACATTTGCTGACGGTAGCAAAAGACAATCCCTTAAGAGAAGTCCACGTTGACGTTGACCGCACACCACCTTCTCGTATATGAACATCAGACCTAAGGCAGACCTAACCCCGATTCAGAGCCAATATTTACAGAGAAAGACGGAAGTCATTGTCCTGACCGAAGTTACTAGAAGTAAGTTGAAAGAACTGTTTACACGAAGGAAAAGAAGAAAAAGTAAATATTATCAACTCACCCCCACAACCGGCGCACAACTTTATCGGATTGTTGTTGTTGGTGATCTGCTGGTGATGGTGATGATGATGATGATGGTGATGATGGAAATCCGGTGATACATCGTCCATTGGTGTCAATTGTGGTGTATGTACTCCGCCGCCGCCGCCGCCGCCGCCGCCGCCACCTCCTCCGCCACCACCGCCGCCGCCACCACCCCCACTATGACCATTGTGATATCCACCAGGCATTGGCGGATAATTATTATTATCCGGACTTGGCGGATGGTGTGGCGGCGTTATATCCGAATACGGATGATAGGGGGTGTTCATTGCTACGGTAGCCGCCAGTTTGACGTTTTTATTATAAGGCAAAAAATCAGACGATTCTAGATCTGACGATGAGTATGAGTCTGTCATGCGATTTGTAAACTCGCGTTTATTCTAATTCTGACCTTTCTTGAGATACAAATTTGTCGCAATGTTGTTGCTTCTTTTTTTCTTTCTTCTCAGGACAATGTTCTTAATGTGTTTCTTCCTTCTCCGTGCGGCTTATATGTGTGTTGGAATTATTATTCGTGGTCTTTCTGTTTATTGGCAATTTGTTTTGTGCAGCTCCTTCGTGGCACACCGGGCGGTTGGACTTTTTGTTTTCTTTTCTTTTTTGTACTGTAGTCAACCGTTTTTGTGTGTTTTTCTTAGTATTATGGGCTGATCCAACAGGTTGCACCAGCTATATAAATGTGGATAGAGTAGGTAGGTATCTGTGTATGTTCTCACGAGATTTCTCCTTGGAAAGTGGAGACTGGAGAGGTGTAGTACTTCAACTTATTGCGATGCTGCTGTACTCTTGCATGCATCCGAAAGGATGTTGATACTTCGCCGATGGTGGTTGGTGATGGTGTATTTTTACCTCCTTCTTATTCGCTTTCGTTTGCCATCTTCAGTCTAGTTCTTTCAAGATGTGAGAGGGTGTACAGACAGAGAGAGAGAGAGAGAGCGAAACAGCAACTAAACCAGATTTGTGAGTTAATAAAACTCATGGATGCGGTGCTTTTTTTATTATTATTTATCTGCTCTGATGCCTGCGGTCGATGTCGCTATGTTTCCGATAATTATGTTGATGACGACCACATCGATGTTGATGATGACGGTTATTGTTGGTATTAGTGTTGTGCTATCTGAAATTAATTAAAGGGGAAGAGAACACAGATAAGAATTATTATTGGTAATTGGGTGTACTACTAGAATAGAGTTCATTTATTTCAGTTATAAGATTATTAAGCGATTTTGGTTTATTTTTTTATATTTTTTTATGCGGCTGTCAATAATAATCAATTAGAATGCGGCCAACAGATATTTCACTAATTTGGTAGATGGGTATGTGACAGCGTGTACGCAGCTACCAAGAGGGGACGAGTTTTTCTCTATATTGATGGGAGTGTGTGCGTGCCAAGTAATGGGTTGAGTGAGTGTGGGTCAGCCAGTGCACTTTATGAGTTTATGGCACAATGATTCTTGGAAATTGAGGCGATTGGCGACGAGTTGTGTCCGCAACCATACGGAATGGTATCTACCTTAAACATTTTAATTTTGTAGGCTTCATGGGTAAATTGGAATCCTTAGTTCGTTGGTATACATTTGGACGAGTAACTGTTCGAAGTGCACATGCATTGTAAGGACGTTTCATTTTAGAAATTGTATAAAAATAAGAGATACCCAGACCACGGTTTGTGCCCCTTTTATCCCACTTAGCTTCCTCTGGTAATAGTGGTTACTCCATGAATTTTGTCGGAGATCCTACCGCACTGCGATTCACTGTGTTAGCCTTAGCTAAAGGTCTAAAGGTTACCCGAAGTTTCGCCAATTCTAACCCAAAAAAAACCTTCACCGTCTTCTGACAAGTGATAAGTTTTCGGACAGTAAACGTGCCGACGTCGTTGGCAGACGTGAGGCGGCATATTCTTGTGATGAGTGTTCTTCGCTTCATGCTTGGAACTTTCCGCTGGGAAGAACAAACTGTCATTTCGACCGTCCCCATTTCGGTTTGCCAACATTTTACTCTTCGGACCGCCGTGTCTGATGATCAGGCGTAAGTGACTCAACATTCACGCCAGCATTTTATCATTCCCCTATCAATGGTAAGAATCAAGAAACTTTCAGTCCGATCCCTTTTGCGCAAGAGTGTCCGCCCAAAAATTGTTCAGCCAAGAAAAGCATCGAAAGGATTTGAAAAGTCGGACACTCTTGCTCATTACGTGCCGCATATTCGAAAATACCTACTCCAAATTCAGGGATGGGTGCTTTGATTTTAATGTGCGCCTGCTTCATAAGCTTCATCAGAGTCTGCTTGGCATTTAGGACCTTGTCCGATGCACCTAAAATACACTGGGTTTGGTTGTCCTATAGTGCCACAGAAAATTCAAACCCACCCTTACCTTTTACAATTTTAAATATTTCTTCAACGTCTTGAAACGTAAGATTTAGTTCTTTAAAAGAATATTAGATCTATATTTGCCTTTCGATAGTCGGAGCACTTTTTTTTGTAATACTAACTAAGGTTTTAAAAAATATATATTTTTTTTTCGTACAATCCTAGGATATTTTAAAATATGCCTTCACCATTGTCCGATTAAATTTTTAACCATGCTAGGTCTTGGTCAAAAGGAAAAAATCCGCATAAAAGCAAATAAATTTATGGTAAAATGTTTATAGTAAAATGTTTTTATGCCACAAGGAAATAAAAGTTTTTAATTGGCGGAATAGGTATTTAGCAACTTATAGAACAACCATTCGTTCCAGAGAGATTTTTATTTCATTTTTCTAGGATGAATGTGACGGACTTAGAACTTTAAAAAAAAATTGCGAGCAACCGAATTTAAATTTCTCAGGACAATTGCAATCTCGAATTTTTTGAAACGGTTGCGAGAAGTGGCGCAGAAGCACAATAATTCAGATTTTGACTTTAATCAAATGTTTAGATACAAGAAATATTTCCCTTATTGACACCCTGTAATTGTGATTCAAAATCTTAACAAAGAAGGTACACATTCATACCTAGATTTGAAAGTACGCAACTCATCGATGATCCAAACCAAAGGGTGATGGAAAAAAAAACCAGCAGAAATGCAAGCAACATAGTAATCACCCTGTGGTTTTGAATTTATGCATTATTCATAAAGACAAAAGTGTAGTATGTTACATTGCAAATCTAAGCCTCCTCAAAGTATTTAAAGTTTGAGACAAACCTTTGGCCAATGAGCTGTTGTGACTATAGATGACACCCTGTAACTTACTTTGATATTTCACTCACAAATTACAAGGAATTCCACTTAAGTGCCGTTTTATAAACATTTAAGCACGAGTTTTTTTTTCTTTTTGAGTCACCCTGTGTGATAATAAACTGCACATTGCACGCTCTTGCGGACCGGAATTCGAACAAAAACAGCCCAGATGTAACTAAGGCTAGAAATGTTCCGAGTTAGCGCCACAGGCATGTGCTGGTATACATATTTGTTCAACAACTGGGTTATCTACAAGTTACTACTTCAGAACAGCTACTGAATCACAGAATGTTTTGTTTTGTGCGGACGTAATGCTCACACGGGTTTGATGATTGTTCAACAGATTGTGACTTTCTTATCGCTGTATATGGGTTGATTCTGATATAGAAACGTCACGATTTATCAGACTGTTTTGATTTGATATTTACGGCCTACAGAGGTAGGTGCAAGCGCGATCTTTGGTCTTATGAGCGTGATGGATGTCACAGAATTTCTTATATGGGCAGGTTCTGATTTGTTGCCCAAACTGACAGTTCGTACTGTAGCTACTGTCAACTAAATATTAGTCTTAGCGAAATCGGGTGTAAGTCGCGACATAATCCTGATCTGCGAAAATTGATCTCGATCAGGAAAATGGATATAGGGAAACAGAGAAATATCCTTCGGCTCATCAAATAACATATAACAAGAGTTGACATTAAACTGACAAAAGCTAAATTTGGCAATGAGGCCGAAGGCCGAATTAGATTATTGTGGAGATCGGCATCCAGGGCTGAAGTGTCGGTAGCAACCGGTACTTTTAAATCCGGGTTTTCAAAGAAAGAACACTTCTATCAGCGACAGCAAAGCGTTCACATAGGTATATTTTCAAGAATACTACAGACCCCACTGTCAATACAGAGCTTGAGACAATTTTCAATTCAATTTTTAAAAATTGTTGCCTTTTTTTGTAAGGTCTTACTTATGTCCCCTTCGGACACTTTTTACTTTCAATTAAATTAAAGTCCAGCAGCAATTTCTTCGTTTCAAATTTAAGCTTTTACGAAAGCTAATAGTTCAAATAAAAAAAGTCCGCCTCTGCATGTAACCAGGCCAAATACAAACATCACGGAAAATAATTAATGGCGCCCTTCCCCAACCACATGACTAATAGAATAATTCAACATTCCTGCCAACCCAGCTATAATCAGTTTTGATTTTTATCACTTCACTCACAAGACCATTTTTGCGCATTTAATTGACACTTTTTGATTAGATATTGGGCATAATGTTGGCATACACCTGCGTACATGTGGTCAAGATCAATCGGGGGTTTAGTATTGAAAGCGTTTAAACTCCGGAAATTAATTGGACTAAGTTAACCTTATATAAACATGAAAATGTACACATTCGCCCTAATCGCGCACAAGTGCGAAGAACAAGACTCACTGCTGATAAGAAAAAAATGACCACCGCGTTAACAATGAAGGTCATTGTGCTGATAGTAAATAAACAGGGAAGTGTTGTAGTTGATAATTAGGGCTGGGAAGAAATAGCTTTACTGTGGGTTGTCAAATACAGAGAGTTTTCCAACAGATGGAGCTTTAATTGTAAAATATTTCGCACAGTGCTGAAAATCGCATACGAAAGGCACTACGCTGGTCCAGAACGGAGCTTGTTCCGCAATCAAAATGAAGTACAATTAAAACTAGCAGGAAGTTGACAAACTTTTGAATGTTGACACACATAAGACAGAGCTTGGGTTTGACCCTTAATTGTCAAAATAATGCAAATCGTTCCATACCTACTCAAACGTAAACATAGAAAAGTATAGGTGACAAGTCTGGCAGTACGGACAAATGTGATCGTAGAACGCCAAACCTTTGCGATGAAAATGAGATATGACTTCGGTGGAGGTTCTCGTCAAAAATGCACGTTAAATAAAGCACATTCAGCAATATTTACTTTTTATTTCAAAGCCCCATGGAAAAGTTCTATTGATTCTGTTGTCTTCAGCAGTTTCTGGGAACTGGGAAAATAAATACAGTTAACCGACTTCAAGTTACAAACAAACTCACTGCCATGCTTACAAATTTAGGTAGAACTGGGTTGAGCTTCAGCCGATAGTTCTAAGTCGATTGTAGCTCCCAACAGGCTACTGAACTGAATGGTTCTCTCAAGCTTGCAACTTAAGCACCTGCACCTTTTAGATTTTCTTAAGAAGCGAGCTGTTTATTTTCAGTACAAAATTTCTTCGACAGATCCTTCCTCGTTTAAAGGCTTCTTTGCTGATAAAGCTATCGATATCTGCGACTAAGGAATGTTGCTCAACATAACAAACCTCTTAGCAAAAGCCACTGTTGCTCTCTAGCTTTAAGGCAGCCTAACCTAAGGATACAGCTGAGTCCTCACCATTCTAGACTTATAATAAATTGAGCCATTGACAGGGTCCTTCTATCTAGGGTATAGTCTCCATTTAAATGGAAAACGTCGAAGGTTGTATAGGCTGCATTACTTAATCCTAAAGTTCAACCGAAATAGGTCGACTCTGGCTTTAAATATGTTAGAGATAACGCGTCTACTCTGAACGGATCATTGAAATAATTTCTCAGATCAGCCATATCATGGTTTGGTAAAGTCTGACTTTGACGCTTTTGAAGCCTAAAATCCGGTCGGGCATACTCTTCAATATATCGGACAATAGATTCTTCAGAGAGCATCGAAACCATTCTGCATTAGGACTTTAACCGCATGTATAAAGTTCAATGCTTAACCTTGACCTTTCGTTTAAGAACAATAGCCTCCAATAGCCTTTTGCGACGTGCTGCGTCGAAGGTAGTAGCAGCTTGTAACCATTTATAGCTTGTACAAAAACCAAGGAACTGTCTTCTATGTCTCTGCTGTCAGGCCTTTATAACTTCAGAAAATGCATATTCAAAGAAGCTAATGAGGTATAGTACGAAAAGCTGTATGCATCTTCATAAGTGACACCCTCAGATTAACTTCTAGTGCAGTGCAATTTTTCCTGGCACTGGACATCACTGTCAAAGATTTATGGAAGCCGTTGCAGCTTATATCGACTAAATAACTTCTCTCAATGGTGAAGTTGTCGTACTGGCCATTCTACGAACTTAGATCCTTCCACCTTTTTGCCAGTTAACGATCAGGAACCCTCAAGTTAATGCTCAGGTTAAACCGGAAGACTATGACGGAAGATCAAGGGCTACAATGGAACAACTCGAGCATCCTAAGCCGGAGACCCTTCCAATGGATAGACGGGATGTTAAATCCTGGGAATGCAAAAGGTTGAAGATGTTTCCAACCATCAAAGAAGAAATGACAAACTTAAAGCTAAGAAGATAGATGGTCGAAGGTGAGTGTGAGATCATCTCCCAAAATCCCTTGATCTCCAGTCCTCTCACCAAGGAGAATGCTTCGCCTTCACTCTTGACGATTTGGCAATCACAAAACGCAAACCTGTCGGTTATATGACCTTATCAACTCGCAGAGACTGTAATTGTCACTGTTGCAGGCTTAATCCAGCTTTGTTGCTGATTGAAGTAATAACACAGGCGACCCACCTATGATCGCCACTTTACCAAACAAAACAGCGCTGTTACTGACACTGATATCAGGTTCTAAATGGCAGTCATGTGGCTTCAATTTACCAATTTAACCTTATGAGGCTTAGAGCTGAAGTCATTTGACAGGCTTTCAACAAAGTGGACGGAGATAGGCCCATTCCTTGTGCTAAATTTTCTTTAAAACGTTCCCGAAATGGTTTATGGATGGATATGCCAAACAATGAATTGAGCGCCAAACTCATCACTGTTTCGTCGAATAGTGGGTCTACCTAACAGCCTGTGTAGCTCAAAACTTAAACCGACCAAGTGCCCTGTAAAATTGTCGAACTTTGCACCTAATCAGAGAACAAGTCGCCGCAACTTGAAAGCGTTGTTGCAGTGTACGCCAGAGAGTAGGACGACCTCAAATACCACCATCGAAATAGGCTCATATTTGACGGAAACACCCTTTAACCGTGATTCACCTTGTTTTCACTGTTGTCCTATGGCCAAACTGCTTGGACAAGAGGACACAAATCATTGACTTTTAATGAAAGGTTCATCGTAGAAATAGCCACCGTCCCAAAACAGAACAGGTGAATGTCAACTCTCCTGCTTTTGAAATAAAAGTCCCCCTTAACATAAGCACCATCCTGATGCCGAAAAGCTCCAATGTCCTCAAAGAAAATTAAACAAAAATCAAAAAATTAAAAAAAAAATCATCTCCTGTCTTGTCCGCACTTTTATTATAATTGGCTTTGACAGCTAACTATTCCCTCTTGTCATTTAACAGACACAAAGCAAACAGAAAACCTCACATTCGCACAGAGAGACCGATTGCATATTGCGGTTAATTATAATGATGTTGGATGATGAGTCCCCAAATGTCAATCATAATTAGTATCAAGTTTCGCAATAAAAAGTACAAAACAGCACGCACACTCCCATCGTACACACACAAACCTTATATCCAATGAAACCAGGAATTTCAATAAAGCAAAATTTGAATAATAAAAAAAAAACAATCACAAGGCTCATCCATATCTAAAGGGGAGCGGCGGTGGTGCTCCTGCCGTTCATGCCACAGCTCTCGACAATGCACAACGGATAACACAACTGTCAGGTCGTATTAAGTTACGATGACACTTCTCAGTGTCATGCCAGAGCATAACAATAATTACTTGTTGTTGATTATATATATGCCTACACGATGCGACAATAGTGACAATGTCAACAGCAACACAACTTTTACTCATACATACAACAGCAGAGAGCAAAAGAAACAACGCAACACAACAACAGCAAGCAACATACAGCAAAGACAAACGGAACAATAATGATTATGATACCCGGCGACGACAACGAGCTGAAGACGACGATGACGAGGATGGAGTTGATGAAGAGGATCCACCACCATCGCTACCCCCATCAACCGGCACCGGTACCATGAATATGATGCCGATGCCGAGCCGACTGTATACATGAACAACGACCACCATTGAGGAGAACAAGTGTGAGAAAGAGAGTGAATGGATCTGTGATTGCGGATAATTATCCGGTGTGCATTTTATTTCACTCAAGCCGCCTGCGTCCCTCTCTCGGTGGCATGCAAAAAAAAGAAAAAGAAAAACACGCGAGCCAAAGGAGCTCCACTCCACTGTACCACGACGAAGTGGGAGGCAAGCAGAGCCTCCAGCCCGGGCGAAGTAGGATACCCCCTCGGTGGGGTACGAAATCAACGAATCAACTGTACGTGTACCAGTGCAATGCGAGAGGCCTATCAAGCAGAATGGAAATAATAACAACAAGCGAACCTAACCAACCACCACACCGCCATGTGGATGATGATGCTGATGATGACGGCGACAACGACTGCGACGACAAAGTCTGAAAGATTTATTAATTAATTAAAACGACAGGCTATAATATCACTCTTTTAATTAAGTTCATTATTTTTAATTGGATGCGGTTTGTTCTTTCGCCGACTTTCATTAAAACGACAACGCGGCCGACTACACACGAATACGATGATGATGAAGACACAACGCCAACGACGACGACCGAGTGGAGTGTCCATCCCAAAGTTGTGCGGTCGCTACTACCACCACCACTATCACTCCTTCCTCGGCCTTTTTCGCTTAACTGGCACACATACTTCAGTAAAATTTTCGTGAGTTAACTCTTCGGAGCCTGTGTCGCAGCCACAACAAAAAGTCCAAAAGGACATGGCATTAATGAAATGTGGGCATCAGCTCATTGCTGGTGGTTAACAACGGCAGACGTGAAAAAAAAATAAATTATTATTTATACATCAGCAATTATTAACGTAAAATCGCGAGCGAGGAATATCCCTGCACTCCCCGATGACAGATCTTCCATTATCGGCTTGAGCGGCAAGTTTATGCTTTTGGCGTTGCAGCGGGTGATGCCACAGCCTCGGAGCTCTGCCGGATTCAGATTCTTGTCGAAGAGAATGATGAAAATGATGCACAGCCTGCACGCACATAAACCACCACACCTACCAACCAAACCAAACCAATCAACCAACTGCAACAACAACAGCGGCAATGGGTGAATGGAAATTATTTTTAATTGGGCGAAATGCTTGTTAACGGTGTTGTTGAAGTGTCAAATATTATTTAATATCGATGGTGGGCATTTATCTCCGAGACGCATTCGGTTTGTTTTTTTCTGTTTTTCGGTTCCGCGATCCTTGTGCGCCTTTATGGCTTTCCCTTGTAATTTGTTTTAATTATTTTTGGTTGTATTTTTTGTGACAATACCATCAGCCGGTTCGTTTGCGGTGAGAAGATATTTCTTAATTAAGTTTCAAATGGGGAGAAAAAATGGATTCTTTCGAAACACATGTGCGGTTGGGGAATAATGGGGTCAGGAGTTGACTGATGGCGATGATGGGAGCACACGATGTCACTGATCTGGCATTCGAGTGGAGGAATGTCACTTGGGGTTTTTTTTTTTACGACCAATTCGGTTAAGACAAAAGGCGCGAAGATCACTCCGTATTGACAACGATGATGATTGTTTGTAACGATCAGTGGATCAGTTGATCTATGTCCATTTGGTTTCACTGATCGTGAGGGAATGGAAGATCAGAAATTGGAACACGGGTTCACGATGGCAGTTGAAATGTGAATTGAAATTGAATTGAATTGAATTGAAATATATTGCAACAGATATGCAGGATCAATATGCGTGCCATCTTAAGTGAAGATCACCTTAAAAACTGACAAATCTAGATCAGTAATGACAGTTCCATCATCACAATGGTGTTACAGGAACGGAAATACTTATTTGATCAATGTATTTGTGCGTATTAATGTGTAAGGTGCGCGATCTTGGAAGATCACGTCAAACTCTTTCAAAACTAGATCAGCAATTACAGCTCGAGTTTTGCCATCGCAGTACAAAAATGACGATAGTCAACTTACCTATTTGTGACCATATACAGGAAAGTCATTTGCGGTCTTGTTTTTATATAGAAAATCGTGTTTGGATAAGAGAACTAATGAGGATCACTTGAAATACTTGGAAAATGATATCAGTAATGGCAGATCGACCAACGCTTAACAAAAATGATCATTGTTTTGTTACGTTACATTTGCAGAGGCCACTGACTAACTGATCGCGAAAGTCTACAGGTAAATAAAAGATCAAAGGTGGAATTACAGGGACGTTATTGATAATTTAAAAAAAAACTAAATAAATAGTTGACGCAACAGGTCCGTGGGGACCCAATGCCCAACTTCTCACAACCGTTTTGTGTGAGTTGTTAATTTTTACGACGAATGGAAGGTATCTACAATTTTATGCCGAGTCCAATCGGCCAATTGAGAGGCTCTTTCATGACAATTATACTCTCGGATGTTTGTCAGACGTTCGCGAGAGGTGGCGCAGTGGAAAAAAGCCTTAACATTAAGTTTTTTCGGGAATCGAACCTCGGACCCCTCGCTTAAAAATCCAACACACTAAGCCACCGGGCCTACACCCTTTTTGCTCGATGAGAAAAATAGCTACGTCAACAGATGTAAGAGGATCAGTAGAAGTACTTTTCAGAGCAATGATCAGCTTCAAAAATTTTAAATTTAATAATAGCTCAATTGAATGCCCTCCCAAAATTAGAACTTTCAAGAAAAATGTATCGATTTGTCATCTGAAACGAGTCTGCGGGTCTTCTGTTTGAGAAAATGAGGCCAGCAAAAGCGAGGATCAGTAGACGTTGCGCTTTCAGCCACGAATTACGAGTCAATCAGAAATATCAAAGTATAATAATATTATGACTGAAATGATCAGCTGATCTAAAATCATACGCATTTCCAGAGAGGATACGTTTTACTGATCGTGCAAATTTGTGGGATAGGGAAAGATCTGCTATTGGTTTGAATTCAAATCTCCACGATATCTGAAACAAATGTGTGCATCAATAATCGCTCAATCCTAATCGAAGATCACTTCAAAAACGTAGGAGCACAATTGTGACCTTGTGTGTACGATTGTTTTAAAAAATTAAGCACTATAAACAACAAGCATTGGATCTGACAGCAGAAGAAAGAAAACAAAATGAGCGCCATAAACACTGACCAACAAGATGATCGAACAAAGAGTGAAGCACGCACCCGTTGATGACGATTTATACCCCTTTTTTTTGGCAAATTTTGCGCGGCCAGGAAGATTGGCTGATGAAGGTAGATCCGTTTCTGACTTCATTCTTCATGAAGGTACACCTACATATAACCGGTTTAAGTCTAAAAGTGATTACCGAACGGTCCATGCCGATCTTCAGCGATCTTTTAAACTACAATTCAACAAAAATTGAGAAAATCAAACACGTACAGCAAGCTGCACTAATTTAAGCAAGCTTGAGCAGAAATGTAATCGATGTAGCCTTATGTGACGCAAAGGCTGTTCTGATAATTGGTTTAAATTCAAACGAGCTACCGAATAATGCGACTTAAGATATCACAAGCTTGGGGAGGCTGGTATCAATCATTCAGATTTTCAGAAGATCCTGAGGATTGTTTTTATAAAAATGTACTGTATATTTAGAGTGGGAGGTCTTCCAACCGTCTGTTAAAACTATGGACATATGCGCGTACGTTATAAGATCAGTTTTAACAATTTTATGTAAGTAAGTTTGCGGTCGTGGACACAGCTGAGGTGTCGAGCTGCAAACAGAGGGAAGTGGAAGTACCTGGTCGTCACCCTATGCAACAGCAGTTACCGGAACAACATAAGAAGACGAATAGCGTGGTCAATCGGGGTTTTTTTAAGTTGAAATTTCACCAGCAGTCTGAATCGTACTGTTTGCCTTAACCAGCTGTCTAGAGGACCGCTAAAGAAAATAGGGTGAGTCACGAATCGGATCATCTCGGATAGAGTTGTTTTCTTAAAGTCCTCCATTTAATCTATCCTATTGCGTTGATGAATCTTTAGTTCCCTTTGCCATCAAAACCTCCTTTTAGAAGATCACTTTTCAGTGTCCCAAAAGTAGGGATTTCGACCACCTCAAACCATTGCTGTTGGTATCTTTTTTATTTATTTATTTTTTACAAGAAGCAAGCGAGCTTGAGTGATACTTCCTAATCAACTTTTAGCTTATTGCCTTTAGACTTGCTGCCTGAAGAGAGATATTGACCCACCCCGACCTTTTATAATATTAACTTTCTTTCTATCGTCTGATGGCGACTCGTTAGAGGGTATTTAAGCAATAAAATTTCTATTTCTGGGCTAGTTTGGTAGGTTTTTAGGCACCTTGCTTGCCCGAAAAAGGTCTGAAGTCCTCTAGGTTTGATTTTTAATTGCAAGGTACTGGACTTTTGAATATAGCTAGGCTTTGGAAGATACACTTCTCTGTGGTTGCAGAAATATTATTTGGCGACGCTTTTTATTCGGTTTAAATAGTGTTATCTGTTATGATACCAGACTGGAACGACTTTCCTTAAATTTTGATGATATTTCCATACTTTAGAAGTCAAAGACTCGATCGACATGCATAACTTATTTTTTTTCGCAGCTTCCATTGCTAAGTTCGACGACATCATTTCGGCTTGTGATCTGGTCTTTAGCTGTAAGATCGTCAAAAATATTCCAAATTCAATACAATTCCGGATGGAATTACGCAAGAAGCTCTAAGCCCTCGTAAAATTTTTCTCACTCACTGCTAGGACCACAATCCATGATCAACATTGATATACGTGTCCTAATCAACCGACATGCGCACATGTTTCGTCATAATATAAGCCTTTCACTTCAAACTCAATACATGCATACAAATGGGCGAAAACATTTGCAAGCCGTTGTCGTTAAAGCCAACTGAAGTGTTAAGGCAAAGCTCATTTTGACGATCGTTTTGTTCCCCGAACTCAAAGTCCACCACACCTCACGTTGCACCTCGCACTTATGTAACCGCATACATCGAAAAAGATACAACAGCGTGATAGTGAGCAGTTAAATTATCTCATTTCCAACATGCGCATGATTGCACTCTTAGCATGGCGGTGTTGTGAATTAAGCAATTTTCATTTGCGGATAATACTAGTACCAATTTGCAATCGAGCGACTGACTTAATTGACGAGTACCCTAATCAATCTTTTTAATTAGTTCACATTCCCGGGCTGAAAATATATATTTTGGTATTTATTTTCGACGTACAAACATTTTCGCATATACCTAAAGATACGAGTGTGTTTCTCAAAACTGTCCACTCTCAAGATTAATGATTATTGCATTTGGCAAGAGCAGAATGTCTCTAGACTGTTTGTTTTAATTATTGTCTGGTTTCGTCTTCAAATTAAATTGTGGTCAATTAGGAATATAGTTTTTAGTTCAAAATATATACAGAGCTAACAGAAATTTCATGTTTTGGGCCGCCACAAGAATTATTACTTTGCCTAATTGGAATGGAGATGGGGTGGCATTAACCAGGGTAGGGTATTTTTAAACTTTGAAGGTGGACTAGTGTTTTGACAAAAACGACAAGACTTCTGTTTGAATTAAAAGCCTTGATTCAATATGAAGAATGAAAATATTTTTAACAGAATTTCAGGCACGTGAGACTTTTCGGCTGTTTTCAACCACTCTTTCGAACATTTGAGGCTCTTATCCCACAAACAACTGGTAAAATATCGACTTTCGAGGGCTGAATACGTTGTGAAGTGGTACCAACTCGAGAGATCTTGGATACCGATTAAATACCTCAATTCGCAAAGTAGTAGATCTGTTCAAATAAACGACTTCGCCAGTAAAATAAAGATTACAAATCCATACGGAATTACGAAAACCACACTCCGATTGCCACTTATGCCACGATATTCGCACAAGGTGGTTAAATACTAATCAGACCGTAGGAGGAAGCAAAAACCAATTCGGGTTTCGGGATACTGTATAAGGAATTTTGTGGTGGTTCATGTTGTGGTGCGGATGGGTTCATGAAACTTGTTTAAATGGTAAACGTAATGACACACAATACATCAAGTGTCGAAGACTTACACCAAACATGCATTTTATCATAAATGCTTACAGACTTTCGGGCTGATTGCTCCTGGTTCAGAAAAAGTGTTAAATTAGAGGCTTTCTCCACTTTTCTAAGCTGATGTGCTGTAAAAGAGTCTCAACCTTAGTGTTCCAATCGATCTCGCAATAGGTAAAAAGTGCCATCCTGCTGGAGCCACATTGTGTCGGAATAAATTCATATTTTCCCACTCAGCTTTCGTTATCCGTTGACAACTTGCTCCGATCGACATTTCTGCATTTTTCGCCATACCTGCACCAACACTTTCTTCTAAATTGCCACTAGGTTAAAACGTTGTTGGCTTTGAGGCAAGTGCTGGTGTGTGTCGTACAAAATTCATCCACAAAACGACAACTTACGATCTCAGTTCGTCGAATATGAGGACTAGAAAGATCAAGTCTTTTTCTATAAATTTCGCAAATTGAAGAACATTTTCAAACTAAAGTCTAGTATGCTGCTCGCGCTTAAATTAAGCCCCAATACAAAAATGTCTCCAAAGATAAAATTAAGCAAAGCAGCTCAAGCTAAACTTGTTAGCCGCTGTACGAAAAATCTCTACAGAATTTAAGTAGACGTATTTATGCAAAATACATTTTTCCACAGCTAAATTTTGACAGATCAGGGAAAATATCGGTACTTCAAACGAAAGCAAAAAACAGTATGGAGAATGGTAAGTTCAACACAAAAAAGTCGTGTTCTTGTTAATTTAATTTCTTTTAGAAATGGAATATTTTAACAATGGGTACCTGGCAGAGGTTTTTGAGGAAGTACAAATAAAAATACGAAAAAAAAATTCCAACACTGTCAAAATTAAGCGAACATTAAGCGAAGCGGTGGAGAGAAACATTGGAGAGGCACTTAATTTTAGCTTTCCTGGAGCTTTCAAAAGTTAATAAAAAAAATTATTTTTCTAGTGAAAGTCGATTCACAATAATTTGCCCATTAAAAAATACTGAACATAAATGTCAAACGAGTGTCAAAAATTATAGCAGTTTGTGAAGGTTCTATCAGTTTAAAACAATAAAACTGTCTTTTGGTATTTAAAAAAGCAACACGTTCTTGTAATAAGTGAACAAAGTTTGACAGTTTGATATTTGGGGATATTGCATTGCGTACATTAACCTATTTTGAGGGCTGTTTGAGTCAGTCCACCATACTCTTGGGGTCGCTTTCCGTCTCGATATCATTATCCGTCTTCCAACTTTATGGATTTTTCCATATCTCTCCAGTGGATTCAGTTTGTAGGGTATCTGCTTAATCGAGCCAGTGATGTCCTAAGATCTTCACTCTCTTGCCAGCTAGTGCCACCAATTTAAGCATGATATGTGCCGCTTATTAAGCTGATCCTCTATGAGCTCCATCTTGATACTCGTAATAGGCAAGTCCTCTATATATAACGCTTCTACCCGTTCCCAAGCTCCTCGGCCGATGTTGGTTTTTCTTTCAACTTAACCGCAGGCACAGTGTTTCAGGGGCTAGTGTGAGCGACAGATCCCGGGTTCAACCGCCGAAAATATACAAACTACAATTTAAGGTTGTTCCCACTGCGTTACCTTTAGTTTGACAAATATTCGGGAGTATTATTGTGCTAGGACAGCTTCTTAATTGAGCCATTCCTATTCAAACTTGTTGATTTAGTTTTCTTCTTTTTAAATAGTCAAAGGCGGTGTATTCTATTTGTGTCTCATTTTGTTTAATTTTCTTTTCTGTGAGTTTTGGGTCTTTCGGTTGAGATATTTTTTCTCCAAATAGGTGGGTAGTGTCGCCTTAGAGCAAATAAAAAGCTAACAGTGGCCTTCGGTAGGTAAAAAAAGCTAAATTTACTGTGGACTGACCTTTTAACATCGACTGTCAAAGACTTGGATGTTTTTCCAGAAGAAAAATGTAGACGTACATTATACTTTACGGAATTAACTCTTAATCGTTCTTTTCTTTACTGTATTTAGTATGCCACAGAAAGGTTATGCGCCAGAGAAGACTTTAAGCATGATATGTGCAGCCTTTTTTGCCAGTTAATTTTGTTTCCTTCAATCAACGCATTCACACACTCTTACCCACGAAGTTTTACTTTATTCTCTTTCCATAAGTCTTGCGATGTATAAAAGCATTTGTGGACTGATTTCAGTCAGGAGTTCTAAGTGGTTCTTGACTTTGAGTGAGCATGAGGATTGAAAAAACTTTTACGCCAAATTTTACAACGATGAGCGCACATTTCTGAAGAGCTGGCGCTCAAAAGAAGCTGTAACTTTCTCCTATTGGCTCAGACACTTGGATTTTGGAATTCATATACATTTTCCTGTTGCTACTCGTTGGCCATCTTCGATCCATGCTTTTAGCATTTGTATTTCTGAATACCCAACTATTGGTTAATGTTCCTTTTCAACAATCGTGCATATTTTGGCAACCTTTCTAGGGTTTAGAAATTTTTAGTTTTACCTCTTTTTCATAAGAAATATATAATTCACGGTTTGACATTTACGTGTAAAAGAGTTAGTTGCACTTCGGAACTAGCATCTGTTTCATAATTCGGTATAAAGGTCTAATAAAATTCCGAAAGTTTATTTATCGTGACACACTTTTTCTAATCTCTAGCAACACTGTAGCAAAGTTGCAAGCAGCCCGTAGCACTGACATTTGGCGAACTGTCAAAATGACAAGGGAACACTTTGCTCTGTTGTATTTTTCTGCTGCAATAGGGTCAGGTTATTGATGTTGCGACATTTTAGTAGGTAATTATTTTGTTTTAGCACTTATGTACTAAACATGCTGCATCGGATCGTGAAAACCCCTCATTGAATGTCGATCCCATCTACCTTATTCGACACGAATCAGGTGCATTTTGACCACCACTGTCATTCGCCTCCAACTGTCATATTTTATTATAACACAAGCGGTCAGGAGAAGGGAATCCGAATTCAGCACCAAAAAATATCCGCACTCATTTTTCCACTCAAATGCAATGTGACTCAACAACAGATGGTCCGTGCTCAGCTCAGACTGCGAAGCGACACCACCAAACAAAAGCGGCACATAGAGCCGATAGATGGTAGGTTAGGTACTTGTACTTGTGCACATGAATGCGGTTTCACTTTAGGGAAGTGATCGTTTCTTCTACAATTAAAAATGATAAACAAAAACAAATCAACAAATCATTCAGCGTTTTTTAATTAAAAAGTGGAGTAACCCAGTGAAGCCATTTTGACAGATTAAATAATAAAACCACTGCTCACACACACACACACGCGCACACATAATTGCATTTATTCAATTAAATTCAGAACTCATCTTACACTTACACGTCTTTTTAATCAAGTTTAACTCCAACGCAGATGCCTCATGTAATCCACAGCCACACTGTTCACGGTACGAAATTGACGTTTAACCGCAGAACTACAAAAACAGAACGGAAACAAGAAAAAGAAAAACACCACAACAGTAGAGATGGAAAAAATGACAGCACAATCTACTAATTCTCCCTTTTGAATATTCCTTCTCCTTTTTATTTTCTTTTTTGATTTGATTTTCTTTTATATAATTCACAAGCACTGTATTTTGTTTTAAAACAAATTTTTATTTCTATTTTGCACTATGCTTTTATTTTTTATTTTGTTGTTTAGCACCCACACTCGCATAAATTAGTCGCGCGTTAAACTACTTCTTTTTCACCGTGGGCACGCGAATAATAAAATTGAGACAAACAAAAAATAAATCGAAAATTCGTAAGACGAGGATTCGCGACGCGTAATCCAAAAACACAACGATCACACTCGTAGGACAAAGTTCGACTGTCGCTTGCAAGACTTTCCACGCGGTAGCAAGCAGAGTCGAAAAACAGCACCACTACAACCAACCAAAGCGAACCGTCGTCGTCACACAGAGTCAGTTCAGTTGCGGAGAGTGTGCTCAGCTTGAATTGCCTGCTGATGGCTGGCTGGCACAACAACGGCGTTGGCGGGGACGACACGACCATGAGTATTTATTTTTCATTTGATGCTTTTTAATTACTGTACTTCTGTGTTCCAGTATCACCGCTAATTGGCACATACAAACTTCTTGAATTTCAATTAAATTTTATATCTCTTCTATGTGTTTGCGCGCAACGGCCGTGTAAAATGTCTAGTGTGTACCAGTGGCTGGCATGCCACACCAAAACGCGAGTAGAAGAGCCGCGCCACAATTGAATGTATGCG
This sequence comes from Cheilosia variabilis, assembly GCA_951230905.1. Taxonomy (NCBI): domain Eukaryota; kingdom Metazoa; phylum Arthropoda; class Insecta; order Diptera; family Syrphidae; genus Cheilosia; species Cheilosia variabilis. The sequence goes on along the minus strand of OX579680.1, from coordinate 20,647,344 downwards.
AGCGAGAAACACGTGTGTGCTGTGTGTGTGCAGTGAGTTTTTCTTTCAATTCACAGGCAAAGTCGCTCGCTGAACTATACCGCTGGCTGTCACTGTGTTTGACATTTCTTTTTCGCAGCGGCTGTTATGCTCAGCTTGCTCTCTTTTTGTTCATTGAACTCTTCATTTTTACTGTTCTGTCTTTCTGTTTTGTGTGCGGCTGTGGCTGTTCTCTTTAGAACGCTCTTCGCTGGCCGTCCTCCATCGGATGAAAATAATACACCCACGTTCCCACTTGGCGTCAGTGTAGTGGTAGTGGGACAGCGTATTAGTTCCGCCATTCATGGTCAAATACGTTTTGCTCTCTCATTCTCGTGCCAAATCCAAGTAAGAATCGAGAAGAACAAGAAACTCAACTGTCGTTGTTGGCTACAGTTCTACACTTACTCGACAGCGGCACTCGTTCGGTAACGGTGAAAGAGAAGAACACAAATAATAAAGGCAATAGCAACACCCATACATCGAACAATGCAAAGTTAACCCCCCCAACACAATAAAACAAAAATTGACAGGCGAGAGCGAAGAAACACACAAAGAAGAGAACAAAAATCCAATTATCACACAACGCACACATTGCCGTACATCCGGCATGCAATGCAACACATCCAAAAAAGAAATTAATTGCTTTCTGGTGCCAGAGTGAGATGGCACAACAACAAGATGCTGTTTATGCTGTATGTGGTGTTCTGTTGTGTAGAGTCGCACATGCAGCATAATTAAGAAGGAGAAAATGTAATTAGTGCGAGCAAAGCAAGCAAAAAGAAAAAAACCGACGAAGAAAAAGTAGTAATGGCTCGGCCCAAATTAATTCTGGGGAATTTTACATAAATTCATACGAATGATTCGCAATGATTTTCGGAGTGGTTGTCTGTCAGACAGACGTTTCAGACTTTTAAGAGATTTTACTCGCAGGTTTGTTTGGGTTCGTTTGATGCTCCGAGAACGTGCGGAATAAGTGTTTCTTTCCTTCTTCTTCTTTTTCCTTTTTTTTTTTTTTGTTGTTTGGTTCAGCTGTCAAAGAATTCGGAGGGAGTGTTTGTCATCAATCAAATTCTCTGTTGCTCTGGCGATGGATTGCGTATAGTGACAGTGGTGCTTAAAACTGTCATACATTGTGCAATAAATACATATTGATTTCTTATTTCTTGGAGAACACGGGCGACGTTAAGTGATGATCTAGTACTGTCATCTGTCAAAGGTAATCACGATCCTATAGGTAAATGTTAACCGATTTTATGGTCTCTTTTTCTAGAAACAACAATTTATCGACCGATCGTCAATAAAACTAATCAATTTTGAAGTGGAGCGCAACGTCTATCCAGACTTGTAACAAACTTTTTGTTAAATATTCTAACAACCTGATGGAGATAAGTCTTCCCACACAACAGGTAGCAACAGTATTGTGATTGTGAAAAACTGTTAAGCAAACAGAACTATGGAACAGTATCTCCCAATACCAGTTCCACAAGAGTGTGATTCGCTGTGTAGGTGTAGTAGGTATACGAAAAAACTATCTTGTTGAAGTGGGACAGTGGCTTATTCGTTAGTATTTTGGACTAATAAGCGATGAGTCCCAGGTTCGATTCCCGGGAAAACACAAGTTGCATCTAAAGGTTTTTTTCACTGCGTCACCTCTCGCGAACGTCTGACAAATACACATCTAATTAAACGCAGCTCTTAACGTTGTTCAATCCACTGAAAGTATGCCAAGTGGATAACTATTAAATCGGACTCATTTGTGTGACCTCTCTCTGGTCTTTTATCGATTTATTTATGTGTATTTGTATGTATACAGAACTTAATATCCCCGTTGACGTACAAAAGACCCGTCTTAAGGTTACAAATTTGTCCAGTTTTAATGGATTAAACAAACTCTCAGAATCTTCTAAGCCGAATGCACACAAAATGTAATAAAAACGGTCCCTCGCACTCGCCCCATTAAAGTAAAAAGTGTTAACATTGTTAATTAACTTAGACCACAATAAAACTGATTTAACAGTCTTTAATTCTTAAAATTTGTTGAATAATTGGAATGCTAATTAGTTAAATAGCTGATTTGTTGACAACCTGTTAATAAAAGTGATTTAATAGATATCAATTTGGCTCACTAATTGGCTCCGCTATGCAATAAATAAATAGAAATAAAAGGTTAACGTATAAATATACTACATAAGTAATTAATTGGGGAAAAGATAACAGGCATAGAGGGTTTAAGTGGATCGTAAAACGTATTAGCTGGTCTGTGCGTTTTACTGCCGACAAGGTTCGAAATCGGGAAATTGTAATAAAGTGCGGTCTAAAATTATGTCAGGGTCTAATTTTTAAAAGGAATGATCGATACAAATTTTCACTTATTGTGAATAAATCGGCTGTATTTTGTGATCGGCTTTATGTCGAGTGTAAATTGGTAAGAACACCTGAATGATAGTTAACTTTATTAGAGGTACCTATACTACTTTGAATATGCTCCTATAAAGCAAAATATCGACAAATAACTTCGGAAAATTGGATGGATGTGGACGATAACATTTAAGTTCACACATTTTCACAAGCGGCCTTACTAACAACCAAATTTAGACTCGACTTTAGGGCAATAGTCGAAATTAAAATAAACTGTGTACCAATAATCAAGTTATCTTCGGCTTTAAGATAATCGAGACTGTAACTTTCGATCCGGAGAAAGTCGAGTCTAACCCATTATTAAAGTTTAAACGTCAGTCTTTGTAATAAATAAATATGAAATATGAAATGGACAGCAAATAAAGAGAAGCCGCAGCTTAAATTGGACGCAGGCAATGCGGGAACTATTATACCTAGTTGACTGTGTCAAACCATTGGCTGATATCATTGATAGCAAAATTAACAATGCTGCAATGATACATTCAAAAGAAAAAGAATGGGAAACAGTTGCTTTTATATTTCACTCAAAATACGACCAACTGCCAATTTCAGCAAATTATTTGATAGCGCAGAAACAAATTATAACGCTTTTGAGTTATACTGTTATAATTTTGCTTTAAAGTCAGATGTAAGTAGTTAAAGTTCCGATTACTTTGATTGTTGGTACCTAGAAATTTAGTTTCGAAATTAGTTAAACTCGAGTTTGCGGTTTGGTTGTTGGTAAGGCCCAAGGTCTGTCATGCTAAAAAGTATCAAAGTCAAAATCGAGGAAAATCATTCCAGGAGACTTGCCTATTGAATGATTTGTATTAATGTGCACCAAATCGCCAAATCTGAGCACTTGTAGCCGCAGAGTAGCCGCTGAAAAATTACAAAAGGGGACTAGGAAGGAGCCCGAGCAAAAAAAGGGACCTCTACATAAAATACGCAACCCATATAGCAAAAAGGACAGCAAAAACATATATTTATACCAAAAAATTACAAATATATTTTTTAAGTAACATTTTTCATTCAATTAAGATAAAATCTTCCTTAAACTGAAAAAGGGGCCATTTTCTTTATTTTTTTTTTTAAAGAAATGGAAGAGTTGGGGCCAGGGGTCGTGATCGTGAGGCTCAAAAAGGGGCCAAATGGCGACGCTGTTCGCTAGCCGAGCACTAAAAATTTGTCAAACTCAAAAAATTTTGCGAAACTCTCTCAGACAGCTGAAAATGTACTCCGATCTCCAAAGTCCAAAGTATGTGTGTGGATTGACTTTGAGCAACTTTAAGCCACTTACATCTTAGACATCTTGTCCGTTCATATCAAATACAATATATTTACAATTTACCTTTTTGCAACATATGAAAGGTTCTGGGAGAACATTCGACCACCACGGATTTTATTTTTGTGTGCAATTGATTTTTAATCAAATTTCTTGTGACCTTTGTGCCTTTGACAATATTTATCAGTACTTGCCGGTTGAAATTAAAATTGTCTGAGCTGTTTCGAGCCAAGAGGGGAATTGCTCGCTACTCGTTATTTTGCTAATTTTCTCTTTTTCAGTCATTTTTGATGAGAGCGTGTATAGACTCTGTGCGTTTGCGATCGATTTATATCGATTGCATTTGATTTAAACCGCGTACCCGAATTAACCTACTATAAATGTAAAAGTCTCTAAAAGCCTTAACTAATACAATTCGCTGTTCTTTTAAGGACGAAGCGTTTCTCCAATTACATCAACGTCCCAACAGTCTTGCTGTTTTGACAAAACTCGATCTCCCCATAACATACTGTATTCGATGAATGCAATTGGTGTTCGCATCTTGTACGATAAATCGATGTTTAAGTAGTTATTATATACGAAGCGTAAAAAAACGCATTAGCCTTTACAATCTTCAACCTATTAATTTATCATTCGCCTACTTTAAGCCTTGGCAAGATTGATTGATATTTACCTACGCCACGGGGAACACTCGTATATAGAAGCTGCCTTGCTTTCCCTGGTGTGTTCACTAATGATCATTTAGCGTTGGAGAGTACACCGTACCCTTTTTTTATTTTTTTTTCCAATGGCACAACGGCGGGTATTTTTGACGCTTTCGAAGACTTGGGAGTCGATTATTCACAGCTATAGTGATTGTTAAGACCAACTTATGCGGGAATTGCATTTTACAGCGGCCAATATATATAGAGTCTTTACCAGATCAGGAAAGAGCTGATTTTTTAAAGTGGCTAAATGGCATTTTAATTACAGTCTCAGTGTTGAGGACTTTAGTAAACTTTTTCAAAAAGTCTTCCGTTTTTTTTTGGGAATGGGTTTCCAATAAAACTTAACGTATACAACATTTTTCACATAGGGTCATAGCTTTGACACCAAATTTGACAAATTTCGGAACCCGTTCGAAAGATTGAGTTTGAAAAACAATTCGCACATGCCATCTAATGTTAAAGCTGGGTAGCTGGCCATAGATAGGAGATTCTAAGGCGAAACATGAAACTAGTTTACATATTCAACTATATAAGGGTGTCCTAGGTATTTCGATCGCTATACGCATTGCCAACTCATCAAAAAGCTGAAAGATATCAAAAGAAGAAGCCTTAGATGCAACATGTCTATCGACAAAGCAGCGTTAACCGGATCTGAAATGTTTTACGAGTTTAACTCCCCTCGCAAAATACATAGCAGGGCTACCAAAGGTGTCCCTTATTCAAACTATCATATGAAATACGGTTAACGTTTTTTAAATATTTTGTAGGAGCCGTAAGACCGAGGAGGAAGTTAAGACCATTCTCCACTACCTCTATACAAGTCCGGATCTCTTCCAAAAATCAAAACTCTATCTTGCTGTTCAAACTGGTTCGAACTTCAACGAGTAGGGGTACACAATTTCCTATCACAAGGTCGGCATTTTGTTTCAACAGTCACTTTAGCCCAACCTAAACTAACCTATTAAACATTTGTCAACGTTCCCGAGAGGTGCACAGCTTAGAATGAATTGCTGTTTTCTGAGGTCCAAGCCTTAAACTTTTAGCTCAGTAATTTTCACTCCTTTAAGTCGCTGATCTTCAATAATCTTTTAAACCAAGCAAAAGCACATTTTTTCTAGAACAACTAGAGATTTCACCAAATTTCTAGGGTCTAGGTCAAGAATCAAGACGAATAGAAGATAGCTTTATGCTCCAGAGGGACAAGCGCTTCTCTCTTTTGGAAGGGGACTGTCGTGAGAGCAGAGTTCCCACACTTTGAAGACTGTTTTCAAAACTGCTTTCTTATCAACAAAAACATTAGTTTTCCCCTTAATTCGGAAAAAATTCCCCTTTTTCCCCCTAGTGAAATTTGCACTTGTTTTTATATGAAAAAATTTAAATATTTAACCCTTTTAATTAACAAACTTAAAATAAGCATAAAACATAAAAATATACATATTATAAAATAATTTCCTTTTCTATTAGACATACAGTGGAAGTCGCTTATAACGACCTCGCTTATAACGACCAGTCGCTTATAACGTCCATTTTCCTTTCATTTGGTTAGTTTCATTATATTTTAAGCTTTTCTACCTTCGGATATAACGTCGTCGTATATAACGACACGTCGGATATAACGAACAATTTTCGGAAAAATATCAATCATTGTCGTCGGTTATAACGACGGAATGGTAGAAAATGAAAAAAATAACCCGCACGTGTATCTGAATATTTCTTGTTTATTCTTGTAATTTTACAAAGGAACAGGCCAACGATCGGTCTACATTATCGAAGAAAACTCCACAGCTCCTAAAGAATTGGAGCAATAAAAGCTATTCAATTGTTGCGGACTTTTGTCGCTTTTAATGAGTCTAATACAATAAAAAGTCTTTCTTCTTTAAAAGCAGATTTTAACTCTACGTATAAAAAACAAACAAAAATATTTTTTTCCGAAACTCTTAAATAAAATAAAAATTAATGTGAATTAATTTAATTTAAAAATAAAATGAATTCCTTTCGTTCGTAAATGTTTTTTTAATTTTTCCTGAATATTTGTGGAAGGCAGTCGGATATAGCGACCGCCGGTTATAGCGACCTTATTTCCTCGGTCCCTTCACCGTCGTTATAACCGACTTCTACTGTATGTCATATATAAAAATGAGTGAATGTATTCCGATGCACAACAATTCTTACGTAGACGTTCGATGGGCTCTTTTCTTGCATTTTTAATATGAACAATTCATTATTTGATATTTTCTCGTAATGAGAAACAATTTAAGTTTAAAATACTTCTTTTTTCCCCTTTTTTTAGCTCCCACTTTACCACGAAAAAAGCGACAAAATTGGCGTTGTCCCCCCAATCTGGGATGACTGCGTGAGATGCATATTGGTTGAGCCCCAGCACCGCCCTGGACTGTAACCCCATCAAAAGCAAGTGAGAGTAGATAAACAAGGAAGGGGCCTATAATTTTATGACGTATTCAAAGAGCTGAAGGGAAAAGCTTTCCTTGGACAGATTTTCACAGGAAAAAACCTAATTTGAATTTGTTGGGGGTTGAACCGCGAATGTTTCCGCACTCTAGCCACTCGAGTAAATATTCAAAATGCTCAAAGTACGGGTCCTGGTGGATTGCGTTCTATATACGAGTAACTCTATATGACATTGAGACCTTACCAAATCACGCGGGTCACATATTTTAGTTCACTTTCTGTTTGGATACCCAGCACCTAAGGACGCATCACCTATTTCCTTGAATAAAAAATTCGAGCCTGTCATAATCCGCACCATTTGGCGATGAGTGTCGCTTTTAATTGCAGCAATTATAACCACATTTGCCACATATAGGCGGAAAGCCAGTAACTGTTGCAATTAACTCAACCGTCCTCCGCTTATACGCATGGCCTTTGGATGAGTTTTGTCAATTTTAGTTTTCTAAAATAATTGCTCACTGGTGCACTGGCGCTGGATGCATTTTATTTTACATTCATTAGTGGATTTCAATTTAATGACTATCAACATACGATACGCGATGATGCACCGCGCGCGCCCGCGATGGAGTTGCGCCAATATATTTACTAGCAAAGCAGCAGCCATGTGCTTATCTCGTCCCCATGATCGTTTGTTTATGCGGCATAAAAACCACAGTCACCTGCCCACCCCTACCCCCAAGCACACCTACCGCGATTTCTTTTCACTTGTGTGTGTTTGTTTTTCCAGAGGTTTTTTTCTGTTTTTCCCTCTTCGCGAATAACAATAATTATTTTCTGTCAATTATTAGGTTTATTATAAATTGCATGCCACTCATTATTCATTCATTATTTTCGCTTTTAATTAAGCATTAATTATTTTGCGATATAAGCGACACGGCGCGCCAGCCAGCCAGTACACTAGTCAGCCAGGCATATGGTTTGGCATCAGTAGAACCGCAGCCGCAACATATAGCTTTGGCTGCAGGCGGCCGGCGGCGTGCATTGGCTTGGTCTTGCTGCCTGCCTTGTGTCTATGCAGCTGGGCTATACCATATACACAGTCATAGTGTCACACTAATGGTGGAGCCTTTGCTTTATTAGTCTGATTAGCTGCTGGCGGCGCGGTCGAGTTCATTAGTTCGTCGTTAGTTTTCGCGAGTTAAGGTTAGGTCTTCGGGCAACAACAACAACAACAACAACAACAGAAAAGTGTTCGCCAATGGAGAGCAACGCGAGTGCGCCTCCCTTCGTCTTCTTTATCTATATAATGCCACTTTCAGGGGGGGGGGGGTGGCAATGGGTAGTAAAACAGCTCCGACTTTCGACAATAATAGCCAAATGCATTTTCGTTTTAATTAGCCTACAAAATAAATGACTACTACCCAGAAGAGCGACGGCGACGGCGATGGTATACAAAGCGGGAGAACGGAGTAGGGGCAACCAAAGACGGTCTCTGCGTCGTTCTCCAATTGGGATTCGTGTAAACTTAGAGATAATGAGTGGAGACGGATCGTTGCGATAAATATGGACACATAGCCAGTGCTAGGTGCTGCATGGAACTAGCTGGGTAAACGGGAGCGGGTATACCTACTACACAGCGCGCATGGCATTTAAATTAATTAAAACGAACTGCGTTTGATGTTTGTTAAATTGGGTATTAGATGATGGTAACCCCTCGAGTTTGACAGCCTGCCTAACTGTTTCAACATTTTCTATATTGACAAGTGATTGGCCATACAGGAGCGAGCGAGATAGAACGGGACTTGCCCGCTTTGGGGGCATGACTAGTTTGCACGTTTCTTGTGCCACAACAAACTTATGCCAACACGGAGATGACATGCAATTATTTTCGATTGTCGAAACGATGCTTGGCATTCTGCGCTATTTGTTTGCATACCTTTACCTCGTGCAAGTTGGTATGCATTGCATGTCTAGTCGGAAGCTTACTACTTTTAATTTGACGGCTTATTTGATGGAAATTGATCAATTACACGTGGCGCGGTTTACAGTTGGGCTTTTGAGCAATTATGCAGCCGCTTGGAGGACCATAGACTTAGGCCGTTCGGTTACATTGTGGGGCAATGTAAACAATTTCAAATGGCATACAGTTTGATATTTTTGTTTAGAGCTTTGATTTTTGAAAGCACATTTAGGTGGACAAGAGTTCGCCAGTGGTAGAAATTCATAACCTATTGAAAAAGGGATCCGGTCGAAATTCTGCTTTGCAAATTCTTCCTTCTCACACAAAAGTTCTGCTTAGCGAAATTCTGATTTTTAAATTTAAAGCGATAAAAGTCCAACTAACAAAAAATAATGTAAACCACGAGATGTTCGGGATGTAAGCATTACTTGGTTTTTAGGGTTCTATCGAAATCGAAAATGGGGTTTTCGAGATATGAGCAGTTCTTCCAGTGATTCCAATTGAAAATTAAGAACGAAATAATTTTGAAAACATCAATTTTACTCTAAGTTTGCATTTTGGTCAAAATCATGCCGTTTTGAGGTAAACTAGGGAAAATGACTTTTTAAAAAAATCCATTTTACGATAAAACAGAGAAAAAATGAGTTCTCCGTTAAGTTATAAATGACCATATTACCTTAGAAATGAATTTTTGTTACAATCGTATGGACCGTTTTCGAGATATGTCCAAATTTCAAAAGTACCGTTACTCGATTTTTTAGCCGAAAACTGAGTATGCAGTTATGTTTACCTCACCTACTTAAGCTTAAATATCAATTTTTGTTAAAATCGTTAGAACCGTTTTCGAACAAATCAATCTGGTATGAACATTTTGTACGGGAAGTACCATAAATATTGAGGTTACCATGCAAAAAAAAAACGGACACGAACTGTAAGCCCCCAAACTTTAAGTCCGAAGTTTGAACGAAATCCATTCAGCCGCTTAGGATGAATCGTAAATATAGTTTTACGCACCTTATAAAGTTAACTTACATACCTAGAATGAATTTCTAATGTTTGAAAATTATTACTTTTTGAAATCATTTTGAATATGACAAAATTTAAAACTGCAAAACTCAAACAACAAATAAAAGCTTTTTTTTTAAACCAAAATTAAAAGCTTTATTTCGGCAGTATAAATGGACAGCTGATATGTTGTTTAATCAAAATTCCTTCGACAAGCAACTCGGTAGGATATTCGAATACTCTAAGACCATTTTCCTCCTAAGTTCGTTGGATTTGCTGTTACGTTGCTGGTTTGCTGGACAGACAAGGACTTTTCCCCTCAGTCTTCCTAAAAAATATCAATAACAGTGTCGCGAGTTTTTATTATTATTATTATAAATTTATACAAAAAAATTATAGCACTAGCTATCATTGCTTTAGGCTAAGAAGCTGTTATTATTTGCGACGAATTGAGGGAGTCTACAATTCTATGGCGAGTCTGAATTGAGAAGCTTTTGCAAAAGAACAGCTAATATACTCTCGGATGTGTGTCAGTTTTTCGCGAGGTGCACTTAAATAGTCAACTTACGTACGTCATCTTTAAGGGTCACAAGCATAACCTTTAATTTATTTCTTACCAAAAGACAGCTCCCCATTAGCCTCACATTCCCGTGTCCTCAAAAGTCATGTGCGTGTACGATTTATGATTTAAATGTTGAATGCTCCTGATGAAACCTGAGAAAGCCGCTCTCTTTTTCGATACCCAATTTGTTGCCACCATCACATTTTGCGTAACGAGTTAGGTACCCATAGCAAATTTGAATAAGAGCCTATGGGTGCTCGTTTAAACTATAAATAACGCTAGCCACCGGCAAAAGAGAATACCCATACATTATCGAACTAACAATGACTGCGTACGTCGACAATGTACACCTCGGCGAAGGAAGGAAAACAGGGAAAGGGAAATATACCTACCAACGTGAGCACATCGTCTTCTCGCTATACATCGTCCTTGTGAAACATTTCCCTTCCCTAATTTGTAAGGATTTCCCAAGCAGAGCAACGTATATTTTTGATTTGCTTCCCAATTAATTTAATGAGCACGTCAGACAGGATACACACTGGGAGACATACTTTCGAGATAATCCCATATTCCCATCTCTCCATATCTTCTCTCCTCTCTGCAACAGAGCAACGATGATAATGATATAATAACGTACAATAAGACGACGACAACGACCGAGGCAATCAAATTACTATGCAACATAACTAGCGGTAATAATCCGATAATATCCTTTTTTTCCTTCAGCCGCTTCCCCTGCCTCCGGCTCCGGCGATCGACTGGGAAATATTTATTAACATCAATCTTGTGAGAGGTTCACTTTTGCTCCGCGTCAAACATCAGACGCGATAGTGTGGTGAAATCATACTTTGCCACCACAGCACATGATACAATTTAAACCAGGATTCAGGATACACATAGTACATAAGTCGTACGAACATCCTTGCCCTCAATTACAAGTCGAGTTGGTTGTGTGTACGTCTACGTGTAGGTACCTTCGCACATCTGCGGTGGAATTTAATTAAATAAAGGCATTCCGGTCATTCTCTGTGTTTTGTGTGCCGCTTTTCCCACTCCCGGTCATACATATTTGAGCGACTTTAAATTGCAAAGACGCACACCGTAAGGACAAACAAATCCATCACTACGCAGAGAGTAGCAGTGTGAGATTTTAATTTAATTTTTTGTTTGTTGCTTTCCCTGTGGCAAACCGAAAAGGGACGTGATCCTGATCATATGATCCCTGTGATAGGCGGCGCACATGGAAGCAAACTGCATGAAGTTTAGTCCTGCGAGCTGCGAGTGATTCTCCTGTGTTTGTTGTTCGTTTTCATTATTTTCTGGTGACGCTTATAGCGTCATTGAAGTTCGCATTCATCCCCTCATTAATACTGTCATCTCTTCGATTAAGGGTGGAAAAAGGGGGATGTGTATTTTATAGTCAGACAGATAGAACACACAATCCTATCCTTGACAGTATAAGTACAGGAGGACGAGGCGGCAGTCACACAATTGGTGTACACCGTGTACAGTATGCCTCGAGTCCTTTTATGACATCATTAATATTTCTCGTCGTTGTGTATTTGTTGGACGCGGATAATGAGTTCAAATGAAAGCCATCCGCTTCGTATAAGTACATTTGATTGATTTCTCGGCCATATTCATTGCAGCTAAATTAATTATAGGCATTCGCTTGGATGGTAATTTATCCTTTGGCGAATGTGCGAGTGTGTTATACAGTGGGGTGGACGAGCTAGCGGTCATTGAGGGCATTTTTATTTTGGTCGAAATGTAGGTAGACGCACTTGCACAAGTGGGTCTAATGAACGAGGGGTCACAGGTTCGCTTCCATAGAAAAAAAATTGCAATTTAGTCCTCTGAAATGACATTTTTAGTTCAGATCTTCGATCAAAAGTATCGAGTTACCTGTGACACAGTCGTACACATTTTATAAAAAAACACTTTGCTGCTCCTAGGTAGGAAAAAAAAAAATTGTTTTTAAACTCGTGGACAATTCCTAGAGAAAATAAAGTGCACGACTGGGTCGAACGTAACTTTCTCGTTCGTCAAAAGTATTAATGTTAATGGAGTGGGAGTATTGTGTAAGTTGATGGACATATATTTTTAGGGTGCATATTCAATGTGGTTGAAAAAAAAAAACTAGGGAAAACTATATTTTTCAAAAATCCATTTTACGATACAGAGAAAAACTGAGTTTTCCATTAAGTTAGAAATGAATATATTACCTTAGAAATTAATTTGTGTTTTCGAGATATGTCCAAATTTCAAAAGTACCGTTACTCGATTTTTTAGCAGAAAACTGAGTATGCAGCTGTGTTTACCTCACCTACTTAAGTTTAAATATCATTTTTTGTTGAAATCGTTAGAGCCATTTTCGAACAAATCAAACTGGTGTGAAAATTTTTGTATGGGAAGTACCATTAATATTGAGGTTACCATGCAAAAAAAAAACGGCCCGAACTGTAAGTCCCCAAACTTTAAATCCGAAGTTTGAACGAAATCCGTTCAGCCGCTTAGGCTGTAGGCCTCGGGACATACAGACAGACGGACATAATTTTGCGACCCACTTTTTTGTGTTCGCTTATCATCGTAATATCAGAATTGATTAACATCTCGAGTTCGAAATTTTGTAACGTTCTCATTTTTAATTTCGAGGGAACCGCTCTAAAAATAAGTATGGCATTGGGGAGTACAAAACAGGCCAAAGATGTCAGCAGCCCTTGTCCGTTTTTACCAAAAAATGTTGGTAGGTACTAATAAGACTTGTTTAATAAATAAAAATCTTCCAAAGAAGAAGAAAGATCTAATGTCAAGATCCGGCAAAAGGTCCCTGACTTTGAGATTAGGCTTTGAAATAAAATAATTAAAAAATTTCCAAGTCGACAAGATCCGACAAAGCTACCCTGCATACGAGTATCTGTGCAGAGATTCCAAAAAAGCAGTTGGTATTCAAATAAAGGTCTAAGAAGGTTACTCCAGTATACATATAGGGTAGATAAAAGCAAAGCCTTGAACATGCTCTCTAAAAAAACTGTTCCATAAATGCAAAAAGATCAACTAAAGACGTCGGGACTTGACAACATGAAAAGGAAAACTCAATTTGATGCCTACAGTGTCGTTCAATACGTTTTAGTCGACACCTCAAGGTCTATAACATGCAGCGGGCCTCAAGTAGCAATGCGAAGGACTTTGCTAGCGAGCGGTGAGAACGAAGAAGATAGGTTCTTATCGCCGGACCCTTGGCTTAAAGATGGTTTGATCCCTAACTGAAAATTCGTGATTTACTTAAGGCAGACCATGAAAAATATGGTAACGCTTCTTCTTTTGGGAGTATTATACAGAACTTGTCCTCCCGGTTGGGAGTTGCTCGTTGGAGTATTTCTGCTTGCGCAATTCGCCAACTTTTTCGGAGTGTGCAGTCTGGGCGCCACAAAAGAAAAGTATTCGACGCTTTTAAGGACAGTTTCTACCAGATCTATACGAGCAATGCTCGAACCTTCTGTTAAAGTCATATTAGGCCTTTGAAACGGCAATGCAAGGTGAGCTTCTTTGCCAGGACACTTGGTAAGCAAAGCTTACATAAAATCACGTTTGCTAGTAGACTTGGGCTAATTGACTAAAGCAGGTCAGAGGTTTCTACATCTCAATTTTCATTAAGAGACATGGCTGTCATTAGACAAACAAGTCGTCAATTAAATTGGTGAGAGGACGATCTTCGCTATGCAAGAGCCAGAGCCGTTTAGGCCTGCAATATTTTATAGGATTTTTCCGAGAGCCCTTGTTTAACCTAGAACTTGCTAGTTTGACGAACAATGCAGACTAGCAAACGCAGCAAAACAAGAGATCGTTTAAGGCGATTTAAAGTTCTAAGAAGATTTGAGCTGTTGGCAAAGACGTGATAAACATCGGCTTCTCAGGAAAAATAAATAAGGGCACCAGAAGAGTCGCGAGTACATAAAACCAGTTGACATGATCAAGGAAACCTTATTTTTCACAGTCTTACTAACTTTTGGTCGAGCTTTCGGTCCGGAATAGACCACGGCCTCAACCGACAAGCCCAACCAGCTATCTCGGTCCGTTCCTAGCAAGTTACACCAAATTGGCTGAGATTTCTCTCGAATTGTGCACGTGGGTTCTTCCTCTGCTACGTTATGTGTGTGTGGACTTGAATACTTTTCAGACTCCATACTCTCTAAATTTCAGCCATTGTATCCTCAGATTTTTCACCAGATCAGCATCCCTGTATAGACCATAAAGTCCGTCGTTGAATCTTCTCCTGCACTCTCCATCGATTCAAAATCTGGACCGATCTTTCTTTCAAACCATCCCAAGAGGTTTTTATCAAAGTCCATAATGCTCCTACCTTAGCAGGGAGTGACCAGATCTTGTAAAATATCTTCTTGATGAGAGAGGTTTTTAGCTCTTAGATCCCTGATTAGCCTGAACAAACAGTGATTGACTGAGTAATTTTTCGCTTGATCTCTGAGCCGTTGTTAAATTTACAAACGGTCGGTTGAGAATATATGGCGAACTATTTCTGAAGACTCAAAAACGACGATGAAGACCATAATCCCACTGTTAAACGGAGCGGTCCATGCAATCAAAAGAAGAGAATTTCCACCCGCCTGATCGAGGATATCAAAGGTCATAACATAAGCTAAAGAGAAAAAAATTACTGGTATACTGTACCCCAACGGCTTGACGGTTTACCAGAATTCTTAGAGAGCTTGCACCAGCTCATTTCTAAGATATAGATAGATTATTTTAAGGTCTAAGTTCGTCTTTTTTGGCAGCCACCTTACATAACCTTTTGACAGACGAAGACATGACTGATGAATAGAGTCTCAGTATCGCATCATCGGATACAATATTTAATCCGCCATTTTAGGTGAACGTGGTCAACAGGTTTTTTAAAGTCATACTATCAGAGAAGTATATAGAAGACTGACCTTCGCACCAAGTTAGACGAGATTTTTCTTTGTACCGTGATGAAACCCTCGGTATGAATTGAAGACTCTGAGGGCCGGAACGTTAATTTTCACTCGCCCTACAGTCCCCAACTGTCTCAAACGTCCAGCGCGCAGTTTCTTGAAGATTTCAGTATCTCTGAACAGCTCGTAAAGGTCGTCCTTCGTCGTCGACAACTTCAAAACCTGTCAACGCAAAGAGTGCCTACCATAAATAGGTGTCTTATGAAAGACTTGACTCCCAAAAAGACCGAGGTAAGCTTAATTCCTTTCGATCAGAACTGGATTTTTTGAATTTTCCGTCCATACAGCTCGGTTCACCAAGTGACGACACACCGCAATGCGATAGTTTCACCTCATGACGACTTTTTCGCACCACTGTGCGTCACGGAATTTTTCGTGTGTCCGGAGACTCGACATCCTTGCGCCGTTCGGTCGGGGCTGTCTTTTTTGTAATTAAAATTAATTTTTCTGGCTTTTTCGTCGAAATCTCGAACCCCCGAACTCTTGCCGTTATTTTCGCTCATCCTCCCTTCATTAATCTGTCCCTTCAACGTCGATATCATGCAGCCTGTGATTACCCGCCGTCTCGCATCGCGTCAGCCTTGATCTTCTGTCACTCGCATGCATTTGTGTGTGCGGCTGTGATGCCTCAATCTGCGTAGCTGTGCTGTAAATATCTTCAAATTAATTAAAACGATCCAATTAGTAATGGAATAATTGAAATTGATTTAATATTATGAATTTCATTTCGTCCTGTGGTCGCCCAGAGCGTTGCCTCGTATACCTCGTCCTTTGCCTATACACAGTCGTGTGAATGAGAGCGTGGCGTAGAGTGTCGGTGTAGGGTGTACCCGAAAGGACATGAATGTACTATGCACACACATTTCTTCTCGTCCTTTGCTCTGGGATGATGTGCTTTATGGAGGATGTTTTCCCAATAATTTGTTTTTTTTTTCCCCTATACCTACGTCTATTTTTGCATTTCTCTTCGTCCTGGCTGCGTGCGAATGGGCATGATTGCGATTGTGTGTGTTGCCGAGAGTTCGTAGTGGACCTGACACAAGGTGATGGCGGTAAATTGAAGCAGGGCAAATCAACAGACACCCCACTTCCACTCCACCGCCCAGGCGTGCCGTTGTGTACACATCGAACTTCTTCAGCTGATTGTGTTGGCGCGCGTGTGTGCGTTCAGTCCGTCCATATGTATGGAGCAATTTATCCCTTCTTGCAATTTAATTAAATTACTGTAATTGCCCGGTGTACAAATGCGAATTGATGTGTGTGCACGAATGAATGAGGCTGTAGGGTAGGATATGGCGGAGTCGGAGTCGAGAGGACTCGGCTCTGCTGATATGGCTGGCCTTAGCATGGGATGAGCACACAGCAGCGCACGATAAGAGGATGGGGTGGCCCGATGATGATGATGACGATGATAGAGCGAATTGCTAGATGCAAAATGAAATTGCTTTTTGGCATTTCAATTATTTAATTAAAAGAATTGCACATACTTTATTGCCGGCTGATGATGATGGTGCGCGGTGGTGCTGATGGTCGGGTCATAGGTACCTACAAGACTGCGGCCAGTAACAGTAACGAACCGTGCGCCTCCCAGAAGACGTCTGTCCTGCTCCTATTTCGCTCGACGGCGCCTAGGCTCAGCAAACACAACACGCACAGATACCGTATATACGGACGGGGTTGTTTTGAGCAAACATGTGCCTATGGCCGGCCTCTCTTCACTGTTGCCGTGTGTCCTTGAATTGATTAATATTGTTCGTGTTCAATGGACAATGCATAGGCCGAAGTAGCAGTAGACACACTCTGGAAATTAGCCGGCAGCGGTTTATTGGTAGATTGCTCTCATCTGTAGCTGACATTCTTCAATTTTGATTTATTATTCAATATTGGGTGCGGTGTTCTACGTTGTGTTCACTTGCCGGAATCTTCCCCTGAATTCCCATATTAGATTTCCGCAACTGAAGTGCGCACAGATAAACGAGGGTGGCCAATATTTCAATTATGGAAATTTAATTAAAAAGAAAGGTATGTGAGTGGTTCGGTATTAGATACTGTTTTTGAAGAGATGGAGAAGATATTACAGGGTTGCACCATATTTCGTGGCAAAAAAAAATCCTCTGAGTGGGCATTTATTTGCCGCAACTTTACCTACCTCGGCGACGTCTTACTCTAAAAATGGCCTACGTTCTGTAAGAGTAAGGAAGTTGGGTAACCAACTATTCAGTTGGGTCTTGAAGACCCACTGGGACTGCAATAAACTAAAATTATTTGTTGAATATGGCAGCTTAAATTTTGCTGAGCCACATGGTTCATTGCTTGATGATATCAGTGAAGCTGTTCACGAGAGGTGGCGCAGTGGAAGCATTTGTAGGACTTTGTGTGTTTCCGATGGTCAAACCTGAGACACATCGCTCAGAAGACGGCATCCCACTGATCCTATTTTTGGATATTTTGGAGAAAAATTAAACCCTTATAAGCCTTAGGGGTCACATATACAAATTGAAGACAAATGGTTGAAATCAATAAATGCTGTTCCGCACAAGGTTCAGTTCTTGGCCCTTTTTCGTTCTTCATTAAGTTCGTTTTCGGAAAGACCCCTCATTCATGCTGAACGGGGCCTGGAGAAGTCAGACGTGGTTGAAAAGTTTTGTTGGAACTACGTCGAGTTATAATTTTCAAATGGATGCTGTGTGATCCCGGTGCGCCTTCCAAAAAATGTCATCCAATGAAGCCCCGTCTCGACCTGTCTCGGTCCGAAAATCAACTGTTACCGTGTTCAGACAAACGTCGTGTGGAACAAGACGAAGAACTAGAGTCCCTCGGCCTATCATATCACCCGAAAACATTGAGGCAGTCAGACCTTTAATTAGACCGGTAAATAAACACGTCGAAGGAAGTTATTCCTCGCAATTTGATCAATTGAACTCTGGGGACATTTGGTTCAAACAGAACGGAGCAACGGCTCACACTTCAAGGCCATCGATGGCTGTCTTAAGAGAGCAGTTCACCGACCGCCTTATCTCAATAAGGGGGCGCTTTGGACTGGGCAGCCCTCCGCGCTCCCCCGATTTGGTTCCTTGGTTTTTGGGGACCTTTTGAAAACCCGCGTTTATGTCAACCTTCTAAGAACCCTACCAGATCTGATGGCAAAAACATTCGGGTAGAAAGTGCCAACATACCCACTGCTATGCTGGGTCATAACAGACGCCAGTCAGTGCATGGAGAATGAGGGGAAAAGCTCCAATTTTGGCGCTTTTTCAATGAAAAGGGGGATAACGAGGGGAAAACTTGAAAAAATCAAAAGTCTCTTTGGAACTTAAATTGCTTAAAAGTAAAATTTAAACGCATTTCCATTACAAATAAATTTCAGAGCTTACTCAGAATAAAATAATAAATAAATAAATAGTTGGCGCAACAGGTCTGTAGAGACCCTAGGCCTAGCTTTTCACAACCATTCGTTTGTGTGAGTTTTTTTTATTTTTGGGACGAATGGAATAAAATGTGAAAGAAAAGAGCCCATCGAACATCTACGTAAGAATTTTTTGTGTATCTGAATGCATTCACTTGATGAAGTTTTTATTTATTATTTATAGGATAAGCTAACTGAACTTGTTAATAAAGACAGTTACAAAACGACTTAAGTTTTTTTTTTAATTTTTCGTATACAAATGAAGGCAAATTTCACTTAGGGTGAAAAAAGGGGAACTTTTCTAGAATTTAGGGTAAAACTATAGCCTTTGCTGAGAAAAAAAGGGGAAAACAGTCTTCACAGTCTGGGACCACTGATGGTCAAAACTCAAAACTGTGCAAAGCAAAAACATAAGAAAAAATAAAAAATCTGAAGCATAAAATGGATCTTTCTGCGTTTTGAAAAGAGGAGCTTTTGTTGCCGCGCTATATAGAACGCGATCCCTTATTCGTAAGGTTGATTTGTCGTAGTTGGAACTTTTTTCAGAGGTCGGCCTAGAAGAGCCCTACAGGCTTTGTCATACAACCATAGTACGACATGTTCGGAAGTTCCACTAGCTGATTTTTAAGGAAGCTATTGCTGAGTTTAACGATGTCGGGAATTTCTTCGCCAGTTGGTGCTATTGGATCTCCGCTCTTCGAAGATTGCGTTTCTACCCTTAGGCCTCTGTAAGGTCTATACTTTTATTGTACCATTTTCCGCTATTGCGATGCTAATGCTTCATCTGTAGAGCCCTTATTTTAAGACTTCCTTGCATAACAACAGATCCCTTCTTCTCCTACAAATAACCTACAATAGTGTGCGGTTGGCAGGTTGTCATTCTTCGCTTGATTTCTAAGGTTATGTCATTTTCAGAGGTAGACAAAGTCACAACCTACCTCAAAGTACAGCCAAATCTATATCCTTCGATGGAAATTATTTTAATTTTGGGTACAAGAAAAGTGTTTGGATAATTTTTTAGTCAAATCAGATCGGACAACGTACATGGATCAGCACTTAAAATAAATACCCGCTTTCATCTCAAAACTATTTTCGTAGAAACTAAGCGCTTTTAGCTGCCCCATCGAATTATTCAAGCGTCGATTGTCTTTGCCAAAAGGCTTACTACACACAGAGCCACATATCCTTCCGGACATCGCGTGAGCAATAGTGAAACCAAAACAATAAATAAAAACAAAAATCTCATTTCGCCCACAACACAATTAGCTGCAGTCCACCTTCATATATACAGTCATAGCCATCCACATGTGCAGCAGTCCAATAATAATACTATACCAAACGAATTGTTAATTAAAATTTGGTAAAAAGCCCCGTTCACTTTAGATGCTTCTATTGGCTTCGGCTCAATTCGTTTCGGCTCGTTAATTAACTTGGCAAGCTGCGGGCAGAATACATACGTACACCATCACAGTGCACTGGCTCTGGATGAGTAGATATGTATGTCTCTCTGCAACAGGACCGTCCGATCGACTAGCCAAACGACAAATTCGCGGCACTTTCTTCTGCTTCACGGGGCAGTGACAGTGACAGTCACAGTGTGTATTGAAACACCTATTGTGAGAGTCCCTCTAGAGAGCCCGCCTGGTCCATCGTCCATCCCTGGCTGGGCACATAATAATATAATTACACTGACGGAAGCGGAAAATGACGTAATTTACTTATGCGTACAAAACGATAGGTGAAAGAGGGAGAGAGGCGATGCGTTGTGTAGAAAAGGCAGTGCGGCAGCTGTATCGCACACAAAGCGTGTGCTAATTGCCTTGAATCGGTGTGAAAAATTACCACAGTTGCACATTTAGCTGGAAGCAGGCACAATAACATCAAACACAACGACAGTAAATTTGTTTTATGAATGGGGATAATGAGACGGAGTTTCCTTGAAGTTGTGCATATATATTCGTAGTTTGTTTTCAATTTATTTAACTGAACTGAAGGTCCCTTTATATTTGCAACAATCGTCTGAATATACTCATATCAAACTTACGTTTTTCGGACTTTGTGCGATGGTATCCTTTTTATGCTATGTTGTATCTGAAATGAGAAAGAAGAGAACATTTAGGACTGGAAGATGGTGGGTATAGGTGCTGTAAAAATAAGCAGAGATTTTTTTTAAACTCGTAGGGGTGGGTGCGAGTGCGAGGTAGGTTAAGTACGTAACTGGTTCCCGGCTTTGGTCGCTTGGGTGGTGCTGGTTAAAGTGATTCCTTGGTACGGTAAAATAAATGCTTGCAATTTGTTGATTGACCGATGCAATTTTACAGTAAAAGACCACCCTCTTAAATGCCAATATTCAAACTGCTATTTTAGGACATCAGAGCAAAAGTGGTGCAACCCACAATTTTTGTTGGTTACTGTTCTGTTGTTGCATACGTTCCTTACCAGAGACAATGCTGAGACCACCAACTCCGGCCAATTTCCCGTTACTTGCCTACAAGCTATATTTTTACGGAGTGGTCACGATTAGGTGCGCTAGTTTGTTACATAGAAATTCGTATTGAATGTCACGTAACTTTAAAAATTCATAGTCACCAACTCACTCTCAAAAAAGATGAGCCACTTCCGCTGTGGGCAAAGTTGCTGGCAGTGTTCATAGAATTGTGTCCGTTAAATTTAAAATTATTCGTTACGTGTGAATAGAATTTTTTTAAGGAATAAATGTTCATTTGCTTAAAATATTTATGAAAAATTAACAATGTAGATTGGTTGAGGGAAAATAAAAGCATTTTGAACAAATTTCCTTCATATTTAAGAAAAATTTACACACGAAATCGAAGTTGATGATATCCAAAAGCGGAAAATTCACAGCCATGTTTGTCTTAATATGTTTCTAGTATATAAAACATATATTTTAGATAGTTTTTCTAACCAAATAAATCAAATTATTCGCTTTTAACAATTTACAATATCTAACCAATGGCATTAAGTAATGCAAAAATGTGGTATTCCCGAACTCGTTCACATTTCCCCACGGATTTACTTTTGTATTTTTTGTATGTTTTTGCATGTCACACGGATTCTTTTTTGACATAAAACCGATAGGAAAACAAAATGGCGAATTTGAAAAAAAAAACTGAGGGGGCCAGCGGCAAGAGGATTGTGAGTTGGGGGCCTCAGTATGTTTTGTCTCTGTTCCTTACATTACCAACTAACACATTTAGGTATTTTATAAATTAAAAAATCTAGCAAACCTCACTGATATACCTCACAAGCACGGTTGCCACTTGCAAACAAAAATTAGCTACCAAAATTGAATAAAAAAGCTACCAAACCAATGTAAAATTTACCAAAAATCAGTTGACGTTGAAAAAACACAAAGAGAAAAAATAGCATACATATGATAGTCTTGTTGGAATTCCTTATCACCATCCTAAAACTTTTCTCTGATTTATGAACATAATATAAATAATAAAAGACGGCATTGCAGATTGCAGTGTTAAAACTTCCATTTGCTTAGTCTTCAGAGAAACTTAAAGGAAAGTGTAGGATGCACAGCAGGTTGTTTCTATAAATTGAAACACAAATTCTTAAAACATAAGAAAAAAAAAAACATAAGTCTTTCGAAATATTCAATTAGGTACATTAGGCAGGAATTTAGTCAGTCTTTAAGTAGTTAAACAACGGCTACTTTATAAAATAAAATAAATAATGACTTAACTCACAAATGTAATAGTAATAGGTATCTATTTTAAATACTTTTGCTGACCAAAAGCATGATTTTCTCAAATTATTTTATTTCATTTTTAGAATTGCTTGTTTAAACAACAAACATTTATAAAACATAAGACTTTTTAGTTCAGTAAGGAACGTAGTATACGAACTTTGTCAGTCTTTAAGCAATTAAACAACGTCAACACAACATTGTGCACAAAACCAAAGTTAACCATCTGTCAAAATAAGAAAATAAGTGCTTGCAGTAATTTTTTGAACAAAATAAATTTACATGGGTGGTGATGACGCATATGCCAATGCAATGCGTTCACTCAGAAACAGTAATACAAAATTTAAATGAATTGATATCGAGTTCGTATTTTCGGTGCTCCTACTCAAAAAGTTACGATAACCAGATAAAAATTACCAAATTACCAAAACTCAAAAAGCAAAATAAAAATTACCAAATTTGGTAAACAATTACCAAAGTGGCAACCGTGCTCACCAGTCACAAGTCACAAAAACAAAACACTCACAACGTGAGGTGAAATTGATTTTGGGATGCTTTCGAAGTCTGGAAGGAATTCTCACTAAAACAGTCAAAATTGTGATCTCCTATCGAGCAGGTCACACTCAAAATCAGCCAAAAATTCATAAAGACTGACAAAAAGTGAGGATGATGTTTTATGTGATGACACTGTTTCCATACTTCCATGCCATTCCCACATTTCCAGATTATTTAATGCGTTTATTTTGGAAAAAAAATTGATAATTCTATAAAAAAAAAACGAAGGAACGTGGGGAATTTTCATTTCTGTCAGATGTCGTTAGTATTATGTTTGCGTTTCTAACCAACATATTTCTGGTCGAAAATTCGCGTATTTTGTCTAAAACAGCATTGTTTTGAATTATTAAAAAATTGGGCTATAAATTCTCATTCAAAAAACAAGAATTTTGTGTAATTAAAATCTAACCATTGTGAGGTGAATTTGTTGTGAGGTTTGTTGTGACTTGTGAGCATTATCACAGAATACAGCACAGCAAACCTCACAAGAGCTTGTGACTTGTGACGGCAGAATCGGGCTGTAAAATAATATCCACAAAAGAAATCAAATTCAAAATAATATTCACCAAATTTAAAATACCAATTCTCTCCTAATCAAGTAGGTATAGTTTGGGGTTACACCACTTTTGCGGTGATAGACTCATTTATGGGGTACCTACTCTTTGGGAGTAAAACCTTGTTAAACCCCTTATTCAAGTCAAGGTTTTGAGGGAGCCATACAGAAGATTTTACAACCAGACAAAATCTGTCGGAGAACAACCCCTACTGATGTTAGGACACGATGGGTAACATTAATGCCTTCTCACGAAAAGTCCGTCTCGTGATTGATACTTGGGGAAAAGCCGAAAGAAAGGGGACAAACATTTGGGTAGTCTACCTAAAGCTGCGCTTATCAGCTCTCTCGACACATTCATGCTCAATCGTGTGAGCTTAGCTGATTTTTATCATGTTAGACTTGATGACAAGTACAATTTAAGAGTCAATAGCATAAAACTCACTTTTCACGGTTTTACCATATCACTGCACCTCGTCTTTTTAATATTTTACCTGTTAACCTTAGATGTGAGAGATCGAAAACGTTGTTCCTGTATGGTGTTAAAAAATCGCTATTTACGTTTAATCATTCAGCAATTGATAATTTGTTCAAACCTGTTGTCTAATTTAGTTCTTTGCTTGGTTTTCTTTTCTTATTTTTTTGTATTCCGTTTGTTCTTATTAATTATTTCTTTTTGTTTTCTAATTCTTTGCTTTGTTTTTTTTTAATATTCCCCCATCAACTGTCTATTTTTTTAACTTGTATTTGTATTGTAAGGTACATTCGCCTCTTGTCATTATGACAACTGATTGTACTCTACTATTTCATACATAAAGCTTTAGAAACATGGAATATCTCTGCACCTTGTAATTTATATCTTAATTTAGTTCTAAGCTGTTGTGATATGAAATAAAGAAATACTTAAAAAAAAAAAAATATTCCAAAAGCTGTAGAGCTTATCCCTATATTAGCCTTTCATACCTTTGAAAATGATCAAAGATGGGACTATTAATACGGAGTTTTTTTGGCTTATTTATTGACTCACGTCGATTTTTTAACAAAACTTTAAGACTCAAAACATATCTTAGAGGATGCTATCGTCAATCATGCTGTCGATGCTCACTATTAAGATCATATCATGCAAGTCTTCTCCAGCAAATTTGGCTAGCTCTAGATGACGCCATCTTGGTAAGTCAGGTTCTACATGCTTTCTCTTTGATCTTTGTTTTACAGCTTTGCTTTGACTTTATTGATGCTTGAACCTGTTTCTTATATCTGTGATTAACGAATACTTGTCAAAAGGACATAGTATGGTGTAAAACAGAATAGCACGATGTTGGTAGTACCAAGTCGCACGGTTTTCAAAGGAAATAATCACCGTAACAAACGTGCGTTAACGTAGGACTTGATGGAAACCCACGCAGTAGAAAAAGAAGGACTGCTATCTTAGAGGTACGAATTTATTTTAAATAAAACGAACACTTTTTAAAAAAGAAAATGACACCACCCAGCTGTTAAAGTGGTTTTTGCTGGAAAAAGTTTCAAGTTGAAAAACGGCCCTCTAAAATTGCTCTAACTTTTTCGTACATCGTAGTCTGACTATTGCTGGTGCCGTTGCAGTGGAACTTCGGATGCAGGAGCAAGCTCTCCTCACATAGACTGATGAAGACATGATAAATAAAGTTGCAAACTGAGATGGGATCCATCATAGACGCACCTTTTATGAGCAACCAACTGTTTTGCAAAAGAAAATCACGGTCAGCGGCCATCAGGTGGTTTAAAACATCCAACACTGACAAATTAAGCCCGGTCAGCCGAAAAAAAACATCCACGTTGATTTTGTTAACCTGACCTCAGAGACACGTTCGAGGGCAGGTGATGATGATGAAGGTGCAGAATTGCTGTGCTGTGTACCTGGACAAGTTGGCTGTGCTTGTCGAGCTAAAACGGGACAGTGCGTCATTGGAAACATTGAACGGCATCAAATGACTTCTTCAGTAGGTGCTTAAAGCAGGCCCCCAGGAACGTCGGCTCTCTCGCATCGAATCAAGAACCTTCAATAGCTTGGACGATTCCCCTATCAGACTTAAAAGATTCGTTAACAGACCCAAATGGCTTTGCTAGCTGCATTAATCATGGGCCTCCATGACTTCTGTATGAAAATTGCACATAGCCTCCCTTCCCTAACCTAACAAGCAGTGAAGACCCCATTGTACCAGCTGACTTGCAAAATTATCAGGCTTCGTAGCGGTAGGTCGACCACAAACCCTCCTAGGCCCACACCTTTTAAGCACGATCAACGGATTATGAAACTTTTAAAAGCAATCGCCCTAAATCAACTGGCGGGGACCTAATAATAATTAATCTCGACCTCCCACCGATAAAATTTACACTCACTCGTTATACACTATACTTGCGAAAGTTGAACTCCTTTCATGTTGATGACGTTCGGGCGAACAGCTTAGCTCTCTGCGGTTAAAATTTGATGAAATTAATTTCCCAATTATCATCAATTACCCATCAAACTAACCAATCCAGGCAACATTGGCGCACTGTGTGCAGGAGTCCCATCATATGCTGCTGAGCTTCACCCCAATCACCACCGCCACCACCACCACCACCACCACCATCATCGTCATCGTCATCATTATAGGTATCAAATGGGGGGCGTATCTGGGTAATGGATGAGAACACCGGACCATTAAAATCATTTTTGCGATAGCACTGTGTGTGCTGGATTCATTAAATAGCGCTGGTGGTGCCGATGCCGGGAATCAGGATCACTACTCTAGGAATACCCCCAAAATCGAATACAACCATCGTATGTGTAAGGGGTAACAAGGAGATGTGGGCGCCATGCGATCTGTTCTGTATATAGGACCACTAAATGGGACATGAACGTGAGGACGTATCCTCCTGTTCCTGTTGCGGATTGGAATAATCAAATAGGGAAATTCCTCAATTTAATTCGTTACGTTTGTGGTGTGCTGCGATGTAGATATGTGCGGGTACATCAACTCGATATCCGCCCATCCCCAGCGTCAACATAAACTTCATCGAAGCAAACTGCTGCTACTGCTAGAACGGGGATAAACTATATTATATACCCACAGCAGATCGTCTCTGCAGCTAGGATTCAATAATTTTTGCCGCCTCGTCCTCGTCCGATGAATGGCGCTTAATTGAACGTGAAAGATTATAGAGAGTGAACAGG
This sequence comes from Cheilosia variabilis, assembly GCA_951230905.1. Classification (NCBI taxonomy): domain Eukaryota; kingdom Metazoa; phylum Arthropoda; class Insecta; order Diptera; family Syrphidae; genus Cheilosia; species Cheilosia variabilis. Next base: position 20,620,579 of record OX579680.1, on the reverse strand, counting down.
GGAGGCGCGGATTAAGTGGGGGCGCATTGGATGCGATTTTCGAACAATTGATAAACTTTAATTGCTGTTTGTTGAAGCGCGGACGGCCAGCATTTCGCTGACAGTTTGACGTGCATGCAAAGGGGAAGTTTCCAACGACGGCTTTAATTAGTTGTTTTTTTTTGTGCCAGTTTCTACGGTTCAATCAACTGTTTTTTAATTTTTGCTTTTACTGCGTCTTATATGGAAAGGCATTACCCGATAAAGTAAACTGTCAGCCCCAGAGCTGGGTAATTATACGCATTATGTGCTCGGCGGCAATTGGTGTCGTTTCGAGTCAAGGTCGCTAATGTATGACTGAACTCGAAATCGATTACAGGATGAACCCTAAAAGAGTTTAAGCCTTTCTTTTATCAGCGGGACAGTGAAGAAATGCTTGAACAGAAATAGGGCTGGAAGGCCGGTCAGTGTAAAATCAGCCTGTCGATCGATAAATAATTAAATAAATAAATAAACCAACCTATTTGTATAGAAATAAAGGGGGCCTACGTGATCAGCGGGGTTAAAATTATTCGAAAAGACCTCACAAAATGAAGAGGTCTTATACAAACTGGCTTATGAAACTGGCTGTATGGCTGTATGGCTGTGAGCTCCTCGAAAAGGTGCGCTTATCGAAAGAAGCGCAATCTCATCGAAATATTGAAGGAAACCGTTCAACCTACGTGCAAGCACTGCAGATATACTCGATCAGCTCTTAGTGTCTTCTGAACGTCGTGTTGCAGCAGTTGGACCTTCAATTTCATGCAGAGCCCAGATTTCCAAATTGAGAAGCTTTCACCGGCCAATTGCATACTCTTGGGTGTTTGTCAAACCTTCACAAGAGCAGACGCGGTGGGGAAAAAGAACCTTAAAACGTGACGTAAACCACTGAGGAAGTGCTCTCGCTGGTAGTTAGTTTCTTCGATATTTAAGCCCTTTTTGTGCATCGTTGCAATGAAAGAGGACTTCCTCTTTACATGAGGAAATTCGCGTTGAGGATGCGACAGCCGAAGGAGGCAAAAATTGGGTGAGGGAGGATACGATGCTGAGTAAGCTTTGCAATATCACAAATTATCCAGGGTTGCCAGTTTGGGGCTTTCTCCTCAGGCTTATGTTTTTTTTTTTTTTTTTTGTCAACCGGGGATCCTATTTCATTTATTTTTAAAATTTATCTGAAGGAAAATATTTTTACCGCCTTGTAACACTGAACTAAGCGATTCATTCCCAATTTCATTATCACACATAAAGGGTGTCCCATAAAATAAAACGCAAAATGTAATTGTGATAGAAAATACAGATTTTTAATTAGAAAGCTTAAATTCTTTATTGATCCATAGAGTAGAAGGTTTGGGGGTTATGTATGGATAAATGGCGGAGTTAGTCTTTAGTCACGGTAGTTGATTTCGAAGATTTTTTTGAGTACTGGATTTGGCTGCTAGGGAAATGGTTGTTAGTTTGAGGGGCACTGGACGATTGATTTACGCGCTTTTTCGTTCGGGACTGTGCGGAACCGCTTGCAAAATGGTCACTTGGACCTTTTTTTAAGTTTTGTATACGGCCAAAGATGGGTTCGTTGTTCTAAGATATTCCCATATCGGTCTTGAAAAGACTGGTAACCGGTGGCTTCTTTCGGGATGTTGTTGAGTCGATTGAGTCTTCATTGTTAACACGTATTATACTGGTATGACAGATGAAGGTCTCTTTGGAATCTGACATGAAACGCTAAAACTTCAAGTCAAGTTCTAGAATACCGTAGGACAATCACCGACTTCAAATTCAAAATTTAGCAATATGCCAAATTCTAGATGTATTTTATGTGAAGGGCCCCTTTTTTTAGCTCGGGCCCCTTTTTATTCCCCTTTTAGAAACTTTCCTTTTCCTTATTATGGACCCACTTTAGAGTCGGCTCTACAATGCACTCAAGTCAGTCAGTGGTCGGATTTAGACTTAAGCTACGGTTTTAAGGTCATTTTTGGTGGCAAATTTTGACGTCACAAAAATTCGGCCATTCGGTTGTCACACGTGTGTCTTTCGTGAGAGTGCGCTACGACAGGCCGCGGGACTAAACGTTTGACAGGCGGTAACATGTAGTGACAAATTTAGGACAGGTGTTTACGTCATAATGACGTCGGCATGTCAACATTTGACACGAAAAGTGACATGTGTAATCGTAGCACACGAGCCAATCAGATAGATAACAGGGTGTCCCTTCGATCACACCCACGCTCTTCTTCTGCTGCATAGTTACAAATGGATTGGTTATGATTTAAGCAGGATTCTCTTTCCGTGGCTAAGTCAGAGCTCAATTTAGACACAAATCAGTTGTCGGTCCTATACAGGTATCAAATATAGCCCGAGAGCTTTCTGAAAGCAGGAACACACCAAAAAGCAGAAGGGGACGTAACCCACTGTTGAAAATACTTTTCTATAGATTGCTCGCTACGATTGACGAAAGTGCAAGGCCTGTTTTCAAAAGACTCAAAATATGTGCCCGACAAGCAAAGACAACAGAATTATTTTTGGTTATGTGACTTGCTTTAATCGTGACCGAGGTTTTAAGCCCTAGTATATCATTTTCGGTTATATTCGTGCGCGCGAACCCAACATTTCCCTTAGCAAGTATTTTTTACATAGAGGTCAAGCTGTTCGAAAATTCTGGGATCCGAGTTTACCCATTTACGCTCTTTTGTAAAACCAGTCGAACTTTGAGCCGGCTTCCGTTGTAATACTCTCCGGTCTGGAGAGTGCCTGGGCCGGGGCACATTCAAAAACCTAGTTATCTCAGGTCGACTAAATTGCTCTGGACTAGATGTAACCTGAACACAGGAACTAGATTGGTCAGTGACGTCACTTTTCCTACATAAATTGCACATGTGAAGTGTCAACTTTGTACTCAGTCACGACTTTCTTGACTAGATTCGTCCTCTACCCCTCCATTGACGTCAATTGAAAAACCTGGGTCGGCATTCTGTAAGGCGAAACGTTCAAACGTTTTCGTGTGCACGAAGAAATTTTCTTGTGTAACATAGGGCAAACCATTCGTGCGCACGAAAACGTTGGATCGTTTCGCCTTACAGAATCTGACCCCTGTTCATGTGACCGATCTAAGCCAATCAAAGCTAAGATACATCAAGTCAGGCAGCTGTCAGACTTACTAAAATAGATACCTGAACGGAACGTCCCGAATGACTAGGTATTTATATCCCAGTGGCTTTGGCTTTATTAAAGGTCTTCCTGCTCGTGCCAAGAAGCGTGAGTAGTTCTTTCCTCCATCACAGTGAGGCACAGAATTTTACGGAGATGCCAGAAGTTTCGTTTTTGCTGAAAGGTCAACCCCCTTGCGGGTCTTCCTCTCTTCCGCTCCAGCTCGGATTTGAGCACGTAACCTTCCAAGCTGTCACTCTACATTTAATAAGTGCAAAAGCAGCTTGCAACACGATCTCCGATACTCCTTATTTATGCCCTGTGGTTAACAACAAATCGGATTATCTCAACGCAATCGTAGAAATCACACGACTTCTCCAAAAAATGCTTGACCATTTTTGACATAAGAGAATTAAGGTCTCATATGGAAAATTCGACCAGAACTTTATTCTTCTTCCACATCCTTTTTATATACGCTGAAAATTTAAAACTCTACCCGTCAATTGATGTATACGTTATACAAATTCACATTTAAAGTCACACATTTGTGACCTCTATAATCGTTCAAAGCGGGGTTAAGCTGAGGATAACATCCAACCGATTGCTGAGCCCATCGCAATCACAATGCATTCCAAAACCATTCCACACAGAGTCAGAAATATGTATTTGACATTTTATTAATTAAAAATAACCCATAGTCATAGTGAAACTGCACCCTTGCCTGTCGCTAGAGCAAGAGCACTGACGGTCACCACTCACCCCATCTCCGGGCACATCAAGTCGTAAATAATTTCCCTTTATTATTAAAAAAGTATTCGAGTGCTCATTTTTCTCTGCACCATGCTATCGCAATTAAGGGTAAATGCTATGTAACCCAAATATTGTATACGCAACTAAAAAACCCACCTAGGCAGACACACCCCCAAATGCCACGCACCCCTTACACCCATGTGTGTACGAACGTGGCAGCGTAATTCCTTTTGATTTAGCCATTTCATTAATACGTTCAAATGCCAACCGAACGTTCGGTGTTTATCATAGTTGGTGGTGGTGGTGGTGGTGGTGGTGGTGGTGGTTGTTGTATCAGTGGGGTGCAGGCCAGGGTGGTGCACCTATTGAGTATAACACATTTCGAAGTCGTAAATTATATTTTAATGAGATATCATTTGATTTATGTTGTAATATATGCGTGAGTGTGTGTGTGTGTGTGTGTGTGTGCATTCTCCATCCACCGAACCGAAAGGCAATGCCCCCCGTCAATCCGTTTCACTGAGCTGTGCTTATTTGAACGGGCTGCTGCTCGTTTGCTTGCTTCTCGGTGTCGTTGCCGTTGTCGTCCTAGCTGTCCTCTCTCGTGCTGGGTGAATAGTATTCTAGGTCGTTTGCCGCATGTATTCACCGCGCCCCAACTCCAATTTGGCAATCAATAGAAAATAATTCAATTCCAGCTGTGACATTGAACTCTTTTTCTGACGCGCGAAATACAAAGACGAAGAAAAGGAATAATTCGACCGCCGCCGCCACCCCCAAAAAGTTTGCCAGAAGGTAAACTTTTCACTTTCCAAACGGGGTGGGGACTGGAATACTCCGCCGTCGCCTTCGTTGGGTTTGTTGTAGTCGTCGTCATCGTCGTCGTCGTCGTCATCGTCTGCGCGCTTCCTTAACCAAAGTCATATAAGTTCCACGTGGTGGTGCCAAGTAGATGTATACCCAACCACCACCAACAACAAGAGCGGCAGGGAAATGCTTAAAATTGTTTTTGGGTATAGGTAATGGAAAATTGATGGCGGTTTTCTACCCACAGGGAAATCTGATGGAGCGCGCCCCGCCATGCCTTGCCCACCAGGACTCGTGCGGACGGGGTGGATGTGGAGAAAAATGCAATTTATTTTGTGACGGCGGTTAATCGAAAACGTTTAAAAGGCGCGCACGGATACGATCGACGCGTCTCTATTTCTCTCTCTCTAAAGACAAACATTACGGGTCGCGGAACATGTGATGTGGTATACAGCAACAGCAGTGTTTAGCCGGGCGCCTGTTGTGGGTAGGGTATGGGTATCGTTTGTGGTTGGCACAATAAAAAAAATGAAAATGAAAATTATCATCCAGCACACAGTGGATAAAATGTGAAGTGGATTAGTTTTGCGATTGCTCTTTGTCGTGTTCGTGGTCATTAAGGGCGTGAGTCGAGTTAGAGAGCGCGCGGGCGTCCGACCCTCTGTGCGTCTGTGTGTGTGCATAGATTAGTGTTTCAGATATCCCTAAAAATTAATTGAAGTATAATTACAGATCGCTTAGGGGATGATTTACGTTCGTAAAATGTTTGTCCATCAATACATTTGGCATACATATGTGCGGCAGTAGCAGAGGGGCGGCGGCAACAAGAGCAATTCGTAAATATTTGATTGGGCAATTAAGCAGTGTCATTGTCACTGTAAGCTGCTGCCGACCCTATAGTGCTTCTATTTCCGATGTGGGAATTCACACACTTGCTTTTAATGAAAATGCTTTAATTCTACAAACAGGAAATGCCGTTGCTGGGGCGATACATTTAAAGACTCACTTGGGCTGTAGGACACTCCAAAAATGGTCTTAGGAAAATTTATATTTAAAGACAAATTTAAAGCGCCTTCTTCTTGAGGACTGCCAGAGCGATGGGTTTAGGATGCTGTTGAAAATACGGTTTTATTAGATGGTGCGCAACCAGTGGACATATGTGACATCCTCAAGCCCTTACCTCCGAAGCTAGCAGTTTGTCGATTTAAGCGGTTGTATGGAAGTTCAAAAAGATTATAACCTCGATGATATAGGCTCATTACAATAAACTAGCTTCTGTCGCATTTTCTCTGCTGGGTCCTTAGACCCTATCCTGGACCTTAATATGGGGGCTATTTTTTAAGAGTATAGGTACCTGGCACCCGCATACAAAGTGGAAAACATCAGGCTTGTTCTTAAGCTTATTTTAACTGTGATTTCTTAAGCCTCTCGTGAGTACAAGCACAGTTAGGTTTTAAATAAAATTTCATTCGATGAGGGCCGCTTTTGGCTGTACGGAAAGTCGGTTTTAAATATTATTAAATCAGTTCTTAAAAAGGAAACCCATTCATCAACTCTTTCTGTTGAATTTATCAATACAGTTCGTTGAGTTAATGAATTAAGTTTGCTTCCCAAGACTTAAGAGAACGTTGCCGATTTGGTTATAGCACATCAAATCGGCAACGTTGTCCTACTTTCTATCCATTTCTACCTCCGATAGAGTCCGCAATTTATTGGAAACTGATTCTCCAGGAAGGTAGCTTCCTCTATATATAAAGCGTTATTCTCCAAGAAGGTCATAAGTTTGTCATTCTTAATGCTAAAACCAACGACTTTGGCCTCCTTTTTAAGGTTCCGTACCCAAGGGGAAAAAACGGAACCTTATTAGTTTGTTTGTTAGTTTTGTCCGAGCCCACTAGACCAATTTTTTTTTAACTTTCTCTACTTGATGAAGCCTGGAGATTTAGTTTACGTCGTCAGCGGCAAAGCCTAAAATATCCGGAACATTGGAGAGCGGCGAATAAGAGCCCATAATGAAACTGATCCACATTTGTACTAGGTAGGTACTAATAAGAAGCTGGAAATTGTGCTCCTGGCAAAGTTGGCGAACTACTCAGAAAACTCTGTACATAAGTTTCAGATAAGTCAGGAATATTGACTTGTGGAAGCTACCCGCCTCATGGAAAAAGAAATATAAACAAGACAGGTTTGAATGGGTTGAAGGCAGTAACATACCAAGTTGGGAACACTCAAAATATCCAAAGATTCTCAATAAGATTCATATACAGCGAAGCAAGACGACGTTAGGAGGAACCTCTTCAACTCTAAGAAAGGCGAAAGCCACCATACCTACTCGCACTTGACTCAGGTTGGCGCAATCAGTATTGGGGTGGACACCTTCGGGAGGCAGAGTTTACAAGGTATAAGCTTGTCTACTCGCACTTGACTCAGGTTGGCGCGATCAGTATTGGGGTGGACACCTTCGGGAGGCAGAGTTTACAAGGTATAAGCTTGTCGTAAAGTCGACTCTAGAATAGGTGGTCTGCCTTATGGCAGCCTTAGAAAGCGACAAGCCTACAGCAGCAGTCCTAAAAAATCTGTAAAACCTGTTGTTTTAAAAAAAACTGTCCTTGGTCGATGTTGCATCCTTGATCCATGGTAGGTAGGTAGAAGGGTGCCCTTGCGGCAGTTGCCACAGCTTCACCTAGACCATCAATTCCACTCCTGCTGTCAGTTGGTTGGTTCCACTCTTAAACTGTTGGCCATAGAATAAGAAGAATCTCCCAATGCACGTACAACCAGAGGGCGCCAGGCATATTCTAATGGAGGACTTGTTTTTGGAAATCTTCCCTACACGATTTCGCTGGAGGATTTCACATCTTTGGTCGCCTTTTGGTCTTGGTTTGGCCTTCGGTTGGGAGCCTTTTGGTACCCACTTTTACAGGGAGCAATCAAATCATAGGCACGAAAATCCGTTCTAAACATCTTGGGAAAAATCACAGCTGAAACCGTTTCGGTTCAATGAGAGCAAGCCCCTTTGTGAAATACTTAAATACGCATCACTAAAACCAGTGAAAGTGTATTCCAAGGCACCAATAATGCCCACCTTTCTCATTCCTTAATCCAAATATTACCATCAAATGTAGCGGAAAAGAATCGTTCCGCACACCATTGCCAGGCACTCTCCTCTCGATTTACATTTTAGCGGCGTGCAGCGGTTCCCACATCAAAACCCCAAACAGAGTCCAGGACTTTGTGTGTCCTTCTATATTTCCAAGCTAAAAGCATTTCTTTGAAGTAAATCCCAGCTCTAGGCGCACGAGCAACTAAATAGGACACAAACAAAAATTTATAACCGAGATCCATGAATGAAATGTCGTCCTCAATATCCCCATCCATCCGTCATCGTTTTTTTTTTTTTTTTTCTTTTTTTAGAAAGCCCGCGTAAACACTAAAAGGCGAGATGACAGACAAGAAACCAAAAGTAGAAGACACCGAAAGGGATCCTTGCGCTCCTTTTAAATCCCAGAATCAGACACAACAATGAACAAGATGCTGGTTGTGCAGCTTGCAGGCCAGGGTGGAACTATACTACCCTCTGCTTTCGCTTAAAACCACAACGCACACACAAGTTACTCGTGTTGTACGAGTAGATACACTACAGTTGTCAGGCTCATTGCAATGTCATGCAGTGTGCGGATTGTATACAAGCGAAATATCTTGTATCTATGCAAAAATGTTCTCACTTTCTGAGCGCTACTTCCACTTCCTACTTTGTTGGGGAGCATCAGTTGATGTTTGCTCCGTTTACAAACAGAGCCAGTGAGCCAGCCAGCAGTGCCTGGCAATGGAAGTGGGAGCAAATCTATTGGAAAAAGGAGGAAGAAAAAAGAAAATAAAAATTTACTACGCCATGCCATTGTGTCGCAGAGTAAACGTACGCCATGTGATGCAGAGAAGATAACAATTTTTATGAGGAAAACGACGATGAAGATGGGCATTGGGGTCTGGGGTGCGGGAGGGTGCCAAGATGAAACCAACCTCACCTAATGCTCTGTGGGAACTCTGCCACCTGTTGTCTTTGTTGCGCGTTCGGCTCCCGAGATTATAATGCTTGCATTTAAAAAGGAATTATAAGCATTGAAAATGTGTTTTCCTGGTTTATTTTTATTTTCTTTTGGTGTAGGCAAGGATTTTCCACAGATATAGAGACGAGAACGAGACCATTGACAACTGAGAGAACTGAGCCGTTGCCGCTGTGGTGATGGAATACTGGTACAAGTACGTAAAGCGTGTTGTTTTTTTATTGCTGTTATCGAGAAATGAATGAATTTCCACTGTGACGGGATGTAGGGGGTCCTCGATGTAACTGAGTGGTTAGTGTCTCAAATCGGCTATAAGAGGTTTTAATTTCGGACAAGGTGATTAGCATTGAACTGTCATCTTGAGATTTGTTGAAATACAGCAGAGAATTGGTTTTGGGGTGTCGTTTGCTTTACTTAGAGCCGCACTTAGTTGATAAGGCCGGAATTTGTGTGCAATGAAAGGAGTGGTTCACAGCGGAGGTTTTAAGGGGAACTTTTGCAGCCCCAAATGCCTCCAGTCTACGGGATGCCGACTTAGACTCGACCAACTATCGATAGCAGTCAAAGGACGGATGCGGATAATTACCAAGCAACAACACCCAACGGAGGATGTTCAAAAAAAACTTGAACCTGGCCTCCGCAGCAATTTTTAAAAATACACCAAATGTGGCTGTGTTTATGTTCAAATTTGTTTTTGTGACGACAGAGGAAATCGAAAAAGTGGGTCTCGCAATTCTCTGAGGACGCACTTGCAATGAACGAGGACATAAAGCCTCCTTAGCTACTCACGGCTACTGTCGGCAGAGAACGCAGGACCTCGCTTAATTTCTCTGTAATAATATGAAAAGGGTGGGCCATCTAGTGGTTTCTTTTTAAATCATAGGCGAAATCTTGCCAGAAAGCCAGTATCATACCTCCGCGGAACGAAATGAGCCGCTTTACGCTTGAACAACGTTGGGAAAAATTGAAAACTTATTTCCACAGTGAGTGCTATGTAGCCCAAACAGTGAGTTTTTTGCGCCTGCTGTACGCAAGTTTGTGCAAAAAGTTCGTGAGACTGGTATGCTAGTGGACAAGATTCGTGGTGCCCGTTAATGTCGAGAAGCCAATGCATCCACTCTATAAAGTGACAGTTTGGTGCGGATTGTGGAGTGGTGGCGTTATTGGAACATTTTTGTTCGAAAATGAGGCTGGGAACAACACTTCGGTCCATTTTAACCGACTTTTTTTTTTACTGAAATTGAAGGCTTCGATTTGGACGACCTCCGGTGTTCATGCAGGATAGCGCGCTATGCCACACAGCCCATGCCATAATAGATCTTTTGCGGACCAAATTCCCAAATCGTATGTTATCAGCCGTCTTGGGGATGTCAATTGGAGCTGCGATTTGACCCCTTTGGATTTTTTTTTCTGGGGAACCGTGAAGGACCGATGTTATGCCAACAATCCGGAAACGATTCAAGCACTTAAGGCCAATATCATCCAAGCAATCCGTGAGCTACAGCCCGAAACCATCAACAAGGTCTTGGAAAATTTGAGGCACAAAAAAAATAATTTTGTGCATTTTATTGAATTTTTTAAAATAAACTTGTATTTGGCCCACCCTGTATTACCAGCATTCTGTGCAGTGGCAACACAGCCAACGTTCGCCATTAGAAGTGCTGCCGCCGATGAGCTGGGTATCACTAGGCGACCGCAATGAAGCCCTGGCTCAATGAGGGTGCCGACTGCGTCAGAATATATCCGAGGATGAAGCCTATGCAACAATGCTGCAGTGGTAAGTATGTGGGCCCCACAAGGGAGGAGATTCTCTGAACTGCGCCAACTACAGCGAAATAAGACGCTTCAATGTCGCGGATTCCAAGGGAAGACTTTTGGGACCCAAAGTCCTTAAATTTTTCTGGTGCGCCCCATTTCTACAGATATGCCACGGCTGTCATTCAGCTGATGAAACAAACGACTTGATTTGTCCTCAAAAATTGCAAGGGCAACTATCTACACCCAAATGCCGAATGAGACCCCACTCTCTCATGCCCCTTCTCAATCTAGGCCGACCTAACTAACTTTAAGGCGAGGGCAATAGTTGCATTTTGGCACCGGCACCGCATACAAAGCTACTCCCTCTAAAGCTAGAGCCTCATCTACCTACGTATGGTACACTGAAATTAAAATACCAGGTAATGTTGACAAAATTCGATTCTAAAATTTCAACAAAATAGTTTTGTTGAACTGAAAAAAAAATTGTTGTAATGATAAAAGAAATCTATCAATAAAACTCGAGTTTTATCAATTTGAATGATATTTTGTCAAATGGATTTACTACAAAACGACTTTGTAAACAAAACAAAATGTTCAGTTATTTCGCATCAATTGAACAATTTTATTGTTGAATTAACAAAGTTTTTGTTATATCCATTAAAACAGAAATTGACAAAACTTATGCAAAATGTTTGTTAGCCAAACAAAATACAGATTTTGAATACTAAAGGGTGATTTTTTAAGAGGTTTAGAACTTTTTTAAAAAAAAAAACACAAAAAATTCGAAAAAATGAATGAAATATTTATTTGAATCGATAGTTTGAACCTTGCAATTTAATGTTTAAAGATAATTTCATGCAAATGTTGACCGCGGCTGCGTCTCAGGTAGCCCATCCGCTGAGTCCAATTTTGGCATACTCTTTCACACATATCGGCCGGTATCTCACGAATGAATGCATGGATGTTGGCTTCCAGTGCGTCAATCGAAGCGGGCTTGTCCCTATACACATTAGCCTTGGCATACCCCCACAAAAAATAATCTAATGGTGTCAAATCGCACGATCTAGGCGGCCAATTGACCGGCCCGAAACGTGAAATTAACTGTTCACCAAACTCGCCTCGCAATTGCGCCATTGTTTCGCGTGCTGTGTGGCATGTGGCACCGTCTTGTTGAAACCACATATCATGCAAGTCAAGAACTTCCATTTCGGGCAAAAAAAAGTTTGTTATCATCGCTCGGTAGCGTTCACCATTGACAGTAACGCTGCGATTCGCATCATCTTTGAAGAAATTTTTTTTTTTTTTTTTTTATTATTCTTTATTCTCAATCCATTAATCCAGTTTAATTTATAATAACAATTCTTATAAAATATCTAAATACAGAGAATAGTTAGTGACATTCTTATTTATTGAATAAATAGAGGGGAATGTCACTTCAAAATTTTATAATGTGGGGTGAACATATGTAAGTATGTACATTAAGTACTTTAACAATTCAAATATAAGAAAAGAGATAAAAAGAAAAACAATAAACAATGAGAACAAATGCAAAGGTGTATATATTATAAATAAAAGCATAAAAGCATACATAAATTCATGAAATACAATATAAATCAAATAATGAAGCGCAGTAAAATATTAATTTCATTGTGATTGAAAGAAAGAAGCCAGGATTTTACTTTTTTTAAAAATACAGAGACAGTTCTAATGGTACGTATATATTCGGGAAGACTATTAAATAATTTGCAAGAGGTAATAAAATAAAAATTTCTCAAGCTTGAAGTGCGAAAAGGAGGAACACAAACGCCAGTACCAGTGTTGCTTCGTAGATTATAGGTGTCAGTTATAGGGCTACGCATATAGCCACCTCTTATAAAAAATATTTTGAGGACTTTGAAAAAGTATAAATGACGTACAGGCAGGATATTCATGCTTCTAAATAAGTCTATAGAGTGTGTTAGGCGAGCGGATTTACATACTCTTCTTATTGCACATTTCTGTAAGACAGTCAGCTGATGGAGTAGATAGAGGTATGTACCTCCCCAGGTGCTAATTCCATACTGCAGTCTGGAGTGGAAGATCCCAAAGTAAATTGTTTTTAGGGTCTGGGAAGAGCAGTATTTCCTAAGACGGTAAAAGACGCGTAAAGCAGATCTCAAATACTTTTTTAAGATTGAAATATGTTCGCACCAACTTAAATTTCGGTCAATAACTACACCTAGATATTTATAGTTCTCAACTATTCCTATCTTAAAGCAATTTGGGCTGCAGTTGATACTTTCATCATACAGAGCATAGGGACTTCGCGTAGCACAGACGCAGTGTAACAAGCTATGTCTACAACAAGTCGACGTATGAAATGTAATGTCAAATTCCGGAGATTCTTTAGCGGTAAGGCTGAAATACATTAATTTAGTCTTATTGCTTACTGAAAGCTTGTGCTTGGCAAACCAGAGTCTAAGCAAGTGGACATCATAATTAATGTCAGCAACTAAATTTAAGGGGTTTGCTGATTCATATGCAAATGCAAAATCGTCAGCAAAAGCCTTTACTTTACCAATGAATGGGAGAGCGAAAATAGAGTTGACATAAATTAAAAATAAAATGGGACCGAGGACAGATCCTTGGGGTACACCTTGATTGATTATCTTCGAGCCACTTAACTTATCACCGATTTTTACCTTTTGTGTTCTGTTCTTTAGATAAGAAGCGAACCAATCTAAAATAAAGCCGCGAAAACCCACACTTTCTAATTTGTATAAAAGAGTGCTGTGGTCAACCATGTCGAAAGCTTTTGTAATATCTACAAAGAGTCCGGCGCTACATTTTTTAGCATCAAGTCCTTTGTAAATAAATGTACAAAAGTCTAGGAGAGCGTCTTCCGTAGAATGGCTTTCTCTAAATCCAAATTGATTTTCGCTGAAGAAGCTAATTTTGTTAAGATATTTCAGAACTCTGCTTTTAACAGTTTTCTCAAATATTTTAGATATTGTAGAAAGTAAGGAGATCGGTCTATAATCGCTTTTTTCTTTCTTGTTGCCCTTTTTGAAAATGGGTATTACAATGGCTGATTTTAATAAATCAGGAAAATTACCTGAGAAGATACTCAAATTAAAAATATGAGCCAAAATATCAACCACATTGAGAGCTATTTTTTTTATGACAATGTTGGAAATGCCATCAAAACCACAAGAGGTCGAATTTTTGAGGGAATTTATTGTTTTTAGCAGTTCAAACCCTGTAATGGGTTCAAAGAAGAAACTGCTCCTTACAGTGATGCGGTCTCCAAGACAAAATGCAGAGCAACTGTTGCAGAGCTTTGGAACGTCTGTGGGGAAGGAAATTGTACCCACTGAGGCAAAGTAGTCATTAAACTCGTTAGCAACTGCTGTGAGATCTGTAACTTCAACATTCCCATTATTAAGAATAATAGTTTCGCTATTATGTTGAGTTTTGCGATTCATTAAGCTGTTTACAACTTCCCATTCTTTTTTAAGATTACCTTGTGCGTTTCTCATACTGCTCTGGTAGAAACTATCGCGACAGACTATAATTTCGTTATTAATTTTTTTGCACAAAAGAGTGTATCGATTTTTTAAAACAGTATTAAGTGGGTGCTTGTAGCATTTATTACGCAGCTTCTGTTTGAGTTTGATTTTTTTAAGGAGAGAATCGTTCATCCAGGGTTTAAGTCTAATTTCAGATATTCTTCGCACACTGGTAAGGCTAGAGATATCAATGTGCTTCATTAGAATATTAAGAAATAGTTCGTACACCTGAGAAGCATTTATAGCAGTATGGATTGCATCCCAACTTTCATGCAGCAGCTTATCATTTAATTGTCTGTAGTTGATTTTAGTAACCTTGTGGGGGGCGGTGTCAACAGACTTTTTGTCGTTTAGGTTACATAAGATTAAGCCAGTCAAACAGTGATCAGTAATTTGCAGATCTAAGTTAACACCCACGCATAGATTATTAACCATTTTCATAAATCGGCCAAACACATGATCAAGACAAGTGTTAGCAATCGGTCTTGTAGGTTCATTAATAAACGAGGTTAAACCATGCTCCGCCATTAAGGATCCATATGTATCAACTGTAAGGTTGCAACTTAAAATATCTACGTTGAAATCTCCGAGTATAATAAGGTTTGCCCCTTTTTCATTACACAAAAACACAGTAAACTCTTGTAAGAAGAATTGAAGAGACACATTCTGAAGCCTATACACACAAATAATATGAAAATCCTCCCTGCAGATATCAAAGGAGATCTTAATGATATCAGCACTATTCAAACTATAAGAGACAACCTGGAAATCATACGAATCACGCACATACGAATCACGAACAAATACTCCTACACCTCCCGCAGAATACGTATCATTAGTATTTGCAAAAAATTCGTAACTAGGAATTTTGTAGTCTTCTTTTTCACACGAATAAATCCATATCTCGGACAAAAAAATAAAATCAGGCAGATTCACAAAGCCTTGAATATTACAAAGTAACAAATCAAAATTTTTACGCATGCTTCTAATATTTTGATGCACAATGAAAACAGGTTTTTTATTCTCAGAACTAGAATAGAATATACTATCGTAGGCACTTCTAATGGTTTTACTGGTAGTGTCGTCGTATATGAGATCAAAGCTATTATTCATAATGTTAGTTTGCAATTGCTGTTAAATCATCAAAAGATCTTATAACGACGACATTACCATTATCAACCTTTCTCATTAGAATTTGAGATCTGCTAAACCATAAGTATTTATAATTTTTTTCTACTTTAACTTTTTTTGCTGCCATAAACAAAGCCCTAGTGTATTTAGTAAAATAATGATTAATAAATATACTTTTTTTGTTTCGATCACCAAATAACGAAGTGTTGAGGTTTTTCTTCGCATCGTTTTTGCTTCTCATAATCTTCTGCTTGGCATCAGTAGACGATAGATGAACGCATAGAATATTTCTTGACGTCACATTAGGATTCGAAGAAGCATTTTTATTGATAATGCGTTTAACGTAACAATTCTGAATGTCATTCGCGGAGAAAGAAATATTCAAAGCGGCACTAAAAATTGTTTGCGCACTCTCTACAGCATTTTCGTTATTAATGTCAGGCACACCAACATTTTCAATTGCGCTCTCCATCTGCTTCTGTTCTCTCCAGTTCAGTTTGTTTTCTAAGCTCGTGACCCTCGATCTCAGTTTGGCATTGTCTTCTTCCAGCTTCTTTACTGTGTGCATGAAGTCAATGTTGATTTTTTTTAGAATTAAAATCTCTTCATAGAGCAGCTGAAGGGTTATTGAACTGCTGCTACCGCTAGATTGTTGTGTCAGTTCCACTCCAATGGTACTTGCACTTGTATCCTCCAGCTGTTTGGTAGTTGACGCCGTTCCACTCATTGGTGGCGTATTTGTTGTTGGATTACGCACTGGTTTTGATTGGAGTTTTGTTGTTACCACGGTTTTATGCTGCTGTTTTGGTTGTGTTGATACAGCTGTTTGACTAGGCAAACCCACAGGTTGTTGTTGTAGTGACTTTCGTCGCAGAGCAGCACATTTGTCACAGCGAAAAGGTTTGTTGTTCAAGTTCATGTATTCAAAATCAGATTCTTCTAAATTAACGCAAGCACAATGAAAGAAACACTTGCAGTCAGTACAATCTATTTTGTAAGGATCACTTCGATCAATTTTTTCCTTGCAATTTATACAGTTCATAGTGAATATTTAAATATTGATTGAATTTGAGAACTTAATGAAATACAAAGCGCGCACCCCACGACACTATTGAAAACACGTCCGCTCTCGTCCGCTCTCGTCGGAATTTTTGGCCCAATAATGCCGCCGGCCCATAAACCGCACCAAACAGTGGCTTTTTCGGGATGCATTGGTAGCTGTTGCAATGCTTCTGGCTGATCTTCACTCCAAATTCGGCAATTTTAACAAAGGCCTAACTGCTGGGAACGGCGCCGAATCGACATTTCGCGGTCTTCTGTCACAGTAGCTGATACGGCCGCAATATTTTCTTCACTACGCACAGTACGTAAACGTGTTGGTGGTTTAATGTCCAACAAAGTAAATTTGGTGCGAAATTTGGTCACAATCTTCCGAATAGACTGCTCAGAAGGTCGAGAATGCCGATCATAAAATGGAAGCAGCGCGCGATGAACATTTCGAACCGAGCACGAATTTTGATAGTAAAATTCAATAATTTGCAAGCGTTGTTCATTTGTAAGACGATCCATGGTTAAATTGCAAACCAAACTGAAGCTGTTTGACAGTGACACAAGGTACTAAACACACGTCAGCTGTCAAAACCAGTGTTGCCAAAACCAAACCAGCTAAAAAATCACCCTTTACAAACATTCTGTTGAAATGAACATTTTTGCTCGCAGATTTCATATAAATTTTGTTGAATTAATTAAGAAAAAAATGCAATTTAAACGGGGTAATCCTTTCAATGCAATGCTTTCGATGGCGGCATTTATTATTTGACACCCGAAGTAAAGTAGTTTGTTAATGTGCTGAAAAATTACCTAGAAAAGTGAGTACAAAATTCTAAAAGTAAATAAATCCGACTATGGATGACGACAGGAAAAGTGGAAAACATGTAAACGACCCTTTAGATATAAATTGGTAAGAATTGCAATTTGGTAATATGGGACTGTTTAATATGCATTTCATTATCTTAAATTATGTATGTAGATCAAAATTGACCTCAACGCTTTGTTCCCGGATTCTTTAACCGAAGCCGCAACTTCAAATAATTTTGGTAAATTTAACAAAACAATTTCATACGCACAAATAAACAAATTTTGTTACCATAACAACTTTTTAACTTTCTCCATTACGTAGTAAGAGAAAGATATTGCATTCGTACAAAATTTCGAACTCGAGATGTTAATCAATTCTGACATTACGATGATAGACAAACTCAAAAAAGTGGGTCGCAAAATTCTGACCGTCTGTCCGTCTGTCTGTCTTCCTGTGTGTCCCTAAGCGGCTGAAGGGATTTCGTTCAAACTTCGGATTTAAAGTTTGGGGGCTTACAGTTCGGGGACGTTTATTTTTTTGCATGGTAACCTCAATATTAATGGTACTTCCCATACAAAATATTCATACCAGTTTGATTTCTTCGAAAACGGCTCTAACGATTTCAACAAAAATTGATATTTTAGCTTAAGTAGGTGAGGTAAACATAACTGCATACTCAGTTTTCCGCTAAGAAATCGAGTTACGGTACTTTTAAAATTTGGATATATCTCGAAAACGGTCCATACGATTGTAACAAAAATTCATTTCTAAGGTAATATGGTCATTTCTAACTTAGTGAAAATCTCAGTTTTTCTCTGTATTATCGTAAAATGGATTTTTGAAAAAAGCCATTTTTGAAAAATATAGTTTTCCCTAGTTTACCTCAGAACGGCATGATTTGGACCTAAATGCAAACTTAGAGTTAAATTTATGTTTTCAAAATTATTGCTCACTTTGAAACTGCTCATATCTCGAAAACCCCATTTTCGATTTCGATAAAACCCTAAAAACCAAGTAATGCTTACATCCCGAACAATAACTTGTTTTTTTTTTTATTCATATTGAACTTGCACCATAAAAATAAATCTAACAATTCTTTTGCACCAACAATTTTAACTAACGAGAAAGTTACGTTCGACCCAGTCGTGCACTTTATTTGTTATTACAACAACGCTTTAAGACAAGAAAACACTTATTAAAATTTTGCCAATTTGATAGAAACATTTTGGTGGACGTATGTTAACAAAAGAAATTGATGAATCAAGCCTCATTTTTATCACATATACCAGGGTTTTATTTTCAGTGTAGGACGCACAAACTTTGCCAAACGGAGCTCATTTCCGCAAGCCTATTCGATCACAAGTGTAAGGTCTCATTTCCATCCAAAATCGAATGCTAATTCCAAACTGATTAATTCTCACACAAAAATAGTTTACCTCCTGCAACAGGTGTTTCCTGTGCATGATGAAACCCTCATTCTAATTAGGAAATACTTGTGTAGTTGCATCCGATCAACTGAATAGACGCGCGATTCAAGTTGAGAGTGAGACGTAAGCCACTGTCAGCATTGTGGCCGCATTTTTCGCCTCAACTAATGCAAAAATAATCACCGCACAAGGAATTGCAACAGACCATCTGAGTAAGGTTGGAAAAGGCACTCGCAAAAATAGGAGTGGGCGATCGAAGTACCTGCACTCGTGTGCGTTCGATTTCGATCGACGAAAAAAAGAACCAACTCCCATGTAACAATGGACGATATCTGTCCCTCCCGTAGCCCGTTTTATTTTTTTTTTCTCGATTGGTACACATGCAAAACACGTTCAATTTGCAATTAAATAATTTTCCAGTGGCATTGGCTCGAATTCGGTCGATTGTTTGCCGCATCCGCCTTGCCTGCCGGTCTACTATACCATCGAGGCAATAAATTGCCCGTCAGCGAATTGCAGCGAAAATCTAACAAAAGATATTTAGATATCTCTAGCCCGGCAATTATGTTGTGTTGCCAAACTATGCTAAATATACGAGATGGTGATAGATACGCCGCCAGATACTGTGTCTATACACAGACCAAGCTGAATGAACTAAGGATGTTTGCTTCGCTGGTTTTCCGTATAAATATGTGTGAGAGACGTTTGTGGGAACAGTGGCCGCCGCCGCGTAATAGTCGTTGCGAACCCTTTTTTTTTGCTGCGGTGTGCTGCCTTCAAAAACCAACCGACCTACTATGCCAGAGTGCTAACATCATCATCAGCACTGAATGGCATCCATTCACATCTCTCGCTCTCTCTCTCTGTTCCTCGTCGTGCACACATCATATAACATTTGCGGATCATAAATTTTGTCTTGTGGAAATCATTTGCACTTTTCCTGTTTTTTTTTTTTTTTTGTTGAAAAGTTTTTCTCGTTTCTTTGTTTGGCCGAGAAATTTCAGTGTGATTATTGAGACGATAATTGCCATGAATCCGAAAGTATTGACATTATCGTGTAAGAGATTGTGGAGAATAGGGCGTGTTCGAGAATCTAGAGCTTCAGCAAAATCTATGGATGCTGTTTGCGGTTTTGGGGGACAACTGAGCTGGAGCGCAGACAAATGTGAAAAGGGGGACAGGACATACTGCATGAGAAAACAGGAGAAATAGTCAAATTTTTTACGGAAAATAAATTATTATGATACCGAGCTGGAGGACAGTCTGACGTTAGATACATTTGCATATGTACTGTACATAGGGACGTACTTTTGTGCGTTGGGAAAACAAAGATCCGCCCGCCTCTGTGGCTTTGTTTTCCTGGGGTCATAAAAATTTACGATATGTAACAAACTTTGCTTTTTTTTTTACCAAGCATGGTTGGGGTTTTTCTTTTTAAGTCGGACTGTGTTCTTTTGTTACAGGGTTAAGGCGGTTTCATTAGGTAGAACTTTAAATTTAAAGAGTTTAAAAGGAGACTTCTAGCAAATTTCTCAACTCCACAGGCTGGTTTTGAGTTTCCATTAAATAGGCACTTATAAATATCGTGAATTGTGGGCCCAAAGCGGCGTTCAGGCGCGAGTTGTGTTTTTTTTTTGACAGGAAGCCGGAATAAGATTCGCACATACATCAAGCAACGACCAACGACCGACTAAAAATTTGGCAGTTTTTTTCAAAAAGAAGTAAGCCTCTCACACCGGATTCAAGAAAAATTTTGCGGTGTACCTTTTAATAGAATGAGAAGCGAAAGTCTTTGAGCTCAGACTTATACGGGCCCCCAAATGTAGTAAGCAGTTTAGAGTTCCCTTTTAAGAACAAAACTTCTGTTTGACGCCGACACGCTTGACTGATATATTATTTTACGGGAGGCAGTTGGTAGCTTCAAGCCACCAGGTGCTTCTGAGACTCACCCACCAAGCTCCCAAGAGGGCGGTGTTTGACAAATATTGACAAATGCTTCTGAGTCTTAAGAGAATCTTTCCTACTGACTTGCAACTAGCTTATATAGTGACCGCTTGGCAATAAGCGAAGCTGTTGTTCTTTTATACCAAAGTTTGAAAGGGAAGACTCCCTAGCCAACAATTTTTGGCCCATCAGTCTAACCTTCGTCTGCTTTAATGTAGCGACTGGAGGAGCTGCATATAGCCCTGCGAAGCAAACTTTTCTGTAAAATCAAGATGCACGTAAAGAGTGCTTGCTTTTTAAATTGGTAACACTTTTTTCAGTGACCATTAATTTAACAGCTGTTATGGTAAAT
Organism: Cheilosia variabilis; assembly: GCA_951230905.1. Taxonomy (NCBI): domain Eukaryota; kingdom Metazoa; phylum Arthropoda; class Insecta; order Diptera; family Syrphidae; genus Cheilosia; species Cheilosia variabilis. Next base: position 20,599,778 of record OX579680.1, on the reverse strand, counting down.
TTAAAATTTTTTTTTTTGATTAGCATTAAATGCCTCCAACGCTTCACTCTTAGATCCAGCTGGTTCAACAGGTAGTTTTGATCCTGTGGTATCACAATGGGCCTACTCTGGCCTAAGTGAGGCTGCACTTGGTGTGGCCTGCCGCCTGAACCTAACCTAACCTATGGTAAATTTGATTTGCAATTTCAGCACAAGTCTGACTTACTATGCACAGCCGCTGCTGCTCGAAGGACTTGTTAAAAATAGGGCTGAAAGGTTGCGCTTTGTTTGACTTAACCTCGGCCCCTTTATAAAGAACGGGTCGATGTTGAAATGGATTAAAACAAGCTGTGGGTGCGGTATTAACGAAACTTTTTTTTGCATATGAAAAGCCCATGTATGCCATTATGCAGTCTAACATCGTTCAACTCTCCGATTCTCACGCTGGCATTGGCTATATGTTGGAGTTTCGGGCGATGGCCTCTTATTGGCATCATGCGACTTGAGGGAAGAAAAAGGTTAAGCGGGGTCAATCGCGGGGGGCAATTCACATCACCTCTACAAGAGGAAAACATTCCCTTGAATCGTTCATGTAGAATGTATATCGTGGCGTCTGCTGACCTGTGTGTCGCGTAGCCCCCTCCTGCTTCTACCTCCATATCGTTCGATTTAGGCCAAAATCGGTTAGCATCATTCTCAAAGCATGGCTATTTTCAAAAGAGTGCGCCCTAATGATGCTGCCGGCCCAAAGTCCACACCAAGCAGTAACTTTTTGTGGATGCACTTCTGCTTGGTGGGCCTCGTGTGCTTGTTAATATACCCATTCACCCAAAAAAGCGCCTCATCGCTAAAGATGACTTTCGTCCAAAATTGGGGTCCTCTTCCAACCGCTTCGAAGCCCCGTCAGCTAACAAAGGGCACTGTCTATGGTCTTTAACTTTGGGTCAGTTGCAATATTTTGGCCAATTTAGGAAAGGCAAACAGCTTTTTCATTGTTCGATGTGGCTGCGCGTCCCTAAGGAGACTACAAGGCGACGTACAGATGCAGTTGTCACGGATAATGCTCTTAGAAGGTATTTTCAAAGCACCACCACAGATAGGGACGGCTATCGGTCACTATCTGCTGTCGTCGATGTGGCACAGCTCAAAAACTCACATTTGATATGCAGAATCTTTAAACGCCACAAAGGTCAGCCTTCTCACATGTAGTGGCGGTTTAGCCACGTAGCAAGAGTAGCAAATGCCAACGGCCCCGCGCACTTGCGGGCCCTGCACCACCTTTTTTTAACCGTAAAAAAAATACCTATTTAGCCAAAAACTTCTTAATCACCTCACTTTAATGAATATTGAATACGATTTAATTAGAGAAGTGGAATAAGAAAACGACGATGGCTGGTGTCGGCCATATTGGAACTGGAAAAAGAATAAGAAGAGAGACCGAAAAGGCATGCGCAAAAAAAATTACCATTAAATACTCAAAACGTGTCAAACAAAGTTTTATTTAAATATTGAACTAATAATTTGAACTGTTTTATTTATAAATTTGCCAAAATTAAATCCAGGAAAATTTTTTTGTAAGCAGTTTTGCTTTATTAAATACCATATAAACCTTGACAGCCCAAGGTAATCCAAGGGCCCCTTGATGAAATTTGTTACAGGCCCCGCGCTGGCTAATCCGCCACTGCTCACATGGGCTAGCCAGGGCTTATGAAACTTGCATACGAACTCCTCTTTCACAAGCCAAACCCATGCACACATGCTCCACACAAGATGGCAAATTAAGACTTGTGCGACTGGCCTCGAAAGAGCCATAATCATCTCACACTTAAAACGCTTGCTTGCCTCTTTAAACGCCTCCATTCCGTACAAGTACATTCGTCCGTATCAAGTTTCCTAATTGTCAACATTCCACACAGTAATCACTGAAATTTGATCTCCACGCACACGCACACACAGACACAAGTCATACCTCGAAAGGAAAAAAAAAACCCTAAAATCAAATTGATCAGGTTGCAACTTTTTCCACTCTGACCTGCCCGTACGGGCGTGCATAGCCATAGCCACTATTGACAGTCCATAGGGCAAACACGAATTACGTACACCGGCTCAAAGAGGAGATTGATGACTCTGGAAATTACGTCAGCTTACACACATACTCGTAGATAGTCCGAAGAGCGGTGGTAGCCCCAGTGCGAGGTACCCCAAATTGACCTCTAAAATTCCACTCGCAGGCATTTGGGATTTTGGAAGTCTCTGTGCCCAAAGAAGAACCATTTCCAAAGAACGGATCAAATTTCAATTAACCATTCTGGCGTGCCCTCTCGGGATCCCAGCTCAGCATATTTTAATACGCATTAATTTAATTCGATTTACACTCGGCGGCGGCTATGTTGGTCACTACAAATATACCCACAAGTGGATAGATAGCTGCCGCGCGCCGTGGTGGGACCTGGGACGTTTCTTTGGCTTCGACGAAGGCGACACGCATGCCGTGGAAAACACCAACCGAACGATCACCAACTGAGCGCATGCTGTGCACAATCGTGTGTGTTCCAAAGCGAGTCGTTTATTGCCTTTTAATAATGGTGTTAGATACGGTATCTGTAGATGGAATAGTCGTTCCCACTCGTTAATACACCGCATAGATGAATTGCGCTCAAATCTGTGAGATGTTTCCCCTGCAGATAAATCAATGTTTACGATTGACTAGAAATCGGTCGAACCGTTAATTAGCAATAATTTTGTTTGTTAATTAGCACCTCTATGGAGTTTCGCCTTAATTGGTTGTGCTAGGGGCGTGAGTGTGGCTTCTACGAACGCCCACACCAGGTAGGAAGTAAGAGGTACGAGCATTTCCGAGGAAAAATGCTGTGTCGTTAATTAATCGTGAAACTTGAAGAAGTAAATTTGAATTTTTGATTAACTGGAGATCTTTGACTGCGACTTTGAGTATGCCATTTAAAGTCGGCTTTCTAAAATAGCCAGATGTTGGGTGAGTCAGTTTTATTGATGTTGTTGGGAGCACCTCATTTGTATACCTACCCAGATAGAGGAAGAGGATGGTTTATGACCGATTCCTATAGGTGGGGTCGATTTGAGCGCATGAAATTGTTCATATGTGGAGTTAATGTATAATTTAGGAATTTTAAATCGAGTAGGTATAGGTAGGTCATAGGGTTTTGACTTTTGAGGTTAGTTAAGGTGAAGAGCGGCTTTTTTCTGCAAGGTTTGAGCAAAGGTTGGCGAGGAGTTCTCCTGAGCTACGCATCATCCAGTGCAAACGAAGAAGGCCAAAAGATCTTACTAAGTCCCGCTTTTGAATTGAATCATACACATTAAAGGTGGAGCTATACCTGACAGCCACAAAATCTGACTGCTTTTTTAGGGAGGGAAGAACACCGTCTTTAAAGAAGGAAAAAATTGAGCTCGAGAAGCGGGCCAAAATAAAGTGTCAACAAAATCCGGACAGAGACCTGTATAGTCGAACAAGGCAACCTGAAACAGGGAAGAAGAGAAACAAGTCGGTGTTGGACAAATCACTTCTGCAGACCGAACGCCGAAGACGAAACAAATTTCATTGTCAGACAGAATGAACTATTCAAGCCAAGACTTCCGTTTACCGGACCATAATGAAGTGATAATAGAAACACCTAAGCTTGGGTCTGATTAACCAAACACCTTAACTGCCGATCTTTTAAAGGCTGCGGGATGTGGCTTGATGGAGGGCATACACCGACTCATCTTCAAGATTTTGCCGGACTTAAGTAAATTTGGTAAATCGTTTGGAGCATCGTTCGTCCGGTCCACAAGCTCTTTTCTAGGCTGCAATAACTTTAGAGGTGTCAGTCACCCATCGCATAAAAGTCTTCCGTACTGTGTGAAACCATTCGTCAACGAGAACTGTCAGCGCGGTTTTAAGCCCGGTAAGTTCACACTTCCGCAGATCCTGAAAAAAACTCAAGAAGTCCAAAACTATACCCACCATTTCTTCATCGATTTTAAGGTCGCGTCGATAGAGACGAGCTATTAAGAGCCATATCCAGTTTTGGGATTCCCGCCAAACTTGTCAAAATATGCAGAATGACAAAGGAGAGCAATCGCGGATCGATTAAGATCGAAAACAATCTTCAGAAGAGACCTTTGGAGTCAAAAATGGAATTCCACAAGGTAATGCGCTGCAAGTGTGACTTTTTTCAACCTTTATCTTTCAAAAGCCTGCCCAAGTACTAGCCTATGCCGACGATAATGACTTCAATGGCAGAACACAGCACCAGTGACAGGGTGCATTCGCTATCGGAAGCTGCCAAAAAGGGCCTTGCCATAATGAGGTCAAATCTAAGTACATGCTGTTTACAAGAAGGGACAGGGACACCCAATAAACACCGAGAGTACAAACCGTCACAAGTTCCAAAATGAAACGCCCTTTAACTAAATATGTAAAATTCTTCAGCTTTTTCAGCGTCTTCCTGGCAGAAGTTTTGACAATCAGACAGGTGATCTTAAAAAAATGTACAGAAAAAAAAGAGCACGACTGGGTTACACAAAACTTTTCTACATTTGCCTCCGTATACGTCCACCTAAAGTTTCCACGTATGGATTTTAACGCCATATAGGATGCCAGACCTTTTTGGGACCATCTATAAACTTTGATTGTATTTTTGGCAGGGAAGAAAAACAACAAATCTTAAACTTTTGGTAGAAAGTAGAAAAGAAGGTATCCTCGACAGCCGGGCGGCGTTAAAAGCTTTCTATTCAACCACGGTTATTTTTACGCAGAGAAAAACTGGAGCCGGTTCAAGATCACGCTTATTGCCATTCCCGGCTACAGAAACACAGAGAAAAGTCAGTCTTCTGTTTAGGATACACCGAAAAGAAAATCTGCGTTTTACCTCAAATGCACATAAAAGGCGGAAGAGTTTGGCGAAGTACGCCATTGACAGTTCTATTCCAGAGAGATCTCGAGTGTTCATCAACACCAGAACAAAGAAAATCAATCCTAAAACACGTTGAAACTTCACTATACCGACGTCCGGGCGGGTATACGGGCGCGCTGGGCATCACTTATTACACCCACTGTTGAAGCTGCGTAGAAGTTTACACAATTAGACATCGCAAGCCTCTAAGTTCTAGGACATTTCGACAACACCATTTACATTCTCAACTGCACTTGTAGCTTTTCAGCTCTACTCCCGTTCATACGTGTGACGCCGAAGGTAACTTCAAAATGGCACTTTGGCGCTAATTGCATTTCCTGGCAACGGAAACCACTTAAGCCACCTTAAGCCCCAAGGCAGATGGAAAAGTCCGCGGTTAAATGTGAGATGTGACACACCCACGCTCGTGAAAATTCACCTTATCCACAGTTCCATTCAACAGTTTTTCTTGAATAACATTCCAAATGGTCAGAATGCTGGTTTTGATCAGTTTTATATGAATTATGGTGATCTCATTCTGATCACGTAAATCGTCGGCGCGATCAATTTATCTTAAACGACCGTCTAGAGTCCATATCGCATGCTAACCGAATCTCAGACTTTTATTTTGTCTGATGGCAGCACTTAAGACTAGAATTACCAAAAACGGTACTTATTTGTTTAAACAACAATGGAAACCGCAGTCAAAAGCCATTATGTGAACAATAGAATAAATTATTTTGCGGGATGATATTGAATTTGCATTCTTAGCATGCGCATATTTTAATAAATGTATTTAATTAAATTACCCGATTTCGGGTGTGGTTTACATAAATTTTAAGATTTTTACGAGGTGTAATAATTTCTGATTCAAGTGGTCGCGCAATCAAAATGGAAGAGCAACCACCATTAACAAATCCATAAGCGATAGCAAATTAATGCAGCTTTGTGACATACTCGAGAGGGCTTTCAGCTGTTTTTGGACGTAGCAGGCGGCAATAAAATAAATTAGAAATCGTTTGGAAAATGTTCCTCTTTAGATAAGAGGTGCAATAAAAATGCCCTCAAGGCTTAGAGTCATAAAAATATTGTGCTTAACTGAAGTTGCATCGTGGATAGTGCAGGGCAGCCTACTTAAGTTGTTTTTTGATACTTATTTAACAAATATAAGACTGTCTAAATAAAAATAACTCCAACTTTTAGAAGTGACAGGGTGAGGGGTCAGCTTATTTTTTCATTTTCAAAATGGACGTATGAATTATGAGGATGGAAAGATACCTAAAAGGCGAACAACCATTCGTCAGAAAATAATGCGACAGAGCAAAGATTGCCATTTGAAAGGCTGATGTTTCGAATAAGTTGGCGAACATTGCTGATGAGTACTCATATACGGACCCCATTTGTTTCTTCCAAGAAAGAGGGCCATAGTAACCTATTCCCTAAAAAGGCGAAACAAAATTTATTGCAAAATATTGCCCCACTCTATATTGGTTCAGGGCAATTTTACAAAAGCTCAGCGAAGCAGAACTTAGAAAGACTGATTGGAGTTAAATAACAGGTTCTAACAACCGAAGGATAGAATTTGCAACAGCAAAGCCACTGCGCTTTTAGGTAAAAAAAACTAGGCAGCAAACTGATGCTCTCCAGATGGTCAAGAGGCGTCGCATGATGTATGAAAATTTAGATAGAAAACTCTTAAAATAACTTTAACCTTCGACGTCTTAGCACGCCTGGAGTTGGTAGCCAGAGTCCGCGAAGACTGTGTGAGTGACAAACTTTCTATTTGTATAAGTACATTCTTGTCGCAACTGTCACCCATCAGTGGAAGTATCAGGGTACAAACCTAAAGAAATAACTGAGACTATTGCTGGAAAAAGATCAGAAGTGGGATTCTGTAATAAAGGAAAGAAGAATTACTTTCGCTTTAAAAAAAACGAAAGAAGTCATACGGAACCAAAAATTGGCCTCATGTGACTTCTTTTAACCTATTTCGTCTTCACATTAGCAACCGTTTAACAAGTGGTACATGTACGGTAGAAACAATCAAAGAAAATTAAAAATTCCATAAAATTGCTTTCGTTTTTTTGCATTCCTTTCGTTTTTGAATTTACATAAAGCAAAACGTTACGCGGAAGCTAAAACAATTGAAAGTTTTCATCTTACAGAGCCACACCCTAACATAAGATGCAATGGCTCAGTGGGTAATTTTCAGGGATACTGAGAGAGGGTCTGGGGTTGAACCCGCACAAAAACAACAAAGTGTACATTAAGGTGTTTTTTACAACACTCAAACTTTCGCCAGGTCCCTCCCAGTGAATGTTTTTCATAACTTAGTGTATACAACTTTCGGTCTCTGTCAAAAACTGCTCCAAAACTGGAGATGGAGTGCGCAGTTTTCATAAACGAAGGCGATGCAAGCCTTGAAAAGGTTTCAAACGTAATTTCATGGGTGACTTTAAGGCTCGCGACGTTGTGGATGTAATAACATGAGACGGTGTGATTCGGAGAAGCAGTGAGAAGTCTGTGATGGGTTCGCTTTCTTCCTTCATAAGGGGCTTGTTTTAATATTTCGGAGTCGGTGTCGGTAGACAGGCTTAAATTCAGCCTCGACTGTTGTAATGGATAAACGGGACCTGGGAAATTATAACGATAATGAAAGATAGACCTTATACGAGAAGAAAGCGAAAGGAGCAGAAGGTAAAACCATACGAACTGTATCAAGACGTGGATGTGGTCCAAAAAAGGTCTGCAAAATTGATTCAGCCTTGTCGACGTAATGGGCAACAATGCGTCAGATAAGAGCGTATTTAGACCCCAGCCTAAAGGATTCAATCAAATTCCTACCCAGTCTCGATAAACCTACATTTTTGCTATAAAAAAGTTTACAAATGTAGTAGCTCTCTTAAGGACAGCCATTAGAATTTACTGAGTCCGATTTTCGCAGACTTTTTTGCTGAATAAAAGCATAAGAGTGGCATTTATCTATAGACTCTAGTTTCAGCCAGTAACAACTTCGCCTAAATTTTTTCTGTTTTTTTTATTCGCATTTGAACAGGACGTCACAAAGTGCTTGACTACCTTTTGCCTTTCTTAGGTGACGCTACGAACTCCGGCAGGCAATGTCCCTCCTTCGCATTAGCTAATACCCATACAGCAGTAGCTCCGCCGTTAGGGTGATTCTGAGCTCGTAACACCCACTGCTGTGGTGGAGGGCACTTAAACCATTTCATTCCCATTACCGCAAACGAAAAATCTCATTAATTTCACGATAAATATCATCAGAGAGTAGTCAAGGCCAAAATGTTTAAGTAAATTGCTCTCGCGTTCTACTAATTATTGTGGTTCAAAAAAGCAATTTAACATTATCAGCACACAAAGCTAAAGCGAAACTTAATCATATGATCTCACCCGCCGCCCCCGCGCCAGCGCCAGCGGTACAATGGACATACCCTAGAAAGGCTCTTTGTGCTTTCCGTTCCTGATGTGCCATCAAAACGCCTTTAATTTTCTGCAAAAGGCCAAAAGCAGCCGGCGTAAATTAGCATTTTTATGTACATACATTCATACGGACCCATGCATGCATGTGAGAAGTGTTTAGCACGACGCCCATTCCGCCAACCGAAAGGCTCAGATTATAGGCGTCAATAGTCCTGTTCCCATACTTCCAGTGGAGTAGTTAAACAGGTAGTACCATCACCAGAAATTTTGCCATTAGCACCGTGTCTGCAATGAAGGTATGACCGGGTATCCTTTAAACTGCATGCAAAGCCTTTCAGTTTCAGGCTGCTCACTTACAATGTATAGGAACGGGACGAGAAAAGAACATGAAGAGAGAAGAACAGCAACAACAGCAACAATGAGCGCGCTATTCAAACGAGTAATTAAGGAAACTTGTTGTAAAAGTTATACCTGCATTGAAGGATATTCATGTGACGTGTGATGTAGTTTTTTGAAGTTTTCTCATCGTCCGTCGTCCGTGTGGCCCTGCTGGACTTTTGTCGTGATACATATAGGAAGAGGAACAGTGCGGTTGGTCCTTTTGTAGGTTTCACTTCAGTTCGCCGCCTCCTTCCCAAATGTCGTGGCAACTGGGCAAGGGTCTAAAGTAAAATTTACACAGAGTATTAATTTGCAACTTTTTTGCATAGTTCGTTTGCGCCACCAGACAAAGTGTGAGGACACCCGTATAAAAGTACGAGTGGCCAGCCATCCAAACCAGATATAGGGACACAAAACTACCTACTCTACTCGTAGAATGCACACATGTATAAGATATACGAAAGGACACACAACACAAGGGGCAACAACTTGTAAAATGAATTCAATTTAACACCTCAGTGTTGGACACAACCGACAGGGTTTTTTTTTTGTTTTTTTTTTTATTGATTGCGGTTATTTTCCCTTCAATTTGTATCTAGTAGAATGTTTTTCTATAGATGGAGGGACTGTTTCGTGTGCTGGTGGAAACCGATGTAATTGGAGTTTGACAAATGAATACGAGTCCTGGCATACGATTGAGAATAATTGCGCTGCATTAGGAAGTCGTTTTATTTCTTTTGCTTGCTCTGTAAAGGGGAGACTGGTTGGACTATATGCCGGACTCGGACTTGAGTGCGCTTTTTTCGAATTGATGCGTGCGGTTATATATTTTATTATCAGCCTTGCCATAAGTGTAGGGAGGACAACTTAATTAATCCTTTGTTTCGTGTGAAACCAGGTAGGAAGTCGTGATTCAAATGTAGGGGTTTTTCCATAGCGTGCCAACTGGCCATAGGCACCTTCCGGCTCATTAGCATGATGTGATCAACAAGAGCGAAGCTTTAGTGGCTTGAATTTGATTACATGTGACAAGAGGTAGATTGAAATGGGACCTAGAAATACGTATGTTCTCAAAAAGGGGTTGGTACCCTAAGGCTTTTAAGTTAGGTAAGCTTCTGCAGCTTTTTTGTGACGTTGGCAGAAGACTCCCTCTTTTGAACTGTCAAACAAGAAGACGCCGAGTACATAAGCCCAAGTTTCAAGGCTGACTTTTCGGTATAAGTAAAAAAAAACAAAATAAAAACTGAAGACTTGCTTATTTATCGACATCGTCGCATTTTCAAAGCAGACTATTGCAACGCACAGGGCTGTAGTACCTTAAATAATACAACTGAGGTCTTGCTGTTGGAGCAAACTCATCAATGCTCAGCTCACCACTAATAAAAATGTTCACTACCAATTCAAACCTCGCGCCTTATTTTATACCAATTTCCATATTTTTGAAGTACCGATTACTTAATAAAGCTTTGAAATGTAAATACAACAATAAGAAATAATGTATCGGTAGTTTTAAGCTACACATGGTATAAAAACCCCCAAAAATAAAAGCTTATTGTTCACTATTAAGAATCGTCAAAATAAAGATTCTCGGTTGGCGATTGAAAAACGCTTCAATCGTAGAATTGCCTTTTTGAAACTTTAGGTATATACACACCAAAGCTCTGTCAAGAGTAAAACTCTGGTCGCTGGAAGGAAAAGTCATCGACGAGTGACCGTTTCTACAAAGTTTATTGAAAACTGACTTCCATCGTTCTTCAAAAAAATCTCACCTATAGTCGTTGAATCTTATTTGACCGATGCAGCTGTAGCTCGTTAAGTTCATACTTAAATCTAACCCTCTAAAGCCGGTCAACGCAAATAGGTTAAGGGGGTCGTATCCGACAAAGACAGAAGATGGAAGACTGAAGATAGGAGACAAAAGACAGAAGATTGAAAACAGAAGACAGAGGACAAAAGATAAGAGACAAAAGATAGAAGATAGGAGACAAAAGACAGAAGACAGAAGATGGAAGACTGGAAGATAGAAAACAGAGGACAAAAGATGGAAGACAGAAGATAAAAGACCGAAGACACACGACTGATGAAAGAAGACAGAAGACATAAGACGGAAAATATAAAACAAAAGACAGAATATAGAAGACAAAAGACTGAAGGTAGACTGCAGAAGACATCAGATACCTCCGTAGCTATATGTTTCTCAAATGTGTATACTACGAGAATATTACAGGCGGAGAGGTTTCAGCGCATTGGTCATAATATTACGATAAAAACTCTAAGACTGGGAAGCGAAGAACTTCGTCATCCTATGCCCTCGTTTTTCGCTTTTTCGCCAACGATACCAGCGATAGGATCAAAAAGAGCAATACGCACGTCAATCCTTGTAGAATCTATAGATTCTCTGTAAAACGCTGTCACGGAGAACGGAGAAGATCGTATTTAACACGCATCTTTTATAACAGAATGGGAGTACTAAAAGTTGTCACCTGTTACGTCAGATTTACATGAAACACAAGAGATACGAATCGAAATGAAGTTCGATGGCATAACGCATAATTCCTTCTTGTTCTTTGTTTTCAAGCATCTGTACTGATACCCTATAAAAGACTCTAGCTACAGGCCCGCCTAATGCAAGTTCTGTCAAAGAGGCTGTAACCTCGAAAATATTTGTATTCAACTCCCCTTGGTGTCAACCTCAATTAGCCACCCTGTATTAGCTTCCATTAGCTGCAAAGGTAAAATCATTGTAACCCGCTTATCGTTTTTTGTTTGAATGTGCTCAAGAGCCACCTACGAAAAAAAAAAATCGTTTTCAAAATATTTCACTGTTCGAAAAATCTCTCCCGAACCAAGAAGCCCTACACGTGTACACTGGCGGCACTGAGCATACCATCAGCGAGCACCACACCATACCTGGGTGTTGGTCATAAAACCTAAAGTTCACCTCATCGACCCGACTAGACTTAAACCACAGTGCACCCACATTCAAATCGCATCCAAATCCCCAATTTCGTCTCACCTTCCCAGCCCCAAACCCGAACACAACACCGAACACAACACCGAACCAGTATCCTTCCTCGCCATCATTATAGTATAAGGAAAACTTCACAACCCAAAAAAAAAAGAGAGAAGAAGAAACGTTCGGGTGGTGAACGTCCATTAAAACTTTCCAACACTACACAGCCCTCCCTCCAGTGACAACGACCACCCCAACCCTGGCCAACAACCAACTGCCTCTTCCCATCGATCCAGCGACCCGGCGACGAACGGCACGACAACAACAACGACGACAACGACAACGACGACAACGACAACGACGACGACGACGACGACGACGGACGAGAACGACCCATATGACGTTGCCAGTTGTTGGCTACGGGTACTGGTGTAACGCGTGGCCATTCCACACCTTTTCCAATTTTCGTGCAGCCATATTATGCTACAGACACGAATTTAATTCCATTATTACGTTTTAGAATTCACCTGGGGGTGAATTGATTAACAGGCTTTTGTGCTCCACACAACATCCCCCGTTCGGTTGGCGTTCGGGTCCTCGTCCTCGTCCTCGTCCTCGTCCTCGTATCTCGTTCCTCGTACTTGTGCACGTCGCGTCATCAGTGGCGGAGTCGAATTCGTATTCGTTGTTGCTGCCTTTTGTTGAACAGCGGATATGATGTGTTTCTACGAGCATGCGGCTGCTTTTCTCTTGACTGTTTCCACTTCTTCCACACCCACAATTCATGTTCATGTCCACTTGGGATTCTCTCTTCTGTGTGCTCTTTTCTAATGCTCTCGCGCTAACAGAGTGATGGCTTGTGCTAAGAGCTTTTTCACACACACACACACACACGCAGCGAGTTGGTCCATCATAATGATTTCTGGTGGAAACAGCTAAGCAAAAAGGAAGAAGAACGCATGGAAGCAGAAAATTGCGAACGGATAGAGGATGGATAAGCAAAAGAGGGTGATACAAATCCTGTGGTAATTTATTTTAATTGTGTGTCCTTTCTTTCTTCTGCCGCCTTCGTTGCTCCTGCTGCTTGTCCTACCATATATCCTTTGCTTTGGTGTTCTTGTTGCGACTGATTGGATGTAATATCGACTTGTTTCACCCGCTTCTACCCGGTCGCGCCCCCGTCCCAACCACCCCGGTCTCTATACCACGTTAAGGCAACGCATGTGACTGATTGTCTGTTGTGTAGTAATTGCCAGCATGCTGTCGTAATTCTCCCCTTAGGGCAGTAGTACGAGGCTCTCTGGTCTAATAGGGGATATAAACCTCGGCATGCGAGGGCGCGCAGTGTTGCTGATGCTGCGGAAATGGAAAAGGAAATTGTGATAAGGTTATGCAAGGTGTGCGAGTGACTGGTTCAATGCAGATCGGAAATTTAAGTGAACCGACGCATATTGGTGATTTTTCGATGAACGAGTGCAGTAGGGTGTAGTTCGGACTGTGGCTATAGTAAATTTGGCAAAAAAGGACGACGGACTCAAATCGCACCTATTCGAGTTACTCCTAATTTGTGAACAATCAACATGGCTCCAAACAGTAGGGTTTGTAACAGCTTCCGCCCCCAAAATGTAGGCGTAACCTGAAAAAATTCACAATCGAAAAAGAGAGAGGGGAATAGTTTTGTTTGTTTTTGACAAAATTTCAGAGAGAAAGTGTTTTTTTCTAAAAGTGAAAGGCCACTTGATGTATATTATACCCATCAGGTTTACACTTTTCGACTTCAGGGTGCGTAAATTTTGACTTTTGCTTATAACTTCCTTGAAAACCTCCTCATGTGGACATCATAATTGTCAATAAAGCTCAACTTACAAAACTGCAAGTCCGTTAAACAACATTTTTCTGCAGACCATTGGCAAGCTGTAGCCCAAAGTTTAATAAGAGTTCACTAGTGAGAGGAAAGTCACCAATTAACAGGCTAGAGCTCTGAGCATTTTCTGCCTTCGTAACTATTTTTAATATCTTCGCAAAAAATCGAAAGACCACGGTTGGGGAGATCTCTGAGGTACAGCTGAAATATTCGCTGCTTCCAAAGCTTATAGACCGCACAAAATCTTGGTGCAATTAGTTTGTCAAAAATAATTCGCTCAGCCACCTTCTCTGAGTGGACAGGCTATGGTGTAAGATACCTTCTTGGATGTCCCTTCCCCGGCTATTTGGGAAGGCTTAATTCACATTTGTATGCGGACTGACAGTATTTCCATGAAACCCCTGACTGGCCACCGTCTTGATGTGGTTTCTCTATAAACACCGCCTTGAGATGATCGCTAGATTGGTTCTGATCGAATTTCGTTTAAAAATCGAAAAGTATTTCACACCTCTTGTCAAAATGGAAAGGACCATGGTAGGACGGTTTCTGGAAACGTACTCGGAAATGAGTTCCTTGAACTGGAAACGTTTTAACACCCATCACGTACTTAGAAGACGAAGCTGTCGAAATGTAACCTTTAGAACGACATCAAGTTCTCATTTTTTTGAAGTAGGAAATCTGATGAAATGTGGAGGTAATTCTTCCTAAAGCACGTTTCGATGAGTTTTGAGAATCTAGGTACATCTGCCCTACCACTGATTGTCCCGGGTAGTTCAAGATTGCCATTGTAGCCTTCAGTGAACTATGTCTCCTGTTAATCTTTTCATTAGCCTGCGGATGGAGTGTGGTAGGGTGCGGTTTTTTTTTTCAAAAACAAATTTCTCGAAAAGCCTTGACTCGAATGGCTCAGTTACTTACATAGGTCGAGGGCATGCCAAAGCGGAGTATGATTCAATGCTAATAAATTCAAAAACTCAACAGTTAAATAACCTCTGCCCAACGTTGTGTAGGTCAATCTGAGTGAAGAGAGAGTGTCGTTTCTCCGAGGTGACCAAGGGTCCCCCAAAAAAATTCCGAATCGAATTGTGTTACCACTGTGTATCTTTTTTCTGATAACATTTTGACAATTGACATGAACTGCAAGTCTTGTCTATAATCAAACATTCTTGGAGATGGAAACCCAGTTAAACGTTATATTAAACATTGCGTGCGGTAGCCCGATTTCCAGTGTAGAATAAATCACGACAGAAGACCTTCAAAACGGTCAAAAACGCCTTGAAGCAAGTGGAACCGCTTGCCCATTGCAAACGTTTCAATTCACCATTTCTCTTCAAAGCATTAACGATGGCCAAGTTGTCGACTCTTTCAAAAATCGATACTTGACGGACCCCGTACAGAGCGCCATAAAATTTGTGTTAGGTTTCTGGTACCTCAGGAAAAATGTTCAAATATTTTTTCATAGAAAGGTATGGAAGACTTCATGTTTTGATTTTAAGACCACTTTCCGCTCTACCTACGATCGCGGTCACTTTTTTTGTAACCCTTCAAAGAGGTAAGACTCACCCTATAAATTAACTCAAAATGGGAACCGTTTTCCTATCACATTTGGACTTTATTTTCCTTTTTATCGACCCCAAAAACAAACCTCTGAGACAACCCAAGTAACAATTTTACTTCGGTAAGGTTCAAATTTGTAATTTCTGTAGGTAACAGCTTCGATAGAGCGTCTATAGTCTTTGTTAACCGAAGTTCATCCATTTCGAGGCAATTGTTTCGATAACAACTTCAGTAAGTCCTTTACGAAGCATATACATAGGCTTTATAGAGGGTTATGGAATTAAGCTTCGATAAGATCTCTATTAGACATCTGAAAATGTGTCTGGAGATGTGTGGAAAGTGAATTTCTTTAGAGCTTCTGACCGAAGGCATTATAGAAGCAATGAACTGTCATGCAGTCAACCGCTTGCGATTGGAAGCTGTACAGAAGCACTTACTCGTACTTCCTCCTAACTTACATATGGAGGCTTTATAGAGGTAAAAATTAATTTCATATGAAATGAATCAAAGCTGTCTAAAGAAACCATAATTAATGAATCGGGGAAAAATTACAAGAAATAAAATCCTTCTAGCACATTGAAAAATATGTCAGTAATGTGATTTTAAATAAACACTTTTCGCCCATGAATAAATAAGGGTAACACTAAATGTCTTGCTTTACTTCGGTCGAGTAAGCTGCAAGTTTATTGCAAATCATAACCAAACTCTAAAATGTACCAAGTAGTTCAGATTTAGCACTACTACAGCATTATGACGAATTAGGGGTAGTGTATTGGACTACTACGCACAGGACCCAAGTTCGATTCTCAGTGCGGCGCATGTAAGTAAAATGTAAATTATAACGAGTACGTAAATGTAAACTCCATGAAAATTGCAAAAAGTCTTTAAAAATGTTTATCAAGAAGATAAAAAATAAATAAAAAAATAAGAAAATGGAAAATTGAAAAGTGTAATAAAAAAAAATAATTTTTTTCTTGTTCATTTTGGAGCCTCTATAAAGCTTCCATAAAGTTTCGGTAAGGTCTATCCAAGCTGTTCAGGAAGTCTTAAATAAGTAAATACTTGCATTAAAGTGCGCCAAATGCGTTTCCTTTAGACCTTATGCAGTTAATATTGCGGGAGGTGAAATAGCTTCGATAGCGCCTTACCGAAGTCAAATTGTTACTTGGGAAGTTCGATCCCTAGAATGTCTGTTGTGAGTTTCAGAGCTCTGCTTATAGTACTTAGTCGAGGCATAAGTCGTCAAAAGCTACCCTATATTTAAAATCACTGCAAAGACTCGACTCAATACCAGTTGACACATCTGCTCTTATGCTTACAGGCGCCTTTCCACAGTTTCCGAGGGTTTGCAAATCGAACCTCGTCAAATACTACCACCACCACCACCACCACCACGATGGCAACACTCTTAACGAGACTACAATACCATCATTAAACAACCACATAACTTATGCATTTTAGACAACAAAAAAGCACTCCTAACAAACTCCTAATGAAGGATAAAGTTGTTTAATTGCGGAGGATTTTTCCACAACATCCTTCTCATTTTGCGCACTTAATGTTATTCACTACATCAGCTTCAGTCGTGATGTGGGTAAGGGAAAGGACACCCTCGTCATACACACACCGACTCAGAAGTCAAAGCTAAGAAAAAAATAGCCACCCCCAACCGAACTGAAGAAGAAGAAAACAATTAAGAAACCGTTCGGCATCTCGTGCGAAAATTGAAAGTTCTTTATCCCTGTCTATATCCTTAGACCAATATCTGTGTCAGTTTAGTCTCCTTCTCAGCCCACATAACAGTACCGCATACAGAACTTCATCAGCAGTTAGAAGTTCATGGTAAAATCCGCCATTAACAGAAGAAAAAAAAACGAAAAGGACAAACTAAAAATGAGTGGAATAAAATGAGAAGTGCACCGCACCCGCACCACCTCGTATTATGGCCGTCGTCATCGACTGTCGTGTCGAAGTCGCGTGTACTGTTACTGTATGTACACATTTCCATGGCGAAAGAGAGTGGAATTCAGTCGTCCTTCTCTCGGTTTTTTGTTTGTTTTTTTTTTTTTTCCTTTCATTTCCATCCTTCTGTTGAGGGGGTGTAAGGGCGAGGGTGGCAACGACTAAGGGTTGTTTTGGCGGTCGATTCGTTTGTTGGGACGAAAACGAAAACACGAACCCAGAAAGTAAGAGATGGACAGAACCAACGAACCAAAGAGAGGGGAATGCTATTATAGAGGTAGAGGTAAGAGGTGATTGCCGAGTGGGTCGCGTGGGCTGCTTGGCTCTTAGGACGTCGTACATAGCAGAAGAGAGGACTTAACTTTTAATTGGCTTCAAATTCAATGACTATGAAATGAAACCGGAGATAGAGGAAGAATTTAAAATAATTACACAAATGGGTTTGGGAACCGTTTCGTGAGGGTTGCTCTTGCTGTGTGCGCACTTAGAACAGAGCTGAGGTGATGGCGTTCTCCAAATGTTCATATGCGTATACGGTATACCTACACGTTATAGGTCACCACCGATACCATAAATAATAATTGCAAAAGCACCCAAGCCCACTGATAGATGACGAACCTAATCGATTTGCCAGAACTTGGACCCCTCGAGGAAGGTTTCTCATGTAGGCCGGACTAATGTGTATGGTCTCACAGTAACTTGCCAAGATGCTGCTCATGTTTATAGTAATAGACAATTCTTACGACAATTCCAACGACAATTCCTACGGACATCACGCGAAGTCGTGATAGAATAACAAACAAACTATACGAGTACCTACCGCTACCACGGTAACGAAGAGTGTCATTCAACAAAAATCATGTCACACTTCCGTCTTCCGTGGAATTAAAACGCAGCACATAATTTGGCATAGCGGCACTGGCTGCGCGACTTTGTGCGCTTATTTATAGAACCGAGAATGACTTAAGCATTTTACAATGTTTGACATAACTAAATATTTAATTTACTTCGGTTAGACGTGGAATCAGCAACACAATACACAACAAAAAAAAGTAGCTCAGTCAAGGTTGCCTGCGCGTGGTATGCTGTGGATTTGGATGCTAAAAATATCCGCTTTGATTGATTTTATCGCATGTGGTGGCGGCTGACATGGAAAAAATTGTGGGTAGCTATATCACTGGAAAGATTATAATCCAGCTAAGTAGGTAGGTAGATTTAGCTGCTAAACGGCTATTTATACACACACACGTGTGTGACTTTTATTCGAACATAGTGATTGCTCCGGTTCAGCCATTTGTACGGGAGAGGCACTGCGCAAGAAAGATTGACAATTCGACCAGCTGTGAAAAATTCTTTGATGGACTTCATGGCAAAATTCAGTCTCAGCCTGGGCTTTACTGTTTCAGAGCTCTAACGAGGTATAAGCCGGGGCTCATGTAAGGAAGCTTGCAAAGAGGCTGAACTTCTGGTCACTTTCCTTCGGCCCCACTCATACGAGTAGGTATTTGATATCACAAAAAATTAACAACTCTGCTCTTTGAAGACACCGGCCTAACCTAACCTAGCATATTTCTATAGGTTTCATTGACTTATGAGACTGATGTGGTGCGCCACACCCAGCAAGGTATATCCAAGTTAAGACCACAAGTCGAAAATTCCATACCTGACCCCAGTTTTGCATCCACCTCTTGGGGGACGTGAGGCCTGATTCACCATCTGTTTACCGCTGAAGGTAATAAGATTACCAAGAATCCTTGCTTAAAAAAAAGGAGCCCGCCTCCTCCTGTCTTGTGGTACCTCGGCCTTATATGTAACTTTCTACAACTTTTCTACCAGAGATTAATATTTTGACGTCAAATTTGTTTATGGATAACGGGCTCTTTTGGACGGACCGAAATATAGGTCAGCTTTGGTAGATATTACTCCACAGGGAGTTAAGCTTCGGGGTCGTTGCTTTTAACAAGTCTATAGCGATACAATTTTCACATTCATCGAGCTTAGGTATATTTGCAGCACCAAGCTCCCTTTACGATAGACGGCGGTCTCACCATCGAGGGCGTGGGAGAAGAAATTTGATGAGGTTTTTACCATCGACAGTTACTTTTCCCTCTTTGTTGCTTTTTTCACAGTCGCCGTACATCTCTTATTTTCAAAACCTATGCTTAAAGTTTCCATGAATTTATGTTTAAGAATTGTAAAGTTTTTTAATGAATTAAATTATTAATTATTATTCATTATTTTTTAATGAATTTATAATTAAAAGCTAAATTAAATCAATCATGTGATCATAGGTTATTGAAGAGCATCAGCGCCGTCGCGGAATTCTTCACCTTATTTCGGTTCCTGGTAGTTTCTTTCAGTGACTATTCAGACTTTTGGGTATAAATTTCTATTAAGCAAAGTCTGACTAGGGTCTTTCCCATGCCAGGAAGTCTGCGATAAGTATTCCTTCAGCGTGGGGCTTATTAAAAGCCATATAGGTATAGGTCGGCCTTTTTAAATTTGTAAAAAGTGTCTCAATTTGAAAGCCTCCATGTTAAATTTGAAGATTCTACGCCCAAGGATCCCGATAATTGTATTCCAGCATACGTGTAGGCTGTAGGAAAGTTTGAAAAACTAACTAAATAAAGCCTAGCAGCGAAACCAAAAGACGCTCCTCCAATTGATACAAATTGTGATAGAAAACTCAATTGAGCTACCAAACTATTTATAAGACCCGGATGGATGTCTTCATTCGATATAATCTGCGTGACAAGCCAAAAAATCTACTCGCGCAATGCGCATATGTCCAAATGTAAAGCAAACGTTTTATAAAAAAAAATTTCCCCCGCTAATTGCAGCTATTTAAAGTGTTGTTGAACCCTGAAACCATTTCAACCTGAAACTGAATAAGTTGGTATACGAAAAACAACAAAAACAACAGGAACTCGCTGAACGACCTATTTCATTGCGCTTACTTCAGGCACGACTATACAAAGTCAACTCCAGCGAACCGACAAGACACCGAACCGCACCGTTTGCGCGATACCACTTTGCCAATATCCGCTGTTCTACTTTCACTCCGAGTGCCGCGCGCTCACCTCCAAAGCTCGACTGTATAGCACATTTGCATCCAATCTGTGTATCTATTGTGAAATTTTGCATGACAACGTATATACACGAGGATATACGCCACGCGGATAAATGCGATGCATTAGCGTTCCGCTGCATTCTAACTCAAATCAAAGCCTTTGCTCGTGACTCGACGTGTCCACTTTCTCTCAACTCACCAACCGCACAAGCTCTCCCACTCCCACGTTTTCGTCTCACAGTGAGTGCGTCGCGTGGAATTTCTTTGCTTCAGGTTAATTTTTTTTGTCTGTTTTTTTTTTACATACCTACGCTGAGGATGGCGAGAAGAAGCTAATTTGCGTCGGAGGTAAAAAAAGAAAAGAAATGGAAATTAACTGCGCGATGCCATGCCGCTTGACTGACCACTCTCGAGAATGGAAGTAGATTAATCACTTTCAGGTGTGTGAATGGCGAAGGAACACTCCACTCAGTCTATATACTTAGCTTCTGTTATACTTAGGGTCGTATAGTGAGATGGTATCTAAGTGGGGTTTGCGAAAAGTCCGAATACTTAATGGCGATTTCATTTTGACTGGCCGTATTTGCGATTTGTAATTTAAATGAGAACGGAGTCAAGATACGAGTAACTGGATTGACATCTTATTTCGTTGGCTTTATGCGGAATATACGGAATAGCTAATAAGTAGCACTCCGTTCGGGTCGAGTTCAATAGCACTTGGCGGGCGCAATCGTTTCGTGACATTGCGATGACAAGACAAGTCCGTCAATGAATGGAAATGTCGGCAGACGATTGCACGCATGGGTGTCGAAGCGAGGGTGGAATACGAAGAAGGTTCCGGGCTGTTGTTGGATTGGTAGCTTAAAAGGAGATGCAAGCGCTATGTTCAAGATTCACGTCACAGAAAGAATTGGACGAGTGCCATCAAAGTGCAGAGCTGTCTTCAAAAAATAAATATCGCTTGCGATGTGCACGGCCCTAAAAGGGTATACTTATCACTTATTAAGTTCGCATAAAATTTGAAAAAAAAAAACTCATTTGTCGACAGCATTGGCAGGGGCACGGTTGCCACTTTGGTAATTTTTTTTTGCTTTCTGAATTTCGGTAATTTGTTTTTTTTTATTTGGTTTTGGTAACTTTTTCAGCAGGAGCACCAAAAATACGAACTCGATATCAATTCATTTAAATGCTGCCTTACTGTTTCTGAGTGAAAGCATTGCACTTGCATAATGCGTCAGCACCACCCATGTAAACCTATTTTGTTCAAAAAATTACTGAATGCACTCAAATTCTACTTTTGACAGAATGATGGTGAACTTCGAAATATTTTTTGTTATAAGAAAAAAGGCTCGGGAATGGTAGATGATCCCATGCCTTCTAGCCAGCTGGTAATTTTGTGCACAACGTTGTTGACGTTGTTTAACTGCAAGACTGACAAAGTTCCTACTATACGTTCCTTACTGAGTCTTATGTTTTATAAATCTCTCACTCCGCTAAGGAGGTAGGGGAAATTTTAGAAAAAGATTACTTAAAACGAAAAAAAATTATTAAAAAACAACGGCAACACTTACAAACAATGAAGTAAAGGTTCTTTTTAGAGGTATAGAACTTTAAGTTGGCAGCACTATTTTAACTGGCGGCAATTTTGTCAGCTGTCAGGTGATTTATTTTTTGTTTGGTTTGGCATTTTAACATGAATAAACTGACGCCTGAACAACGGTTCCAAATTGTGCAAATTTATTTTGAAAGTCGTTCGAAATCCCAATTTTCATAAGCAAATTTTGTTTAGCGACGAAGCTCACTTTTGGTTGAATGGCTACGTCAATAAACAAAAATGCCGTATTTGGAGCGATAATAGTCCTCAAGTGTATGTTGAGACACCGTTACATCCACAAAAACTGACTGTTTGGTGTGCTTTATGGGTTGGTGGAATAATTGGTCCGTACTTCTTTAAAGATGCTGGCCAGAACGTTAGATTCAATGGTGACCGCTATGGAGCCATGATTACTGACTTTTTCGCTCATCAATTGAACAACCATGATGTGCAGGAGCTGTGGTTTCAACAAGACGGCACAACATGTCACACAGCTCGTGCCACAATTGATTTATTGAAGGAACCGTTTGGTAAACGCATATAGTTTCACGTTGCGGACCCGTGAATTGGCCTCCAAGATCGTGCGATTTAACGCCGCTTGACTATTTCCTGTGGGGATATGTGAAGTCGCTATTCTACGGCGATAAGCCCGAAACGATTGACCACTTGGAGGACAACTACCCTTATTGCGAAGATCAACTATCAGCCGATTGACGTTTGATACAATTTATCAATTCAAATAAAAATCGGTATTGCGAAAATGAATTGATAAAATATTATGCTATTGTGAATGCCTTCAAAATAATTCTGTTATTGTGAATGGGAAAGTGCCTGACAGATGTTTGTTTTTTTTTTTTTGAGGAACGTACAAAAAAAATTAAAAACAGAATATAAAATGACTTCAACTGAACTATATTTTGATGAAGATGAGGAGTTGTATGATCCTACTATCCTGATAAAATTTATCACTTTTTAGTTCGGAACTCACATTTTTTAATTATTTCTTTAGTTAGCACGAACTCATCAACTGCAATTTTACGATTGAAAGAAAAATTGACAGCTGACAAGAAAATCGATGAAAATTTTTGTTCGCAATACCAATTTTTTTCATTCACAATAGATTTTTTCAAAAAAACTAACAATATTGACAGTTGACAGTCACAATACCATTTAAGAAAATTGATTGATGAATTTCAAATTTGATCTTCGCAATAAGGGTGAACATTCGCCGCGTTATTGCCGATATAGCCACAAATGTTGGAAAAAGTCATCGAAAATATTGGACCTCCAGATATAGACTATTAGAAATCATATTTAAATTATAATGCCAGAAGATTATCTTTCGAATAAAGTAAATTTCATTTCAATTTAAAAAAAAACATCTTTATTTTATTCCATTTCAAAGTTCTATGCCTCTAAAAAAAAAACACCCTTTACTATACCGGTTTTGAAAGCCAGAAACCTGGGGTCAGATTCTGTAAGGCGAAACGATCAAACGTTTTCGTGCGCACGAATGGTTTGCCCTTTGTTACACAAGCAAATTTCTTCGTGCTAACGAAAACGTTTGAACGTTTCTCCTTACAGAATGCCGACCCTGTTCTTGAATCTTTAACTTAAATTCTATTATTTATGTTAGTAGTTCTTGAAAAATTCGCATGAAAAATCAAAGTTTTCGTAAAAAAAAAAAAATTTTACCAACTTTTTCAAAATTGGGAAATAAAGTGCTAAATTGGCTTTTTGTGATCAATGCTTTTATCAACTCTGAATCGAACACGAAAAACCGAATACTTTTATGTCTTCTAGTTTTTGAGAAAACTGAAAAGATAGACCCCTCTCCACCATTCTAAAAATGCTTGTTTTTGACCCCTCTACAAAAACCAGTTATCAATTTTTGGCGCCAAAGTTATCGTACTCGTGTCCCGTGGTCGAATCGCCACATTTTATTTATTATTAATTGACGTGTGCAACAAAAACAAATTCGGTCACTTAATGTTCGTTCACGACGACGCATTTCGACCCCAGCTTCCTTCCCATCTTATTGGTGGGCCTACAACTGATTGTTGACGGCTTGAGACCTTGATGAGATTGGACATCCACTTATAATTGGATAGCTTATACAGTCTTCTAAGAATGCTTCTCAAAGCCTCCTTTCCTCCAGTAGGTGTTTCCCATTCTCACAAGCCCCCCACACACGTCAATTAAAAAACATTAAAAGCCATTTACGCGATTGGAAATGATAACACCCCTCCCTAAGAGGCCAACCACAACCCCGAACCCGCCAAGTCTATAATTTTAATTTGTAATCACATGCAATGCAAACTAGAAGAAAGTAAGTCCAAAAAAAAAAACGCCAGGGAAGCATTTATCAGCAGCACCACCTATTCAATGGCTTCCCGATAGTCTAAAGTTCCACCCATTCTTCTGCAGCTGACTAAGCGAATAATTGCCAAAGCCGTTGCCTGCCACAGTCTATGGAAGGAAGAAAAAAAACTTCAAATGTGCATATCGCATAAAATGTAATGATAATGGTGTTGGTGTCGGGTCGGCTCCAATGAAACAAAAGCGAAAAAAAAAAATACCCACTCAGGTAAATCTGATACACAAGAGCCAAGAGCCACCACAGCAGAGCGGAGTTGCAGTCACAGCTATAGGGAGGCATCAGCGCACCGCCATTCCACGGCCAGACGATAATGTGCGCGCAGATGGTGCCCACCTCGAGGCGAACATCGACCGCCGCAACAAGAACAACAACAACAACGCCAGCACCGGGCCAGGCAATGAACACCTATAATTAGAGGAACCTTACCTTCGAGTTAATTTCATTCGAGGAACTCTAACCTTTGGGGCGGTCATCACAAACCTACATACATCTGGCTATGAATTATCCCAAAATGCGGCTATTAACTGGAAAGCGGGAACGATTTGGATGTACGGTGAGCTGCACACCATCCGCCAGACTGCACTCCGTCGGACTTTATCGAAACTCGCACCGTTGGCCCCATACCAATGGCTCGTTTTCGTTTCGTTTCCATGGCGCGCAAGTTTTTCGGGGGTTCGGCAGGTCGGCCATTATAGGTACATGTGCGAGTATGAGGTGGATTGGCAATGACGGCGATTTAGGTATTAGTGGTTATCGAACTGGTTGTGAGCGAGGAGTGCACTTCAGCTCGATGGTCGCATACAGACATACAGCAGAGTTAAGACGTGGCGCCCGAAATGAAGGACAACCGGATATGTGGACGAAATTTTCACTCAAATTATCGAAAATGCGTTTTTAATTTGACCGTCGGGCGTCATTTGTCGTCAACTCGCTGCACTTCCAATTGACTCGATGAACCGGAGGACAAGCGGAGCTGACGATGAACTTTGTCACAATCGACTAAGACGTGAAGTGAGTGCATGAATGGTGTACCTCCTATGTCGTGCTAATTAGTGGTCACTTGTTAGTGAGGGTAGGTACCAAACATCGCCAAACATGGAACACTAGGTTCAAATATTCGAAAGTCACAACCATTCGTTTGTGAGAGTTCTTTTTTTGGGATAAATGGAAGGGAACTACATTTTGAAGCGTAATCCTTACGGGTTATTGACGAAGCTGAAAATAAATGACAATTCGCTATACTCTTGGATGTTTGTTAGACGTTGGCAAGTAGTGGCGTAGTGGAAAAAGTGTCGTAGTGGAAAAAGTGGCGTAGTGGAAAAAGCCTTACGGTGACATCAAGTTGACATTGCTTATGCTGCGAAAAAATGTATAGCCTGAAAATTTCTATCTTTATGAAGAGAAGTCTTTAGTCCGGATACGAAAATATTATCAACTCATATAAAATATACAAGGCAGCAAGTAAAATAAAATGCACGACTTGGTCCAACGTAACTTTCTCGTTCATCAAAAGATTTAATGTAAATGAAGTGGGAGTAGCTGACTGTGTAAGCTCCAAATTGTTGGAAATATTTTTAGGGTGCATATTCAATATGTTTGAGAAAAATTAGAAGTTGGTAATATGTACATATTTGCTAAAAATAAGTATTGTGTAGCTGTTATTGAACTTTCATTGAAAGTGGGCCATTGCAATTATTTCAGAATTATTCCGAAAATATGTGAATAGATCGGAATTTTTTTTTTTATTTTTGAGAAATATTTAAGAAATTGATTTGTTCGAATTTCCTGAGAAAAACTAAGTACCTTATTAATAATACTTATATTATCTTTAATATATATTTTTATCAAAATCGTTAGAGCCGTTTTTGTAAAATTTCAAAATTTCAAATATTCAAATGTTTAGTTTGAAAAATTCTTTTGCTTAACTATTTACCTGAAAACCGAGTACAATTTATTGCTCGGGATGTAAGCATTACTTGGTTTTAAAAGTTTTATCGAAATCGAAAATGGAGTTTTCGAAATATTAGCAGTTTTTAGAATTAGCGTTTTCGGTGATTCGAATTGAAAATAAGGGACGCAATAATTTTGGAAACATAAATTTTACTCTATGTTTGCATTTTGGCCAAATCGTTATTGCCAGTTTTTAGTAAACTAAAGGAAACAAAATTTTTCAAAAATGACTATTTTCAAAAATTAGTTTTAGAATAATACAGAGAAAAACTGAGCTTGCCATTAAGTTAGAAATGACCATATTACATTCGAAATTAATTTTTGTAACAATCGTATTGACCGTTTTCGAGATATGTCCAAATTTCAAAAGTACCGTTATGGGAAGTACCATTAATCTTCTCATAAGTACTCAGTGCAAAATTTTTTTTTAATTCGGTAGCAAAAGCTGAAACTTTTGACTATTTTCTTGGTCCTAGATCACACTTGGATTACTGAAAATGAGATCTCCGATGGGATTTCCAAGCAAGGCTAAGGAGGCATTTCTTCGGGACCTCAACTTGCCTTGGGTCTTTCTGCGTCGTCGTTTAGTCCATTGACGTGACGATTAGGTTCCTCTCGAACACAAGTCTGTGTGGCACGATTCTCCAGGACCTAACACATGCTCCCGAACGTGTGCTAAAAATCATCGACATTCCTGCTGATGACTTAACTAAGCATCTTAGGCTTCAGTGATGCGACAGTCTGCAACGCTTGTGAAAACGACGACAGTACTTTGAATCAGTTTCAAAATGTCCTATCTTTGCTCAGATCAGGTGGCAGATCTTCTGTCTTGACTTGGTGATTGCTGGCACGAGCTCCTTATGTGCATTTTTGGCTTGCCGAGTATTACGCTTTGTTATAGAAAATTCATCTCCAGTTTCAAAAGCCCTTAATCTAATGAGTCGTACTTCTGTCTGACGAATATCTGCCGAAAATCAAACATCACAATGTGTTGAGAATTGCTTTTGAGGTTATAACGTGGCAGCGTATCAAAGGAGCTGAAGGCGATGTCAAACTTGTTGTTCTTTAAATGATATAACGGCTTCTGTTTTATGGAGAATTCTTAAACACACATTTGATATTTTGAAGCTGCTGTTCAATCGTCGGCACAGTCTTCTTAAAGGTTTCTTGCCATCCCGGTTGCCAATAATGGTGACGTCTTTTGTATACCGATTCGTTAATACTTCGGCTCTCAGACTATTAGAGAAATAGATTTGAAAGTCGGACTTTTGGGCAGCTGATATTTTCAGCCAGACGGACTTTTATTATATATATTAAATATTTCTCATAACAACTTTAAAGCCTTTAAAATCGCCTGTCAGCTGCAAAGAAAACATTCCAGTCACGTCGCTTAGCACGCACGTGAATTGGAGGGTAATTCATTGAAATATTGGGCAATGGAAATAGCTGAAGACATAAAAGATGCGTGGCTTCAAATTACAATTTTCACTCGGAGCCTAGAACCGCCCTTTAGCTAACCTGACGAAGCTTTCTATAGAAATACTAAGTACCTAGAGTGTTGTTTTATTTTTCTAAATAAAAAGAATAAAAATTTAATTTTTTTTAAAAAGTTAGGGCCGTGTATCGTAGGTCCACACTCTTGGGTGAAATGAATAAGCAAATTGAGCATAATTCTAGCTATCAACTGTCATATTGGTTGCCGCGGTAAAAAGCGTTGGCAACTCCAAATTAAAACTTCTTCTTTTGTGTTATATCTTTGTTTTAAAACACAAGTTAAAAGTTCTTTAAAAACAGTTCTTTTATTCGCTATCTTCCGACACTGGCAACAAAGTTTTTGAATACCATAGAGAAAGGGTATAATTGATAAGACCTAAGAGGTACCTATCTGTTGAGGGATTCAGAAATCGCAAAACAAAATCTTGAGTTGTTAAATTCAGGAAACCGGTCATGGTGTCGGAGCTTCATATGAGCAGATTCTTACTTTACTGCCCAGAGCGAAATTCTAACTGATTCCGTAAGTGCCCAGTGAACGACTGAGCCTTGTCTTGCTAGGTTGTCACCATGTTCAGTTCCCTGAAAAAGTAGATTTAGATTCGATTAAGCTTAAATATCACTGATTTTGAACATATTCGGAGCATTCGGAGCTCAAAGGGGACCTAAATGAATCAAGCCCTGGGTTTCTTTTTAAACCGGTTGCGCCGATGCATAGATACCTTCTTCTTGATGGCGGATTACGTTTCTTAGGACTGATTTAAATTTTATAGGTACCTCTGTCTTATATTTTATTTGTATTTTACGTAATCTTTCCAATTTTTCTTTTATTTCCTAAAATTTATCATCAAACGAACGACCCCTTTGTTCGACCGGATTGGCTCTGCGGTCTTGATTCCTCTATCTCTCGGATATGAACCAAACTCATTAGGATGATCTTATCTTAATCATCAAATCAAGGGGACAATCATTTTTCTTTCTTGATGTTTCGTTTATTTTTCCCCCCCGTCTTTGTTTTTGTGTGAAAACAATGCAGAGTCCGCATTCTCATTAATGATTAACATCCCTTTTGGCCTGTGTGTCAGTGCTTTCCTGACATCTACTGCTATGCACAACAAATGCAAACTGCCCTCAAGTCATTCAGCGTTTTCTACTTAATGACTTCAAAACAGATACCCCAGCGCAGTCTTGCCACTCCATACCAACTATGCCATCTACCAAAGCCATTAAAGGTAAAAAAAAATCCATTTTTGTACATGCAAACGGGTTAATTAACACACATCTACATCTCTGCGCGCCGTTTTGTTTAAGTACCCACCTATACAGTACGCAATGGTTGCTGTAGGTATGCCATACATAATTCGCTACATAGCTACAACCTTAATTTGCTGCCCTTTTTCGTTCTGTCGGCTCTGCGGATATACCTACCCAACCTACTGTGTGTGTGCTCGGTGCGAATGTGTAGCTGAGTGTGTCCACAGCAATCTAACATTTCAAAATAAATTAGCCTCTGCGTCGTCTAGATAAGAATCGAAATGGCAAATAGTTGGAATAATTGCCGTTTTGGTATGTTCGGTGTGCGCCTTTGCCGCAAGACCTACGATGATGGGTGTAGGGTGTATTACCAACTGGTAAACGCTTTAGCGGCGGGTGGGGTCACTCATTGCTTAACTCCAACCCATAGGAAGGACGTGGTTAATGCACTGGAATTACGTTCTTTTTTTTATTAACACTGCATATTCGTGTTGGCAGTTTTTTTTTTAACCGTAGTGAGCCCATTCCACATGGGATGGCAATGGCAACACACAAAAGTCTGAACAAACTTAAAAGCGAGAGGAATGGGAACGAGTCGGGTTGGAAGAAAAAAAACAATAGTAGCGCACGAGGCACAGAGTCGAAAAAAAGTGAATAAACTTGACATTTCGGGTTGAGATATAAATCAAGTTGTGCTCGTGCTTGTGTGTCTACCTCAAATTCCTTAACGTACCTACATGCTACGTGTGCACTTCCCTTCTGATTTCAGTAGTGTTGCTCTTGCTGGTATTAAAACTCGTTTCTGTTTCGCTTAGCAAAATACGATCGAGTCTTTTTTATTTTTGCCTTCAATTGCTTCCCCCAAAAGATTTGCTTAAATAAGTAAAAATACATGGACGGTTATATAAATTGTTATGACCATATTGGGAATATTTTTAAAAAAAATGTAAGCAAACTTCATTATCAATTAAGTAGAGGATGATTACTTACCACATTCGCAAGTTGAAAAATGTGAGTTTTTCTGACACCGAAATGATTGGTAGTTGTGACGTATCTTCGCCGGCGAAAAGCCACTTATGGCGGCATTGGTCATACGAAAAACGTCATGTTCGAGCACTCGACTACTGAGCGAGGGTCTAAGGATCAGTTCCTTTGTAGAAGCACTGAAAATATAGCTAAAAGGAGTTTTCTACTGCTCCTCCTCTAGCGAATGTCTGACAAAAATCCGAAGCTGAAGGGTGGCCCCGATACAAACTTCTTTTTGAATCATCTGTTATTTTGAAGCTTTTTCGATGTCTATCTTGTTCTCCCTCTTTCGATCTATATCCTTCTTTCTCTTTCAATCAGCAAACGAAATAAATCGTTGTACGCGAAAACAATTCAATTCAATTTATTATTATAAAATATCATGGTACAATAAGATATAAATCTTTTATCGTACTTAGTTATAAGCAAGGTTGGAAAACTTTTAATAACTTAATTTTAATTTACAATAATTAACAACGATGGGGAATATTGCAAACTTTTTTCAAAATCGAGTGCTGTGCTGCCGCAACAATGCGTTTCTTGAAAAGGAACGACTTTGGTGAAATTAAGTACCTACCAACCGAGTCCCCTGTACACAAAATTGGGCAAAAAGTCGTTCGACTTGCATAACAAGCACAAAAAACCTTGAATACCACATTTTCGCTGCATGAAATTGAACACCAAGCCTTGGACAATCCCTGGCTTTAATAGGAAGGTGCAACTAGCCACACATCCCATCAAACAATCGATCTTGTGGGCACTCAGTTCGGTGATCATGTCTTTAAATTCGGTAATCAGCCGCTATAAGTTGTCCGCCTTCGAGCTACGTTAGATTTTTTTGCCGGACATCCTTAAATACCGATCTTAAGCGGACGATCCAGAAACGATTCATAAGCCTTTGAAGAGAATATCGGCCGACCCATTCGTCAGAAAGACCCAACAACGTTCCACAAAGTCTCGAAAAATTTGGTCGACAGAATGCAGTACTGCCAAGCAAACCAAGTCGTGTTCCTCAAAATAATAGGAGGGTTTATTGTTTTAATAATCGATTTTTGTTACTTTTGTTAAATTTTTCAAACGCAAACGTTTAACTGACTGAAAGAGCTCCTAGACTCAGCCAATCCATTTGTCTCAACAATTCGTTTTCCGCTGTTTGACAGCTTTTTTTTTTACTATTTTTCTTTATTCTCAATTCATTATACATTCATTTATTTTTTATTTTTTAGGTAATTCTAAATAAATACCTAGAATCTACGTCTGAGATGGTAAGTCCTTCATGGGTGCCCTATGAATGGTATCAAACCTACTAAGCTAAGTTCGGGCAGTTGATTTTTGCCCACGGTGAACCGGAACTTGTAAGTTCGAAAGCTCCTATCATTTTACGCCCTTCTCCGCATGACTCATCTATTGCCCGCTAACCCAAATGCCGAGGGCTTACTTTCAGTTCAGTGGATGATAAAAATAAACCAACTCGAGGCGTTTGTAGAGCTCAACTTCATCCGCTGGTGAAGCAACAAATTACAGTCCCACCAGTTGCATTTCTTAAAATACAAAGATCGACTGGTAAAACCCGATCAATTATAAAAATTTAGACAACAGTACCTAAGTGTGAACAAAATATGCAACTTACTGCGCTCTTGCCTCGCTATCCAAAGTATACCCAACAACGTGACCTTACCTAAAAAAAAAACGAAAAAAAAAAATTAATGAGCCGATTGAAAAATATGCTACAAGCAAATGTGCAGTTATTTTTAAAGCAATGTGTCAACAAATATTCGCAAACGATCCGATAAGTTATTCCCAACCGATCCAGCTGCTTTAAATGTCACATTGATGAACTGGCCATCCCTCACCCATTTTCCCAGACACCATCCCTCCGCAAATGATCCTGAGAGCAGCATACAAGAGGCAAAAAAACTGCTGATCTCATTAAAATGATGTGAATCTAGCTGCAAGCCAATGTCACAAATCAAATTCAATTACCCATAAAGCAAGTCGCGGCAGACACACACACTCACTCACACACATGTGCGCGCGACCAGAATCCCAGATCGAATCGAATTCAAATTAAAAAATAATTCAATTTATCAGCAGGCAGAGAGAGGGAAAAAAACCGCGAGAACACCGAAAAGCAGATCAACGAGAGGAAGAAACGAACGGCACACACAAGGAGACCCCGCATCTGGTGGATATAGTTTCAATAGGCGGGGGTGTAGTTGGGAACCAGTCTCGTTTTTTTTTTGTAATGCCTAATAAGCAACTGGATGGATGGTGTCGCAGTCAATGACTAATGTAACCTTACAGGCAGCGGGGAGGCGCGAAGGCAGTGGCACTGGCAGCACACCGCGAACGAACGAGTGTGCGGCGACAAAAACGACAACGATTCGTGGCAATTAATCAAACCAAAATCGACGTGACCGATTAAAGAGCTAAATTATAGCGGGCACCACACCGGTTGGAGGTTTCCATCAACCATGACTTGTTTACTGTTTATTTGCCAAACGGCAACACCAGGTAAGGACCGGCGCTGAAAGCAGCTGTTGCCCCACGCCAGTACAGCCACAGATACTCCAACCGTACTCGTACGACTGCTGGAGGGCCTGTCGCTATTTTTTTTTTTTTTTGTAATAATGTTCCCCTATCCCTTGCCTTCAACCGTCACTTAGCATCTGGCATCGAGTAGTTGTTTTGGGTACACTACGACACTACGAGCATGTGGAGGTTCTTTTTCAATGTCCTTTGTTGGTGAGAGGGGGCCTTCGGATCATTATATATATACAAATGCGACTCCCTTTGGGAAGTCATCGCAATCGCAACAGCAACACCACAACAACATGACAAATGAGCAGAGTGGCAAGCACATCCCGATCGCAGCGCAAGGAATTTTCAAATATGCATCACACGTTAGCACTAAATGCTAATTCCGTAGGTATAGCTGTGGTTGTCGTAGTGGAATTTAAAGACCCGGACGACATAATAATAATAAAAAAAAAAACCTTTCCACTTAGCACTTAATTAAGACGCTGGAAAATGTGTGAACTGAGGAGAAGTGAAATTCAAATGAATGCGAGTGGGACTTTTCAATGTACACGTGCAGTGATTCACAGATGCAAGTGTGGTGTCATTTTGGGCCTCGATTTCCCAAATGAATAATTTAACTCGATTTGATTTCGAAAACACCAAAGAAGAAGCCGATTTTAGTGCGCCCAACTGTGCAGCGATTGCACTGCGAGTATTTGGTCAGTCTTTTGGAAAATTTAGAGCGCAGGTACCTTTTATTTTGTTTCCATGCTGGTGATGGGAACTTCAAAGGAGCGCGCAATTCGAGTACTGATGTCACCGACTAAACCGAGTGCACATGGAATAATGATGGGATTGGGATCAGTGGAACCGTTTCAAAAGTCACAAGAAAAAGGGCCAATGATAAGAAGAGTGACATTTCTGAAGCAGAATAGCTTATTTGGAATTATTGAACGATATTTAACAAGTATTGGTTCCCTAAGCCCTGCAACTGCGTATTTTCATTGAAAATAAAAGCATTTAAAAAAAATTTGAAGCACCTTCTCCAACTAAAAAAGGTCAAAAATAGCAAAAAATTGTGGCACGCTCCAGAAAAAAGTGCCAAATTGCAACTTTAGTCGCCCAACGCACACGCTGATTTGCGATCCTCAAAGGAGAATGCATTTTGGTAGGTACTACCAGCAACTCAAGTCGCAAAGTTTAAGTAGATCTTCCTTTTTTCTTTTTGAGGTTATAAAAAACCCAAATTCTAACTCTTGGTTTTTTCCGCTGCGCCAACTCTCGCGAACCATCTGACAAACATCCGAGAGTATAACTGTCATGAAGGAGCTTCTCAATTAGCCGTTTGAAACCGGCATAAAATTGTAGATCCCTTCCATTCGTCCCAAAAATGAAAAACTCACACAAACGAATGGTTGTGAGAAGCTAGGCCTAGGGTCCCTACAGACCTGTTGCGCCAAATATTTATTTATTTATTACAGTTCTATCCAAATCTTTTTGCTTCTTTTTAAGGGACATTCGCTGCCATTTAGTTTCCAAAATAATTTCGTTCACGTGACTTTGCCTGACGGCGCGGCGGTCATCTTAGAGGTCGAATTTTCAAAGACTCGGCGCATAAACTCGCCTCAATCTTTCCACTGACAATGTTGGCCACTTATTGGCATAAATCAGAGATTAAACAAAGAAAAAATGGCTTGGGGCATCAAATCGACGTCGGCTCTTAGTGAGATGGCGCGTAATTTTTTTTAACTGATTGTTAGTATCGCGGAATGACAGCTGCATGACAGAGAATAGGCACAGTGAGCTGTCAGTGATCTGACTGATGGACCCATTACGAATATCGTTCTAGATCCGGCCGGATGTGAATATTGATATTCTCGTTACTTACATACTCAGGTCGGCGCTACAGTCCGGGGTGGACCTGGCCCGCAACCAATAACCTTGTTGCTGTATGGAAAACTTTCTTTAAGAAGCTGCGAATGGCAAAAACAAGTGCCTAAAGGCGAAGTCAAAAAGTCAACCCATTTTTATAGTTGAATTAATGTGCGTTTCAATGCTATAGTTTACCCTCCGCCATTAGCCTTTGACAGTCCGTCAGTTAGCTGGTGCGTAGCAGTATACACGTGATTAAATCAACCTACATAACTATTGAGCACCGGAGATTGATGGAGTGAGTTTTCTGATACAGCAAACGTCAATACGAAACAGGTCGATCAGGTCTTCAAAGAAGTATATGGCAAAAGTTGGACAGGCCATGGATAGTAAGGAATCGCCAAACTTTATTTAAGTGCAGGCAAATTTCAGCAAAATACTACAGCAAAGATCAAAATGGAGGTCACCTAGGATATAGCTTTCTAATATTTAGATCAACGAAATTTCAGAGGCTTAAATATTCTACACTCAGAAAAATATCGCCAGCTAGATTCTAGTCCGATCGGCCTTATTCTTAATTTTCTTCATTCTTACTGTTTTAAACAATAAACAAATCTAAAATCAAGCTTATGCAATATTAAAACCTGAACAATATCACCTGAATAATTTTTTTGTAAGTGCAAGAGATAACAAAAGTGATCGAATTAATAATAATAATTTAACATAAACACGATTGTAATAAAAAATATGTCTGATATTAGTCCAGTCAAGCATTTTTATTGCAGTTAATAAATAAATATGATTTTAAGAAAAATTATTTGTTTTATTTTCTTAAAGCCCGTATGACACTACATTTTTTCCTCATTTTTATAATGCTGAAAAGTCAGCCTCAGCGGTGTGTAAAAGAGACTAAAAGTGTATTACGAAAGGGGTAGCAATTGGTTGCAAAGCAACCGAAAATTTTCAATAGATTTTATTTTCAAATAATCTTGAAATGTCAAAATTTGCCAGCAGCAAATGTGATTTGAATACATTTTTGATGCATTTTTTTTTTGACGTGTCTACATTAATAATGTTGGTGTGTACGCACTCACTCCTATCGGGAATTTTCGTTCTAATTTTTCGTACTGCTCTCGTTTCATTTTAAAAGCAGGAAAAATGCAAAAAAATGTAGTGTCATACGGGCTTAAACAGGAAAGTGACGGAGTTGATAATAAATATGACATTCTTGAAGCATTCCAACAAAATGAATATAAGGATAACTTGTTCTTATTTCAATTTTTGTAAGTTTCTTTCAAGAGTAATTATTCTGAGCTTTGGGGAGCATTATTCTTACTGCTGATAAATGGATGAAAAATACGTGATTTTGAACTTAATTTAAGCTCACACATTCTTGATAAGAACACATAAGCTTAATTTAAGTTTACAATGATCAAAAATCAAGCTGTTGCATTCTTTGAATGGAATGACTTTGGGCTTTGTTAAAGCTTACACATTTACACATTACACATTCTTAATTCTGTTGTAGAACAATCTTAAAATAAGAATTAAAGGTGAACCAAAAAACATACTCAAAGTAAAATTTTTGTATTTGGATTAAGAATTTCCGAGTTTAACAGACTTTCGTCAACGGATAGGCTTGATCTCACATTGATTATCTTGATTTTATCTCGTTGTTTCCCTGAGTGTACCAATTTTGTGAAAATCTATTTAAAGGAAAATAAAAACTTATTCAAGTAAGTTAAATAATTTGTTTTTGAGACAAATTTACTGCTTGGTGTGATTTTTGACACAAAACTTGCTTTTTCGTTTCACATAGATTATGTTGTTGCCAAAGCAAACTCTATGCTCGGATTTCTTAAGCGCACATGTGCTGAATTTTCGAACCCATATGCTCTTAAGTCTGTTTATATGTCTCTAGTACGTCCTTTCCTTGAATATTGCTCTATTATCTGGTGTCCTATATATGCAAATTCCATGGTACGGCTAGAAAGGGTATACAAAAGTCATTCACAAGATTTGTTATAAGGCAAATGAAATGGAACCTTGACATAATGCCTCCCTATTTAACAAGGTGTGCTTTAATAGGACTAGGAACCTTAGAAAAAAGGCAAAGTGTTCACTGTATGTTGTTTATTCGTGATATTTTTTCTTATCGTATAATATGTCCCGATATACTTCAGAATTTTAAGTTTATGTACCAGAAAGAAGTCTTCGAACAAGATACAAATTATTTTTGAAGCCTAGACATTCATACAATTATGGTCTTAATGAACCTATAACTAAATGTACAAGGTGGCGTAAAAGTAATGCTATAAATTTTGCGATTGGCCCCTAATGTCAGTTCTGTTTTGACATTTGTGTAGTAAACACATGCGAAATACTCGTTAATAAACAATGTTACGCTACACTGCTCCAGAACGCTCAAGCTCAAGCCATCCTTAATCACCATCAAGAGGAAGATGATTTTTCATCAAAAATAATCATGAGTGATGAGGCCCATTTCCATCTTAGCGGGTACGTAAATAAGCAAAATTTACACTTCTGGGGCACTGAAAATCCGCGTGTAACCCACGAAGTCACTGTATGGTGTGCTGTTTTCGCTGGACGAGTCATCGGACCTTTTTTCTTCGAAGACGTCGCGGGCCAAACGGTTACTGTGAATGGTGAGCGCTACAGAGCAATGATCAAGGAGTTCTTTTTGCCGCAACTTGATGAATTGGGATTGGAAAACATGTGGTTCCAACAGGACGGTGCAACGGCACACACTGCACGTGCCACAACCGATATGCTGAAGGATGCATTTCCCGGGCGCCTAATCTACCGTTTTGGCGATTTCCACTGGCCAGCAAGATCGCCCGATTTGACCGCTCCAGACTTCTTTTTGTGGGGCTTTTTGAAGTCGCGGGTTTATGTCAACAAGCCTCAGGCTCTTGCAGCTCTTAAAGACAATATCCGTCAAGAATGTGAGGACCTATCGCCGGAAGTTTTGGCCAAAGTGATGGAAAATGCCATAAAAAGGGCTCAAATGACAATCAACTGTGGCGGCGGCCATTTACATGACATCATATCCTCGACTTGATGTAAAAAAAATTAAAAGACCAAATAAAAATAATCCACAAGAAGAATCAAAGTTTTTCATTTTTTTTTTTAAATTACAGCCAAAAAACATCGGAAGGTTATTTTTGCGCCACCTTGTATAAACATAATTAATTCTGTTTGCCCTGAAATAGATTTATGTGATGAAAGATCGAAATTTAAATTATCTATATTGAATTTAAATATATCCTACATAATGTTACTATACTAAATGTTAATCTATCTCGAATTATTATAATATTTAATCAAAGTCTGTTAGAGTTAAGCTCGGTAGATGAATAAAGAATAATAATAATAATAATAAGAAAGTTACACGGCTGTTTTTTTTTCATGTTTCCATTTGGTCGCGTGCCATGAACATGAACAGGTGTACGGATAACTGACCGTGGCGATGACTTTTTGGTTGCTGGGTACCGTGTGTACTAGCATTCTGAATACTCATAAATGCTCACATAAAGTGCTGCTCATACAAAACTGGCCTTTAAGATATTGAACCCACTTCCAGCTAATCGCTGATTTTGGAAATAAATTTTAGATTTTTCAAATCATAGGTAATTGTGGGCCATAATTTCTCTAAAGTGAACACAAATGTCATCTTTGTCGCGGAATATGGACCAAATTAGACGCAGTTTGTTGCTGTTTGTTCCTTCAGAAGGTGCAAAAACCGTGTCACTCTCTTGGGTCTCGTGTACCTTTTGGCCTGGAGGTGCATATTTGAAATCTCTTCTTTATCCGTATCTTCCCACGTCCATTCTGTGCTGTGAATCTTGCAAAAGGACACCTCCTCTACTACAAAATTACATGATCCATGTTTCCCTAATCACTACTGGTACCCTCTGCCAAACCAATTCCGATCTCCTTCCCTACGTATCAATTCGAAACAAATTGACCGAAGCTATCAACGTTCCTTCTTCTATTTTTCTCCAATAAGAATCAAATCACTTTGAATGCAATTTCCTTGCACTGAAATCAGTCGCCCTCAGTCGTCTCCCGTCGCCTTTAGTCGTCTTCACTTGTCCGCCAAGACCAACCGCCCAAACGAACTCAATACAACCAACAACCGATGGCCAACAACCAGAACCAAGTCGTCGATATTGAAGGGCATGTCAGAGACGAGATTT
Organism: Cheilosia variabilis; assembly: GCA_951230905.1. Lineage (NCBI taxonomy): Eukaryota > Metazoa > Arthropoda > Insecta > Diptera > Syrphidae > Cheilosia > Cheilosia variabilis. The sequence goes on along the minus strand of OX579680.1, from coordinate 20,561,354 downwards.
AATAAATTTTTAATAACTCGGATTGAATATCTATTTCTGCATCGTAACGTATGCCGAGGTGTGATGGTGTGTTGCAGAACCTCTGCCAGCCGACTCGACTGACATTGCTTTGCGGCCAGGAACTAAGGGGTGTGGGTGGTTTTTATTATCCCTGAAAATGTGTTCTCTTTTAATAGAATCGCACTTCAAGATTGAGGAGTGAGCTTGTCCTCCGCACATAAGTGTGCTATGTATCGAAGACCTGCCACGGTGAGCGTAATTTCACGAAATTCATTCAGGTAGGTAATCTATTTAATGGACTCACTGCTAGTAAATACCTTGACCTTCTTCGTCCTTTTGTGATGCCGCCCTCTTCTGCCCTGGTAGGGGAGCTGCACTTAGTGTGCTCCCGCTCACTCGCCACTCAAAGTGGGGACTGATATGGACGTCTTCCCACCCATTGAGGGGATCAATCGAATAATAATCTTTAAATATTTGCGCAGGTATGTGTGTGTGCGCAGGTTAATGGCTATATAAGTGCCATAAGTTCAGGTGGAAATCTTAAGAAAAGAAACATCTCCACGGAGGGATAGTCTAATGGGCTGTGGTGCGGGGTGGGGCATAAAATTTGAATTGAATCATCCATAAAATATGCCTTGATTGATGTGATCATGATTTGCTCCTACCCTTGGTGTAGTCGTCGACCACGTCGCAACCGAAGTCGTATGAGGCTGTGGCTACTTAGAGAAATTAAATTCTGTGTGCCAGAGCAAGTTGCCAGAATATTGCGCTGTTGGTGGCAGAGAAAGAGGGAGAGAGCGAGTGCTCCTGCTAAGTGAATTGGACTAAGAGATTTAATTTCAAGTAATGTTCAAGCAAGCACTCGCATTTAGATAATTGACTGTTAGTAAGTGTGGGTCGGGCTCTGGGTATGTGTAGAGAGCTCAGAGAGTAATAACTTTGCGTGTGGCTTAGCTGTATGGGACAAAATGTATTTGCGACAATTCCAGCAGAGTGTCAATCAATTGCTGTCCAATGTGATTGCCAAATGTGTTGGAGGAAAGGTTAATGTTCAGGCCAAGTGGAACATTTGCTTTTGAACATATTCCAAACATTTTTCTATTGTTTGTAGAATTTTGTAAAATAGAGAAATAGAACATTTTCATTTTTAAGCTGTAATTTTTTAAAATTCTTTTTGATTTTTTTTAATTTCTTTTCACATTTTTTTTTTTGTTTTATCATTTAATTTGAGTTTTTTTACAAATTTAAAATTGTTTGACATTTTTTGGTTGTTAAAAGGCAGAATAAGCTGAATTTTATTGCTTTAAATTTGAAAAGAAGAATTTTGCAAGGCAAAACTGAAAAAAAAAACAGAATTTCGAAAAGCAGAACTTTTGTGTGAAAAGACAAAATTTTGCGGAGAAGAACTTTGAAAGCAGCATTTCGAGTTTCGACCCGCTCCCCATGCATTGATGTGAGCATGGGTGCAAAATGAAAGGATGTTTGTCAATAGAGCCAGAACGTCAGAAATAGCAGCTGTAACTTTGTAACTCTAAAGGAGGAAAGTACTTGCCCTAGGCTCTGCGGTGAACGAAGAATTGCTGTTGCTTATTGCTGCCGCTGTGGGATAGAAAGGCAATTCAGGTCTAACGAACCAATTTCCCGTATGCTACGGAAGGTAAACTCAAATATTCCCATTTTTTATTTCAACCGCAGCACTCCCTCCATTAAACTCAGCCTCTTTCAGTGTAAAACCTATAGCTTTAATTCCTAGTTTTAATTCTTAATTTTAATTCTAGTATTGTAAGTTTGTTTTTTCTAGCTTGTACTTAGCCCAATAAATGGGAACATTGTGCCCACACCAAATTTAATTTAATAATAAGGTCACCTCAGTTCAAACTTATCACTCGCTTTAGTTTGAAATTTCTAGAAATTCTCAGTTTGATGTAAGACGTAACGTATTCTGCGATTCTGAGAGGCAAATATTTCGTTTATCAGACCAGCTGGTCATCTTTTAATGCTCGAATATGTTTACTAAAGTCGTGAGTTTAAATCAGGTATAGTTTTAAAAACTAATTTGGGCTCAAGGCTGTCTTGGGTCATACCGGGGCCCGGGCAAGAATTTTGGGCACTATTGGAAAGTCTTTACTTGAGGGAATTACAAAAACATATTTTGATTGATTAATTGTCCTTTTTAGATAGAGAGTCAAAAATAAATTTATTTTTATTTCAATGATTTCTTACTGGATCGTTTGAGGGATTTACAAACTTAAATAAGCTAAAACGAACTAATAAACTTAATTTTTGGCCTTCAAATGCTTGTGTAAGAATATCTAGAGTAAAAATAAAACTGAATTTCTGACGCGAAAACGTAAAAAAATCAGATTATTGGTTTAAAATGAATTAAAATTGAAAATGAATTTCAAATCGGGTATAACTAGTTTTAAGATACTTTTGCGGTATTGTTATAAGTATAAAAATGTCGCAACTGCATAAGGCCTAATGGAAACACATTTGGCGCACTTTACTGCAGGTATTTACTTGTTTAAGACTTGTTTAACAGCTTTAACTTTAACCTTACTGAAAACACAACTTCTTCGTCTGAAAGGCAATTAACATCCACGGTAGGCGATTGCTTCGCAAAAGAAGGATCTCACATTTATCACCAGTAGGTTATTACTTTGGTACGGTTTTACTGAAACTTTATGGAAGCTTTATAGAGGCTCAAATATAAACAAGAAAAATATTTATGTTTTTTATTACATTTTTCAATTTTCCATTTTCTTATTTTTTTTTTTATCTTATTAATAAATATTTTTAAAGGCTTTTTGCAATTTTCATGGAGTTTACATTACGTTCTCGTTATAATTTACATTTTATTACATGCGTCGCAATGAGAATCGAGCATGGGTCCTGCTGCGTAGTAGTCCAATACACTACCCCCTAGGCCAATTCGTCATAATGCTGTAGCAGTGGTAAATCTGAACTACTTGATACATTTTGGAGTTTCGTTTCGCTAAGATTTGCAATAAACTTGCAGCTTACTCGACCAAAGTTGTAAGCAAGACATTTAGTGTTTCCCAATTTATTTATTTGGCGAAAAGTGTTTATTTAAAATCACATTACTGACATATTTTTCACTGTGCTAAAAGTGTTTTATTTTTTGTCATTTTTCCCCGATTAATTAATTTATGTTTCTTTAGATGTGAATTTTGAATGTGAAATTACAAATTTGAACCTTACCGAAGTCAAATTGTTACTTGGGAACTGATCTGGTGTCTGATTGATATTTTACCTACTTTAATTCTGAATACAGTCTAACAGAAAAAAATGTACGCTACGTAGCTCCTACCTGGCAATGCCACATTTTCTGTTGAACTCGGCGTCGGCAATGTCATTGGCTTTTGACTGTTGCCATAAAGTCCCTAAAAACCCGGTCTTTTACTCTCTAAAATATTTCTGTCAAGCTACCAAAATAGGAAAAAAAAAATTATACTGTGAGCATAAGTGATCAGTATCAGCCATTCCGTGAGGCCCCCGTGAGGATGGGGCCCGTGTTCCCTTACGACCGTTCTGAATTGCAGATTCAATTTTTCCCCAGAGTGGATATATATTCATTATACAAGTAATCAGGTCCAGGTAGTCGAACTATTGTTTTACGTATTGCCACGCAACACAATAAAGCGCCAGCGGTTGCAATCTACCCCCCGAACAAACCGAAATTCCTGCATTAATGAGATCAACTTTTTATCGCCATTCCACATCTCCGAGTCGAAGCTCAATCATTGCACGAAAAGAACCCAATTAAAATATAAATCTGCCAGTAGTAAATCGTGCAAAACAAAATAAAATGCTTCCCCCCACACAAGCCCGCACTATACAGCACTAGATCCTTCACCTCTTGTTCACGCAGTCATAAACGTTCTCCGTATACCACCTGGCCTCACTTAATTAAACCACATGGATAATTACACAAGATTACATTGATTAATAGACAGAGGCCGGTCAGATATTGCGCCGACAACATTTCATTCGATACTAATTAACGCGAACAACATAGTCTAAAAACTTCATTCGCGCGCACACGTTAATTAATAACCTCCTGCTGCTGGTGCTGCTCGGCGGCATACATGCGCCCGGCTATAGGGTGGCATAGCTTCAGCAGGTCTAAATTACAGGGAATTTGATATGTCCGCCTCTCGTGGACACCTAATAATTACGGGCCAATTGTTGCCTGCCAGCCGATAGTTGCCGTAGACTTACTAATCGATTGCGCGTACCGTACTCTTTGGTCGTAAATTAGAAACTCGTTCGTTAGGCCTTCTGCTGTTTGTCCACACAGAAATCGCGCTTGGGACTTTCTTTCCAATTACCTTTTATTTTTATTAATTATCCAATCTCCTGCTGCTGCTAATTAAATTAAAAATTCAACTGCGTTGGTGCTCGGCCAGTGTTTGAGTCAGCGGCCGACTGGAGATTTCATCGAATTTATTCCTCTGACTCACAACTCACAAGGCACCAAATATTTGCATAATTAATCTCTAATTAGATAGTGGTAGATGGTATCTGTGCCAGTGACAGTGGCAGCACACCCCCCGGCCCCAACTGTGACGGCCAATATCTGTCACATAATTACTGTTCATGTGGGCGGTCGACAAACCATAAAAAACAAAGAAGAGAAGAGAAGGCCACCAATTATTCGAGCTTAATAATCACCAACCACCGATCGGATCGTTAAAATTAATTGTCTCACAAATACCTACCATAAATACACTCGAACGAAAGAGTATCTAACTATAGGAACCTGGTTGGTGATTGTTTGTTTTGTTCTAAAGCGAGGCGTATTTTTCTGATTTTTTTAATTAGGAGGTCTGTTAGTGTGCCCCCGGAGCCCGCAGCATCCCCAAGACTATAACTACCGATCGAGACATTGATTGAGTAATGTGCGAGGAATGCAGTGATGGAGTCGCATTTGAATAAATAACAAAATTAAGTCGATTCCGAGAGTGCACGCGAGCTGACGGCACCTTGTCCGATCGCTTCATTAGCGAAGATGTGTTTTTACCGTTTGGCTCGTGGAGGTCGGTTCCGATTTTTCCTCAAAATACATTTTCGTCTTATGTTTCTCAGATTCAACGACTAATGGAATTTTTCGATCGAAAGCAATTTGCAACGTGTACGAGATTTATGGCCTAGAAGCGGAAGAACATGTTTTCCATTCGGGCAGGGGTGGGTATACAAATCGCCTCGACTAATTTTCAGAGAACCACTTTTTAAATAAGTAAAACCGATCAGAGGTATTTTTATAGGGAGCGGTGAGACGTGCTGCTTTCAAAATTCTGCTTTTTACCAAATAACAAAAAAAAATTATTAAAAAACTTTTTTATATTTGAGAATATATTAACATTTAAAAGTTAGGAAATAAAATTTAACTTTGAAAGAAACAATAAAAATTAGATTAAATATTAAAAAAAAAGTAATAAAATAAACCATAGGTATCTATTGAAAAAAATTAAAAATTAAAAAAAAAATATTAAGAAAAGAGGAGTTAAAATTAAAGAAAAAAAAAAAAAAACAAATTGAAGAAATGCGAACTAAAAAAACAGTAAATTTTTTCTCTATTTCTATTTTATAAAATTCTGCAAGCAATAAAAAAAGCTTAGGAAAATGTTCAAAAGCGCGGGCAGAATTTTGTAAAAAAAATGTTGACCCATCCAGAATTTTGATCCAACCCGTTTCAAATAATATAAAAAAAAAAGAAATAATAATAAATGTATAGGTATATCTATTAAAAAATAATTATTTTAAATATATAGAAAAATTAAAATTTAAAGTTAAAAAACTATAAAAAAAACAATAAAAATATAAGTAAATATTAAAAAAAAAGACAATAAAAATTGAGAAAAGAGGAGAAATTAAAAGAAGGAAATGTTTTCTACATCTCTGGTTTACAAAATTCTGCAACCAATAAAAAAAGATAAAGATAAAAAGCAGAATCAGAATTTTGCAAAAAGAATTACGACCCATCCAGAATTTTGACCCCAACCCGTTTTCCATTATCAAATCATATAAGAAAAAATTAAATAATAATAATTTTTATTAGGTAGATATCTATTAAAATATTATTTTAAATATATAAAAAAAAAACAAAATTTAAAGATAAAAAAAAATATAAGTAAATATTAACAAAAAAAAAAAGAAATAATACTTAAGCGAAATAAAAAAAAAAAAACCATAAAAATTAAGAAAAGAGGAGTTAAAAGCTTAAAAAATAAACAAAAAATATATATAAATTAAAAACGGAAATGTTCTCTACATCTCTGTTTTACAAAATTCTACAAGCCATAAAAAAGTTGAAAATAAAAAGCAGAATTTTGAAAAGCTGAATTTTAGAAACAGAAATTTATAAAAAGAATTTCGACCCATCCAGAATTTTGACCCAAACCCGTTTTCCAATTATCAAACAATATAAAAAGAAAATATTAATAAGAAATGTAGTATATTAAAAAATAATTTTAAGTTTTTAAAAAATCAAAAATTTGAAAAGTTGAAAAAAATATATAAGAAAGAAATAATAAAAATTAAATTCAATATTGATAAAAAAACAAGAAAAGAGGAGTTAAAAATTAAAAGACAACGAAATTGAAAAGAATACATATTTAAAAAAAGCGAAATATTCTCTGTATCTCAGCTTACCAAATTCTGCAAGCCATAAAAAATAAAAACAGAATTTTAGAAACAGAATTTTGTAGAAGAATTTCGACCCATCCAGAATTTTGACCCCAACCCATTTTTATAAGCTATTCCGCTTTTACAAGAAGTTCCGCCACATAGTAAGGATGTTTGTTCTTTTATCGTTGGTGGATATGTAAAGTCTTTTATGCACTGAAGTCGTCAAGTTTGACTGAGGACATCTGCAGGAACTCATTAAAACATTCTCTAACTGACTTTTAGCATCCCGAAACATGTCTTGATCTATATCTCTATTTTATCGCTTTAGAACACAAGGGCGCCCCCCTCAATTGTCCAGCTAAACTTACCGAACATATGCAACACTCTCCGCGATATGAAAGCACTTTCCCAACCTCCTATATCCATGACTCAACTCGCTCCAATTATGTCCTCAAGCTTCACAAATCGATGACACGAGTGCGCAATATAGATGACGAAAAACTTCAAGTACATTCCTCTGTTGGTGCATCAGAGTTCCACGGCTTACTTTAAGCCCGATCACCATTACCAACTTCATAAATAAATGCACAAGTGTGAACAATAGAGAAAGAAACCCAAGCAAAGGCGGACGCTAAAAACGAATCGTGGATGCATTCAGCTAAAGTCGTGAGGTCCGCATCGAAACAAATATGCGCGACTAAGACGGATGTACGAACAATGTCCGTCAATTCGGGAACAGCGGAGACATGATGTAAAGTTCTTACTTTACAAGTGATTGATCTTGTGTGTGAGAAACTTTGCATATATGGATGGCGCATCGGCCGCACAATACGACGATCGGACGACGACGACGACGACGACATCTATTTGCAGATGCAGAACAAGCGACAGAAAGTAAAACACTTGAAAGGACCCCATCGGAAATAGATCTTTGTTGGCGCTGTGGCTGTGGCTCTATATTCTATATCTTGAGTGGTGCATTGTTGCAGTTGTTCGAGTAATTTGTCAATTCGTGATTTTCTTTTTCGTGTGTCGTCTGACACACATGTTTATTTTTACACTTTTTAGATGAGTTTGAGATGTATTCTCTTTTGGGATCGTTGGGGGATTTTTCGTAAACATTTTGCTGTTTGGTTTATGGGTTATTTTAGACAGACGAATGGTTTGCCTATTCCAAATGGTATTCAGGCCGAGTGATCGATCTCTATGGGGCTGTAATAGAGGACAATAGGCCAACAGGGAATTGATGGCGGACGCCCAAGTGTTATTACAATCCAACTGCAGCGAAATAATTTGGAAGCATCCGGGATAGCATCGACATAGGTGACCCAACCCGCGTTTGACACCATCGACGGAGCTGTCTTTAAAGCTATACAAAAATATAACGAAGTCTTCAAAGGCAGACGATTCGAGCGTAGGCAAGATATTTTATGACATAATTTATGATTCGAATAAGTTCTAGATTCCATTCACAGATTTGGGGCACCACGATTACCAGTATCGTAGTAGCACAAAGAAGTAGCTAATATTGCCGCAATGTTTCGTTATAGGAAAAAAAGCTGTCAATATTACCCACCTTCTAGTGACGAGAAAGAAAACGACCCAAAGTAATTTTAACCAGCCTTGCTATAGAGAGCAGGTCAATACATACATTTGAGAAGTAGAACTTTAGCAGACGGTTCAAACATTTCGTTGAAGACAGAAGAATTGTGGACAAGTTAAAGCTGACATTAGAATTAAAAAACATGACAAGGTATAGCCGTATGCAATGCGCGCTTAAATGGGAAAATGGAAGTGCTCAGCAGCAGCTGAAGCTAAAGCAATACTGGAGAGAAGATGGAAAGGGGAAAATAGGAAACACTGCGAAGCTGTGACGCTTGAGTTAAAAAATGCGCCTTTAATTCGGCGAACTGGTCATTTGTTAGGTCGTCCCTGGCCGGAATGGAAACGCCTACTACCTGCGGAACAAAGTCACAAGTTGCTCTACCGATTGGAAGCTAAGGTACCAGACTGACGGCGAAGTTAGGTACTACAAAGCTACCGCGGGAGTTCTCGGCTCCGTTCTTGGAGCTCCCCTGTGGAATATTATTTAATATTATTTATGACGGAGTCCTGCGACTAACGCTGAGTTTAAGTGACCGGTTTTGCTGATGAAATCGCCGTGGTAAAGGTGGCCTAGTGCATTCAAGCGATAGATTCTGCCACCCATGAAGCAGTTGCCGGAATGTTGAAATGGTTTAAGTCCGAGACTCTCTTGATAACCAGTTAAAAGTCTGTGGAATTTGCAAATTTCCCGGCTAGAAACCAAACCATAAGGTCCAAGGAGTCACTAATGTAAATAAAAGAACTTAATAGTTGGCGCAACAGGTCCGTAGGGACTCCAGCCCTGGTTTTTCAATTTTGGGACGAATGGAAGGACCTACAATTTGAACTTCATTGCCTCTAAAATAATTCTGCCTTCTGTAGGTACACTTCTGATACACTTTGAAATAGCGACACCAGTTTTTGCAACCGATTTTAAATTCGCCTCCATCAGGTTTTTGTTCACTCGTGAAATCGCAAAATTTCACACACATTTTTGACAGTGAACCTTCTCTTATAAATTGCTGTAAAAATATGCCCACCACAAGAATTACAACAGCCTCACTTACATTCCTGAGATAGATATACGGCTACACGCCACGAATGTCATAAAATCCTTGCCAAAACTATAAATATACAAAAAAATTTAAATAAAAAAAAAAACACTTGCTTAAAGTCCGCATAAATTGATACATGAAAAACAAGACCAGCATTCAAATCATTCTTTTATTGAATTTTTAATTCACTGCTGGACTCAGCCATTAGTTAAAAGTTAAGCCCACAAATAGCCCCAGTGAAACACTAATTGGACACGGAAATCCAATTAAAATATATTCAAATGCTATAAATAAAATGCGCGCAAAATAAGAATAAAAATAAAAAATAAAATAAAAAAAAATCCTCTTATTAAAAATAAATATATATTTTGTTCTCTTAAATGGAATTCATAAATAATTTCATCCAGCATACAGTTGGAAAGAAAAACTAATTAATTTATTGATGAAATTTTAATTAAAAGCCTTTGTGAGTTGAAGAATTAATAATAAAACGAAAAAAGAAACCAAAAATACGCCCACGCACAACAAATGTTAAATTCCAACCAAAGCGAGTCAACTCTTCCCTTTTCGCACATTGGATTTGGTTCAAATAAAAATTGTCAATCAAAATAGAAAATGGCGAATAGTCATACTCATAGTACAAGCTACAAGGATATGGAACACCCCTCTTAAAAAATAGGCACCCCCAAGGATCTAACCGAAAGGAAATCAAAAGCCTGCTGCTCTACCCCCAGGTGATTGCTAAATAGACCTCCATCCATGGGCCCCGATGACTGTATTCGGTAGGTATGCCATTTCTCCGTCCCACTGTTTGGAAAATTTCTTTAATCTGCTCGCATGAGTTATCGCTAATGAGTTTTAATTTAATTAAAAAAAAAAAAACACACACTGCCACACGTTATTCTGTGGTTTTCCCTGCTGTGTCTGTAACACTCCCCAGCAGCAACACCACCGCCACCCCCTGGGCCACCGCCGCCGCCATCAAGTCGCACAATGTATTACGACGTGTCCAATTGTTTATACTGTAATTCACCGTCAGTTTTTATTTTTTCGTCTTGCAGGTAGTATGTGTGCAGCGAGTCTGTGATTCGGTTGTGTGGATACTGTAACTGGATTCATGCAACCGGAAATTAAAAGTTGAAATTCGTTTATATTTTGGAGAAATTAAAAAAAAAAAAAAATAATAATGGAAAAAAAAAACTCCTCAGCAAAGAAGACCACAAGTGCAGCTGTAGGTTGGAGCTCGGAGATGCATTGTGCACAATTGGGCGAGGTTTACTTTCGCCGTGCACATGCAGCTGTATTGGGTGGCATAATAATGACATAAGTTGATTTCACTTGACGCTTACATGACAGGCTACGTAAGATGGGTGCCACTCGTCGTTATTCATAAGCGGATACCGTTGACATGCGATAAGCGATAATATTTGTCCATTTAAATCGAAAAGGCTGGGATTTTTCGCGCGAAACTGGGCTATAAAAATATACAACCTAGCCAGGTCCATGAATAAAGGCGGCAGTATTATGACAATCCGGCCGACAGGAGGTTCATTTACGCACCTACTTCACTGGGGTGGAAGATTGTGTGGTATTTTTAAACAAAATAAGGCCGGAGGCGTTGTGCGGCTGTAATATGGCACCTTGACGTCAAACCAACCTTATTTGCTGTCTATAATCTGCTGATCAACCTCGACGTCGGGAGAAAAACATTTCAAACACAAACGTACCGAATTGTTAAAAGAACTCCTATCATAATGGGTTCTTTTAGCAATTTTACGGTAGGCTTGAAACTAGGACTAACCATTCTGTAAGCTTGAAGAATCAGAATCAAGCCTCTTTAGGTCAGTTATAGTACCGCAGCCGTATTATGTCACCTATGTTGTGCCCAACAGCACGACATAAGTAGCTGGCGAGATCACCAGACCAAATCCCAAAGGCCGACACTAGGCCTCCCATTCCAGAACTTCAAACATTTTTTCGGAACCCTCCTTAAAACTAGGTAAAAGGTATTTTTTTTAGCTTTAAATTGAGGTTGGTATAATTTATAGGTGGGGCCAGCAGGCTAAAATCAAATATGGAGGTGGACGACTACGCCAAACATGCGTATGTTCAGCAACAATACCGCCAACGATAACGAGAAAAGAAGCAGGTGTCGTAAGAGTAGACCTCTCTAGGCCAAACGTCGATCGAAGATGCCGTAACCAAAATTAGTAGATCCAGTTTCATCGCTATCAGAGGTAAGCAGGAATTATTTCGAGGTATAGTCGCGGTAGTGTGTTGGACTAATAAGCGAGGCGTGCCAGGTTCGATCCCCGGGAAAACACAAATTACATCTCAAGGTTCTTTCCACTGCGTCACCTCTCGCAAACCTCTGACAAACTTCCGAGAGCATAGGTGCCACGAAAGAGCTAGCCCTTTGGACTCGGCGTAAAATTGTAGATCCTTTCATTCGTCCCAAATATGAAAAACTCACACAAAACGAATAGTTATGAGTGAGAAAGTAGACCGAGGGTCCCTTTCGGACCCATGGTAACCTCAATATTAATGGTACTTCCCATACAAAATTTTCATACCAGTTTGATTTGTTCGAAAATAGCTCTAACGATTTCAACAAAAATTGATATTTAAACTTAAGTAGGTGAGGTAAATATAGCTGCATACTCAGTTTTCCGCTAAAAAATCGAGTAACGGTACTTTTGAAAATTGGACATATCTCGAAAACGTTCCATACGATTGTAACAAAAATTCATTTCTAAGGTAATATGGTCATTTCTAACTTAATGGAAAACTCAGTTTTTGTCTGTATTATCGTAAAATGGATTTTTGAAAAAAGTCATTTTTGAAAAATATAGTTTTCCCTAGTTTACCTCGAAACGGCATGATTTTGACCGAAATGCAAACTTAGAGTAAAATTGGTGTTTTCAAAAATATTCCGTCCTTAATTTTCAATTCAAATCACCGAAAACGCTAATTTTAAAAACTGTTCATATCTCGAAAACCCATTTTCGATTTCGATGAAACTTTAAAAACGAAGTAATGCTTACATCCCAAACATTAACTAGTACTCGGTTTTCAGCTAAATAGTAAAGCAATAGTAATTTTCAAACTAGACATGGAAATATTTACTACTGTTTTGTCTGCCAAATTTTGCAAAAACCGATCTAACGATTTTGACCAAAATACATATTAAAGATAATATACGTATTCTAAACAAGATCTCGTACTTAGTTTTTCTCAAAAAATTCGAACAAATCAATTTCTTAGATATTTCCCAAAAATGACTACCCAAATTCCGATCTGTATTCACATATTTTCGGTATAACTTTGGAATGAAACTTCCAATGAAAATCCAATAACAGCTACGTTAAACCTATTTTTGGCAAATATTACCGACTTCTATTTTTTTCAACCATATTGAATATGCATCCTACAAATATTTCCAACAACTTGGAGCTTACACAGTCAGCTACTCCCACTTCATTTACATTAAATCTTTTGATGAACGAGAGAGTTACGTTCGACCCAGTCGTGCACTTTATTTTTTATTCCGTTGAGGTTTCTGCTATTTTTCCCTTGGTCTATCTAAGCAATTCAATCAAATAGCGCAATTTCGTACTACTCGTACACTTTGTCTTGCAAGTTTACACAGAGCTGACATACTAAAACCCGCTAAAGCCCCCGATGAGACCACTCAAGAAGACTTCAACCAAATAATACCATTGATTTTTTAATTAGAGCCCAACTAATGTGAGTATAACATTTAAAAATTTAATTAACGTGTCCGATTTGTGTCTAAGCTCATTAAGCTTTGCATACATTGTCTTATCAGTGCTAGAAAACGTTCCCATAGACCTGTCACACTAGAAAAAGAAAACCAAAAACAAATAATCCCAACGATAAGACGCTGCAGAATGACTGCCTTCAATCAAACAACTGGCGGAAATGCCTTGAGCAAACACTTAAACACTGATTAATCTTATCTCCGACATCATTCGATTTGAACCTTACGGCTTTTCCACAGAAGTACCCATACCTACCTATACCACTCTCAATTAGTCGAGTCGCGTCAAACATGGATCAAAGGTGTAAACACATGTTGACACTTGATTTGTATTTTATTTATTTTTTTTGGCAACCGCGAATGCATATGGAATTTCAATTAGATGACTCACAGTGTGGAGTGTGCAGTACATATCTCTTTCATTAGCCTTGTTGAAGATTGAAAGAAACGTCCTATGACCGGATGAATGGAATTATGTTGAATCAACTCGTAGACAGAGCTCGATCGTGTATATATATGGTATGCATGCCGTTTTCCATCTTCGTGTATGTATTCATCATAAGCGCATGACGTGAGAAAGAGTACTTGATTAATGGCTGTAATGGCTGAACTGGTAGTTCTTAGATCTTGTCAGTGTCGCCTATGACAAGGAACAGTGGACGATAGTGGGAAACAAAAATTGTTGAAATTAACAACATTTATTTTAACTCATTTGTGGTTAAAGATTGAATATAATTGTCTGATCTTTAAATGAATTTTGTTAACATACAAGTAATCTATTACTTTTATACTACATATTTACGTCTTTTCATAACCTATTTGAACTAATTGTCAATCTTACTTTTTGTTTCCTTCTCGCTATTAAAATTGAAGTCGAACCAAGCAGACGTCTTTTAATCGTCATCAAATAATAAATTTAAACAAAAATAAAAAAAATACTTTTCGACTAAAATTCAGTATAGATGCATCTTTAAAGGCGGCTTGAGACCTAGGAGATGAAACGACAGCTCGCTAAGCTGTTATAAATGAGCCTTTATTTTTAGGGACTCGTAAGTCTTAACCCGATGAGCCCTGGTTTAAACAGGGAAAGTTCAACAAAAAATAAAAATGCAATGTATGGTTATGGGTACAGGTGGCAAGCGCCATCTGTGTGTTACAAAATGAAGTGCATTAATAAATCAGTGGGGTAAATCAGTGCCACCAGTATATTAATAGTTTTAATTTGAAATGATGACAGGCAATTTCTACGAGACGTTTTGACACAGAATTCACCATTGCCAATGACGTAATTTGTGACAGGACCGACAGGGTCATTTAAGGTCCTGGTACCTATTTTACAAGCCGTTACTGCCACCACTAAGTGAAATGCAAACGTAGTGCCGAAAGTTTGTAAATTTATCATCAGGACTCCTTCCTCTTCAAGATGGAGGTCCCATTTTCAGGTCTTCCTATATTCCGTTTGGTGGGGGAACTGAGAGGTATTTAACTTTTAGAGTCAGCTTTTTTGACTAAGTTAGCAATAGGTACCTTCTCCAGAGTCAACAAATTTAAAGGCGCTCATATTTGTTTTCAATTTCACTGTGGAATAGGACTAGTGATGGGCACTATCGAATGAATGCGATTATCGATTGTTAGTAACTGAATGATTTCGACTATCGAATGATGAATAAGGCCAACTTACCTTTTTTTTTTTGAGGATCTCTTTGGAACGGGTAAATTTCAAATAAAGAAAATAAAACGAGTATAACGAGAATAACTTTTCGTTCATTACTATTTTTTCAACTACTATCGAATGAACGAATTTTGATCGAATAACTTGATAGTTTTTATTCGATAGTCCCCAACACTAAATAGGACCGCCAAACTTCCAAAGTCAAAAAAAATAGGTTTAACATTTTTGAAATATTATTTTTGTCCAAACATCATCCACTTTCGACCACTGTAAGACGCGTAGTGTCTCCATGGCTGCCGTTCTCCTCCCATTCCTGTTCAGCATGTGTTCAGTGTTCACCCGTCGATCTCTAGGGGCTTGGACTGTTCTCGCTACTAGCGTCAACGTCGCTAATGACACCAACGCCATATCCAATCCAGAACAAATATATGCGACGTCCCCGGAACCTCACCCACGCGTAGAATTTTCTTCACTCAATAAAAACAGAATTGACGCAGCCAAATGTTCATTTATACAAGGGGGACCTGACATCTGAGTGGCCACTCTGTTTGTGGTATAGGGGGGTCCGCCAGAATCATTAAATACTCGTAGTTGATCATCAGCATGCGGCATACCGTGCGCCCGTCGAGACAATGAAATCCCAAACGTTCCCGTATGACCAGACCATCATTACAGTAATTGCTTCCTGAATAATTAATTTTTTTTTTTGTCGACGCCATCAATCGCTGCGCGGTGTATCCCATCACACAACACGCACAAGAGAAATCTTCCATCAAAATGATCATCTCTGATAGTTACTTGCGCGGTGTAATTATCTAATGGCGTTTTACGCCGCATTCTCATTTAAGAAAAAAAAAATGGGTGCCGCAGGCAACTGTCAAAAAACAATTTGAGGTCAACGATCCGGCAATGTACATCTTGTCATGTCAATGTCAAATGTTTTCGCTTCGAGTGCCTATACTGAAGTTGGTTGTATTTGTGGGGCTACTGCCAGCGTCAGGAATAAAGATGAAGCTGTTTCACCTACTTTTTGTTTGTTTACCAAGTTTTGTTTTAACTTTAGGGTGTCGTTTGGGTATATGTACTTAATGGTTGTTTTTTTTTTTTTAGATTTCTTTACATTTCTGATAATATCTGCCTTCATCTCTTTTGTTCAGTCCCAACAATTTCGTGATTTGACAAATCAATTATGAATGTTACGATTTCGAAAAATAATTTTCGCTCCACTGACATTATGAAGTTGAAGGCTGACACCTGACTTCCTGGCAGAGGAAATACAGAAACGTCCTTCCGAAAAGTATATAGGTTTGCGGCGAGTGAACTAGCAGAGTAGTTTCACTGTTTAAAAATAAGGAATTTAAGGACTTACACGGCAGACTAGCGGGGCAGCTCGTAACGGCTAAAGAATGACAGTCTTCAGTACAGATACGAGCCCTGAAAGTATCAATAAACATCCGAATCTACTCTCAAAATGTTTTTGAATATTCAATTCAGTTTAATGCAATAATTTTCGAGAAAAGTATTTAAAAAAAAAAAAAACTGTCTACGTGAGTTTCAACTGGACGCCGTTTCATCTGGACACCCGAAGAGAGGGTGGCTCTTCGGCTATTGCGAGTGTGGTAGCTACATTTATTAAAAAAAAAAAAAAACTGTGTTTTTTGAACCGTGATTTTGAATGCGATGTTTCTGCGATTTCCAACTGCTTCTTACTGGAATTTTTTAATACTTTTATGTCGCGTTTTGGATAGGTTATTGTTGCATTTGATTTTAAGTTCTTGAACGCATCTTTGAAGTGTTTTTCTACGTTTACCGTTTTTTTTAAATAATTTTAACTCCTTTTTCTTGGGTTTTTCAAAGCGTTTATTTGTCCATTTTTAAAAGCGTTTTTTCAAGGGTTTTGATTGCGGTTTTCAACGCATTTTTTTTGAAGAGGTTTTTAAATGGTTTTTTGACGTCATTTTCTTGCATTAACTCAACTTTTGAAGACTTTTTGGAAGTCTTTGCATTTCGTTTTTATCAGAGTATTTTGCGCATTTTCTAAGCGTTTTAATTGCGTTGAAACTGTTTTTGGATGCAATTTTTGTAAATGATTGTCAATGCCTTTTGTAGACGTGTTGCTTACTGTAATTTTTACAACGTTTTAAAGAGCTTTTGACGCCATTTTTTGAAACGTTTTTTTGACGCGTTTCATTGTTTCACTTTAAAGTTTTTGTGGCATTTTTTTGAAGTGTTACGAATGCCTTTTCATTAGCGTTTTTTCAAAGCGTGAATCGTTTTTTTGTTGAGTGTTACTCTGCTTTGAGATCGGTGGCCGCACATCGTAGTTATTAGTAGATCACACTTGCATATTTCAATTCTAAATCTAAACTGTTTAATTTTGTTGATGATCACAACTTGTAAAAGTTACTTAAGTACTTAGTAATCAGTCTCATATTTTGTGTTCCACGGAAGATTGCTGTTTGCTTTTGCAAACATTCAGATGAGGGAAATTTCTATGACGCTGAAAATGTATTACCTCCCGATCTTTCCTTTATCTTCTTATAAATAAAAATAAAGTAAACGAGCTGGTCAGCAAAAATCTTCTCTTGGACATGGAATTTGTCCCAAAAATTAGGATATTTTTTTTTTGAAACTTGAAGTGAAAATATTGAATTTTAATTGTGTTTTCTTTGACTCAAAGTGTATGCAAAACCTCCACGAGAACACCCTGAGTCTAACTGAGTAGTTTTTAAGAGCCTTGATTGTGAGAATTTCATTTCATCTTTAGAGCGAGTTCCGGCTACTTGGGCAGCTCACTTTGACTTGGACTTCACGATGAAGTGTGAGTTCACAAAAAGCTCCTTCCCCTTTTTTACCTCTCTCCCAAGAAGGCTATACAGATACACGTCTTTTAATTCGCCTACTAAACCAATAGCTAACCTTGTCTATATGTTTTACTTTGTCGAAGTTTACACCATTTATTAAAACTTTGGATCAAGTCTACTGGAACGACCTTCTAAAGAAAAACAAAATAATTACCACCCGAGACATAAAATTAAATCCATTCGGCTAATTATAGACATTTTCAATGAATCCATAACAAAGTTCGGCTCTATTAATAGACACATGCGATATCTGGCCAATGCAATCGATAAATTTGTCTCGGTCTGTGATATTTTTTACCACCTATTTATACAACAGTCCAGATTTACGGTGCCACCCTTGTGATAAGAAGCCTACCAAGCCACTTATTCAAAAAAAAAAAAAAAATAGTAGGCTATCGGCGCGAGTACGAGTACACACTACCATATCGATAAGAATCTTGTAAGGTGAACGATAAAACGAACCAGATAAGATCCGTAGAGGCTCGTGTAGGAACCGCATGCCGAAATTCGTGAACTACCCTTTCGAAATATCCGAGGATAATAAATAGTATCATGATAAATATTTGCTTGTTGACAAGCACATATGCAAGACCGAGAGAGATCAAAATTTAGCGTGAATTGTTTACATTTTCGTAGACGCCACAACTGATAATGAGTTTGATAAAGGTCAACGGAACGATGATATCATTTAGACGAAGTTGATCCCTGGAGTCAGGGACGTATTAGTAGCAGCAGAGAGAGATGTAAATAACGTGGTTGTTGTGTAAATTGGTAGGGCAGATTGTAAACAGCATTTCAAATTCATGCAATCAAATGGTTGTGAGAAGCTATACCTAGGGTCCTACATTGACCTAAGGTGCCTCAGGTTTATTAGCTATTTAATATGGAGCAGTATATCCGTCTTTCGGGTTGTTTTATAGGATTGAGAACTGTGGTGATGATGATGCAGACGTATTTGGAGTACAAAACGCAGCCAAGGAATAGAACGGAATTTTAAATTGCAAGGCAGTTAAAGGTTCTTGTAACAGCTGCTTACAAAAGTAATATTGATGACAGACGTCGACCCTGTTGTATTAAAAAGGTTTTCACTTCCGTTGTGAGCGAAGAAAATACCACAGAAGAAAGTGCTCCAAGGAAAATATGACCTCAACGATTCGTATAAATGCGAAGTTCCCCATTCCGGGACACCTATAACGTCGCCAGAAGTCCACGGAAATCCACTTCTAAAACTTCGCATGGTATAGCACTCGGTTAAAAATATTAGGACTGTTTGCAAGGACATTACCACACAATTACAAAAACAACACTACATTTGAGACTTGTGAGACTTGTGAGACTCAAGTAGGTTACATTGCAAGCAGCTAAACAGCTTTCTCGTTCATGGCTAGTAAACTGCCTTAAGCGGCACTCACTTTCAGCGAGCGGGCACTAAGAAAATGCTGGATGAAACCAAAAGTCAGGTCACAAACCAAAGTTGTCAGTATACGCAGGCTGATTCCGAATTCAATTCCTTTTACTTAAAACTAAATTAAATACTTTCATCCTTTCATTTAAAAATTATTTTTTTAAAAAATTTTAGTTATGAAACTATTAATTTAATAAAATATAATTTAATGTAATTAAATTAAAAAATTTCAAAAGCTAAAGAAAAAAATTTAAGTTTAATGGGAATTTCCGTTGTTTATTTGATATCTTGAGGTAAGTTATTTTTAACCAATATGGCAACATTTTAAATTTGCGGCTTCATTTTTGCTTCACTTGCTAGAAAGTACATAGAACGAACAACAATTCACAAAGTTTTGAAGAGAAATTTTACCAAGTTTATTGACATTGACATAGGTGTAGGTGTAACTGCTTGAAACAGTAGACGATAGTTTTTTTTTTTTAGTGTGTGAATTTTTCACTAGGGGCGGCATAAATTGGGTGTGCCCCGGGCGGCCCCAGGCCACGCTACGCCACTGCCAGGACTGCAGTCTTTTTTTTTTGTAAATATTTTTGAAATTTTTACACTTGTTGCCAGTATGCACGTATGAATGCTTTGGCCCTCTTTTTTGAGGAAACATTTTCGTAAAAATACAGAACACATTGTCGATTGCATTCGGGCAAATTTTAGGGACCATTCCGCTGTACATGTTTATTTAGATGACGCTGACAAACGGGGATGGGTCGCGGCTTCACCAAACAAGCCGCTCAGAGTCCAGCTTGGTCCCTGGCTTCTTGAATTCAGTATCGAATGTCAAGTTTGCTGAGTTGCGGGCGCCATCGGTATCTTCCAAGTTCGTTTCCCAATGGTGGACTCAAGAACTCATCAATCCGGTGCGCTGTTGTACATCAGTTTCAGATTTGATGCAACCTTTGCAGGGCTTATGTTGAAAGCTATCTTGAACGTGTCAACGTCGCGGTATAGTCAACGTAAAGTTCGTCGTTGGTTCTTCTAATCCAAACTCCATTAAAAGTTAAATAAAGCACAAAAGGTTAAAACTATTTAGCTCTTTTATCAGAAAAAAAGTGTAACGCTCTTACTATTTGAGTATAGTTTCGAATAAATTTAGCCCCGCGGCTTGGTCTAATGAAGCCCTACGCCCTTAACAAACTGCACCAAATAGCATGCCCCGTTCGTCCACTTTCGACTAAAGTCGACTAAAGTCGAAAGGCCAAGGTTCTATAGCTTCGATTACGCACTTGTCATTTTTCGTGGCAAATTTTGACATGCTGACGGCACAAAAATTCGGCCATTCGGTGGTCACTCGTGCGTCTTTTGTGAAGTGCGCTGAGACAGCCTGCGTGACCAGACGCCTGACAGGCGATCACATACGTAGTGACAAATTTAAGACAACTGCCTACGTCATAATGACGTCGGCATGCCAAAATTTGATATGAAAAGTCTCATGTTTAGTCGTAGCTTACGAGAGAGGGTTTTGGATCCTCAGTTTAATATCCGCGCCAATGATATTTTTCGAGCTTTTTGAGAACAGGTTGACAAAGTATTTTTTACAACTTTGAGCTCATATTTGTCCAGTCTGATGTTTTGCCCGAGTTAAAAAACCTTCTTCGATGCCATCATTTACTTCGTTTTGTCGATCAGATTCACCTTCATCGCCTCCATTTTGGGTACTCCAATGAAGCGAAAGAGAGTCTTGAAGCAAGTTATAGCCACCGGGGGTCTGTAGAACGTTTGCCACTTCAGTTACCAGCAACAGACAGTGCGATTCGTTGTTCTTGACTCATTTTCGCCCATTTAAAAATAAGCAATGTCACCATTCCACAAATAATGAAGTCGAAGACCCTATTTTAAAAAAAAGTACTCAACACACGTGTAGTTGATGTCTATCTTCCTGAACTCCATCAAAATGCCAAAGGCTTCCGCGCGATTTAAAATATTCAAATCCAACGTACCTACCACTAAACCACCCCCCCGCCCGGCTCCGTCGCCAATTATTTTACCCGCCATCGTCATCGTCGTCACAGCATACATATATGGGACACAAGAGATACCATCTCCACGAGTGTGCGGGTATATCCTTGGTTCGGCTGCGGCGCTGTTTAGCGCAACGATTTATTTGCTTTTTGCTTTCCCCACCTTGTCTCTCATCAGAATTCCAATAAATTACTTAACAGCTTGACAGCCAGGTATTTGGGTATTAATTATGCAATTAAAATATTAGAATGTCAATAAGAGGCGACTGATTCATGGCCTGGTTAGTAATCGCGCTCTTTAAATAGAAATCCACCAACTAAGCCACCAGGTCGACCAGTAGTTGTTTATCTAAGATTAGGAGGTGTCAATGTGGAGTAGGTATCTCTATGTACCGTATACGTGTCCGCGCGTTCGGCTCCTTACCATATCGGTAATGGAACTGAAACTGCATCGGTAAACCGGGCTAATTAATGCTAATACGAAGTTATGCGCAATGCACGAGAGCAAACATTTATAAATATATATATCTGAAGTCCTTCACCTCGTTCAGTCGCTCGCAGTGAGTACTGCACTTGTAGACGTTAAATTATTTTATGTGAATTCGGATATAAATACGCACGTGCATTTCGTGTTTACTTCGCAAACAGATCGTGAAATTGTCCGAACATATGGATGCGTATACGACAAAAAGCCCCGGCAGACGAACTCGACTTGAATGGCTTTTTGTTATGGCCCGTTGACTGCGACTGTGTCTGCGTTTATATTTAGTGCTTTTTATTAGTCTACTCAAAAAGCGTGCTCTTAGTCGAAACAGGGAGCGCATGATCGGTTTCATTGCAATGGCGACGCGAAAGGGACGGAATGGTGATCGTTTCTCTTTCCGATTTCGTGTAGGCCGTTCGGGCTAATTTATAAAATTCTACTCAACTGGGCGTAGGATTTGTTGATCGAAGATTTGCTGCGGATTTATTTTAATCGTGTAGAATAATTTATTGGCCCATGGGTCTACCAACAAGAAAGCTTTTAATTCGGTTACGGGAAAACATATATCAGCTGTGGGTTGTATTACGTAATAATAGCTTCAGAAGACTTCACACAGTTTTAGGCTACAAATGAATCAAAGTAACACAGTAAACTTGCAAATTTATCTGCTGACGCTACTCGAAGAGTATTGGGTCGCCATTTTGTAGGGCGAACGATTTAGTTCTGCAACTTAGAGCAAATCATTCGTGCGCACGAAAACGTTTCAACGTTTGACAGGTATGACATGTATGACAAGTACATTCTGTCAACCCCAACATCCACAAATAGAACGGAACGTGAGTCTTTTGGTAAGATATGTTAAAATGGATACCTTTCCACATAAAATTCGTTTTTACAGTCCCTCCTCTTGGCCCCATTCTTGGCCACTTCCAGTGTTCCGCAAGGCAGTCATCTAGGCCCACTTCTCTTTATTTTAAACACTGACAAACTTAAAAGGGTCATTCAAAACACTCAGCACTTCCTCTCTATGGTGACGAAATAACATTTTTTAAGTCCACTTTCCCAAAAAATGATTCTAACCTCCCTCAACAAGACCTGGATTGTTTTTTTTTTTTCCAGTTTTTCCACCTGGCGCTTTTTTTAAATGAACGTCAGCAAATGTAACTCACATGCTCACGCAAGTATGCAACAAGTCGCCTCCCTGAATTGACCTTCCCCAACCTATATCTCGAATATTATGCGACAGGGAGCTTCTTCACATGTTGCTGACATCATTTTTGAACCAAAATCAACTCTTGGTTTCAAAGGGAGCGACTTTAAGCCCGTGTACGGGAATAGATCTTTATAGATCACTTTAGTTTGCCCCTTTGTCGAGTCTAGGCTAGCAAAATTGCCTAAAATCAATCGAGAGCATTCAGCGACGTTTTCCTCGCTTTGCTTATTGCGAGGTCTATCTTAGAGTGATCCTCCAGTCTCACTTCCCAGTCAAGACCACTTTAAATTGATATAAAGCTGAATACCGATGGGACGCAGCTGACATTATTTGCATTCACCTACTCCCTTCAGGGTTCAGTTAATTGCAAGTCCTTTTACTACTCATTTGGCTTTTAAAATAGTCCCTGACATTTACTTTGATATCGTCTCTTTTATCGAATTATTCACCTTGTATGCCCCTAAGAGTCGATCTCACTTATGCTACGGGAGGTTAAGTTAAACTTTTCTAGTTTAAGCTTCAATCGCAGCACTTCCTCCCTTAAATTTCAAGTCAAAAAATGGAGCATCGGTGGCTAGTTTATGTAGACCGGATGGACACAAATCCTTTGGTTCATAAGTCGATGAAGATTTCGACTTAGGCGCACAAGTAGAAGGGGTCCTCAAACAACTTACAGTGCGCAACTTGAGGCAGTTAAAGCTTAAAACTGCACTAATGGGTTTAGATTGAGAGCCAGGTCCACCAAAGGCTAAATAGTTGGAAACCACTTTAACTAGATATTGACTTGGTCAGGTCTTCAATCAAGGTACCTATCGTCACTGATGATTTTTGAATGTCTTAGGGCTGTAATACGGCTCTGTTCCCCGTTGAAAGATTTCAGTCTTCTTTAGAAATTGTCTGCTATTCAAACAGGATGTGATTCGCTGTTTCCGGCTTCTGTGGAAATTCTGACGACTTTGTGAAGATGATGGTTGAGAAAATATTAGCTGGTGATGAATTAGGATCTTCGAAAACTTTTGCTCGTGGAGAAATAAGAAACGAAGCCTTCAACATGAAACGTTTTTCGGCATAAAGGTCCAATTCGACAGCTCCATTTGTAGTACCCAGTATTCCAGCTGTCTTAAAGTTTTCGGCTCAAGGTAAAGTTGGTTGTAAAGCCTTTAACGAAAAGCTACTTCTAGCCCTTTCGTTGCTTTAAGATCCCTCTTGACCTGGAATTCAAAAGCACTGATAGATTCTGTTAAATAAGGAAGGTGGCCCAATTAAAAATTATGTCAAATATCTAACCTGATGAATTTTTATGAATTAAGAGCTCATAGCGCTGCTTGAAAATTAACTTCCGTTTGACCTTCTGAAATTGCGCCTTAAGCATTCTCTGGGTTGCATATAGTTCAACTTGCAAGACCGTTTGCTTGTGTCCAAGGGGGCCGTTGTATTGCAGTGAGGCCCATGGGTCACCAGTTGGGATTTTTGAGCCCTACCAAGCTGAGTGGGGTTCACTGGGAAGTTCGGCACATTAGTTGTTATGTCAAACCAACCCTTCTTATTTTCTTCCTAGTGAATCCTCCCACTGGAGCTACAATTTAGCTTTAAAAGCAAACAAAAACTGGGTGGAGGACTTAGCGATTTCTTCAAAAAGGACCTAAGAAAATGTGCAGCTTCATTGTGAAGTGATATTCCTCCAAAGTCTTCCCGTCCTCGTAAAACAATTCATTTCAATCGATTTGCCGATCGTTTCCATGGTAATTTGTTGCCCTTTGTACCTCCATAAGCTCCAATACCTTGCCGCACGTAAATTCAAAAGGTATACCTGTGTCTATGATTTACGCTCAAAACTCAACTCGCCGGAGGAAAGGAAATGCGATCCAATAAGGAGGCACGCACTGCGTATATGCTCGTATATCTGTAACCTTTCTTCGCGAATCCATCCATTCAATTGCGTGAGTGCCTGATGCTACACTCATGCATAGGTATATGTGTGTTCCATTCCGACATAATCCCCATTATAAATAATTGTTACCCTACAACCACGTTCTAATTAGAGCAAAACCTTGTCCAAGATAATGAACTAAAATTCTATTGTTGTACGGATAAGACCCCTCGTGCTCACCTCATCTCCACCATTCGAGTACGAATACGAATACGAGTACGAGTACGACTACTCGGCTCTAGTTGAAGTGTAGTAAAGTTATTCTGGATTCACTCCCGTAGCCATTGAAGACGATGAGTATGAGAATGACTCTACAACGTCATGATGAGAAAGCGAAGCTATGATGGGGGAGGAAGGACCCATGACTGGAAAAGGAAGAGATGGATGGGTGGATGAATAAACGGGGTACATGGCGGAGTAAGCGCGCCAACTAAATGTGTGCATAGTTTTGGCGCCTTTCTCCGCTTTATGCCGGACCGAAATTGCAAATTGATTGTTGCGTCACTACACTCAGAAAAGAAAATTGTAATGCCAACAATTTTCGTTGGTTAAAATGAACCCAAATATCAAAATCTTTGATTTAAGAATGAAACTGTTGGCAATGATGTGATAAAATACTTATGGAGAGTATATTATTCTAACACTGAATACCTGATTCTTGAAAATTTAAAAACGAGCTCTTTTTAACAAAAAAACAAAAACTATTTGAACCAAGAACTTTTAACTTACAATTTTTTAAAAATCTCAAAATTATTCGCTTATCCATCTTTTTTTTTCTGAGTGTAGAGTAAGCGAACTAACATGCTGATTGAAAGAGATAGATAAAGTTGCCACTTTATTTGTTGGCAATTATTGACATATTGTAAGTCGCGCTATTTTTAAGTTGGTTTAAGTAGCTCAACGGACCCAAATGGCCTCATATCCTACCAAATAGCCATTGATCTGCTAAGTAGACTCTGGGCTATCGCTGGTGAGTTTCTCCACAGTCAAAATCAGTATCGGTACAACTCCCAATTTTTTGGAACCTCCAGGCTATAAAAGTTAGCACTCTGGTGGTAAAGTAGATAAGTAAAGCTTTCATTATCATTTAGCTCAGTAGAGTTCAAAGAACGACTTAAATGGGAGCGCCAAGAATTGAAGCCGTCAACGTGACTACCTCTGTGACGCAATAGCCAGGGTTCGCTAGGCTATGTCATAGCAGTGATGCCAACTAAGGCTTTTTCATGCCTTTTAGACATTATTTCATTAGCCAAGGCTTTAAGGCTTGTTTTTTTTCAAAAAGGCATCTTTTTTTTTATTTCAAATATTTTTCTAATTTTTTTTTAGACTTTATTTTTTTAATGTATAATTTCAAGGACCAAGACGATCTGATGAACTAAAACAATTTTTTTTTGGTCGATACTTTCTACCTACTTATGAAACTAAAACGTCATGAATTTTGTTTCAGTCTCTGGTAGTCCTTGAATGACGAAATTGACAAGATCCGATTGTCCAAATAAGTGGAGGTGAAAAACTTAAAAAGCAGCAATCAAGAGCAACAGACTGACATAACAGTATCAATTTTGCAAACGCATTCAACACATCGAGTTGGTTGTTGCCTGTTGAGAGTGCAAGATCCATTCCCTCAGCATAGAAAAGGTTTTCTATTAACTTTACTAAATTTAATTATTTAAACTAAGTTAATTAAATAAATTTTTAAACCAATAAAAAATAATAAATAATTTAAAGAAAAAGGTAAAAATCTCTTTCAAGCTAAATATATTAAAAAGGTTCGTTTTCGAAAAATTGTATTTTCGAAACGAAATACAGGGCCCCTGGATGGGAAATTTCAAAAATTACAAAATTGGCGGCTGAAAAAGCTTTGATGGACTTGGATCGTTCAAAAGAGCCTGTGGTTTTGCTCAACTTTTGTAACAACTTTCTTAACTTTGTTGGCACTGTACAGTGTACAGTTATTAGCCTATAAAATGAATAGATGACCGAACTGCCACCTTTTTTAAAGGCAATAGTTGCTACGGTTAGGTATTCGCACTGACAATCGAGCTGTCAATTTGTTCTTTTACTAAATCAAGTTTTCAACACAATCAGCAGATGTGATTGATTTTCATCCCTAAAAGCGAACTCGGCTTTAACGGTAGTAAGAACTATTCGTCAAACTTGTTGGGCCAAAATTGTTGTTTTACTTTAGGTAAATGGTTTTCGTCCATACAATTAGAAACTAATTTTAGAAAAGGTGTGCATTACAAGTCCTTATCAAAAAATGTTCGTATTGTACTAAATGGAAGTCGACAGCACTGTTAGCAAAGGTTGTTTCCCACAGTTCCTATTTTTCTATATTCGGACGGACGGATATGTCCAGATTCAGCGGCTTATTATCATTGCCACTCAATTTGGTTTGGTAGCTGCGGTTTGATCAGCAATAGGTAAGGTAGGTAAGTCCGCATAGAGGTTGCGATAGAGGTTCTGAAAAGAGCTTATTAGTATCATTATCTCTCCACTGCACAAAACTTACTGCGCACTTTAGGGACTGCTTACATCTCTTATACACACTGAAAAATTTTCCAAATTTCTTTCACGTCGTTTTGGCGCCAACTCCAATAACAATAACAAACCTCCTCCTCCTGCTACAGATACCTCCAACTTACGAACCACAATAAAGGAGCACACGCACTTTCAATTGAACATTTCTCAGTAAAAATTAGGCGAACCTCTTCCGAAACGGTTAATTCACAAACTGAGTGGGAGCTACATAGATCTCATCCACCAAATAGATTTCGCTGCTTTGATATGAGTTTGAAAACAACAGCCGATATGAAGACGGAACATTAAAGATATGTTTTCATTACTATCAATCTAGCAATTATCACCACCATTCAGGAACTAAAACTGTCCAACAGATAGTACTAATGACAAACGACTTCCAATTGAAACAGAATGATGAGCTCATGGCACGATTTTTCGCCGAGGCCGTGTCGGTCGTCAGCGTCACATCAAACAGAATTTGGCAGACTATACAATAAAAGGAATAATAACAAGTAGTTTAAACAGCACGGTATATTTATTTTTTTATTGTTGTTACATGAATTATAAATTTTAGATATTGACACTTGAGCTGTGTGTATCTGAATCATGTGACTGCATGCAAGTGTTTACTAGAGGACCACGTGAGAGCGAATATCTGACATCAAATGATACGAAGATCACAGTCACAATCACAGCTGATAATGAAATTACAAATGGATTATGTTTGCGTTGACACAAAAACGTTCTGTAGAATCAAGTGCTAACAAGAGTGGGTGACTTCTAAAGAGTTGCAACGTTTGTTTTCTCACCTAAGGGTGTAATGATGTTACGTCGTTAAGTCACCTAAGGGTGCGATGATGTTACGTCGCTAAGTGCATGTGCCAATATGAAACTGTAACAGAAGGGTTGGCATTCCGCAGAATTTGAGCAGCACTTAAAATTTTGCCAATATCGGAATGTGTAAAGCCACAATTTATTGAAAAAAGAAACTTTGTTCGCCGGCGAGTTCTTCTGAGAATCCCAGGCGATACCTAACTTCAAATACCGTCAATTAACCAAAACCAACGCGGAAGAACAAAACACGAGCATTTATATGAAGCATAGGCGAGCGTGTGTTTGAAAACTTTGCAAACTTATTAGGGAACTACATAGATGTAAATTTAACAGGATATTGCATAATATACAATAATCGTGATTCATTGTATCGTATTTATTCCAACAAGATAACAGATATACGCTTGGTTTTTTTTTTTTTTTGTATATACAGACGAATCCCTCTAAGTCGAATTTTCACGGGAGATAAAAATTAGTTCGAGCTAGAGGGATTTACTATATTTTTTTTTAAGTGAATTTAATTAAGGTAAAAAATAGGAAAGTAGGTACATTTTGAACAAAATTATGATTCTATTTCAAATTGGCAATAACCAACAACACAAATGTTGGGCCTTGGGCATCTGCAATTTTTTTGACTTCTTTTCCTATCACTCTAACTAGAACAACAACTCAAGTGTTGCGCATTTAATTTTTTAAGTAGAATATGTATGCACTGTTCATATCTAAATGCATGTACGTATTGTATGTATGTAGAAACACAACGTATCGTCGCGACGCAACACTTGCGGGAGGAAGATCTTTTTTTTTTGATTTTGTTTCCTTCAGACGAAAAATTTAACTTTTTAATGTGACGGATTTTCGACATATAGACTTAGAGGACGACTTTTCTATGCAAAATTGAAGGGAATGCAAAAATTGTGTCGAAAAATTCGAGTTTGAGGGAAATTCGAGTTAAAGGAGGTTCGACTTAGCGGGATTCGACTGTATTTTCGAAAAATATTCCACCGATGTTCGCGATACATTCATCTAGGAGAACGCATTCGTCTAGTGTCTTGCTGATGCACTCTGTAGAGCACAGAGATTTCAGGCACCTGTTTCCAACCGTGTTATATTGAGATTTTAATACCCTGAGAGCAAATTTTCAATAGACAAAGTACAGAGTGCTAAAAAACCGTAACGTTACCTATCACCGCAATATTGTTACTAGTAAACGCTAAAATGCAGGTTAACATGAATAGTTTCACTTTCTGTTCCCGTTCGCTCGTTTTCTTGCCATCTTTCAAAACCATTTATCGGTGGCTCTGCTATCCGTAGCGAATTGCGAAAAAATTCTTTTGTATTTGCCTCAGAGTTTGCAAGGAATTGTCCTCGCAAACATTGCTCTCCCAGTCGATCTCGGTTGAAAGATCGAGATAAGAGAATCTGAACAAATTTAGGTTAAAGTAGCCTTAAGATTATCTGTAGTTTCAGCATTTTAGCGAAGCCCTTCATCAAACCAGACGATTCGCATTTTTGTTCGCCGGCGAGCTCATCTGCGAATCCCAAGCGATTCGTGAACTACGCATGCCCGTTTCGAATGTATCGCAACAGAAACAGTTTATCAGAAAAATATTTGTTGCTAGTCTACAGAGCTAAAATTTTGGGTTAAATTGTACCCAACGCTATCGGCGTGTGTCTCTTTTGTGTGTAATTGCTTTTTAATATTTCTACTTATTAATAGTAATTTTATGTAGTTTTTTTCCGAAAGCCCCACCTGAATGCCTGGTGGCTGACGGCGAACTGCGCCGCACCTGCCCGAAGCATATTTCGTTTTTCATTAATTTGCAATTTAAGACTAGACTCGCAAATTGAAAAGTCGTGATGGGTGAAAATCACGTGCGTGAATTATTGAACAATTTCACGACGAAAATCGTTAGCAATATTTAGCGTTGAATTTTATTTAATTAAGATAATTTGCCTATGAACTCTGGATGTTTTTTTATTTTTTGTTTTTCTTCAGTTACACTTGTTAATTGATAGTGAAACCTTTATGCCAACAGTTTTATTGAGTGTTATTTTATTCTGTTAAATGTCATGTTTATTTTTATACGACACCAATTATTTATATACAAAACAATACGAGCACCTTCCTACGTAAGTATGGTTGGAATTGGAATCACTTTGGCTCCGATGAGACATGAGAGGTATTGTTTCAAGTTCAGTGGAAAATATTTTTATCAGTTAACGTGATTGATGAATTTATGGATGTGGATGAGTGATTGATATTTGTAGATAAGCCAAACGGACAGGGTATACTATCGGTTTCACAAGCATAGTTCGCTGTTCGCAGCGAGTCATGTCAAACGCACAAGTTGTAAAAGTAGTTTGACAGTTGAAAAAATACTTAAACTCGACTGACCTTTTGATTTGCGTTTGCAGTTTTTGATCTTTTTTTTTTTTTAAATGCAAAATTTGACACCCGTTAAGCAGGTAAGAAGCTTAGCTTTTTTGTACAT
Source organism: Cheilosia variabilis (assembly GCA_951230905.1). NCBI lineage: Eukaryota > Metazoa > Arthropoda > Insecta > Diptera > Syrphidae > Cheilosia > Cheilosia variabilis. Next base: position 20,530,851 of record OX579680.1, on the reverse strand, counting down.
CCGAGAAATGTTGTTACTAGTCGCATTCCCCTATTCAGGAGTGACTTAGGACGCCCCTACTCAACTGGGATGTGGTGTACCTGTACATATATTTCTTTTCGCGGTTTTTGTTTTTGGAAAATAATATATTTGTTTAATTTGGAAGCTGCGTGGTTATTTCGTCAAAAAATTATCCTAGGAGAATTTTCTGGCACTATTGAAAAATTAATTAAGTTGATAATATTTAATAAATAGGAAATACATTTGAGTCTTTAAATGAGTGTGAATGAAATAAAATGGATTTTATTTTAAGGGAAAAGTTCGGTACAGGACCTGAAATGAACAAGAAAAATATTAGAATTTGCTAAATATAGCTACGTACATTATAAGAGTAGCAAATTTTAACTAAATTAGAACCGAAAGGTCAAAATTTGCGAACAATGTGAGGCATTTTTCGAAACAGTCATAGCAGAAAGATTAGCATTTTCCAATTATTTTCGAAACCTTACTAACTAACACTGCACAAAAAACTTGCAAGCAAAATAAATCGTAGAATATAAAAATTAACACGACGTAGGTATACATAAAAAAACCAAACACTTTGTCGTACCAAAGACGAAAGAAAAGCACGATAAGACATTATTTGATGTAGAACCATTAACAATGTTCCAACAGAAGTATCAGAAAAGGATTTTAAAATTTATTTTAAATGGTGAATTTAAGAAATATTTTTAATTGAATTTTTTTTTTTTTAGGAATCGGCTTAAATAAAATTATAAAAAACAAATTTTAAAATCTCTATATGCAAACCTGTTGTTTATAATAAATTTTAAGCCACTGAATATGTATACACAACGTGGGGCAAAATGAATCACCCAATCGGAAGGTGTTATAATTTTTACAAATTTTTTATACAATCATATTTGAAATTTTTTGTGAACTAGACAGCTGCAGTATAAAACAGACTGACTGAGAGTCGCGTGTGAATAACTGTTAACGACAACGAAGAGGACGATTTTGTGTTGAAAATCATCATAAGCGACGAGGCGCATTTCCACTTAAGCGGTTACGTTACTGACGCAGGCAGGGCCATGATAAACGACTTCTTACTGCCGGAATTGGATGAGGGGGGCTTGGTGAATATGTGGCTTGAACAAGACGGTGCAACCGCACACACAGGAGCAGCAATTAATATTCGAAGGAAGCCTTTCCTGGTCGCGTAATCTTCCGTTTGGCGATTTGGCATGGCCAGCAAGATCGCCCGACTTAACTATCCCAGACTTCTTCCTTTGGGGCGACTAGAAGTCGCGGGTTTATGCTAAGAAGCCTCAGACAATCGCAGCCTTTAAGGAGAATATCTTGCGGAAAGTCATGGAAAGTGCGATAAAACACAGGCCGCAGCCATTTGACGGCTATCATCTCTTCCACTTAGCAGAAAAAAATTCTTAAGGTTCAAATAAAGATTTCTGTCACTCAAAATCTTTTTTTTTTCATTTCGTAAAAAGTAATTCAAAAACAAAAATGGATGATTCATTTTGCGTCACCCTGTATATGTAATTTTTTTTTTGTAAATACATTTTAGAAAATTAGTAAGTGGCCTTCTTTCTTCATAACGTATTTTATAATTTTGTTAAACGACAAAGACGATCAACATATCAGTGTCAGGCAGAATTAAACCTTCAAGATGGAAGCCAGGGTTGCCAGTTCGTGGTTTCCCCCCCAGATTTAGGTTTTTTGTTTGGGTCAACAGGGAGAAATTGTAAATATTTTTGTAAATACTATTTTATTTGTATTTTCTTATTATTATATCCTGTTTTAGATGTGATATTTGTCAGTAACCATTTAAATAGCTTTGGACTATTTTCGTTTACAATGGAAACTAAATAATCCCTTTTATCAGGAAAACGTTTTAGATCTCTTTACTTTCTTTAATACTTTTTTATTTTTTTGCCTATCTAAGCACCCCTCACCTGTAAGATTTATAAAGGCTCGGCGAATTCTCTTACAAGATGGTTTCAAAAAGAAAAAAAAAGAATTAACACTTTAAAAAATATTTACCGCTTCTCAGGCAGGCCAAAAACAACATTTTTCATTCGCAATACTGCATTTACATATTGCAGGTGAAAATTCAAAATTCATATTTTTGAATTCCTACATAAAACATGTTAAAAAAAAATACTAAAAAAAGTTGGGGTCTATTGGGGACAAAAAAGGGAAATATTTTGACCGTCTGGCAACACTGATGAAAGCCAAGAAAATCATACGCCCTGCCCCTGCATTATACAACAGCAGAGGATTTAGTCAGAAAATTTATGTAGTCGAATGAGCGGAATCGTTTCCTGAATTTTTCTCAACTTTTGAGCCATAAATCCTTTTAGCACTGCAAAGAGGATCCTTTCTGTTACGCGTAGAAAGTGAAGGTCTTAATGTTTACACATCATACCACGATAAAATTTAAGTGCATTCTTTAAGAGTGAGCAAATCGCAAATTCTAACTGAGCGGGCTGTATGAAGCACCACACTGATCGCGACGATTGCGCTTCGGGATAAGATCGACAACAAATACAAATAAAGCGGAAGTCGGATAAGATTGTAATTTATGGTGATTTGCTATTCTGTACGTGTACTATACTATAAAGCTTCGTAAGGCAGGTTAAAAAGGGGCACTGAAGTAAGACTAAAAAGGCAACCTAAACAACCGATTTTACTACTGAAATAGGTACAGCCCTTTGTAGTTCATCTAGGACTATTTAAATCTCCTCCAAATGTTGCTATAGACGCCATGCTTCAAATCTATGTGCAAAACCTTTCCAAGCTCAAGTAGCCAAGACTCGCACGATGGGAGGAACTGTAATCTGGTTTTTGACACGGTGTAAAAAAGGTTTTGAGCAGTTTAAAAGAGTCCAGACAAACTTTAACCACTGTGATTGCATGTACAACTTACTGACTGATGAAGAATGAGTCCATATCGTCTATTTTAGTGGGCCCTATAAGTCGTAGTAAGGTTTGGTTGGTGATAGACGTCTTTTCAAGGACGATAATGGTTATTTAGAAACCACGGTCGGCATTCTGTAAGGCGAAACGCTCAAACGTATCGTTTCGCCTTACAGAATCTGACCCCAGGCTCTGCAGAAGGTCGACGATCCAGCGGACTGTACTTTGTTACCGTAAAGTGCAGTTGCCTTCGCTTCTCAAACTTTCAATGCAAACCCTGGTTTCAGACCCAAGCTATACCAGAAGCTGCTGGATGGCACTGTAACCGATGAGGAATGATTGTACTACTTATAGGTTATAGCTACGGATTTTAACACGTGAGCTATAAAATTGAAACTCCAGAACTAAAGCGATCTGTAATCAAAGCGGTCCCATCATTGGCATACGATTGGCCAACAGTGGTTAAAAAAACTTCAGAGCAGTCCTTTATAGACATGAGTTTTTTTTTAGTGTGTCCCTACTACGCCAAAAAAAGAGTCATAAATCAGGGAAGAATATACCCTAAGCGACCACTATTCGGAATTGAGATGAAGACCAGGGCACTCATTCCGCAACTTTTCAGACGATTATCGTCGAAGTGATAGACCTCCAAAACTAAGCAAGTGCTAAAATTACAAGTTTGTAGGCTTCATCCAGTTTATTTTCCACAAATATAATGAAAGCTGACGTTTGTCAACAAAATTCGAGCTTATTTTGGTGTTCAAAGTTGCAAAAACGATATCGTTCAGACGATCGTTGATATACGCAATCTGCCCCCAGCGCTAGGAAGCTCCCCAAAACTTATAGAAAGACAAATCCTTTGACAAACATTTTTACAGATGGTACAACAAAGTCGCCATCACACACCCGCAGAGGCATAACAGTTACCAAAGGTACCTTCTGACAGCCTTGATCGTTTTGCACACAAAAGTCTCTCAGCAAGAAGGAGATTTCGTAGCAAACGCTGTAAGCTGTACCTCAAACTTGACCTGTATAGAAAAGTGTGCAAGAGCCTTCTGAGACTGCTATCATTGAATGGGGAATGGACACCAAATGCAAAGGGACTGCCAATTCGGTCGAAAAACGATGCAGAGCAAGACTTCCGTTTAGGTTGCGGGCAAAGCTAAAAGAGTTACTAAACTTAAACCCGCTTTGAGTGCACATCTAGTGAAGGTTAGCCAAATACTGCGCTAACTAGACTATTGGTTTGGACGGAGGTATATCCGGACTGTATGGCAGTATATAGGACCTTACCCAACCTCAACGTAGATTCCATACTTCGACTTAGATTCAAATCGGATAACTCTAATCAAAGGTCTGAATCCTGAATGATGTTGCCGGACGTTTAAGAGAGCACTCAGAAAATATGTGAACGCAAAAAAGCTTGAACTCTGCACCTTCTTCGTTCTTACTTACTTAAGGTCCGGGGTGGACCTGGGCCTCAACCAACAAGCGTCTCCAGCTAGCGCGATCTTTAGCTGTCTCCAGTTTCGCACGCTAAGTTGGTAAAGGTCCCCTTCCACTTGCGTGCGCCACCTGAGTCGCGGTCTTCCTCTACTCATGGTCGTTCAGGCACCTAAATAAAGCCCGTCTTCCTGATAAAGCACTTCCACTTCAAGGGATCGCGAATTGACCCTAAAGAGCTGCTAACCTGAAAAACCGGTCGATAATTATGACTCGGGAATCTGAACTTGTACATCCCCACTGATTTTTAAGTACAAGTCCACTCAAGGTGGCCTGAACCTGTTGGTGGCTATCATATACCTACCGCGCTAGTCGACCGTGAAGCATCTGCGAATCGACTCCAAATAGGTGACGACTCATCCGAGCCCCAGCACCTGATATACCAGTGAGACCAGTTTATTCCGCTTCTGCCTTGGATTTGTCATCTTCCTGCGGACAATACATTAAGGCCGCCACCGTTTTAACTCGTACTTTGACTTTATTCGCATTCAAATCATAAGGTATTAATTATTACAATTATTATACGTCTACAGAGCTGGCAGATGAATCAACAAATCGCGACATATATCACACTTAACATTTCACACCAGAAAAACATTCAATTAACAACTCTCTGTTGACAATATCAATTCCGTCGCTGATGCGTATTGTGTCTCATGTGCCATTCCAGGGGTGACGAATGCTTCCACACTGCCTGAAGATCCACAGAGGGACATGGGACACCTTTACTACACAATTTTGAGGACACACTTGCACCAAGCAGACGTAGCCATCGGCTAGAGAGTATGAGCCGGCTTCTTGGGGTCGGCGACCTCGATGTCGCAACTTACCTCGGAGGGGCCCAGGGAGAAGGCCGAGTCCATGGACGTGATGGTTGTGTTCACGTTCTTATCACTCTTGTCGCTGTCGATCAACGGCTTTGCCTCGTCGTCTGTGGCCAGCGGTGGCAGCACGAACCCCTTGCTGTTGATGTCCTCGATGGCCTTGCGCAGTTCGGTCAGGCCGACTATGCCAACAAGTCGCCCGATCTGGGTGACGTACGCATGGTTGATGCCCACCATGTTGAAGAGGTTGTGCACCTTGATGATGGACGTGCGTTCGACCAGCTGGAAGGGCGAAGGGTCGATGAGGACATGGTGGCGGTTGAGGTCGATCACCTTGGACATCTGCTCGTACTCCCACACCTGTTGGTCCTCTGGCGCCATGTCGACGACGTTTTCCCGTGGCGGCGGAACTAGACTCGATGTGTCTTGGCAACTGCCGGTTTCGACGTCCCGCAGGTTGGCAGATCTCTTGAGGATGTCGTCAAGGAGTGACCGCAGACGATTGTCGGACCCAGCCGTCTGGCCTGAGCCGAAGGAGTTGGTCTTCTTCAGGATGGACTTGGGACTCTGCCCGAAGAAGGAGTTGTTGATGAGCTCCTGGCGCTTCCTTGCCTCCGCCAGGGCGTTCTCATCGCTGCTGTTCTGGTCTGGGCTGAGTATATCCGGAGCTGGGAGGACCTCGAACCTTGACGATCGACGGCGGACGACCTGCTGCTGTTGCCGCTCCAATTCGAGTTGCTGCTCGTCGAGGGCTATTTTCTCGGCCGCTTTGTGCCACTGCTGGGCCACTGCCAACCGTTTCTCGCGCGAAATTTGCCTCTCGATCATCGCTTCCAGCGCGGATCGCTGGACAGACCCCAGGAGGATCATGGTCTCCGGGCTGTCCACCAGCGGCAAGTTGCGAATGCTTCGGTTTTCCAGCAGCATCTCCTGCAGCTTTTGGTAGGTGATTCCTGTCCACAGGTACTTGACGTCGCGCCGCATGAAGTCGTCCACCAGCGTCTTGTACATCCGCGAGTTTGAGGGCAGCAGGTTCGGCAGGTACGGCAGCTTCTTGATCATTATCATGCTGTCGTACATGGACGGCTGCAGCATCTCGGCGACTGCGTTGGCGATGAGCGAGGCGACCATCACCGGCACCACATGGGTGACCTGGCCGGTTATCTCGAAGATAATCACCGCCTCGGTGACGGTGTGCGTCACAGCACTGGACAAGGCGGCAGCGCCAGCCACAGCATAGCCGCCCGGGATGATCGACGACAAGACTCGGCCGTACCAAACGCCCTGCGGAAAAACACTGTGCACTAGTTCGCCGAATATCCTGCCGAAGCTGGCCCCGAACTTGAACACCGGAATGAAGGAGCCCGACGGCACCGGCAGCGTGTAGCAGATGACCGAGAATATGTAGTTGAACAGCGTGTAGCAGGCGAGGTTGAGGAAGACGCTCGTGTCCGGAGTCTTCCAGCGCGACGTGACCGCCGCCTCCGCCACGGTGAGATTACCGCGGGTCCATGTGAAGTTGCTAAACAGGTCGGTGAGCTGTTCGTGGGTGCTCAGCTCGGCGCCCGTGTACTGCCCGCCGCCGAGGGGAAACGATATACTGGACACGATCAGCGCAATGATCGCCGGATACAAAAATCGATTTTTCTGCAGGAAATTGTTGATCCTCTTGTTCGACCTGATGAACATCACATACCAGCGGTGCAGCCAGACATAGCCCGCCCCCAGGAAGCCGCAGATCAGCCCCATCAGCGCGAAAACGAGGATCTCCTGCGGCGCAAAGGGAAACTCAGCCGTAAAGTTGGTCATGAAGAGCGCCCGAATCGTGTTGGCATCCTTGAACCACACCTCCATGAGCAGAAACACCGCTGACCCACAGACGGCGGCGAAAAATCCGCGCCCACAATTCCGCACCGCAAAGAACGTAGTCGTCGCTTCGATGCTGAACAGGACCCCACCGATCGGTGCGGCGAAACAGGCGCCGATACCAACCGCACAGGCGGCGGCCAGCATGTCGTTGTACCGCGATTTGTTCTCGTAAATCCCGTGGAATCTCAGCTTGGACAGCTGCGTCGCCACTATACTCGCTATGTGCACAAAAGGACCTTCCTTGCCGATGGGCATGCCGCTGCCCAGCGTCGCCACCAAACCGACAGCCTTCGCCACCAGCGTCTTGAACGTGAGATATTCCTTGAGCACAACTCCGCGCATAATGGTCTTCATTTCGGGAATGCCCGACCCCACCGCCTGGGGCGCGACCAGATGCGTAAATCCTGCCGCAAAGAGAACGAGGCAAATGGCTGGGAAAACCCAGGCCCAGTACTGCATCAGCAGCGACGAGTTGAATATGTCGCGGTACAGCCAAATGCGCGCACTCGTGCACACCTGCACCCCGATGTCGACGAGGAAGGATATCAAGGCCATCGAGATGCCTAGCAGTGCCAGGAAAATCCACTCAGTTCCAAACCGTCCCAGGGTTTTGTGCCACAGCCAGAAACACGATCTGCGCAGCCGCCCATCTCGGTTGGCCAGTCGCTCACGTTCACGCCGTCGGTCCTCGGCCTTGCGCCGTCGCTGCATGACTTTAAGCTTCCTCGCCTCGTCCTTTGCATACTCACTCAGGTCCGTCGCATACCTACCGTACATGATCGTGTGCGTGTAGGCGAGCGTGTCCGCCATATCCGTAGAGCTGATCTGGCGCTGCGCCTTCTTCGGTTGACCAGCTGCTCGAGGCTGGCTCGAGCCTGTCACCTGCAGTGGGTCCTTATCCATTATCCACAATATATCAACCGTTTGCCAAGAGGAACTGTCCCAACCCGACAGATTGAAGGCCGCCGACAGAGTGACAACTTCGGATTCCCGCGTAATGCTAGCACCCAACCGACGCGGGATCTGTGTGACAAATGCGGCCAGACCAAGGCACCTTCCGCCGAACGAGTGACATATCAGTGGCTATAACTGAGGTGTTAAAATTGACACCTCAGCCTTGATTTCGGATTCGCCGGGGTATGGGACGAATTTCGCACAGAAAAGCTGTGCAGGGATTCTGTTCGGCGTTGCGTACATACAGCTGGTCTTTGAACTTTTCGGTATCATTAATTTTCAGGTTTGTCGGCTAATTAGGGCGATTTTTGCTAGAGAACAACAGATGCCGCCCTGCGACGTGTGGTGCGGCGCACAAATTGGTCTGATTGTACAGTCGAACAGAATGGGACAGGCCCATGGTTTGGTTTGTGTTTACATAACTGGGTGAAACAAACATATCAATTTGCGCATAACACCTCTCAGGGGAGTACGTCAAACTATAGGTACTCACAGTCACACGCACGTATCGAAGACCTGCCGATTAAATCGCCTTCCGGGGAGGCGGGTTTTTGTTTTTCGGAATTCAGATTGGGTTGTGTTATGCGGTGCGGTGTGGTTCGCGTATTGGATACGTTTTGCATTCCAGATCGATCTGGGAAATTGTCCCGCGCTGTGTTTCGAATGAGGTACATGAACAGTTTGATTTGTTGCAATTGCTGATAAATGTTTTGCCCGAAAACGGACTGCAGCAGGGGATAATCCGCAAAAAGTATTTTCTGCGCAAGTGCCTGCCACAATTCTGGCAAAGAAGACTTATTTTCTACTAGAAAAGACTTTTCGCAGTGCAACTGTGATACGGGTCACTGTAATGAAATTAATGAGAATAGATGCCAGAACGAGATAGGTCACAACGTTTCTCGTTTCTGACTAATTTCTTCAAATTTTCAATAAAGATACTCACCCGTAGATCACACGTAGCTTAAGAGACACCACGACGCAACCTTTACGGTCATAGTTCGCTCCGTCCGATTATCTGCCTAACGCGCATTTAAAAATGTTTTTTCTACGCCGAGTCTGTCGCTCTTTTGTTCCCCACTTATGTCTCAATCTGCCCGAGCTGCCTCATCCCGTGCTATACACTCGTGTTTTTTTTTTTTTTCATTGCACAAACTGCCCAACTTCCTGTCGCTTTTTCGTTTCATATAGGTTCAGACTTACTGCCTTAAGAGCTATGAGAAGTTTTACTTCAAAAATTCTCTTTTGAAATATCCTGCAGACCAAGGATGCAAAAGTAGCTCCTGCCAGCACTGATATTCTGTGAGTTGGAGATTTTCAATCGTTTTCGCTTTCGCCGACTTTGTACTTTGAAAATAAATTTTTTCCAGACTGGCTCTACAAATAAGTCGAAATAAGTAAAACCATAGAAGCCAGGTATTAGATTCTGTAAGGCGAAAACATTGAAACGTTTTCGTGCGCACTAATGATTTGCTCTAAGTTACAGATGCGAATTGTTGGTGCACGAAAACGAAAACGTTTTAACGTTTCGCCTTAAAAATGTAGAATCAAGTCCTGCTATCGAGAACCAAAGTCCCTCACTGTTAAAATGAACCCAAAATAATCCAACTTAAGCTACACTGCCTTTTGCAAAGAAAAAAAGGAAGCAAAAGGAGTTTTATTGATGGACATATATGCTACAGGGCGCCGTGAAATAACACCCAGAGAAAAAATAATAATTCCGAAATTCGGCGTTATCTCGCTCGGCATTATTTCACGGCACCATGCTACAGAAGGCTTATTGTGATTGACACCCATCCACATGCGGGTCAATAAAGTGGCCAGACGCAGCTCAGCAAGTTTGGTAAAACTGATAGAAATAAACAGCAGCGACCATCCGGAACTGCTGACTGTGATTTTGAAACTTTGCGAGCTTTACATGGTCTGTGAGGTAACAGATGCTTCAGTAAAAAAATTTCACGGACATAGAAGCATAGCTCAATAACCCACCTGACTGCCAAAACGGCCCAAAAGTGGTATACAGATGGTTCCAAACTGGCAACTATGAATCAAATCGTAAAGAAAATTCGAAACTTACATAGACGCGATATCAAAACTTAGTATAGGATAGGTACCTTACAGTCAACTGCCCGGAGCGTTGACCATGTCTGGAGAAAAACAAAACAGCTGAGCGTGCTACAGTGGGTGATCAAATTATTACGGCCACCTAAAAAAAAAATACTTGTTTTGAGGATTTAATGCAACGAAGATATCGCCACAAGTGGAGGAATGGTTTCCAAACGGCAATTATTTGTTTATGCAGGACTCTGCACGCTGTCTTAAGGCAAACGGAGTAATTTTTTTTTGGTGAAAAGAGGTCCTTGAAGGGCCGGAAGCTCCCCAGATCTTTACCCCATAGAAAATCTTTGGGGGCTAATTATGCAAAGAAGAATTAACAAATAAGCTACAATTTAAGAAAAATTAATTGAAGTATGGCGCACAGAAGCGAAAATATTAAAAATACGTATTGTAGAAAATTCATTAAATGTGTGCCCAAAGGAGTCATCAAGGCGGCTTTATCTGCAATAGGAGGGGTAACAAAATATATTTTTTTAATTTTTTAATTGCCCATTTTAAATAACAATATGTCTTTTATACGTTTATAAGACGTTCTCAATATACAAAAAAAAATAAAGATTGAAAAATAACATATAACTTATGTTACTAACCTAACCTAACTTTTCCAAAAATCTTTTTTTTTTCTAGTGGCCGTAAAATTCCGGTAAATTGTTAATCCAAAAGAACTGAAGAAACCCTCTGGTGAATATATTTTCAGCTACACTATAGGGAAGAAGAGACTGTGTTATCGCTTTTGACACAAAAGGTCTTGGGAAGTAAAAGTTTTTCAAAAAAAATATTTTCGTTTCGTTTTTCGGAAAGCGAAAGTAATTTTCGTTTCGTTTTTTATACAAAATCGCGCCTCAGGATAACGCCAAGTAGTTCGATCCCATTGAAACTGCAAGTCACCGCGTTCTGTTCCATCTGACTGAGTAGTCAAATCTCAATAAGTCTCATTGCAACTGGAACCATAAAAGCCCGACGAACGAAAATGTTATTCAAATGCTGCGTCGAAAACCAACTATGAAAATGATCCCACAACTATGTAATGTTAACTGCGCTGAGTCTTAAAAGTTTGCGAATACAAAAACGAAAGGAGTTAGAAAATGTTCGCTTTCCCATGATTTCTTTCGTTTTTTTTTTTAAAGCGATAGTTGTTTTCGTTTCGTTTTTTTATAAATTGCAACGACAGCGTAACGCCAAGTTGTTTGATTTTATACATAAATAGGCGAAGGTGAATAGTTTCGAAACACTTTCACTGCCTTAAACACAATTTATTCGCTTGATTAATTTGATCAGTGATGCCAACCCAAATCGAAATTGTTGTGCCTAAGGCCTCTATCTCCCATACAAAAATGTCTACAAAGATAAAAGTTAGCGAGGCAGTTTAGCAAAGCAGTATTCTGTTCGCACGCTAAATTCCTAACTTCATATGGGCCGATGACAAGTCTCCACTCATTTAGCTCGCGATAAGATACATTTTGACGTAAAAAATCAGAGGAAAAAGTTTGTGTTGCATTTACTGTGGATTTTTTTAAGGAAACCGCAGATAACATTATTCGAGAAACAAAAGAAAACGCGAAGCCAAAAAACCCTTTTGGGAAATTAATGGAAAATTCGTTTTTTTAAGCTTCAAATAATCTTACGTGTTTTGCAAATTTACAGAAATTATTTGAGCTGCTGCAGCAAAATAATATCATCTTGTAACACCACCATATTTTATTAATTTTTATATATGCCGGACTGCATAGGAGATAATAATTATCGTAGAGATTAAAGAACCTCAGCCAGAGTTGCCAAACTTTTTTCTTCTTTTCATCAATTTCTTTGCTAATAATAATTTTTCTTGCTGTTCTTAAAATTGTTCTCTTCTCTTGAATAAAGAATTTATTTGTTTTATTATAACAAGCCTTGTCTTTCGTTTTTTTTTTGTAAAGCCTTACTTTCACTTTTTCACGGTTTTTGTTGTTATTATACAACTTTGCTTCGCTGTTGTTTTGTTCCTTTGTTCGTCTGCCTGTTCAACGTTTACTGCGGTCTTCGGACAGCATGAGCGAGACAGAGAGACAAACAAAGCTGCAGAGCTGGCGGATGGAAGACGGTGACGCCGAGGAATACTATGACGTGGCACAAACGCAATTCGACGTAGTCCGACCTGAATCAAACCAGGGGGGAATTCTCCTCCTATAATCTTAAATTTTTCGTATATCCATTGTTGTGGAACGATTCAAACACTGCGATGTCTTGAAAAGTTTGGATTCGAAAATTGTAAAAATTACGTTTACTGAATGAACAAATAGTTTTTGTTTTGATGTTTAATAATTAAGCCTTCATTTATCTTTGGTGTGGAGAAACGATGTGGAGACTAAGGACGCTAAAATTTAGGGCGAGCAGGATACTAGGCTTACCCCAAAAAAAAATGATGCCATTTTTTAAAAAATATTATGCCTTTTTGGTAAAAGGATAAAAATTGCATATTTTACAGAGGCACTGCGAGCAACCTATAAGGTGATTAAAATTTGTTAACAGAATGTTGTTAACCTTTTTCGATCTCTGTAATCCGATTAGAAAATAAGCATGACGCGCAGTTGTAAATGAAAATTAGTGATGCGACTTTGATCAAGGAATGTACCAGTTTACTAAATTCAAAATTCAAAATTCATCCAAATAGAATTGATTGTAAAAAACAATTCACAAAAAGTATGCCTTTTTTCTAAAAATGATTCCCCAAGCATCGGAATGACGCTTAAAAAGCATAAAAAGCAGCCGGAGCTGGCATCACTGACCTGATGAAAAACCAACGCAATGAAAAAAAAGTGCTGCCAAAATACTAAATTTTTGAGTCGTGGGTAATTTCGAATGCAAACAACACCCGCAAAGTTTGCTACGTTACAAAACTGATCAGCCAACAGAACACAGAACTGATTGATCCGCTAATTTCCTTGGAAGTCGTTGACTTGCTGTCTTCACGTTTCGTTCCTTCAATTGGTCGCACAAATTCGTCTACAAGCTGGACTTGACCTTATACCCTACTGTCGAGTTGGCTCGCTTTGGCGGTTATTATCGTGTAGCTGGCTCAGAACAAGTCAGCGGTTAAACCCAGCTTCAATCCACAGACGTATGACTGCCCCATGACATCATGACCACAGAGCCAGACAAAACAATTCGAGTTATATGAATATAGAATTTCTTATAACTACCGCTCAATTGCCAGCTCAACTTTTAAGTTTTAATTCAAAACTGGGTTCAGTCGTCCAATGAATCAGCTGTAATATTCATCATCGTTCGCCGCTTGTTAACTTACCCCAATTAACCGGTTTGACGTACTCGTTGATAAACAACATCCGCACCTAAAGAGAGAAACACCCGTATCATCGTCAACGAAAACAAAAACAACTCTCGGTCACCTTAAAAAAAGAAACATTGCGTTTATTAGTGGCTATTGCTATCTGTATATTCATACAAACTAATTGTACGAGTACAAGTCTAAAAGATACAAATTTGTTGTCAACACGGAGTACTTCTTATACGGTAGTAGATGCGCCTACGCCTAAAATCATAATATTGGAATTTCATTGCATTACAAAAATAGCTTTGTTCTGGTGCTACGTCTAGGGCTTACACTTAGATCTAGTTTATAAACTTACAGGCTACTTTGAAACGGCTGTAGAGTGTGTATGTGTGTGTGTGTGTGTAGGCTAGTCGGGAAGCTTTGGTTTCTTGGTGTCGACCTCGATGTCGGAACCGACTTCGGAATTGGAGAGCGCCGAGTCCATGGACGTAATGGTGGTGTTGACGTTTTTATCACTTCTACTGTCGAGCAGCGGCTTGACTTGGGCTTCCTCGTCTTTTTGGTTGGCTGGCACGACGAACGTGTTCGTGTTGATCTCCTCGATGGCCTTGCGCAGTTCGGCGAGCCCGACAACCCCGACGAGACGTCCGATTTTGGTCACGTAAGCATGATTGATGCCCACCATGGAGAACAGTGAATGTACCTTGATGATGGATGTGCGTTCGACCAGTTGGAAGGGGGATGGATCGATGGGCACGTTGTTCTCCTCGAGGTTGATCGGTTTCGACATCTCTTCGTGCTCCCATTGTTTTTGGTCCTCGGGTGACATGTCGATGACTCGTTCTCGGGGCAGTTGGACCTTCTTCTGGATGCCCGGCGTGTTGGGTGTGTGATGCACCTCGGTGACGCTGACGCTGGGCGAGATTGTGCCGCTTTCCGCCGGGTGCGGGGCTACGTCCTGCAGAGTGGCGGACTTTTTGAAGATCGCCTCAAAAGCCGATCGTATGCGGTACTCGGAGCCGGTGATTGTTGTGTACGGGGTGATTGTGGGACTGTGCGACGACACTGGGGTGCACTGCTTCAGGTTGAAGGAGTTTGTCTTCTTCAGGATCGACTTGCGCGGCTGGCCAAAGAACGAGTTGTTGAACAGCTCCTGGCGTTTCTTTGCTTCCATGTGCGACATCTCGTCGTTGGCGATTTGCTCGAGCGAGAGGATGTCCGGGGCTGGCAGCACCTCGAATCTGGATGATCTCCGCATGCGCTCGGCCTGTAGCTCCTTTTGCTTCTCCTCGCGCGCTCGCTTCTCGGCCTCTTTGTGCCACTTTTGCGCGATCTCCATGCGGCGCTCGCGACCAATGTTCCTGTCGATCATCTTGATCAACTCGGCCCGCTGCACAGAGCCCAGGAGGATCATGTTGTCTGGACTGTCCACCAGCGGCAGACTGCGCAGCCCGCGATTCTGATAGAGGACCTCCTTCAGTTTCTGGTAGGTGATGCCGGGCCAAATAAACCGCACATTGCGCAGCATAAAGTCCTCAACATAGATACTGTACATCCGGGAGCTTGAAGGCAACAGATCTGGTAGATACGGCAGCTTTTTGATGAGAATTATGCTATCGTACATCGACGGCTGCAGCAGAGCAGCAATTGCGTTGGCTATGAGTGAGGCGATCATTACCGGCACCACGTGAGTTACTTGTCCAGTCATCTCGAACACTATCACCCCCACGGAGACAGTGTGGGTAACAGCGCCCGAGAAGGCAGCTGCCCCCACGACTGCGTATCCACCGGGAATGATGGGTGAAAGACGGCCTCCGTAACGTACCCCCAGCGGGAAGAACACATGCATCAGCTCGCCAACTATCCGGCCCAGGCCGGCGCCGATCTTGAAAACTGGAATGAACGAGCCCGACGGCACTGGAATCGTCGACGCGATTATCGAAAACACAAACAAAAACAGAACGTAGCACAAGAGATTGACAAACACATTCGTGTACGGGGTTATCCAATGCTGCACGATCGCCGCTTGCTCGACGGTGAGATCGTCCCGGGACCATGTGAAATTGCTAAACAGTTCCGTGACCTGCTCGTGTGTGCTCAACTCGCCGGCGAGGAACTGGCCCGTGCCCAGTGGGAATGAAAATGTCGACACGATCAGCGCGATCAGTCCGGGATACAAAAATCGATTCTTCTGCAGGAATCGACTCATTCTCTTGTTCGATCTCATGAACGTGACATACCATCGGTGCAGCCACACGTAGCCGGCTCCCAAGAATCCGCAGAACACCCCCATCAGGGCGAACACGAACAGCTCTTGCGGATCGAACGGGAACTCCGAGGTGAAGTTCGTCAAGAACATGGCTCGCACGGTGTCGGCATTCTGGAACCACACCGCCAACAGCCGGAATACAGTTGCTCCGCAGACTGCGGCGAAAAAGCCCCGCCAATAGTTCCGCACAGCAAAATACGTGGTGGTTACCTCTATGCTGAACAGGACCCCACCAATTGGGGCGGCAAAGCACGCTCCCACGCCGACGGCGCACGCCGCCGCCAACATCTCCGTATTTCTCGATTCGTTCTCGTAGATACCCTGAAACGACGTTATCAATTTAGAGAGCAACCTCGCCACAATACTTGCTATATGCACGAATGGACCTTCCTTCCCCAGAGGCATGCCGCTGCCCAAAGTTGCCATCAACCCAACCACTTTAGCGATCAGTGTCTTGAAAGTGAGGTATTCCTTGAGTGCAACTCCCCGGAGGATAGTCTTCATTTCGGGAATTCCCGAGCCTATACTCTGCGGAGCAACCAGGTGCACAAATCCGGCCGAGAACAATATCAAACAGACGGCCAGCGACACCCACGCAAAGTACTGGATGACCGGCTGCGACGTCGACAGATCCCGGTACAGCCAAATGCGAGCGTTCGTACACATGTTGATGCCCTTGTCCATGATGTAGGACAGCAGTGCCATGATCACCCCAAGCATGGCCAAGAAAACCCAATCTTCACCAAAACGTGCCAGTGTATGTCGCCAGATCCATGAGGACACCTTCCAAGCTCGGCCCTGCCTGTCGCCCAGCCGTTCCTTGCCGCGCAGCTTGTCCTCCTCTTTGCGGCGCTTTTCCAGCATTTTCAGCTTGCGCGCCTCGTCCTTCGCGTATTCCCCCAGGTCTCTGGTGTAGCGCCCGTACATGAGCGTGTGAGTGTAGCCCAGCTCCTCTTCGCCGTCGGCAGTGCCATTGCTGCCGACATTCAACGAGGCGGCCTTGTTCGGCTGACCCATGCGGCCACTTGGCACCGTCAACAGCGATTCCTTCTTCATCATCCGCTGAGGGCTCGACACCTGGCGACCGTTCATGATGACCAGGAGTGAGTTCTATTTACAAAAAAAAAAAAAAAAAAACACTTATTAGAGAAAGTCACCCAAACACACACACAGAGAGAGCGCGATGCATTTGCATCTGTGTGCGGATTGAAAGAGAATTTCGTGTTCACTTACAGTTTACTCGGCTAGGTGCGATAAGAACTGCGTCGTCGTCGGCTGCGTTGGCTTCAACGATCAGCGATCTGCCCGAGTCCAGTGCAGGGTAGTGCGCGCGCGATAGTCTCGTTCGTAATTTGTCGCCGTATATGTCGTGATTCCAGATTGATGTGTGCCCGCTTACTGACTGAGTGGCTAGTGCTGTTTTTTGTCCCAGCTGATATCACATTTGAGCGAAAAATAATGCTAATCACACCGCACGAAGGCACACACCCCAACGATGATATTGTAATCGCTCGTGTGTGTCGCTGTGTGCGGAAGAGAGATCGAGATTCGAGTTACGAGTTTCGAGTTTCGAGCTTCCAGCTTCGGTATTCGAGATTTGAGAGACTTGCACTACAGTTCACAGATTTTTGTTTACTCGACCGAGTGTTTTTCTGACTGAGATTTATAATAACGCCGCCACTAAACCGACTCCGGCGACGACACGACGACACGACTCGACTTGGATGTGCGGTTCTGTGCGGTTTCTTGGGATTCTCCTCGGGGGGATTTGTTTCGTGTTCGTCAAAAAGCGAACCCCTCCTCCGCGTGCTTTGTAAAATACGGAATAGATACTGCACGGCCGATTACGTATGTTTGCAGGGTTACGTTGCTGGTGCTCTGTCGCGAGGCAGCGATGTTTTTTTCTTAAATAGCATGCTACACACGTATCTATAGATAGACCTATAAACAACCTTGATTGTACACTTGGTTAATAATATTATTCGCTTATTTGCTGCTTTTGCTGACTTACTTTGCTGGATGAATTCGCTCATATGTGGTCGTATTTATTGATTGATTGCTGTGTGGCTGAGTGTCACCGATTTGCCGCGAAGGTATGTGTAGTTATATACGTGCGGGCGATGTGGTTGCGCAATTAAACAAAACGAGAAAAAGGAAACAAATTAATATCAATTTACTCTCGATTAACGAAGTGATTACTCTTGATTAGCGCCATCTTTGAATGGATTTAAGAGCGAGAGAGAGAGCGAGAGAGAGAGAGATCAGCTAGTCACGTTGATCTTGTTAATCATTTTCGTTTATGTTTCTTTTTATTTTCGCACAATTTTTGGCACTGTTCTGTGTGGTTTTATTCACTTGTAAATATATTTTCCACAAAACTCTGCGTTGGTATTCATGGAACTTGAGATTTCACCCAGACCGTAGCACACGAGTTCTGTACTCAATCTAGAAAGATACACTAAAACTTGTACTTAATCCAATTTAGTTATTTGTTGGCGTTTTTATTTTATGCCTTCTTAAGTACCTAGGGTAGCTATCCCCTTCTCCTTCTGTCGCTGGGTATTAAATGTGTGCACATATAATAATGTATATTTTGCCAGAAGTTGTCGACACTATTTACGCTCGCCGAGCAGCAGTAGGTGTAATGGTTCCTCAATCAGCTGACTTGGCGCATTTCAGAATGAACGTCGTGAACGTCTGGTGCGCAGTCGTTTTCTAATTTTGACGTTTGCTTCGTTTCGGTTTTGTGTATCTTTCTTCTGTTCGTGTGGCGAGAATTAGTAAATATACACAAAACATGCTTTCAATATAATCAGCATCTGATGTTCTGTTCTGTAAAGTGGAGCCAATTGAAGGGGGCGAACTGTGTGCGTGTTTTTAGGGTGGCATGGGGGAGGGAGATTTTTTGTATTTTCTGATTGAAACAGTGGGGTTTCATTGGAAATCCATTGAAATGTGGTCACAAATCGATGCCAGTATGAAGGTGATCGTCAGAGCTTGAGGGTTTCGCTCGAAGTTAGGAGGGCTTTCGTCTGAGAGGTTCATCTTTTCATACTGATGCATGTGGTTTTTAGAAGGGACAACCACAAGACTATCGAAAAGGGAAGTACGATTTTTGAATGCAAATGTGGAACTCGTGTCTATTGATGTAAAAGAGGGGCACAAATTTGGGGGAGAAGATCTAATGGATAAATTTAAACTACAAGCTCTGTAAATCGTTTACCAAAATGTATAATACTTTCCTGAAAGTAAGAACATCTCTTTCGCAAAAAAAAACATTGTGTACCTAGACCTACTACCTCTAACACCAACGGTTCACCCCCATAAAAGGGTAGCAAAATGGCTCCACAAGGACCTGAGTGTGGTATGGTAGGGTGCACCCTGCTCTACGAAGCCGTTAACATAGACGTATTAACCTTTGCACGCCAGCATCTATGTCAACGATTTAAAAGAAAGTTGAGCATCAAAAGCTTTAGTTAGCCAACGCTTTTAGTTCCAGGAGTGGAAAGCCTAACAGAACAGTTCTTCCATTAGTGGCCGCGTAGACAAATATTGATCCCAAGAGCTCTACACTGATGGAATCCCTGCGGCAACGTAATCAACTGACAAAAGAAGATAAAATACACGACAACTTATTTAGGGAAGGTGATAGGTTACCCCTAAAAAAAGCATATGAATGCGACTGGAAAAGTAGGTGTCGTTTCTTTCCGTTAGATTCGTTTACGATTTTCGTTCTAAATTGAGAGTAGGCAGGCAGTCTGATTGGCGAAAATATTTGAGTGGATAAGGGAAACTGTCATGGTCGTTGAATGTAAAGAAAAAGATTAGCGGAAACTTTGCAGCGATGTGATGACAGGTCCCGCGCAAGTCGCAAAATATGTTATCTGTAAATTATTTCTTCAAAACGGGGTTTTATGCGACTGTCTTTTCAGTTTAAATTGAGAAATCCGTCGACGCCAACGAAAACGAAGAATTTTCTGGATTGGGCCGGCACATGGGCGCCAATTCGCAAAAGTCTGCTGAGTCAAGTATTTACAGCCTTAAAACGACAGTTTTTAAGCTTTGGCCAGGAGAGCAAGACGTCCCTCATATATATAAGTAAATTCATGGAGCTTTTGAAAATACCTCGTTTTATGCTTTAAAAGAAGGTAAATGATTTGAAGGGGCATCGCTCACTCTTCATTAACTAAGTTATTAATATATGCTATAGGAAGCAGAATCGTAAATATGGTTTGAAGAGGCTCACAAGTCAAGACAGTTGAAGGCACTATGAGCTGATGAAAGAAGTCCTCTTCCATGGACTACTTTCAGCGCCATTCATTTTCAGTAAACGGGTACTGGGAGAACGCTGAATTGAACTTCAGGTCTGAATATACACCAAAATAAACAGTTTACTGCACATTATCATAAAAACCTGTATACCTTTAGACTGTGTTACCTAAAATGTGTGCCTATTTTACTTTTCTGTCAGATATGCCACTCTTCGTCAAGAAAAAATTAAAATTAAAACCGGATGAAGCAGAAAAGTGCAGTTAGGAATAACCCCCAAGAAATATCCTCACCAAAATGTCGTTTGTTACATTCAGCGTCACAGAAGTAATATTTTAGTCAGTCTTTGGCCGCTTCCTCTATCAGGACAGGAGACAAAAAAGTTACTCTCAGTGCTGCCATCTGCCAGGTTCACAAATATATAAAATATCTAAGTAGGCAACTTCAGAAGACATCTCTAAGCCTTAGAAGTGCTCCAAGTTGGCCAAATTGATCAAAGTCTCAGACAAAATAATTATACACAACTTTGCTGTTTAAAAAAATGCACGGTCACATGTCAACTTGAAATGTGGGGAACCACAAGTTCGTAAGAACACTAGAAACCCAAATTCTTGTCCTATCTTCTTCTTAGATAAAGAATAATGCTTCTGGTGTTTGGGTTTCCAACCAGATATACGTAATTTAGCAATCACTTAAGTGGAGGTGCACGCAACTTTTATAGGCCCTTAAGTAAAGCCTGCTATAGTGGCCGCAGTAGCTCAGCTGCATTTAATATAGCCAATCTACTGAGCGAGGGATCACAGGTTTGGTCCCCGAAAAAACACAAATTAACCACATATATCCATAGTAAAAGCCTCTCAATTTGGTCCTTCGACATTAAATTGTAGGTCCCTTCCATTCCTTCAAAAAAGTAAAAATTTACAAGTGAATGGTACCTCTTTGGCTGCCTACCTTCTACCTAAGGACCTACCACCTAATTTATTATTTATTAAAGCCCGCGAAAATGACTTCTGTAAACCTCAAATTAAAGTCCCATCCTTAACTTTTGTGGTTCGCAGTGGGCATCTAGTGAATTTTCTTCACTCCAGAAATGGCAGCACGGTTTCCAAGTTATACATTTTGAAAGATTTATTAGTCTCAGAAAAAAAAGCCCTTTACAATAAAGATAATGTAATAGATCTAATTTTTATAGACCTAAATCTGGCAATGATATAACCTTTGTGGGTTATCCACAAAATATCACCAACTTTTTTATAAGAAAAAAATAAACGAACTTTATTTCGTATTAAGTTAAGTTTGAAGTTTACAGCGAACTAATTTTAGGATGGGAGGACACTCATCACCCCAGCACAATAGGTAGCCACGATCTAATTAAATCTTTTTGCTTTTACTGCCGGCACGTCAACTCGGTTTTTACCACTGAACTGCATTGCTTTTAGGGAGCGTTTTGAAAGGCTGCGTTCACTTTGCTTTTTTTAGGAAGTGCTCGAAAAGACTGCGTTCAGTGATGATGATTAAACTTTATACGAACAAGACATCCACTACAATGATTGAAAAATTTATCGAAAGAAGGAGGAAGCCGGAGATCGCCATGTTTTCGGTGGGAAGAGAGAGAAATAAAGATAACTTCAGAAATATTCTAATTTTACATCGGAATACAAATAGCAATAATTATTTATTAATTTTTTGGAAGTCATTTGTCGGCCATTGTGTTGATTTTTCTATGGATTTGTTCTCCTCACCCACTCCGTACCAGAAAACCGGTTGGCGGGTGCTTTCTTTTAGAGGAATGCAGCCCATACGTCTCTAATGTTTGTAAAGGGACAACACGATTATTGCATACGAGATCTTACATAAATTTGGAATATCATTTATCAGTGGGTAAAAAAGTTCTACACTTTGAGCATACATAGTACCAACAAAATTTGATCAGGTTAACTTGTTGCAGATCGTTTGCTCTGCGAAAAATGCTTGCTTTTTCATAGAAATTGGCCGCCATCTCCATGAAACTTGCTCCCATACCATTTCTAAACGATGGGGACTACCTATTGCCCCTGTGATTTTTTCCATATGTATTCCTAGCCTTTCAAAAAAAAGGCCAGTAAGTTCAAATATTAAAAGCTATATCTACAGATAATATAACAAATACATATTCATATTTCTTAACCCAGCAGAGCACAATTTTGACAGTACAGTATCAGCCTGGATTCGAAGAAGAGTTCACCAAGGCGCGTTCGAAATTTTCTCAACTTGTGTGAAACAAAAAGCAGAACATTCACTTTTCCAGCTGACAATGACATTGGGCTCGCATAAGTGCGCGAAAATTGCACTCCTCCGTCAAAGGAACAACGAGTGATATTTATTTCCGGTAGGTAAGTCATCCTTTGTTATTTATAATGCTGCACTCGAAATACCACGTACGAAATGCAGAAAAATCCAAAAGTTAAAAAAAGGTATAGGGAACACGAATGCCAGATTTGAAAACTACTTTTTCATTTAAAAACAAAATTTTATAAATAGAATCTACTTTCGACCATATAAATAATTAAATTTTTTTTAATGAAAACGTTGATTAAAAAAAGTAAATCGAAAACGACATAAAACAATCTTCAACTGAATCAAAACTTTCTAGCACGACTGTGCTCACTCGAATTATACTGAACCAACTCAATAATTTAGGAAAGCTGTTGAATTGCCTCTCTTCAGGCAGTGCTCTTCATATCCTGTTCTTCTTCCCCCAGTTGTTTCGTCGGAATTGCTCTGCTTATGGTTCAATTTTTTTAGTTTCGATTTTTCAACATTTGACAGTTGTTGTCCAAATGCAGACAAAAAAAACGAATATTTTGAAAACAAATTCAGTTTCAATAGAACTCACCTCTCATTGCGTTCTTTTCGGCACATTCTGCAGTACCTGCCCGCTAAAGAAAAGGCACAAAAACACAAAAATTAACAACAAAACAAATCACTTAACCGGTGAATTTTCTTTCTTCTTTTCGTTTTCACTCGCCTTCTCCCTTTCCGAACGCAATAATTTCAACCCGAACGCGAACACACTCACAACTAGAAATGGAAATGGAAATAAAAACACAAATGCGCGATTTTGTTTTGTTGCGTTATTTAACTTATTTTCTTATTCACATATGTATGGAAATTTTAGGATTTTTCCTTCTTTTTTGACAGCGACAAATTGGACCTCTCTTCTCCACACGCTCACTGACGGCACTTTTCCTAAATATACTTCCTTTCTCGCTTTGACACTCACACTCTTGTCTGTTTGAGGAATATATGGGATTGCATTTAATAATTAATTTTCTCCTCTTGACAAGTCAGGTCGCGGAGTAATGTGGTCGGGAGGTAACCGGACGAAATTGAGTAGAAAACAAACGAAAGTCATCACCGCACTGGGAAAGACCGACACACGACGCACACGGAACCTAATTTGACAGCAATTCGGTTGCGTTGACAGTTTGTCTTGCGGGTGAGGCGACACAGAAATGGCTGCTGTCTTTTTTTCTTTTCTTTTGTTAACCACAATAAATACAGTCACACTTCCTTATGCAGCAAGTTCTTAGCACCTTCGTCCAAGTGAATCATCAGACAATACTAGACTAAGACTCGGGTTGCGGACCCGATGGCGTAAGAGGGCCCGTCATTTTTGTGTACTTTTATTTTATATTTTGCTTTCAGTTTGGTGTACGCCGAAGCCGCTCCAACATGGACCCACACAGTATCCACATCGAAGCCACCCATATTGTCGCATTCTTTGACATTGTGTTTGGTGAGTGAGTGTGTTCTGTGTTCCATTCTCTGGTCTCTGCCTCGGTGAGTGAACAGTGAAGTTGAACAAGTGCGCTCCTCTCATGGGTGTTGGGTGAAAATATCAATTAGTTTAATTGATTCTGAGGGAGATAAATAGCGAGGCAGATGCAGACAGAGCGAGAACGATATCAATTTGGCACTCTCTTCAAGGTGTAGAAGAAACTAAGAGTCGCTTCTCTTAAAAGTCAACACACTCGGCCTCACTTCACTCATCGCCGCCGTTTGGTATCGGGCATTCGCGCGCGTTAATTTTCCATTGTTATGTTCTATGTTTTTGTTTTGGTTTTCGTTCGTTCGTTGGTTCGCTGGCTGCGTCTGTCTCTTTCCCGGATCATACTCAGCGGTAAGTGTGACAGTTGGAGTGAGGAGTTTAGTTGCGAGGAAAGGTGCCTGTGCCTGCTGCATTTTTGACGTTATTAAAATGGCAAGCAAAAGGAAACAGCAAAAATACAAAGAAAAAAGAAATAATGAATAAAACACAACCCCGAACAAGGGGCTAGGGAGCGCAAGGGACCTGAAAGGCAGAACAGAAAAAAAAACGAATCGAAAGAAAGCAGCGTGATATAAAAGCATTCTTTGCTATCTTAATTGGGTCCAATTAACGGAAGATATAAGGCGATACGCTGTGTGCGCTCTGAGCTCCTTGTTATATCGGCTCGGCTGTTGTGGCGGCCTGGAAACAGCAGTGATCTCTGAAGGAACCTCGTTGCCGTCGTCGTCCGCGACGTGAAAACAGAAAACACCACCACCACATGAGAATAAAGGAGTTCATCGCATGGAACAGTGCAAGCGCATATGAGAGACGGGTTTGCCAAAAAATTAATAAAAATCTGAGGGAAAAGGGGCGACTGGCGACTGGATATACCTATAATGAACAAATCCTGTTGTAAGTGCAAGTAAACCCAAGGACTGGCGTGAGTTGACAGCTTTGGTAATCGTTGTCGAGCAATAGCGGTAGTGGCAAGTCGACTGAAGAACCCTTCACAACCAGCAAGTCTTGAGCGGAGTGCCGTAATAAATAAAAGTGTTCTGTTTGATTTCATTTTCCGTGTTTTCTCTTCCCCACCCAGGACCGACATCCGACAACCGCCAAACAGCAGTGTGTCTGTTGGCTCCGCATTCACTCTTTCGTGGCAATGAATGCCAATTAAGTCGAGCACACGGAATACCTCCCCTAAGGGGGCTGAGGGCTTTATTCTGATAAAAAGCTTGACAGAGCGACACTGGGGTTGGTCTGTTCATAGCGAATTTGGGAACTCCTAATGAAGTGAAAAGGAGAGGAATGGAGCGTGGCGTGGAATGGCACTGCACAGATGGAGGAAATTCGAGCTCGCGTATCGTCTGTGGCGGTTGTGAGAGGAATGGACTTTGTTATTATCTGAGGAGGAGGAGGACTCATATAATTGGAAGACCCGGATCGGATAAATGGTTGAGAAGGATACCGCATCTATTATTGAGGCAGTGCGAGGAAGATTAAAGCTTGAAGCTGCGGAACTCTGTATAAGTGAGGAAGGGAAGGCCTATGAGCTATGACTAAGTAAGTTTTGGAAAGAAGTGGCCGAATCGCATCACTAATGAGGTATGTAAAGGACCTCCTCCTTCAGGTAAGAGATTGTGCCACGGAAAAAGATAGATATCTACCGAAACCAGAAAAAACCTCCGATACGGATGATGCTACAATTGGCGACCCTAGTAATGTTCGAACCCCTAACCACATTATCAGATGCACTAGAAACTAGACTAATATGAAGCGGATATCCCCGCAATCCAGGAGGTGCTATGGATTGGACCGGAAAAAACAAGGATGGAAAACTGTGACAAATATTATGGCGATTTCTATAGGAAACAGAAACAGCGCTTATTCGGAGGTGAATTTGTTATGCGCCGCAGACTTCGTCAAGGGATCTTAGCTTTCCACATCAAAGCGAACTTCTTAAGGCAACCCGCATTGAGGCTAAATTCGCCAATGTTAACCCTTTTATATCTACACGGAAAACGAGGTCAACGTCACGAAGGAATGCTTTTACGAGCTCCTCTACAAAACCTACAAGCAACTTCTAAATATGACGGTCAAATGGTATTGAGGATTTTAGTGAAAAAATGGAAAAGGAGGACGATTAAAAGCGAGTGACGACACCCCGGAGGAACTTCAGCTTTTTGACTTCGATGCATAGCGAAACGTCACCATATCAGGTTTCACCTGGTTTCCTCATCTAAATATTCACAAGGGGACACGGCGGTCCTCACATTACCAAACGATCAACGAAAAAAAAAGAGACGAGATGGTTATCGCCCCTCCGAAAGAAGAAAAAGGAGTTCGGGAAGCGCAGGATTGAGAACTGTACTCCAGAAAAAATGTAGGCATACGTTTTACTAACCGTTAGGAAGAACATCTCAAAACAATATGACCCGTACAGAGGAAAAAGTTGACCTCGTAGTAGAATCACAGTTGGTGCTGAGAATATGGATAACTTTCTTCTGCAGACTTTATAAGTATAACGGCAACGTAGACGGAGACCAGCATCGCGCGCAGAATGAACCATACACCATAGGATATCATAGACAAAATATCCGTCCACCTGATCAAAGCCAAGTTTTGATAGCCATATCCAACCAAAGTCAGAGTAAAATCAAGATAAGTAGACCGATAGATCCCATTTGGACGGACGCCCATCAACTTTTCTAGCATCCATGACATCAAAACTCTCTTCCAAAAGCATTCGTCTTCATCATCCCTGATCCTAGAAAGCAAGGAGGAAGTATGCCTGCAGATAACTCACCAAGATTCAAGAGAAAGCAAGAAGAGCTTTTCTTCCCTGAACTCTGCAGTACAGCCTACAGCCACAGCGAACTACAGTAGGATGGTGTTTCGTAATGAGAGAAAGTTCGAGAGCGGATTCTACCCATTCACATACACACAACCGCAAGTGTTCTTCAAGTATTGGTGCGCAATTATATCTTGTTGTTAGTTGTTGTTATTATTATTATTATTTGCGAATTCACTTAGTCAGCCGCCACTCTGTCCCGCTCTGGAGGAACGCATTGTCGGTCGGTCGTCATCGTCATCATCTTCATCCAGAGAACACATCCCTCTCACGTACTCGATTCACCATCACCACCCCCGCCGCCCGCCCTCCAACCCCCAACAGCAAACAAAGCCAATTTGATATGATAAAAGCGTTTTGCCGGTATCATGAATCTTTTAATGCATTTAGTAGTCAGGGATGGGGCATAGAAATGGAGGGAAAAAAAAGAAATGGCGAATGGCTCTAGCTCCAAAGAGAGTGTATGTCGTTATTGGTTGTGTATGAAATGTGTTGGCAAATGGCATGGGGGTTAGAATGAAGTAAAAAAAAAAGTTCTTTGCAGAATAGATGGATGAATGTGCTCTTAATATTTCGACGAGTGATTAGGCTAATGGCATATTGGACATAAAAGCATCGCTTGTTCTTTTCTTTTCTCTATCGTGTTTTGTTGTTGTATCTTTACGCTGAGATACACTCTTTTTATCCATGCAAATGTGTATGGAGATGTAGAGAGGTACACTTGATAGGGGTATAAGTTGAACTGCATCATTAGGAAGTAATTGGATTGATGTATGAGTGTGAGGATGTAAAAGAGGAGCAATCGGGGTATAGCTACGAAAAATATTCAGATAGGTAGGTACCTATAGGTATGTAAAGAGGGAGCTGTAGGTATTTGAATTCCGCCGCTTCATGAGTTCGGATATTGATACCCAAAAGTTGCATATCGGGACGTGAGTAAATAAATTACAGGCCAATTTTCAAGCCATTGTGGTTGCGGTTTGTGTGTTAACCTGTTAACTCGAAAATCCAAGCTGTATCTCCTAATAAAAATATCCACTTTCTGCAAGAGCTGCAAAAATGCGGAACAAATCTATCTATAAATCGAACAAGACTATTAAAAATGGCAGTTGCTTGCCCTGTTTGTTTAGCATGATTCTAGCTGCACTTAAGACAACAAAATCTGCTCTCCAATATAGGTGGAGCGTGGACAGGGCCCGACCTAGCTATTTCGCCGCTCTGGGCAAAAATAGTTTTTGCCGCCCTTAAGCCGCGGCTGTAAGTCATAACTTACAAGTAGTTATAAAAAGAAAAAAGATTATAGGTAAACCAACTAAAAAAACATGTGGTTAAGATTAATATAACATAAACAATACCTTCAGAATTTTTTAATGTTTAGGTATTTACCTTTTATTTCTCCTTCCGCTCAATGAAAAACATCAATTGTTTATTTTTTCAATTTAATTCAATTATATTCATTTAAACATTTATTTTTTAATATGATTAAAAAGACGTTAAAGCAAACATAAAGTAATTATAGTTAAAGGTATATTTAGACTCATGGAGCATGTAGGTAGGTATTCTTAAATATAAACTAATTGAATAAAACCATTTTTTTTTAGAATATCAAACTCTAACTAGGTTCGCAGCTACTCTTAAACAATTTTTTTCGTACCTTTTGTTCTGATCATCATCATGTAATTTATCTAGGAACCAATAACAAGTTTTAAGTGTCATTGGATAGGTATTCTATTTAGTTTATACCACTGTGTTAAAAAAAATTTATTCTCTAAAAACGTATCTATCACGGTATGTTTTTTCATGAGTTTGTCGGTTAGGGTAACTTTCACAGAAAAATTTTCAAACACGATAATATAGTTTTAAAATTATTATAGATAAATTAACTTTTAAATAACATATAACTTTTCTTCGTGGGAGGAACCATTTTGGAAATATTTTGATGCAAATATATCGAACCCCAGTGTCGATTGTATTGTTTAGCATAAGTGATGAAAAAGAAAGCTTAAATTTTGTAAACTAAAATATCTCGGAAACGGCTACTCTCATGAAGAAAAGCTACCGATTTAAATTTTTTTGTATAGAAAATTATTAAAGCTTCATATTTTTTGTACAAGAACAAGAAAGTCTTTTGTTAGGTTTACAATTACTGAGACACTTATTTAAAACTGTTATCGGTGACTTGTGACCAAGTGCAGGATCTTTTGGTATACCTCAGTTACTTTTTTTCACACAGCAATTCAAGGTGAGCCATCACACATTTTTTATGTAAAAAAAAACATCCCTACCTTTCCAATGACATATAATACACCGTTATTAATATTGTAGATTGTCTCACCATCCTTTATAAGCACTTAATGCAAGTAAAAATAATTTCTTATACACTTACTAGAAATTTATAGATAGGTTAAGCACTTACTTTGCAAATTCACAGGAACAGTCTTCTATTTTAAAAATTACTCTGCCACTGCCACCAGTATTTACTAATCAGTTTCAGTAAAACACTTTATATTTTTCGCATGAACTTCACTTATATACGATTTTTCGTTTGCTTGTATATTTACTGTATATTAACTGTTTTGAATTAAATTTTTCCTTCACTGTGTGTATACACTTCAATTATTAAAAATAGACAAAAACTTTAATTATTTCACTTTATAAATATGGCTACTAATTAGATTTTTTTCATCACTTAGGTACACAAGAGCAGAACACTGTTTACAAACTGTAATGTGACTGAAATGATTGGGGGTGGGGGCATTCTTACGTCGAGTTTCAGGATAAAAGGGTATTCCCCAAAATATGCTTTATATTCGGAGTCAATTTTAATGTAAAATTTGAAAAGCGACACCTGTATAACAGATGCAAACGGATGCGACAGGGCGACAGCTGGTGTCAAGCATAAGTAAAGAAAATTGTCATACGTTCAGAGTAAGCCAGCCTGCAGTCGTCATTTCATTCTGGGTAACCCCCGTGAAACGTACATTATGTGAAACGAAGAGTGTTATCCATTCAGAAATTAAAAACCGGCGTAAACTACCTTTTTAGTAGGTAGCAAATTTGCCGCCCCTCATTTTTGCCGCTCTGGGCAATTGCCCAGCTTGCCCCCCCCCCCTAGATCGGGCCCTGAGCGTGGAGGTTTTTTTCAAACAATTCCTGGTTGTTTTTTTATTTAAAAAAATCGCAGCTGCGTTGGGGGAAATTTGACTATAACCGATTTTCTGTTGTCCAAATCAGTGATGCCAGATCACAAGATATTTCTTTTTTCTCAAGATTTTTGAGCTCCAAAATATGGACCAGTCTTTTTACCTCAAATTGATAAAATTTCAAAATATTTGATATCAAGAACTTTTTAAATCTAACAAATTTAATCTATTGAAGAGAACCGTTTTCTATATATTCCATTATTATGTATAATGTCAGTCGAACATAGCCCATGCACAATTTCTGTTTCACTTAGGTTTCCATCAATTCTAAAGAAAGATGAATTTTGACGAATTTGATAAAATAACTGATGAAACGTGTTTTTGAAAAAATGTTTAACATCGGATCGAAACTTCGCATATCCAGTCTTACAAGATTTTATTTTCAATATTTTATCTCTTGCACATTCCTCTGCAAATATTGAAATTCGCAATCGTTTGAGTAGGTATTGGAACAGTTGTTAAAATTTTAGTCTTTACAAAGGATTTGTTGCACTCTAATGAACCGAACTTATATGATTTTGATATAAGCAATTAATTTCTAAGTCAAATTAATTCAAATAAGTATGTTTCAATATTACAAAAACCAAAGTTTTCTTTACAGATATCTAGGTGATTTATGTAGGTATTAGTAGGAAAGTACTTCAAGTACTTCAGTACATCACGCTCTTTTTATATTTTGAACAAAATCTTGAAAAAAATAGTTTTTATTTCGGAAAAACAAGATTTTCAGATTTTTTATCTGTCAACACTGGTCCACTTATGATATGACAGAGCTCGAAATAGTCGGCTATGACTAGCTCATCTAAAAAGTAATATACAATATAAGGATATGTTCGAGCGCAATCTTGAATTTTTTTTCGAAATAACAACAATTTTCTAAAACAAATCAACTTTTACTTTCCTAATACATATTTCTTGAAAATCAAGGAGAGTACCTACCTCTGTAAGCTTATGAAAATTCACAGAAACAAATTACAAGTTCCTCACATAGATGGCGGTATCTCGGTAGTCTATATAAATATTTATAAAGGTTGTCAAAAACCCCAAATAAATCCTCCCGACATGGTGAATTGAAAAGCAAATATATGCACGACTGGGTCGCACATAGTGTGTTGATTGAGGTATAAATCATGACAATTTCTGTGAATTTTTGAGCTTAAATATACGGATTTATTTCTCGCCTCGGGGTGTAAAGCCCGAGCCGTTTAAGTTTCAGTTGATTGCATAAGCAAATAAGGGTGAGACGGGGTAAACTCGATTTTCAATTTATTATTAACCCACCCACCTAACCCAAGTAAAACTGAAAACACTTTTAAGCAGCCCACTAAAAGCCCTACCACCCACGCCAAAGACAGTACTCAACGACTACATTCGACCCTGGGAGCTTCATTACCACCAGAATAAATAAAAAATCTTGTTCTGCTCAAAACTATATTCGCACTTGGCGCAAATCGCTTACGAATTGAAGAGATCTATTTTGTTTCCACTATGATAGCACGTAATAAACCAGAAGAGAACAGCCACTCTACAACCCCTTCGAGTGCACATGCGAACAGAGTCGCTTAGAGCAAATATTACGGTTCACACCTATAGCGCCGCGTAACCACCGACACTGCCAACGATTGAATTACCAATTCAAAAGCCATCGAGCTTCGCGTAATAACTAATATTTACCCTAACCTTTCGAATGAGGAGGTAGGACTGAGAGCAAAAAAAAAAAGTGAAAAAAATGAAAAAAATTCCCTCATCATCATTTGAATTTCAAATATTCGAGATGTGAAGTGGAGTTGTGTTCGCGGCGGATTCCTCTGGTGGTTGGTAGGTCTCTAGTGTCTACCGACGACAATGCTCTTCACTGTGACCCTCACGATTTGATTTTTTTTATTTTTCTTTCTAAACGGTGGTAAACGATAAGGAAGGAAATCACTATTCCATCGCCATGTGTGCGGAAACGAAGTGAACCATCAGATCTTGCATCTCCTTCAACTTTATGTCATGTTTGCTGTTGACAAAAAATCGTTTTGTCGAAAATATTTCTGATTTTTTTTATATGACATGAGCCAGCAATGACTTATATAGGAATAGCGTGAGTTGAGTGCAATTTTAAAGTGGCAACTATGGATTGATGAAGTTCAGGATTTTCTTCAATACGCATAATTTGGAGTAAGAAAGGCGAAGGACTGGCCTGACTGAACCGAATTTATTAATGAAATTTAAGGAAGAAAAAGAACCCTTAAAAAAATGCTTCTCAGGGCCGGAATCGGCTAAGGTGAGAGGTGATTGCCACTTTTTTGACTGTCGTTTTTGATTATCAACTCTTCTTTGCTCTGCGTAAAGTGATCACTAATCAGTCGGGTAAAAAGTGATTGATTATTGGCAGCACTTTGACTTTTAAAAGTCACTTCCTTGCCGACGCTGTCATTCCGAGCAGCTGATGGGTGTTTCTCTTTTATTGTGAAAAATGTAAGTGAATTTGATGGAAATAATAATGTTACAGTAAAAAAATTACAATAAAAATTCTCTGTAAAAAAATCAGTCCCAAAACTAACACAAACACATCTTTTGATAAGCGAAAGATTTTCAAAAATCTAAAATAAATACGCAATAATAAATGCTACCAATCAAAAATGAATATTAATAAATATGCATTCTTACATCGGGCTTGGAAGTTCCAAGATATTTGCTTTATTTCTTAGGTTTCTTCTCGATAGTTGGACATTTTTATAAATATTTTCTTCATTTGTGTAGAAAAGTTCGAATGAACATTGCACTTCACGAATTTTCAAATTTCACATAAAGTTATTTATATTTAATTTTTTGAATATATTCTTATTTAAGTGAAATGATGATTGCAGTGTCTTTCAAGCCGAAATAGCCGCTATTACCCAAGCGGCGAAGTACATAAGGAGACGTCACATTGTCGGTAAACAAATCACTATTTACTCTGACAGCCAAGCGGCTATAAAAGCCATGGAGTCAGTCATAGTGAAGTCAAAAAAAAAAGTAAGGCACTGCAAGAAATATCTGGACGAAATATCACAAGCCAACGTGGTGACCCTATGCTGGGTACCAGGGCATATGGATATTCCAGGAAATTAAAAAGCTCAAATATAAAAGCGGTCTATTTTTGTCGTTCAGCAGGTTCCCATAAAATGGACAAAATGGATCCGACTGATGGTCTAAGTGAAGCTGTGGCAACTGTCGCAAGAGCACCCTTCTACCTACCTACCTACCTTCACTAAAGTAAAGGGTGATTTTTTAAGAGGTTTAGAACTTTTTTAAAAAAAAAAACACAACAAATTCGAAAAAAATGAATGAAATATTTATTTGAATCGATAGTTTGAACCTTGCAATTTAATGTTTAAAGATAATTTCATGCAAATGTTGACCGCGGCTGCGTCTCAGGTAGCCCATCCGCTGAGTCCAATTTTGGCATACTCTTTCACACATATCGGCCGGTATCTCACGAATGAATGCATGGATGTTGGCTTCCAGTGCGTCAATCGAAGCGGGCTTGTCCCTATACACATTAGCCTTGGCATACCCCCACAAAAAATAATCT
This sequence comes from Cheilosia variabilis, assembly GCA_951230905.1. Lineage (NCBI taxonomy): Eukaryota > Metazoa > Arthropoda > Insecta > Diptera > Syrphidae > Cheilosia > Cheilosia variabilis. Next base: position 20,497,455 of record OX579680.1, on the reverse strand, counting down.
AATGGTGTCAAATTGCACGATCTAGGCGGCCAATTGACCGGCCCGAAACGTGAAATTAACTGTTCACCAAACTCGCCTCGCAATTGCGCCATTGTTTCGCGTGCTGTGTGGCATGTGGCACCGTCTTGTTGAAACCACATATCATGCAAGTCAAGAACTTCCATTTCGGGCAAAAAAAAGTTTGTTATCATCGCTCGGTAGCGTTCACCATTGACAGTAACGCTGCGATTCGCATCATCTTTGAAGAAATATGGCCCAATAATGCCGCCGGCCCATAAACCGCACCAAACAGTGGCTTTTTCGGGATGCATTGGTAGCTGTTGCAATGCTTCTGGCTGATCTTCACTCCAAATGCGGCAATTTTGCTTATTTACGTACCCATTCAACCAAAAATGAGCCTCATCGCTGAACACAATTTTTCGATAAAAAAGCGGATCCTCGGCGATCCATGGTTAAATTGCAAACCAAACTGAAGCTGTTTGACAGTGACACAAGGTACTAAACACACGTCAGCTGTCAAAACCAGTGTTGCCAAAACCAAACCAGCTAAAAAATCACCCTTTATTTAATTTAATTGGAAGTTGAAGCATACCTATGAAAATGCAACAAATGTATGAAAGCGACACCTAAATAGCTGTCGCATGAAATTGATCGCAAAAAAGCGATTTTCAATTTGATAATCACCTTACATGGACGTAAAGCTATGATTTTGATTGTCAACTATCAACTATCACCTTAGCCGATTCCACTCCAGCTTTAAAGCTTTGAGAAATCAGTTTGCAACAAAGTTCACTGATCGCACCACTGAAATTTTGGCAATTGTGATGGAATTTCACATCCATCAGGGTTGAAGAGATCAGTACAAAGAGTATTAAAGTACATAAAATGAGCATCTTTTGTCGTGTTTTTCTTGTAAAAAATTCTGGTAAATCTCCATAACGAGGGCTCTTTTTCTCGGAGGCTGGTAGACTAAGCCATAGCGGAGCTTGACTAAAAGGTCTTGTTTATCTAGGCGTCTCTTCAGGCCGGGGTAAACCTAAGACTAAGAGAATAGCCAATTTGCGTCTTTTACATGCGGCGGTTTTGGCACCTACGGTTCCCCACTCCTATGACAGATATGCCCGTCCCAGGAAAACACCGTCTGTTAACAGAGGATCTTCTCATGTTTGACTCTAAATAGAAAATAAAAACCAAAAATCTAACCTTTATAAAGGGTCCGCCATCTAACTTTTTTTTTTCAACTAGTGCTTCTTTCGCGAATGGTAACACTTAGCTCATGTCCGATTTGACAGATAATTACTTTTATCCTTCCGCTGAACGAATATGGTTGTGTATACGCTTGAACAACGCTGGGAAATATTGCGACATTACTTTGAAAATCATGGTAATGTTGCAGAATGTGTGCGAAAATTGCGTACGGAATTTGGAAGAAGAGAAGTCAATGGCGATCGTTATCGGGCCATGTTGAACGAATTTTTGTTCACAAAACTTGAAGAGGAGGATATTGGCAACATTTGGTTTCAACAGGACGGCGCTACGTGCCACACAGCCGAAGCTACACTCGATGTTTTGCGCCCTGTTTTTAATTTATTTTCCATTATTAACCGGAAGGATTGTACTTTCAAATAAAAAAAGAAATTTGAGAAAATATTCAGTAGTTTTTTTTATAGCATTTTCAAAAAAAAAAGTTATTTGGCGGACCCTGTAGCTGCGGGTATCGGTCGGAGTAACTCTTATCGCGATGAACCGATTCTCCGCACAATAGGTAGGTGGGAGTTCGCCAAGTTCTGTAGCCAAATTTAAGCACCAATTAACTGTGACATTCAAAAGACCCAATTACAAAACGTAAAACGCAGCAAAGCATCCTCATTCCCCCCAAGGGATCCACCTACCTAGCTGCCTTTTTGACGATCATTTAATTACCTTAAAATTCCCATTGTTTCGACAAGTCTTCGCATTTTTTTTTGCGACGAAACATACCCATCCGCCCGGTGGCCACCCATATTTCGAGCAATTGTTCGTTAAACTAATTGCCCTTGCCGTCGAACATCCATTTACGTAACATAACCTTCACTTTTACGTTTGGGCTTGTGTTTGTGTGCGATCCCGCTCGCTGAGAGCTAACAATTGATTGGAGGATTGGAGCTAATAAATTTAATTGAAAATGGTAGTCCAAGTGGCCTCCCTCGTATACTCGTACGTAGGTATGCACCCTTTGTGCGCTGCTGCAGGAGGAAGAACGAATCCTACCGTACGTACGTACCCGATCAAGGTAATAAGTCTGGGAATTGGACGGAGGACAGTGCTGGTAGCCCGCCGCACCCTCCATCATCAAATTTATTATAATACTATCATTAATTTGATGGACAAAATGGGTTCCATTGAAAGGGGACACATATGCTTTCGTACTCCACCAGGAAACCTATACTCTATCATCGTCGTCCCATCATTTACCTCCACCAGTTGGCTTCGTCTTCTCAGCTACTTGGGTGAGGTCTATTTAATTCTAAGCCTTTTAGAGAATGAAAATGGAATGTGGAATACATACCAACAATACAACAGCAACAAAAAATCCACAGAAAAAAACGAGAAGCATAAAAAATAAGAAACTTTTCCATCCCCTCGTTCAGTCAATTATAATCGAAGTGAAGCGACGAAGAGGCAGCAGGCAGGCGGCTTATTATGTTGCCGAAGAGGAGCAAATTTGTAGGAGGTATAGTATTGGCACCGAATTTCTTTCTTCACTCCCCCCATACCGCCGTGTTCGATGTCTGTCACAATAAACCCTCGAGGAATTCAATTCGAACTAAACGAGAGCCATCTATAGTCAAACATAACAACGGTACCTATAGCAGGCGAACATCCATCGATTCCCTCCAGTGTAATGCGCCCCAATGCTCCCAAACACACACACACACACACACACAGACAGAGAGAGTGCAGATACTGGGTAGTCGATAGTGGCGATTGGCAGGGGTAAAAGGATATGACTCGTCCGTCCTGCTGGTATGGGGCTTTCGAAATATGCCAAGGCAAATTGGCTGCCATTATTTTTTGTCCATAAATTACAATACAGGTAATTGCTGTTGCTGGGCCGTGCTTTATTTGATTTTGGTTGATGTTGTTGCCCCTTTTGCGGTGCGCGGTGGGCTGGCATTGGGATTGGGACGGTGTGCTTTCTACCAGGTATATGCGGGACCCGCAGCCCATCAGATACGGCAGAGCATGATTTCCTAGATGACTAATTACTGTGTCAAAATTTGTGGGGAATGAATAGGGGCGACATTTTGGGGAAACATGGAAGAATGTGCATCAGTTATGGCCGACCGGATCGGGATCAGTGAGCAGGAAAAGGTAGAGCTAAAACAATAATGCTCGATGTAGCCGTAGCCTCTACCTCCTTTATCAATCAGCAAATGAACGCAATTTTTGTCTTAGGGTCTTATCCAAGCTTCTTTAGTTACCCCAAAACTATAGATCCCTTTGGCTTTAAAGTAAAAAGCAGAAACGAGTGGGTAAGAGAAGCTAGGTCTAGGGATGGGAGGGAACTAACAGCCTATCAAGCCTTGGCCATAATATAACAAAAGTAGGACCAATAAACTTTTACAGCTCGACAAAATGGTGTTTGAGTTGACTGTGCTAAGTTGGTCAGGGTCAGGGCATCCACGCAATGGCCCAGTAGCTTAGTGGGTAGTGTGTTGGACTACTTCGATTTCCGGAAAAACACAAATTACATCTTATGGTTTTTTCCACCGCGCCTCTAAAGCGAACCTCTGAAAAAGATCAAAGATCTCTTCGCCGTTTGGACTCGGCATAAAATTGTCGAAAAAGTGACTCAAAACCCAAACTCAAAACGAATGGCTAAGGTCCTTGCGGACCTGTTGCGCCAAATAATTTTTATTAATCGACGCAATAAACTTAAATATTAACGATCGCGACATATTCTTATGTAAAAGCTGCTGTGGTGAAGACTAAGATACGCCTCATCTCCTTTGTCACGCAGAAGGGTGAATAAGTGTCAAGATTTTGTTTAAAAATGACAAATTTTTCCTGACCTAATTGTTTTTTTAAACAAATGTAAAACCTGGCATTTTTAGAAACCGATATTTATCGAAAAGGTCTGAGACGATTAAAAGAAAAATTGATATTTGATTTTAAGTAGACAGGGTTAACATGGCTGCATATCCATTTTTCTTAAAAAAATATGAATAGCGGTGATTTCGAAAATTCGATTTCGAATTTCAATACGAATTCGACGAAAATTCATTCTTTAGTCAATCGGATCATTTCTTACTTGATGGCGAACTTATTTTCTCTCTAATTTGTCACATACCTAAAGGATTTTTGAAAAAATGCGTTTTTCAAAATTTTCTTTCCTATAGCTTACATGAAAATGAGGCTAAAGATTTTCACCAAACATAATATTTGCAGTAAAATTGATGTTTTTTAAAAAGATTGCAGCCATCGTTTTCCATTCGAATGATACTTCAAAAACCGCTCTTATCTCGAAAACCCCATTTTCGATCGGGATCTCAATTTAAATGGCAGATAATGCTCACATTCTTCACAGTTCCTTGTACTCGACTTTAAGATAAACAGTACTTTTTGAACTAAAATTTAACCAAAACCGTAGTATTCCAAATAACATCTGTATACTGCGTTTTCTTAAAAAAAAGATTGCAAATAAAGTCTTTTTATAAATATTTCTCAAAAATTACTACTCATATCCAGATCATACCAATCTGTGCTGAAATTTTGGCATACAACTATCCCTGTTCCAACCATAGGCACCTAAACCTGAACCAGCTTCATCTATTCCACTCAAATTCAAAAACATGTCATATCCAGAAGCCAGAACAGAAATTTCTGCCTTTACTCACCGAATTTGTAAGGTGAAAAAGCTTAGAAATATTATATTGGGTGCTTAAAACTGTCTAACCAGAATCCGGAAATTGTCTGTTGCTGAGAACCGCTTCGAGTACCAAGCGTTATGCCCATAAAAATGTGTATAAAAGAATTTAAAAGCTGGCACAACAGGTCCGTAGGGACCCTATAGGCAGAGCTCTTCACAACCATTCGTTTTGTGTGAGTTTTTCATTCTTGGAGCGAATAAGGATTCTAGAATTTTCTGCCGAATCCAAACGGCTGATTGAGACGCTCTTTCATGACAGTTATACTCTCGGGTGTTTGCCAGACGTTCGCGAGTGGTGGCGCAGTGAAAAAACCTTAAGTTGGAATTTTGTTTTTTTCGGGACTCGAACCTGGGATCGCTCGCTTAGTAGTCTGAGCATTTTATTTAACACTATTCTTATATTTTACGTACGGTTCTTTAATAATAACACTTTTTGTACTAAATAAAAATAACCAAACATGAAATGAACGAGAAAGTTTCGTGCGACCCAGTTCGATAACCAGTTTCTGTCCGTATACTTACGTGGCAATTATGTAATAAATAATAATAAGAAAAGGAACAAAAAATTATCTTTTTCGATTTTTCTATATTATTTTTTTTTATATTTTTTCTGCGTGAAAACTTTTTCTTTCATTTCGAATAATATTTATATATTGACTTAATATGAAAAGTATTTAGTCGGCTTCAACATGAACCTTTTTCTTTTGCGTTGGCAGCACATTACCACGCAAAAAACAAATCTGGCACGAATTTTGGGACACCCTTTTATAAATACCCGTTCAACCGTTCAACAATTAGCGAGTATGATTTAAATAAACTGTCAAAGAAACAAAAGAAAAGGTAAAATTGCACTTTTGAATGCTGAATTTCGAATTTCATGTGCTGTTGGTGTTTTGCAAGCTCTTTTCAACATGGGTATCGGTTCTCTGCAATTGACTAACTATGACTAGTTGGCTAAAATTACAGAAAGAATTAAAATCCCTTTGAGTGGGGTGCTGCCATTAAAATTAAATAGTGCTCCGATAAGCAGTAACTACCTTTTGCCAAGCTACCTTAAAGCTTCGCCTTCTTATTGACTCCTTCGCAACGAATTTCTCTTTAAAACTTTTGCAACATGCCTTTAGTATTTTTTATTAGCATCAATACTGTAAATTGAATTTAGCTCAAGGCATCAAAGTTTGCCTGCACTTAAGAGCGAACAGTTTTAATGCATCCACCCGTCCGAAATCGACCTCTCTAAATACGTATACACTGTACCCCCATCAGGAAGGAGCAAAATTCTAACAGAATGTCCATTTGCACTTTTCGTTCGTCGATGCTAAATAAATAATAAATGCCCATTCGTCTGAGATGAGATGATGTCCTTCGAGCACTCGTGTCCATCTCCGTTCGTCGTATGAGAATGTTACCTCTATAACTATGCATGAATACGTCTTAAGAAAGTTGCATAAAATGTTCGAAAGTTCTCATTAATAATTGATGGCCATCAGCCATCTTGCTGCCTTGCAATCGTCCTCTTGATAGTTATTCAAAAAGATATGGACAGCATCTTCCAAGGAAGGCGGCTGCCACTGCCGCACGTCGTTGAGAGGAGCGCACTTCACTCACCCATTCCGTATATAATCTACCGTTAATGGCTTTGCATGTCCAAGATGATGATGCTTTTGGCTTCAACCCTCATTCCCCTGTACACAACACTTGGACACATCTATTAAGGTTCCATTTGGGAGACAGTCTGCAGAGTGGACAGGACCCGTATTGAAAAAAACAAAAGTAAACAGAAAATAAGCTCAAATTATATGAGAACAATAAAAGTGCTTCGACAGCTGCACCCATATATAGTAAACTCTAAATGACAGGAAGTCGGAAGTCGGAGTGATGCAGGAGGCGAAAGGTGGTCGGTTCTGAGTCGCTATGCTGCGATGGCAGCAACTTTCTAAAACAATTCGCGTATAGCGTATAAACACATTCGAAAGGGTAAAGTTTTGGTAATTACGGAGATTTGAGTGATGCCACAACATGCACTCACACAATAGACGACACACAGAGCACAGAGGAAGCAATTATAACTCCTAACCGAAATTCATTAAATTGCGTAAAGTTTTACTAATTTCCTTGAAAGCGTCACCGTGCAGACGTCAGGCTTTCTATTTTCCAAAACCACTTTCATAATGCTTACAGTGTATGCATGCATTTTATTACCCATACAAATAGGAAGGTGAATAAATACCCTGAAAAGTAACGTGTTAACGATATGACGCAGGACAGAGTGGCAGCCCTTTAATGATATACATATTTGGGAGTTTCAATGCGATTGGCAGTATTTGAGACCACATTTCTCTGTTTTCCAAAGTGATTTATTCGCAGTTAACTGCGTAAGGGATACAGTAGTTGCCATCCATAAGGAAATTTCGACTTTTGACTTTAGACGCTATTAAAATATCTTATACGTTTTTACATATATTGCTTAAGGCATTTTCTTTCAACTAAAAACTAATTTTTTCGAGTTAATGGGTTTCAATTTAGAAATTAATGCATTATTAAAACTGTCTCTCGGTTGGTAGTTGGCACTCTACGTAAATACAGTTGTTGGCACCCAAAAACATTAATTAAATAATAGCTACCGGTTTATTAAAATTAATTTAATGCTTCTTTATTAAAAATCAATGCGACCCTTTCATAAGTTGATATTAAAATATATAAAAATCAATCAATTATACAAAAAAATAAAGAAAATTAGTAAAATATAATCTACTTATTAATTTAGTTTTTGTATTTCATTTTTAATGAGTATAGCTAAACGAATTTATTGCAATTTTAAAATTTTAATTAAAAAAAAAACAATTATTTTCGAAATAGGTAGTTGTAGCCGATCCTTTCAGTAATTTTTTTTTTCATAAAACTGACACAAATAACCGTCGTATGCTATAGTTGTTGGCCAGTGTTGCCAGATAAAAAATCTGAAAATCTTGTTTTTCCGAAACAATAAATCTTTTTTTCAAAATTTTGTTCAAATTAGAAAAAGAACGAGATTTAAAATACAGTTTTGAAGTACTTTACTACTAATACATAAATAAATAAATATATATATATAATACACGTAAATATCCATAAAAAAAAACGCTGGTCATAAATTAATGTTAATGCTTTTTGAAATTTTGGAACATATTTGAATTAAATTAACTTAGAAATTAATTGCTTATATCCAGATCATAGAATTTCTGTTCATTAAAGCTCAGCAAATCCTTTGTAAAGACAAATGTGTCAACAACCGTTTCAGAACATACGAAATCATTTTTTCCAAAAACACGTTACATCAGTTATTTTACCAAATTCGTTAAAATTCATGTTTCCTTAGAGTGATGAAAACATTAGTGAGACAGAAACTGTGCATGTCTGTTCGACTGACATTTATATATCTGTGGCAACAAGGAAGAACAGCATAAGTCGACTTATGTCAAAATTGGGTTAATGTTACTATCGGATGCACCTTACCCTGTTCTATACGTCATATTTTTTTTATTCAAATATCTTTTACGGTTGCAGTGTTATGGATCAGGAAAAAACGCATAAGAAATGGAAGGCATATCTGAGTTCAAACTTTTAACCTTCGCTCCTGAAAAGTGGCTAAAAATGACTTATGCTGTTTTTCCTTGTTGCCACAGATATAATCATGGAATTAATAGAAAATTAATTAATCAAAAATCTTGAAAAAAAAAGTGCAGTTAATGGGAGTGCCAACAACTGTGGTCCCATATGAACAATTTATTGACACACCCTGTCAAGAATTGAATATAATTGCTGTTCTTCGATACAGATAATTTTAATACATAAATTTAAATTAATAATATTTTAAACATTGCCATTTAAAATAGCTAAAATATAGTTAAAGATACCTACATATTTTGAATTTTAAGCAAAATTTTACACTAAAAAAATCAGCGGTAATTGTTCACTATCTGATTTAATTTTAATAATAATAGTAATTCTAATTTTAAGATTTGATTTGTGCTTTTCCGTGGATCGAACCTGGCACTCCTCGCTTAGTGGTCCAGCATACTAAGAACTAGCACAACTGATCACCGCCGGAAGTGGCAATGAGAATCAGCTATTCTTTTTATTAGCTAATAAATACATGGATAGGTATTGATTCGCTTAACCCCACGGTGGAAAAGAGCAAGCGGGGGAATTGGACTTCGGCGGTCTTAACGTAGTGCATGTGGCATATAAGCCAAAATCGATTTACCTCCTCTACTTGATGCCTCTCCTGACCAGTGCTCTCAACAAAAGAGCCACTTTTTTGCAGTCAGAGGGGCCCCAAGTTTTTATTTAACCGTGAAAAGCTGCACGCACTCATCAATCATAAGTCCTGCACGGTGCCTGACATTCTAAATGAATTAGATACTCGGATTTCAGTGTTATAGCCAAGAGCCATATTCGCACGTAACCGGTGCACCTATATCCAACTTTCGACACATTAGATTCAGATACTGATGAAGCCCCAAGCCTTTGACAGCATGTGAACAAAAAGCAAGTATGGACGAAAAATGCATCCAAAGTGACGGAGGCACAAAACTCACTTCATCACGATTGCATCCATCCAACTAGGCCTCCCATCCTCCAGTGCGAGGTGTCAATTAGTGCTAAATGATGAATGTGATACGCGATACGTACACCGGCAATAAGTCATCTTCATGGTAATGAATATGGACAGGTAATTATTTTCCGCTCGGTTTTTCCACCAACACCACACCGGACGGAGCAGCACCATACCAGCTCGGACATTGGATCAGCACCATGGACTTGAAATTAGAATAATGATGTGTAATAATCGTGTACATAAACACAGGGGACCGACGGTGTGAACGAGTGGAAAGGTGTTAACGTGGAACACATGAAAAGGTCATCTCTGGTGGCGGACGACAGGGATGCACGTCGGCATCTAAGCCCGCCACATGAATAGAGAGGGTATCTGTCTCGGTGATAATTGCACTCAGCTTTTACGGTGCAACGTTAGACGGCTGGTTAATGTTGTGACGTGTCGGCTGGATGCGACATTTTTGGTATTTAAAATTCTAGTTTAGTCTTTTTCGCGTTGTTTTTGTACTCCTCGGGGATAATGACAACGGCGATGGTATGAAAACACACGCACAGGGCACCGTCGTCGGTGTGGGTACCCAATTTAGTTCTTTGTCGGTAATTGACAGGCAGTGGTGCGACGTAGGTGTAACATAACGATGCGTTGTGCTGCTACAACAACCAAGGAAAATGCACCAGAGATGTTTGATATTTGCAATGGTGGTGGGTTGGCTGAGTCGGCATCTGAATAGGCTGCTAATTGAGCTCCTAGTTGAACCAATTTGGAGTTTGCTTCAATATGTGCGGATTGTGTCTCATTAGAGTGCGCGCTAAGCAATGCAGCTAATTGGGTGTATGGCTTACTATTAAATTTCTGTATATATTTTTGCTTCCTCTCCTCTTATTTGGCAGTTGCCAGTTGGGGCTGGGATTATAGCTCTTGTGTGATAATTTGTTGCGAAACCATTTCTTAATTAGGAAGACGATGAAGGAGTACAACTGCAATCGAAGAGATATTATTTCTGTGCTGCAAAAGTATTTATTTCTCATTCACATGAACACTTTTCTGAAAATTTCTGAGAGCAGGCAAATTCAGAAAGAAGTGGAAAACGTTCTTAATGTAAGATGAAGTTTCTTCAATGAGGTAGCTGGCGCCAACAAAATAATTTATTTCTTTAAAATGATGTCTCTTTGTGTGCTGAATTATTCTTCACTCGAGAAACGGTTTGTTGTATTCAAAATTAGACGAGAACAATTATTTTCTTACAATGAGAATTTGTTTCTTAAATTAAAATCAAATTCCGTCTGTGTTTTTTCCACTGCGCCACCGCTCGCGAACGTCTGACAAACATCCGGCAGCATAATTTGCCATGAAAAAGCTTCTTAGTTAGCCTAATGTATTCGGCATAAAATTCTAGGTCCTTCCATTCGTGCCAAATATGAAAAACTCACACAAAACGAGTGGTGCCAAAACGAGTGGAGCCAAAAATCGCACGTTTTTGGGTATGTCGCCAAATGAGACTTGAAATCGCCACATCTGACAAATGAAAAATCGCCAAAAATCGCACGTTTTTGGGTATTTTTCATTTTCGAATTGAAATCTTAATAGCTGTTTTTTATTATCAGCTATGATCCATATAGATCATCGATTTACATGCATTTACAACAACAGCACATGATCCTGTTTCTCATCGAGATCACGAATCATGATCTGAAAATTATTTCTACTATTTCCAACTAGGTGGCTTGTTTTATTTTTAAATGTTGGTGTGCCTATAAACGATAGCCACACAATCACGTTGCCAGGCTGAAAAATGGAACAGAAAAAATCAATTGATTTATTTCGTATTCGAATAAACTCCCTGTCCGTATTCCGAGTTATGTTGTTTTTTCTCGTTCTATAAAGGTATGTCCAGACCAGATAAACATTTGATAAACTATGAAATACCTACATGTTCCATAAATATTTCTAAAACACTTATTAAGCAAAACAATTTTTATGGAATGTTTAAAAAGTTTTGCTGGTTTGGATCTGGACACCAAAAAAACATTTATGAAATGTTTCACAGTTACCCAATCATGATGGGAAATAATTTTTTGTTTTACAAGTATCCTTGCTCACTTTCTGAGCGCTGTTTTTCGATTATTATTTCTTTTTAAATAAAATAAAAATGCCCAGAAAAGCTTTGAATACCTAATGAAAAAGTGATTCATTTAATACGATTATTTCAATTAAATCGCGTGTCGCGTGATTGCCAAGACCAAAATTACAAAAATAAAAACGTTACTCGCTGCTAATAATCCCACCACATTATTTCTTCTAGTCCAAAACAGGATAACGTTGAAACATTTCATAAACCTTTACCCCCGTATTAATAAACAAATATGGAAAAAAATATGCTAGTAGACGTCAGATAGCATACAAACATTTGACGTAACTGCTGAGTAACGAGTTGATAACTTTTACGCAGTGTTTATTAATACGGGGGCTAATAAATAAATTTCAGAAATCTTTTAGAAATGTTTATAAAATCTGTCCGATTTGCTTCAGAAACATTTCATAAACATTTCTGAAATGTTTCGGTGGTCTGGATACACCTTAATATGCCAAGATAAACTCAAGCGGCAGCAGCAAAATATTGTTCATGTGTTGCATATTTGAACATAAAATACTAAATTTGTTTCACAAAAATATATTTGAAATGAAAAATTATTTAAATTTGATTCGAATATGGTAACACCCCCGACATTCCAAGTGAAATGACATGTGCCTTGTGTGACGTCACGTTGAGAAGAATAATTTGCAAGATGGCTGGTGGCAACATGAAGTTTGAAATACCCTGTATTATCTGTTTTGCTTTTGAAAGCAATTGTTGCCACAATTCCAAAGTTAAACTTTTCAATGATCCGTTCTGTTTTATTTTCGTGATCTGATCCGAATCAGATCACGCTGATAATAAAAAACAGCTAATATAGCAAAGAAATTATCGATTTCCGATTTTCAAATTGAAAATTGAATTTTTAGAAGTAAATTGCACATCCCTAAAATGAATGACATGTGTCAATAGCCGTGTTTTTTTGAGCTTCGATCTCAGCAAAGCAAAGTAAAGTAGGATTTTTATCACGCAATTACAACAACTACGCTCTACTTGACACTTCGAGACTCAGTTGTAGTTGTTGTAATCGCGTGCTGAAAATCCTACTTTACTTTGCTTTGCTGAGATCGAAGCTCAAAAAAACACGACTAATGTCAAACTGAGAGATTCTGTCACAATAAATTTCCAAACTTGGCCATTTGATTGCGTAAATAAAAAATCGTTTGATTCTTACGTTGTTTTTGTTTTCCGTTTGTTTTATTAATAATATTGGCTGAGGTTTCGTTTCGTTTTCTTTTTTTTTAATAAATGCGCTATTCTTTGTATTTTGAATAATAAGTTGCTTGGTTTTATTATATTTTACCATACTTTTAATTTGGCGATTTCTGTCAAGGAAGATTTATTTATTAGGCGCTTTTTGGCGATTTTCAATTTAAGATTGGCAATTTCGATTCTAATAACCTGACAACCCTGGTGGTTGGGAGCAGTGTTACCCTTGTTGAATTCTGAAAAGTAGCAAGAAAAGGGGCCAATGAATAAAAAAAGTGTCATTTTTGAAGCAGAAAGCTTATTTAGAATTTTTGAACGATATTTCAAAATTTAACAAGTATTGGTTGGCTAAATACTTAAATAGTGTTTTGATAAGCAGGTGAATAATATTTAAAAGGTTTTTATTTGGAAATAGCAACATTTGAAAAATTTTTGAAGCGCCTTCCAACTAAAAAAAGGGCCAAAATAGGAAAAAATTGATGCAGGCTCTCGAAAAAAGTGCCAAATTGCAACTTTAGTCGCTCAACGGCCAAGATGGTGGCTGGTTGGGAGAAGCTAGTCGCTACGGACCTGTTTTATTATTTTTTAAATTAAATGAACTCTGCTGAAAAAAAGAAAAATTCTTATCAATGGATTTTGTGGCAATTTGGAGTCGTAGAAGTCGGATCAGACTTCATTTCTGAACAGCAGTTAGAGTATGGATGAAAATTTACTGCGTCTGAAATTAAGAAAATCAATTTGGTTATGGTCGAAAGAAGTTACTTTTGATTCGTGCGATCAAAAAATCTGAAAACTGGAAACTTCATGAAAAGAAGTGAAAAATTATTCTCGGTCTGAGAAGCTGTTTCTTCTAAAGTAAGAAAATCTGTTTCGTGTATTCAGCATTTAAATCAACAGTGAAAAAACTTGGCCCTCACATTTGGACTCACTTGGAGTTAGATTGCGCAACTAATGGAGGCAACCTTTGCTTTGTCCTCGATCCCTTGTAAGGACATCTCAATTCCGATTCACTTGGACTTCTGGCAAAGTGCGCAAGCTTACACACGACTTCCAGGTGCCTACCAACGACATATCAAAGGAAGTACGACACATTAGTAGGCCTGTTTCGCCTCTTGCAAATCCCATTCAGCTCCCGGCATTTCCATCGTAGTTTCCGAACTCATATTCATTCAGACGTAGTAGCAGAATCAAATTATTGAAATTTGAAAGCCGCTGGGCGAAACTGCCAAAGCGATGTAATTAGCTTCCGCTTAGGCTGAACAAAACAATTTCGCATGCCACGGTTTGACAAAACCTACAACCGCCTACAGCTCTAAACCGACTAACAGCAACTGCATTTTACCAACAAACACAATTTAAACTATAAAATCCTCCATACGGGACACACAGCAAGAATTAATGCAATTACCTCGTAGCCCGTTCATGCAGATGAATTTTAGTCTGTCGACTAATTGCCTAAGAAAGCTCCAGGCCTTGGACACACACTGCTCGCATATACGACCAGGTAACACAAGACGAACTAACGAGATACATTTTTTGGCCTGTCAGATTGTCGCCCTTTACGGAGAAAAAAAAAGGAGAAAATCTCTTAGAGCGACACAACGGAAGGAAGGAAACCCCAAAAGCAACTGACAGCAGCCTCATTTTAGACGGTTCGTTGGGTTATGGTTTACCTAAGGTTTTAATTATAAAGGCGCACAAAGGACCTAATTACCGTTTTTTGAAGAGGCTGCACCGGACCACCAGCGTTCGTCGGTGGTTTGTGCCCCACATGAGTATTTTTTTTTTCATGCTCACTTTCTCCCACTCGTTGTTATCCTTTTAATTTTATGCAACCACCCCCTTGCAAATTTTCCATATGTATGGCTATGTAGTCAAACAACAAACTGCAAGGCAGAGCCGTGCGTGTTTGTGCCATGTCTGCCGTTAGACTAATTTAAGGATTCTCGCACACCCCACCCAGAATACCACCGAGATGACGGATATGTTGTCGTTGTTTCTGTGGTTGTTGTTGCTGCTGATGGCGCTGATGGCTCAGTAGATGGGGTAATGGTCAAAAGGGATTTCTCTTAAACAGCTTTTCAGAAACACACCAGCCTGACATCAAAGGTTGGCTTGATGGGCTGCACACTCCTACGTATACCTACCATGAAGTGAAGAAAAGTTGTTTGGTAGGATGGCGCTGCTTGTTGGACCGAACGGCGACGGGTACGCGACGAACACTTAATGAAGAAAGCTTTTCATTTGAAGCCGCAAATTACAAAGCATGTTTCGGAGCTGACATATTTTAATTGCATTATGTACGTGCTGCGTTCACGGACTAAACCGCTTGGGCTGATATTTGTTTGGGTATTTGCCAGGTAAGCGAGAAAATTCAAGGCCAGATGTTCTTCGGTTGCCAATTAGGGAGCGACGACTTAAGGGTAGGCGTTGGTCGATTAGGCTCTGCTCTATTAAGTGCAATTGTGACTGCAAATGGTTAGTAATAACTGCCTAAGGTCGCGCTGGGAAAGACACTTCACAATGTGCGCAACGTTTGCACTGTGACGAACGCACATTTTGATTTGGTGATTTGGCATCAGTGACATAATAATAAGCACCGGATTAGAAAGACGCCACTGAAACAACATGGGACTGCCCACATCGAACCGTTTAAATTGAGAATCTGGACAAATCGATCGAAAACTCAAGACCCTTCGGAAGTGCAGTGCCGCTCGGTCATCAAAGTGGTGCCGCAATATACTTGAAAATTGGTAACCTGAACTGGTTGGTCAATTTTCAAGAAAGGGGATGAAAAAGATTGCTCACGCATTTCGCTTTCAAGTTCCGTCATTGAAGATTGTGTGCCGAGCGTTGCAAGGCTGTGAACGAGACAGGGTTTGGGAAAGAGCAGCTGTGCTTCTTAAATTGCGATTTGAAAATTATTCCAGAGGTCTGCTACCTTGGTAGCTCAATTTTTTCGATTGCAAAAACAGATCAGCAAAGCTTCCAAATATGTCGCAAAAACAATTTTCAATAAGCCGGTAAATAGACGGAGAAAAGTGCTAACATCTGAGTGAGGTATCTGGTGGGTAACAAGCAAACCAGGCGACTCGCATTTAGTTCGCTTCGTGTTCTTCGGAAGAAGATTTCCTTACCCTTCAAGATCGTCCAAGAATCGCCGGCGATAATCGTTTAAAATGAAAGTGTTTACCATAGAAGAATCGTCATGAGAAAAATGAGTCACATTTTTTTAAGTGTGATACTTCTCTTACCCGTTGGGCAGTCATTTTGAACTACAAGGTGGCGCAAAAATAACCTTCCGATGTTTTTTGGCTGTAATTTAAAAAAAAAAAATGAAAAACTTTGATTCTTCTTGTGGATTATTTTTATTTGGTCTTTTAATTTTTTTTACATCAAGTCGAGAATATGATGTCATGTAAATGGCCGCCGCCACAGTTGATTGTCATTTGAGCCCTTTTTATGGCATTTTCCATCACTTTGGCCAAAACTTCCGGCGATAGGTCCTCACATTCTTGACGGATATTGTCTTTAAGAGCTGCAAGAGTCTGAGGCTTGTTGACATAAACCCGCGACTTCAAAAAGCCCCACAAAAAGAAGTCTGGAGCGGTCAAATCAGGCGATCTTGCTGGCCAGTGCAAATCGCCAAAACGGGAGACTAGGCGCAGCGGGAAATGCATCCTTCAGCATATCGGTTGTGGCACGTGCAGTGTGTGCCGTTGCACCATCCTGTTGGAACCACATGTTTTCCAATCCCAATTCATCAAGTTGCGGCAAAAAGAACTCCTTGATCATTGCTCTGTAGCGCTCACCATTCACAGTAACCGTTTGGCCCGCGACGTCTTCGAAGAAAAAAGGTCCGATGACTCCTCCAGCGAAAACAGCACACCATACAGTGACTTCGTGGGTTACACGCGGATTTTCAGTGCCCCAGAAGTGTAAATTTTGCTTATTTACGTACCCGCTAAGATGGAAATGGGCCTCATCACTCATGATTATTTTTGATGAAAAATCATCTTCCTCTTGGTGGTGATTAAGGATGGCTTGAGCTTGAGCGTTCTGGAGCAGTGTAGCGTAACATTGTTTATTAACGTGTATTTCGCATGTGTTTACTACACAAATGTCAAAACAGAACTGACATTAGGGGCCAATCGCAAAATTTATAGCATTTTCTGATAGGAGGATTACTTTTGCGCCACCTTGTACAATGAAACGACTGGTTGTTGAATAGGCTAAGCAGAGTCACGACCAACTTCGCATTAGCTTCTCATTAGAATTTAGGAATTACATGCTGCGTTGTTGTTCGTTCCTTTTTCGAGCCTCAAGAACCGCGGCCACCATTTTTTTTTTAAATTATCAAAATGGCTCATTTTCAGCTTAAGTAAGATTTTATTATTTATTGAATGAAAAATAATGCAAAATTGTAAGAAAGTGTTCATAATGAATAATTTCTTTTTTTTGTTTTTCTGCTCTGTTTTTTTATTTTTACTTTTTTTTATGTGGATGTCCCTTTTTTTGCCTTTTTTTTTAATTTTTCAGCGCCATAGCTGAAAAATTTTATGTTTTTTCAAGAATATTTCTATTGAAATCGGAAACGAAGTCCTTGAAATCCAAAAGAGGACATGTATTTCCAAATGTTCGTAATTTTGTTTTAATACCTATGCCTTGAACAGAGGTTCTTAAAAATGTTATGCTTACAAAAGTCTCCTTGCAATCCTCTAAAAGGACTTTTTTTTTTTAAAAATAGAAAAATAGAATAGACCTACCCCTAGGTTATATTTTTCATAGACATTTTATCCTGTGGTCAGTTTAACTCCAAAAAAGGATTTTAAACTCATAATTTGCCTTAGAATAACAAAGTACACGCTAAAACGTGTTTCAATTTTTAAGAGAGTCTGAACTGAAACTCTGATATAATATAAAATTTGAAGTCAAATTTTTCAAGATCTTTACAGGTGTTTTGAAGGCTGTTGCATGTATATGTAGCCCGTTACTAACAATCATATTTAGTGTGGAGCTCATAGATTTTACGAGCTCACAATGGCAAAAGTTTTCCGTTTAAAATCACCAATTGGGATGACCTAAAGAATGTTTTCTTTAAAAATGATTATTAGTGCCCGTAGTGTCAAGTGAACTCAACGCAAAGTGCAACTTTATTCACAGTCACAGTGTCGCAAAAGTGGTTCACCACATCAAGTTTCGTGCGAGAGTTGCCGACTGGCAGAGCAGCTTCGTAAAGCTTCTGCAAAGGCGCAGATTTTTCCCAATCGTTATAAAGGGTGATTTTTTAAGAGGTTTAGAACTTTTTTTAAAAAAAAAACACAAAAAATTCGAAAAAATGAATGAAATATTTATTTGAATCGATAGTTTGAACCTTGCAATTTAATGTTTAAAGATAATTTCATGCAAATGTTGACCGCGGCTGCGTCTCAGGTAGCCCATCCGCTGAGTCCAATTTTGGCATACTCTTTCACACATATCGGCCGGTATCTCACGAATGAATGCATGGATGTTGGCTTCCAGTGCGTCAATCGAAGCGGGCTTGTTCCTATACACATTAGCCTTGGCATACCCCCACAAAAAATAATCTAATGGTGTCAAATCGCACGATCTAGGCGGCCAATTGACCGGCCCGAAACGTGAAATTAACTGTTCACCAAACTCGCCTCGCAATTGCGCCATTGTTTCGCGTGCTGTGTGGCATGTGGCACCGTCTTGTTGAAACCACATATCATGCAAGTCAAGAACTTCTATTTCGGGCAAAAAAAAGTTTGTTATCATCGCTCGGTAGCGTTCACCATTGACAGTAACGCTGCGATTCGCATCATCTTTGAAGAAATATGGCCCAATAATGCCGCCGGCCCATAAACCGCACCAAACAGTGGCTTTTTCGGGATGCATTGGTAGCTGTTGCAATGCTTCTGGCTGATCTTCACTCCAAATGCGGCAATTTTGCTTATTTACGTACCCATTCAACCAAAAATGAGCCTCATCGCTGAACACAATTTTTCGATAAAAAAGCGGATCCTCGGCCAGCTTTCCAAGAGCCCATTCACCGAAAATTCGGCGTTGTGGTAGGTCGGCTGGCTTTAGTTCTTGCACCAGCTGTATCTTAAAAGGCTTTACGCCCAAATCCTTCCGCAAAATTTTCCACGTAGTGCTGTAACAAAGGCCTAACTGCTGGGAACGGCGCCGAATCGACATTTCGCGGTCTTCTGTCACACTAGCTGATACGGCGGCAATATTTTCTTCACTACGCACAGTACGTAAACGTGTTGGTGGTTTAATGTCCAACAAAGTAAATTTGGTGCGAAATTTGGTCACAATCTTCCGAATAGACTGCTCAGAAGGTCGAGAATGCCGATCATAAAATGGAAGCAGCGCGCGATGAACATTTCGAACCGAGCACGAATTTTGATAGTAAAATTCAATAATTTGCAAGCGTTGTTCATTTGTAAGACGATCCATGGTTAAATTGCAAACCAAACTGAAGCTGTTTGACAGTGACACAAGGTACTAAACACACGTCAGCTGTCAAAACCAGTGTTGCCAAAACCAAACCAGCTAAAAAATCACCCTTTATTATATTTCCTTACGAGTGAGCACTTCAACTCAAAACAAGTCCAAAGCATTTAATTACTAATGATGTACCTACCATGGTGCACAAAAATACACTTCCACCGCAACATCCTTCAAAAAAAAAATAAAAAATGTATTCCTGGCCTCATATAATCCATTAATAAATTAACCAGAGGAGCTTATTAACGGGCCACCAAGGTAAAAATCTTAATTACTGCCACTGCAATTAGTATATTTCTTCGCCAAGCTGAGGACCTAACAACAGTCGCTCACTCGTTTTTTCATCATTTTCCATTTATATATTTGCAGGTGGCACTACGATGAGGGAATCAACTTACAATGCAAGGATAAGCCAACACATCAGCCAGAGCTGTGTGCACCACATCCGCTTTACAACACTACCACCTCCACTACACCACCCACCGGACGAGATAAAGTATGGCTGCTGGTTGCCAGCAACAGCAGCAGTAGCACTTAAGGACTCCTAATTATTTCACGAAATGTTATCATCCCACCCATCAGCATCGCACCGAGCGACCGCGTCCGCCTTCGAAAATGTATCTCATTTTTTAATTGCTCACTCTGAGCGATGGGAGACGGGTAGATGCAGCGCGGTGCCGTGATGAGCTCTGTGAGTGCCACCCGAATTTTCATTTTGAAAAGTTATACAACAAGTACAAGTTGTTGTAGTCGTCAGCTTGGCAGAGGTTCGCTTTGCATCTGCGGACGAGTTGCCAACCCACATGGAAGTGAAAAGGCGTTCGCGATGCCTAAGAAGTTCCCTGCTGACGGGCAGGACCTCCCCAAGCGTCGTCGGTCGGGGCGACCCTGCGGCATGCTTCATTTAGATACGTACTTGTTTTTCTTTTTAACAGATATTTGCAAATTTTTTCCCGCACTCCTCCTTCGGAAACTTTTCACTTACACCTTACCACTTCCTGAAGAGAGTAAGTGAGGATTAATATTCAGCATTAGCACTATCCCATCCGCTGAGTGGCGTGGGTGCGCGTCCCTCTGGTTGTATATAGTGTATGCTGTATGGTAATGCGATTCGATTTGGCTAATGGGCATGTCGGAGCGACGGTAGTGCTTTTGGGCGGTTTTGGATTGCACAACTTTTCTGTTTGTGTGCGAGTGCATTTGTACAAATTTAAGACGACGCGCATTATGGATATAATGAAACACGGACTCAAAAACCAGCCAAACTAACCGCGCGAGTTAAGTATCCATAGCAAAACATATTGAGAAAAAAGATAACATTATTTGTATTCAATGATATCTTTAGTCTCTAGTACAGTCTTGCACACAACGCTACAATGATAACATATGTAAAAGAGATAATATCGTTTGTATACAATGTTGGAATATTATCTCTTCTTCATTATCAAGCAAGACGATTGTACGCTTGGGTCTCCTTGTAGATAGATAAGAAAAGTATATAAATACGACTGTATGATGAATTTATCGACAGTCTTATTGTAACTACATAGTAGCCTTAAGCTCCTTTTAGAATTAGTAAAAAGTATTTCAATAATAAAGGACATAGTTCCAAATAAATATTGTTTAATTTTAAAAGTAAGAACCAAGTGTTTTAATTGGCGATCCTGCCAGGAGGTTAAATATACTTTTTAACTTCAATCGAGCGGACCTCGGGAACAAGTAGTGAAATCTAGTATAAACAGAACACTCGCGTTACCGGTTACAAGAATTACCTAGCATAGCAGGTACAAATATAGCTCCTTCGTACGAAGCAGCAAAGCAATTCAGTGAAAGTGTATATGTGGAAAAAAAAAAAAAAAAAAAAACACACAAATTCGACGACAACAGACACGAGTTCAAAATGGAACAACTCGCAGTATTAATGGCAAGATTAGAAGCTTTAGAAACCAGGTGCAACACAGTAACACAAACCCTAGAGCACACACGCACAGAGAATGCAAGGTTAGCAGCAATAATAACTAACCAAAATCAAATAAACACTAATTTAGAAACAAAACTAAATGAAGTAAAATCTGGATTAGGCATAGTACCAAACATACCTGTGCTAGAGGAAATAAGAACCACATATACAGATGGTAGTGAAATACAGTTAGACGCATTTAAAAGCCTACCTATTTTCAACGGCGATCAATCAAATTATCGGTCGTGGCGCGAAGAAGCATCCAGATTAATGGACAGCATTAAAAACCTCAAAACACACAGTAAGTACGCAGCAGCATTGACTATAGTGAAAAGTAAAATACAGGGAGCAGCCGCGAATGTGTTAACTAATTATAACACAATTTTTAATTTTGAGGCGATACGTAACAGATTAGATTATACGTACTCTAATCAAGAACCTCTATACGTGCTACAAGACATGATGAAAGCCATCACGCAAAAAAGAAGCACACTGTCTGAATACCACGACGAGATAAATAAAAATCTCAATTTAATAATATCAAAAATCACTATGTCAGGTGATCCGCCGAATATAATCGACAGACTAATTAAAAATGCTAACGACGACGCAGTTCGTATATTCATTGATGGTATGAGTGACAACTTTACAAGAGGATCATTATATTCAGCTACAATAAATGATCTAGAACACGCATTCGCAATTGCTCGCAGAATAGAACATGATAATGTGCACAGGCATTTACATCTCACTCAAGATAAGCACCACAAAAATATGCCACATGAACACAGAAACGAAAGAAGACCAAACTATTCGAGCCAAACAACGAATTATCAACCCCAGAAGCAATACGATAATATGCAGCAACACAATCAAGGACCACGCCTAAACCCTTCCAAGAGAAATGACGGACCACAGCCGATGGAGATAAACTCGAGACAAATTGTACATGCACAGCGACAAAATTGGAATCAATACAAACCCGATGTATATAATCCACCAGCGAAACGTGAACACAGCGGGAGTTTCAACACACACAACAGACCGCAACGATCTTATCAGCAGAACTTCAAGCAGCAGAGAGTAAATAACTCCCGACAACAACGCAGAGACGATGTCAGCAGTACATATGCAGAAGCAGATGAAACGGAATGTATGGTAAATAATAACATAAGAATAGATCATTTAAACTAGTAGACGGGTTGCCCTGCTTAAATTTAACTAGTACTATTTCTAAGAAAATTTATAAAATTCTTATTGATACTGGTGCAACCCATAATTACATTAATAGAAAATGCGATTCTAGCGAAAAAATTAAAATTAAACCTATAAAAATAAAAACAATGCATGGTTATTCTATGGTAGATACAAAGAAAGTAGTTAGGATATTAAAGAAAAATATAACATTTTTTGAATTAGAGGATATTCAGTCTTTTGATATGATATTAGGATATGAAGGACTTAAAGTTCTAAACGCGGAAATAAATTTCAGTAATATGACTCTAACTACCATAAGCAGTGTCGAATCTATTCAGAAAATTAATTACATAATTGGGGAAAATAATATTTATAAAGCAGACATAGATAGACTGATGAAGATTAATAACAGCATAGGACCGTTACCCTTTACAGATACTATAGAAGCAAGCATTAGGACGACCAATGATAATCCGGTTTATGTTAAACAATATCCATATCCCATAGCAGATAACGAATTCGTAAACAAAGAAATACAGAAACTCTTACATGACAATATAATAGAAAAAAGCCATAGTCCTTATAACAGTCCCATATGGACAGTACCTAAAAAAGGTTTGGACGAAAAAGGAAAACCAAAACGGCGCATGGTTGTTGATTTCCAAAAACTTAACGCTCACACTGTAACAGACAGATACCCCATTCCGGATGTCAACATGACAATTCAAAATTTAGGTAAAGCCAAGTACTTTACAACGTTAGATTTGGAGTCAGGTTTCCACCAAATTAAAATCAAAACAGATGATAAAGAAAAAACAGCTTTTGCTATAAATGGCGCAAAATATCATTTTAAACGAATGCCTTTCGGGCTCAAAAATGCACCAAGCATATTTCAGAGATGCGTGGACGACATTTTGAGAGACTTTGTAGGTAAATTCGTACACGTTTACATTGATGACGTATTGATATATTCTTCATCTGAGGAAGAACATATACAGCACATAAGTCAAGTATTCGACGTACTCAATAAAGCCACATTAAAAATATCTGATGAGAAAAGTAAGTTTTTTCAAGAAGAAGTAGAATACTTAGGTCACATAATCAGACATGGTAGAATCACTACGAACCCTGAGAAAATAGCAGCTATAGAAAATTTTCCAGTCCCACAAACGGTAAAGGATTTGAGAGGATTTTTAGGTCTTACAGGTTACTATCGTAAGTTTATAAAAGGATACGCAAGCATAGCCAAGCCCCTGACATTATATTTACGAGGAGATAACGGTAAAGTAAACAAAAAACAAAGTAAAAATATTAAGTTAAATCTGAATGATTCAGCATTAGAAGCGATTAGAATTTTAAAAAATTATTTGAAAGAACAAGTCGAACTTTTTCAACCGGATTATAGTAAACCATTCGAGCTTACTACAGATGCATCCAACATAGCTATTGGAGCCGTACTAAGTCAGAATAAGCAACCTATACACTTCTTGTCAAGAACACTGAGTAAGACAGAAGAGAACTATAGCACAAACGAGAAAGAGCTATTAGCGATCATATGGTCCTTACAAAAACTCAGAAACTACATATATGGTATAGCAGACTTAACCATATATACCGATCACCAGAGCCTTATATATTCGGTATCAGAAAAAAATCCCAACACAAAGCTGAAACGTTGGAAGGGAATCATTGAAGACTTTGGAGCAAAATTAGTTTATAAACCAGGAAACCTAAATCTTGTAGCTGACGCATTATCACGTCAACGCATAAATACTTCTACCATAGAAACAGCACATTCAGCTGAAAGTTCTTCTAATGATATAATAAAAACTGTGAATCAGCCTTTTAATGCATACACTGCACAGTTCGAACTTATTGAAGATATAACAAATAATATCGAAACACAAATCTATTTTGGTAACAAAATAAGACTCATAATAAAGTTTAAGGACAAAGACTCTTTACTAAGGCAGATGAAAGAAGTTATACAACCCCAAAAGATTGTAGCTTTGCATACGAAATTTGAAAACATATACAAATATGGTGAAAACATAAAAAAAGAATTCCCACTAGTAAGATTTATATTCACACCAAGAAAACTTCAAGACGTGACAAATTTGGAGGAACAACTAAAACTTGTAAGGGTAACTCACGAAAGAGCACACCGAGGGTTACGTAACAATATACAAGAAATCTCAGAGAAATATTACTGGCCCGATCTAAATAAACAAGCAAAGAGTTTCAACAAAAAATGCATAGCATGTCTATTTGGAAAATATGAAAGAAAACCTATCAGAGAACCCCTGAATAATTCAGAAATACCAACACATGTGGGAACACACATTCATATGGACATATACTTCAACGACAAGTATACTTTCCTTGTAACAGTAGATAAGTATTCTAAATATACAATCCTTCGGGAAATCGAAACTCGAAACAGACTGTACGACGTTATGGAAGAGGTCTTATCTAATTATTTCCCAAAATGTGAACGACTCATGACAGATAACGAGAAGGGATTCAAAACAGAAATGGTGAACCAAATGTGTTTGAAATACAACATAACTAAAGTAGAAACTCCAGTATACAGATCGACAGCGAACGGTCAGGTAGAACGTGTAAACGGTACAATAACTGAACTGTCTAGAATATTCACAATTCAGAATAAAACAAGACTTATCGAAGAAATATTTAGAACAGTGCGTGAATTAAATAATTCCATACACTCAGTTACCGGTTTGAAACCTAGAGACATTTTCTTTAATCAAAATAAATATAGCAATAGTGAAATTATAATAAATAAACTAAACTCAGCATCCAAAAAAGTGATCGAACGTCTAAATAAAGGAACTCGACACAGAGAATATAAAAAAGGAGATAAGATAATGGTAAGAATCACAGGTCTTAGAAAGAAATCTAACGCCAGATACATAACAAGAATAGTAGAAGAAGATAAAGGAGACACTGTAATCTCTAAAGAGGGAATAAAAATTCACAAGGATAACATAAAGAATTATCATTTTTTAGATGACGAAAATATTAATATTCCTAACATTACTAGGAATTGTACAGAGTCAAGAAGGGCAAGGAAACGTTCAAATAACTGAGTTACTAAACAAGAAGTTTATACTTACGCAAACAGATGACGTGTATTTATTCAAAGAACAAACTTATTTGTTACATGCCACCAACCTGACTTCGATATTTCAACCTTACGTAAATATCGTAACTAGTAACTATCAACCTACACAAGAAGAAAAAATTTGGTTAAGTAAAATTAAGAATTTAGCAGACCAATTACAAGAACATACTAGGCATACTAGATCAATTAACTTTTTAGGAACAGCTTTCAAATATGTGTTTGGTAATCCTGACCATTATGACTTAGTTAACATAGAAACGAGTATAAATAATCTCATAGAAAACAATAATAAACAAAAAACTATAAATTCTAGATTCGAACAAATTTTGCAACAATTCGAAGGTCAGAGCCTTAAAGAACATTTAGTAATAGAACAAGTGTACGAACAATTATTATTATTGACCAGAACAATTAATGCAGCAAAAAATAATGAATATTTATCAGAAAGCCTAGACTTAGATGACATTAAAAATATTATTCAACATGAAATAATTCAAGTACCCATAATAAATATACTTGAGTACTCTAAAATATTATTAGCTAGAACTGATGAATTCTTCATCACAATATATAAATATCCAGTTCTAATTAAATCATGTAAATTGTATAAAGTAACACCCTTAAATTCAAAACATGGAAAAATCATTACAGATAAAACAATTGCCTTATGTAACCAAACTTATTTAAGAACAAGAAATTGTCAAAATCATCTAAGTAAAAACATTTGTGAAATTAACTTTGAAGAAGAAAATTGTCTTATTCCACTTTTAAAGAATATAACTTCAAAATGCAACATTAAACAAGAATACGATTACGACTTAGAAATTGAATCCGGTGTTATGTTATTAAGCGGTAAGCATAAGCTAAATAATCAAACAATTAATGGTATAAACTTAGTTACTTATGAAAATACTATAAATCTAGATGATAAAATATACAAAAACATGCATAAGCAAATTAAAGAAGTTATATTAAGAAATCATAATTCAGAGTCTTACATCGACCAAATAATTAAAGAAGATACAATATACAAATTCGATAACATAGATACTTTAAAAAAACTAATTATTCCTTTTGAAGAAAAACCGATATTATCAACTATATACACAATTGTAACACTGATTGTTATTTTAGCATTTACGTACGTAATGATAAAAACTATACAATGTATAACAGATCGTCAAAAACAAAAAAAGATTGACGCATATAACAAAACTTATGAAAGAGAGATGTTAAAAATAGCGTCGAAAAATCGGGACGATTTCGTTTAACAAGGGGGGGAGTTAAGTATCCATAGCAAAACATATTGAGAAAAAAGATAACATTATTTGTATTCAATGATATCTTTAGTCTCTAGTACAGTCTTGCACACAACGCTACAATGATAACATATGTAAAAGAGATAATATCGTTTGTATACAATGTTGGAATATTATCTCTTCTTCATTATCAAGCAAGACGATTGTACGCTTGGGTCTCCTTGTAGATAGATAAGAAAAGTATATAAATACGACTGTATGATGAATTTATCGACAGTCTTATTGTAACTACATAGTAGCCTTAAGCTCCTTTTAGAATTAGTAAAAAGTATTTCAATAATAAAGGACATAGTTCCAAATAAATATTGTTTAATTTTAAAAGTAAGAACCAAGTGTTTTAATTCGCGCCGGCCGCACCACCTACCAACGACAGACCAACATGCGGCGGCGGCTGCAGCGTCGTCGGGCGGCAGCAATGTTTTCCTAGTTGTAGACTAGCAGTGTGTTCAAGTTTTAAAATTTATAGGGATGTTGCTTTGTATTCGAGTAGGTTCAAGCATGGTAGTTAAAATTAATTTTCGCGAAAAGTTATACTACTAGGGAATAGGGGTGTGAAACTGGCTGCTCTAGAGTGGGTGTGCGGGAGGTTGAAGCTGGTGTGCAATTAAAAAGTTTGTGAAGCCCAGCGCTCTAGAAATTTAATTAAATATTGAAGAGTGTAATGGGAAAGTTCCTCCTCTGCTGCATAATACCCTCTATTCAGCTTCGGTGTGGGTATACGCGATGGGGGTGAGCAACGGCAGTGGTACACTCTATCTACTGTTTGCAAGATGTATCTTGTATATAGTCCTAGTTCTTTCAGTTCGGTTTGTGCGGAATTAAAACTTGAAATCTCTGATAAGATTCTTAGTTTTTTAGCGCATTATAATATTTGCCAGCTTATTTAGATAAAGTTTTGCGCGCAAACTAAATAACTGCGTGTATAGGGACTAATTAGATGCAGTTGGTAATACGGTTTAATTAGGGTGACGGGTGGAATGGGCCTAGGCCAGTTGTCTGAAGTTTGTTAAGTAAGCAATAATTTATTGGTTAAATGAGTTGGGAGGTTTTTTTTTTTATGTGGGCAGCTTTACGCACCTTGATGAATTGCATGCACGGATTGAGGACGAAAGCTTCACTTGGATGGGACCTGGGAACCAACAGTAAGAATCTGAAGTGAACGTGGTTTACCTCTTCTTCTAGTTGCGTACAAAAAGCTGGTTTAAGCTGGTTCTTTGAGTAAGAATCAAAAGACTTTGCTGAACACAAGGTTCCTCCTCTAAGTTCTGCAAACAGGACCAAAAATGATGAAAATAACTAAAGAAGCAGGATTGCTTGATCCGCCTTCGCTGATCCGCCGTCACTGATCCCCATTCTTCTGCCACATTGAGTAGGACTTGGATGGTAAAGCTTTTGTTTAGGACCTTCTTGGTGTCTCTGGAATAAATCAAATCATAAATCAAATGTCAAAAGAAACAGTAGAGGCAACTCTTTCCCAGCATCTCAATTAGAGCTTTTGCTCGGGCTTATAGCGGCGCCAAAATATAGACAAATTCTCTAGCTAGCTTAAATTTATTCACAGGTCTTGACCATCTGTATGATTATCCACATTTTCTGACCCTTAAAGTGCTAATGGGGGTGAAAAGAGATACAATCACCCCCGTTTGAGTGTCTTGAAAAGAGACACACTCACGTCGGGGGAACGTATCAGTGATGCCATTTTATTAATGCCTTGTCGAAGACGAAGACGAAGAAAGTATTTAAAGAAAAAAAAAAAAAAGACCTTCTTCTAGCGTTTTGTGTCTTTTTTTTGCATTTTTTGATTTTTACTCTTTTTTTACTGGAATTTTTGTCATTCAGGTACATTAAGCTGATTTTTAAAAACTTCAGAAAAAAAAAAAAGTTAATTTAAAAAACAAAAAAAACCCCACTGTCTGTAAAAAAAGAATTAAAAATATATGAACAAGATGCATTTTGTTTTTTTTTAAACTAACTTTATTTTTATCTTTGGAGCCTATGACACTTCGTGGAAGAATACGAATATTATGACACCTCACTCTTCAAAATTGGTCAATCCGCGCGAAACACATAACCATGTGCCCAGTCGGGTAAAAATACAACCAACTAGTGGTTGTATTTTTACTACTCGAATTGAGTAGGTATCGTAAATATTTGTAAAACATTTTTTTGTTTTGTTTTTCCTATAGACTGGTGTTTAATAAAAATAAATAAATTTGTTGTTTGGAAAACATGTTTTTTTATTTGTTATTATTTTCTGATTTATTTTTAGGTACGGAATTCCTTACCCAAGAAAATGTTTTATTTTATATTATACAGATCGGCAGGAAATGTGTTTTATTTTGTTTTATTTAGCATTTTTTCTTTTTTGCTTCATACATTCTTTAATTTTTGTTTGCAGTCTAGCACTTTCCTTTTTTAAATTATGGCAACACTGGTACGTATACCTACAATTTTGCAAAAGGCTGTTCATCTATTCGTTTGGGAAGACAATTTTTATTCCTTCATCGAGAAAGGGTTCACAACATCACAAGGACTTGGACAAAAAGTCACAATGGACAGATATATATTTTGAAATAGTTACAGACTTAGAAAGGCCAAGCGAAAAAATCACTCTTCTGAAATAAAACTAAATTGACTACCGTAACCATTTAGAAACAGTATTTTACTGCCAAGTGCAATGGTTGCAGTATGCGTCTTTTAACGCATAATTAAACTGATGAGGGTTTTGTATTTGTTACCAGTAGTTATGAGAACTATAGGAAACACTTCCATAATTTGTTGTTGATTTCCACGCCAAATTTTTGGGAGTGTTTTCGCAAAATATAACTTGACCTAATTGCATTCATTTCATCACATCGAATGGTTGTTGCTCTTCATCGTTGTAATGTAAGGCTCTTCGAATCGAATTAAAGTTCGAAAAAACATTTTCTCTCTTGGAGCTCAACGAAATATTTTTCAGAGAAAATTCGCAGATAACTGATGAGTGATGAGTGATAAGACACCTGGACGTAGGGAAGTTTGAAAAGAAATCACGTCCCGAGGACTTTGGGAGAAAGACTCGCTTCACCCCGCCTTAAAATAGCAAGTTTAACTAAAAAATGCTACTACCTTTAAGGAGTACTCATGAGAATGAATTGCGAACTGCGAACATGCGAATATTCGTAGTTTCAGACTGACGTAGCTTTTTTTGGTCGCAAATACCCGCGTTTCAGTTTCATTTTTAAAGGTCAAGTTCGAAAGAATTTTTCATTCGTGGGTTTGTGGATCGCCACTATATTTTGTGGGTTGCGAGTAAAGTGTGACAGTTCGCAGCAAGAATTTTTAGTTCGCGGGAAAATTGCAGTAACTGGAAATTTCGCTATTTAAATCAATTCAGACTCATTAGTTGATGCCAGGGTAATAAAATATAATGCATTTGTGGTAGAACAAATAGCTATTTTTAATTCATAAATAAAGGGTTTTCCAATGAGAGGTGTTATTGTGAATGACCCGCTATTTCGGTAGCTGTCACTTTTGAAGCTTTTATTCTTTGACATTTGACAAGTAGAAACTACGCCATTACTAAAAATGGAATGATACACGCTTCAACAACGCATTGAAATTATTAAAATTCACTACAAAAATGGTGAAAATCTTGCAGTCACAGTTCGCAAAACTAAAGCATTTTTTGGTCGTCGTGAAGCACCTTGTCGGACCGCAATACAGAAATTGGTGGAAAAATTCGAGCTATGGGACAAGTTAGTGATGTGAAGAATAAAACCCGTGCAACAACTGAGAATATTGCTGCTGTAGCCCAAAGTGTTGAAGAAGGTTGGATCAACAGTTACGGTGAATGGATTGCGCTATTGACAGATTATTAATGATTTTTTATGGTCGGAGTTGGATGGTATTGATCTGGACAACGTTTACTTTCAACAAGACGGCGCTACGTGCCACACAAGCACCGATACCATTGATCTTTTACGTAAAAAGTTTCCGGACCGTGTTATCTCTCGAAGATGTAATCACAATTGGCCACCGAGATCTTGTGATTTAACACCTTGCGACTTCTTCCTTTGGGGCCACGTGAAAGATAAGGTCTACGCCAATAGCCCAGCCTCGATTCAAGACCTCAAAGATAAAATTCGTAAGGCTATCGAGGGCATAGGGCAGCCACTTTGCGATTTGGTTATGGAAAATTTCATGAAAAGGATATGGTCCTGTATGCGTGCGCGTGATGGCCATTTGGCTGATGTTGTTTTTCATTATTAACGGCATACCTTCCTCTTTATTATGAAATAAACATCCGATCATTTGTCTCAAAAAATGGCATGTTTCTTTGAATACCAAAATAACACCTCTTATTGGAAAACCCTTTACATTTAAATTGATTCGTTCGCAATTCGCTCTCATGTGATTAGTAGTCCTTTACTGTATGAAGTAATTTTGTAAGCTTTGGCGTTTGCGACAGTCAGTTTAGTTATCCCCTTAGCAAAGCAATGTCCGCACACCATACCTAGCTCCAATTTTTCATTTGACAAAGAAAAGCATTCAACTAGCGAATTACCTTTGAATTGAGAACGACAAAAGTGAATGAAAACCAGGTAGTGAGTAATTTTTTTTCTCAGTGGAGACGACGGCCTCTTTCATCTGAAAATGCACAGTTTGGTCAATAGTTTCACTATCAAAGCAAAACCTACATTTCACGCCGCTGGTAAAGAAGTTCTAAGCACAACTCTACACATTTTTCAACCACCCCCCACTTAACGAGGCTCTAGCTGTTACCTTTCCTCGGACACTTACGACTCCGTTTCCCTTTCCCATCTCTATTCATGCGACGCCATTGGAGATGAAAAAAATACTGACAGCGAATGTTACATCAATAGAAAATGACTCGTTAATTGTCATCCATCGACCGCACATACTAATTAGTCCCATTAGATTGAGCTCTCCGCACCATGGCCGAACATCGACCATTAGAGGTAGTACGTAATTGATCCGATTCGTATACACTTCCCAGAAGTTATGTTCAGCAAATTAATTAAAGCTGCGCTATATGCCAGGGCCAACCGACGGACGACGCGTCGTCCCATCCTGACCATTCATCCCGCAATTAAAACGCTCGCGTACATCGAGCGAATAAACAAATTTTGATTACGTTCATTGCAGTTGGCTCACACTGACCAACACATTGACGGCGTTGCACTCACACATCAGGTGCAAACACCTAAACCGTACCGATACCGACCAACTGATGTAGCGGTATATACCCACACTTACCGGATAGCTGCAATTCACTGCGAGGACACACTGCACACAATGTACTCGCATGTGCTGTGTATGTGTGCAGGGTAGCCTCACAATCGTTTTGGTCTCGTGTATCTTAGCGTATTAATTAAAGTTTATCCGCAGATACACGCACACCACGCCACCGGCTACTGTCTAATTGCATGATTTGGATTTCTTCTTAATTAAATTACACATGCTCCCGCTACCCGTTCCCGGCTCTGTGCATTGTGTGTTGTGTCTGTGTGTATGTCAGTCAGGCACAGAGCCACCGGCAGTTGCATGCGGATGATTTGATGAACATGGCACGGGGTCACCTCGTCCAAGGGGGGCTATCCTAGGCATTCCACCGTATTCTGTATACGAGGTGTTAGGCATAGGTAGCTACCGAGTGCGAATACTCAATGCTACGGCTACCCACTCGCCTGACGACTGCCCGCCTTGGCAACCCACCGAAGAAGCGAAGAAGCAGGAGAGGAGTTCCATTCGAGTCTGTTCCCATGGCGACTTACTTCCATTTGGTATGCAATCAAAATGCACTGCAATTAATTAAAAAAATATATTTCCCCTGCAATTACATTCATTAATGGATATTAAATTCTATAGCTACTTAATGAGATGCTGCGGTTGTGTTTTGGGAACCGTTTTCTGTTGCCATTCGGGAGTTTGTTCTCTTTTTTGAGGATGTGTTGGGATTGGGATTGGGATACACGGAAACCTAATTAGCTTACCTTTTCAAAGTGGAATTAAGTAGAACGAAGGCGGTTTTGTAGGTAGCTGGCCAGTTGGATTTTGTTGACTGTTTATAGAACTGTTTTAGATTATTTGACATCAGTGTTGCCAGTTTGGGGGTTTCCCCCCCAGATTTAGAGTTTTTTTTTTGGTCGACCGCGGGAAATCTGGAGGAGAAATTGTTTAAGGGGAAATCTGGGGTTTTTTTGAAAATTCTATTTTATTTGTATTTTGTTATAA
Source organism: Cheilosia variabilis (assembly GCA_951230905.1). Lineage (NCBI taxonomy): Eukaryota > Metazoa > Arthropoda > Insecta > Diptera > Syrphidae > Cheilosia > Cheilosia variabilis. The sequence goes on along the minus strand of OX579680.1, from coordinate 20,464,223 downwards.
TATCCATTTAAGAATGTGTGTGTTATTTTAAAATGCAGTCAAATAATGGATCGGTCCTCCAAAGCAATATTATTGAAAATGAAAATAATTTGTGCTAATATCTTTGAACTATTTTTGTTAACAAAACAAGTCTTTCAAAAAAAGGTAATGCCAGTTTTCTTCCGAAAAAGTTATAGTTTTTTTTTTTTACAATAGTAGTACCTATATTTTTTTATAACAAACTCATCTGTAAATTTCATAAAAGTTGCGTAAGGGCTTTTCAAAAAGCAACAAGCGTTGATTTATGTGTCACACACTTTCGCATTCACATGTTCTCGTTTTAAATTCGGAACTCCTTTTTTTAAGTCGCACAAAAACAACATGTTAAAAATATAATGAAAAAAAGTCGAAAACTGTAGGTCTTTCAGATTTATCGGGGGCGAAATATTTTGACCGTCTGGCAACGCTGTTGAGGTAGAAACAGAACATTTTATAAAATGAATACATTGCCTACCGTCGGTTGAAATGTCACATTTATATTAGGACTCATCGTCTTTTGAGGCCAATGATTTAACAATAAATATCTCCTAGAGCAAATTTGTATTTTTTCCTCATTTTTTTGTTCTTTTAGCTTAGTACTATGCTCGAGTTAAATTTAAGCTCCTATAAAAATGCTCTCCAAATTTTAGCTCAGCTAATACTTTTATCCCAGCGGTATGCACCTCGAGCCAAAAATAAAAATTTCGTTTCAAAATGTACTTCATGTATCTGTCAAAATTTAGCGTCCCCATATTTAATAGGTCGGCGTAGTCGGCACATTTTCTCCAGCTAAATTTTGACAGATTGTTGTGCTCTGTTTTTCTGTTGCGCTGTGGTGCTGAAAAGTGAGCAAGTAGTAAATTTTTTATCGACTACCTCGACGAGGAATATCTAGAATCTGAAATGGTTGAAATAAGAGAGAGTTGAATTTTTAAAGGAAGTTCTTTAAAAAAAGAGGTATGACAAATTTTAGCTAGGATTTTAGCTAATGTTTGGAGAGAAAAGTTGGAGAGCAGCAAACATTTAATTTAGCTCGAGTAGCATACTAAGCTTTAGCAGACGCGAACTTATTTAAGAGACATCGAATTTGTGCGAGTTCAGTTCAGTGATGAAAACCGGCTTCTCTCAATTGTACTGAAAACTAAACAAATATAGTACTGGGACATACAAAATAGTACTTAATTTTTGGAAAGTATACGATACAACCCAAACATTTAAAATTAGTACTTTTAGTAAGGCTAAGAAAGGTAAATTTATTAAATCTAATGTCTGATTTATTTCAAAACTTACAAATATGTAGTGTAAAAAGTACTGAAACTTGAGAAGTGGCATTAACGTACTCTGGAATTGAGAACAACAATAAGCCCTTTTGCAACTATGCTAGACACCACTTCATCTTCAAATGATCCAAATGATCTAACCTAAACCCCACAAAAATTGTCAGTATGTACAGGGAAGATAGGATGCTGGCCTCTCAGTGTTGTTATATAGCATTTGTAAAGCCTTGTGCACGTGCACGCAGAAAAATAACTTTTAAAATCAATCAACTTTCGGTTAAAAACTACCAACTGATATTGTTAATTATAGTTGGTGGACTAAAAATAGCCGAGTTAACGTATTGAGCGAATCTCGGTTAAAAATAACCGATTTATAAATTTCCTTGGTCGTAAAAACTAAAATTAATCTAGAAACTTGGTTTAAAAGTTTCAGTATGCAATTAAAACTTTTCGTTTTGAACAACAAATACTGTATTTTTCAACAGAGACCTAGTTCATTTTAAGAAATTTCTTTATAATCGAGTAAAAACCCGGCTACAGACAATTCTCGAGTGAGTAGGGTTGCTAAATATGCTTATTGAAAAATAAAAATTTGTGGATGTTTATTCGATTTTGAAAAAATGTCGTGGAAGGCATTTTTTCAAACAGAACTTAAAGAAAAGGATTTTTTACATGATGCAGTAAAATGCGCAGCAGAAGAGCATTTTCTACCTCTCGCGTCGGTTTTTCCAAAAAGTCATAAAAACTTAAAGTTGTGATGGGAAAAATATTTAATAAGCAATTTTGATTCTGAATCATTAAAAAAAATTAGAAACCAAAACTCTTCACAAATGCGTGCCTCACTATTCAGACCAGTGTTGCCGTTGACCTTGTCGCTAGATCTAGTGGATTTTTAAGACTTCCGACGATTTTTTATAAAATGTAGTGAATTCTAGCGATTTTTTACTGCCAAACTCTGGTACTACAAACTTTGTATAATAACAATAAGAAATCAATTAAAAGTGATGAATAAGAGCTGCTACAATTACGAGACGACGTCATAAGTAAAATCGGAAAGCCAACAAAATCGCAATCTGATTCAAGAACTACTTCAAAATTAGGAAGAGATGAATCCATCTTTGAGTTGGAAATTAATTTGTAAATTTTAACTTTCTTTATTTTTCAAAACGATTTTTATTTGAATTTGTTGATTGTTTAGTTTTTTTTTATTTATTTTATTCAATAATAATTTACTTTTAAATATAAATACATACATAATATTTTTTGAACTTATACTTTCAGCTCGATATTTTAGCGAATTCTAGCGGATTTTTTTGATGCAAGAACTAACATTTCTAGCGGAGTTTGCGTTGTGGTCTAGCGGATTTTTTTTTCTCTTAGCGGCAACACTGATTCAGACATAGCATATTGAAAAACAAAGCCAGTGGTTCTGTTTTTATTTCAGTAGCAATTTCCCTAGTTGAGAGGCACGAAAACATATGCAGGCACCAGTTTTGAAAAAAAAACTCTCCCCCATAAAGCCTGTATTGACAATTTTTGTGGGAGAGAGTATATAGATCGTTGGACTCTTCCAACGACCAGTGAAGATAATTTCGTGTCGGCGTCAAAACCTGTTCGTGCTTCTCCAACATTTGTGCTGTGTTTTTGTTCTAGTTTGGTATGTCGGCATTATGTAAGCACACACGACACGCAATAACAATAAGCCTGGAATTCATTCTATTTAGTGGTTTGCATTTGAGGAGTTGCATAGCGAGGTGAGCTTGTTGATTAATGAAAAGCTCAAATCGGTTATATTTAGTTAAACGCCTGGAAAATACTTTTTTAACGGACTTTTTGTGGCTCTGATCTCAATTGAATAGCCGCAGTTCTAATGTCGGAAAATCGCATGCTATTGCAATCGGAGAAGTCATATGAGTTTAGGTTTACCATACGTGCCACTTTAGGGGGTACAATACTCGTTTTTTTTGTCTTAAGAATGACTTTGGCGCCAAAAATAGATCTTTTCACTAAACAAAAAAAACGGATTGCACTTTGCGTATTTTATTCCCAATCAATGTTTGGTTAGATAGTGAAAACATGCACACAAACTTTCAGAGCTGAATAAATAAAATTCTTTAAATAAACTTCATTAAATAAAATATTTTCAGTCTAAAACTAGAAACTTAAAGTATTTTGATGTTCGTTAATGTTTTTGAGCTGCATTATTTGACTGCATTTGTGCGAGGGTGTTTTGATATGTCTCGACTTTTTGTGTTTAATGATGAGTTGAATCTACGGGGTTCTTTCTGTAGTTAATTTTTATATTGATGCGTTTACCTCACTAACTTTTAATTTTTAAATAAAATCAAGAGCTATAGAAATTGAAAAAGCGTACATTCTTGGTTCCTACAACAAATAAAGAGGAAAATTTAATTTGATGATCTTAGTTGCCAATGAACTTCTGGGGAATGGGGAAGATTTTAAATCCCCGGAGTTATTGGTAAAATATGCTTCAAAATATAAATTCACAGGCGGTTGCCATACGAAGTAATAATTTTGTTTTTTGTCATTTTTAAAGGTTATTTAAATTAATAATAGGAAATGACTGATTTATGTTTATTTTATTTCCGTATTTTTTTTTGTTATTACTATTTAATTGGTATAAATAAATGAATTATTTACCATGTCAAATTTTGTTTTCTACCACTTTCCTGCCACTTTTTTTTAAAGCTATCTACCACAGTTTCGCTTTTCTCAAGTCCCATCACTCATTGAGTGCGTTCAGATAATCGGATTCGTGGTTTTTCACTGGTCACTAGGTAAGTCATACATTTTTTTCTTTTATCGTGTAAAGTGGACATCAGGAGTCGAGTCGTCTCTTCCGCGAACGAGCAATTTGGTTTTGTTTCGTGTGTAAAATCAGTATAATTCCGTGAATCTATAGCTCGTTTACGAATGTGGCGATTCGACGCCAGATTTGTTTGCAAAAATGACGGTGAACGAGGTTAATCGGCACTCACAGTCGTAACTCTTTCTATCCGAACGTTTAGTATTTGAAGTCGATCTCGGTTGATTAACGAATGCTGCTGGTTGCATCAATCATGCTCACCTGGATAAAGTGCTATTTCAGAAGGTCAACCATATTTCAGAGTTGGCAGTATACAAAAAAAAAAACGAAGAGAGCCTAATGGCAGGCTAACATTGGCATATTAAACGTTTGAAAAATTGCAATCAAATGGTAAAGCCTCGAGAACGCTGCGTGCTGATAAAGCTGGGCTCATTTCGTACTTTCGTGGGCAAATATATTTGTCATCTAGCGATAGGTTTTGACCAACCACGTGCGTTACGTCTCAACGTAATTCCTCTGCATGTGAACTCGGTGGTAGGAGCAAAGAAATCATCTGTACAGAGCTAGTGGCTCATATTGTTTATCCAATGTTTTTTCCCTCTCTGAAATTCGACAGCAATTGTCCACATTCTACTGTCAAAATTTATCAAATTCTACGAAAAACTTTACCCATCGTCCAAGTTCGATTGCAGTAATGAGCTAAACCAACCATGCCCCAGAACTGTCCATTTAATATTCAAGGCTCGTAAGATGCATCCCCAGCCGCAGCTCATTATCTCGTGCATTCTTTCTGGAAGGGCCAGATAAGATCAGTGCATGGTTGTAGTAGGCTAGCCAGTTTATTTTTTTACCTCCTTGATGCCGACATTTTGCCCCAACTCGGCTACAGAACATCATTAAAAAATAAAGCTACCCATACCGACGCATTGTGCAGTCGCTGACATTTTGAGGTGATTTACCCCTTCACTCTATGAAGCTGGGCTGATTCTGGAAATTAGTATTTCATGGAGATCACCGTCGAGTTGTGCGCAGCGACCATTCAACAAATGCCTGTCCAAATTCCGCCATCACCATCATCATTATATCGGTATAATCCAGAGCGAGCCGCAGGTACAAAAACTCAAATTTGAAGGAATCGGCGACCCAACCGAGATCGTCAAAATTCTAATGATGCTCATGTTCATTAAAGCGTCACTGAATGGCGAATGGACCTGGACCTGGACCCCTCTCCCCAATATCGTCGCCGAATTCCAAAGAGAGCGAAAGAGAGCGGCCGAGCTCATTAAAATTTCAAACACATATCGCCAACGAGGTACCAAAACTATGCTACGACAATGACGACCGACACAACAGCAACAACGACGACGAGGACGACGCGACGGTATCGTCGTTAATGTGACGATAATGGTGGCGGTGGTATGCTGGTGTGATGGCATGGCAGCGCAAGGACGACCAGAAATCAAAAAGTGTACAGAGGGCTACCTCGTGCTCTTAATTGGCAACTCCTCGCCCCTATTAATGCAAAATGTCAATTAGGAATAACAAAGCCATATATCCAAACACTCCGCTCAGTCACTCAGTGTATAAATGTTGGGCGAAAAAAAAAATAAAAACTAAAAATAAACCGGGACGTTCGAACAGAGCTCAGGTTACCTTCGCCGCCTCTCTCTGGGATTCTTGGCTGCCTGGTATGGTTTTCAGTTTTATTTTTTTCGCCATGGTCAACGACTCGACGTGGCCTCATCAGCGCTGCGTTGCGGGATTAAAGCATATGCATCGAACGCTTGCGTCGTCGCTCGCCTCCATCATTTTGACGAAACGGATTTTTGTTTTAATGATCTGCAATTCCTCTTCGCAATTTGATTGGAAGGGCGCACTTCAGACACTTGGCCGAGGGAGCCAACACCAACACCAGCATATATGCTGCCGACGACGACGACAACGACGACGACAATCATTAGAGCTGAGTGCGAGAAAGATAATGCAGCCACTATCGTCCTTAACCTCGTTAGCCCCATCGTTTGTAATCGCTGTTGAGCAAAGCGACATTTGCCAAACAAAACGGCTGCATAGTGAGGCTCTATATTTTTGTTATTGTTAGCGAGCGCATCCCGTCGACGTTCGGCTTCGACCGCACCTCAGGAACATCAATTCATCAGCGTGGCTTTGTAGCAGCCCAACACCACTGGGCGGCAGCGGCGGCGCGGCGGTGGGATGATAAAATGCACTTGTCTGACTGCGTCCACACCATGCCATATTCCATTCTCGTTTCTATTCATCGTTTGCGGCAGGATTATCATCGTTTTACCGCTGTGCAGTGTGCGCACCCCATCCCACCTGAAAGTCTGTAACGCGTCCCAGCATCCCCCGGATCCTTTTACCAGTAAATGCTGCGCGCGACAACGACGACGACAACGACCGCTTCGCTTCGGTCTCCTCTCTAAACAAAAAATAAAAACGATTTTAATGATTTCGAAATAATTGAGCCCATTTTTGGCTCACGGCTATGGAGGATGATTATGGCGCGGTAATGATTTTGACGTCGACAATATTATGCTGGCAACTGGGCGGTGGCGCAGGGGGAGCCCAGCAGTACTGGGCGCGCAACAACTCCTTGTATGTGATGGGGCCGCCGCGCCGTGCACACGATATGTGGTTCACTGATGATGCTAAGGGTTTTGTGGATAAATGATTATGAAAGGTACTGCAATCGTAATGCGGGTTAAAGGCTCTGCCAAGGCAAGGGTGTGAAATCATTAAGAGTTTCTTTTCTTTTATCTGTATAGCGTTTATTGCTGCTAGGGGGGCGAGCGCTAGGATGTGTGTCAATGCATTTCGACGAGATTGGTTTTTATTTCTATGGTATCTTTTGTGTTTACCGTTCCAGCCGAAGCAGGGAACTGGAGCGAAGCGCTACGAGTTAGAAGAAAATGTTTTGGGAGGATATTTTTCAGAGAAAGTTCCTCCAACATTTATACCTTATGCACCTTGAAGGGAGGGTACAGCTTACAAAATTTAAATGACCGCCAGGCCGTTATCACGTAGGTACATTTTTAGACGATTGTCTTCAAAGTGACGGACTTGTAATAGCTGGCAAGTCAGTACTAACGTTGCTACATCAAACACACAAATTTATTAAGAAGTTGGCGATAAACCTAAAAATGGAATGATGATGGTCGTTAAAAATTCGAAATCGAAAACCAGACTCAGAACTTCAAGTTAACTCGAGAGAAATTTGCTTTTACTTACGATTTCTCGCTTTTGGTTTGCGAAATCGACTTATACTCGTATAATCACTACGATTATGAATTTCGAAGATTTGACAGCTGGCACAAAATATTTCTTAGCCGAGCTGGACAGTCGTTGCAAGTTAACATTCATACTTGCTGTGATAGCGATATTAGGATTTTATGAAGCTTTTTCTACTCAAGCGGCGGTCTTTCAGTTGTCAATAAAAACGTGATCTATCCTTGGAAACGATATTCGTCTTTCACCAACAAAAATTGAGATGTTTCCAAGTTTAGTGGCTCCAAATCTCTCTCAATAATCCTATTTAAAATGTCAACTTATAAATGCCCGCCCCAGCCATTTCCTTCAATGGACCCGTTATAAACCCAGCTCAGCGTTTCCATCGGGACGCTTAAGAGTCATTCTGGCTACTTTTCGAACGCCTGGACTCCGGACTCATCTTTTTGAAAATCAGTGAATTCTGACTCCTTTTAAAAACGTAGAACGTGTTAGCTAAAATTCAAAATTGTTTACCCTATTTAGTTGAATTCGAAAGAAACTGCTTTTACCTGAATTTGACTTACAATTATATCGGCAATAAATTACAGTGTGTTCCTTTAAAAAAGAAAAGAAAATATTAAGACCGGAATGGTACTTCGTTTTTCTTCCGGGACTCTTTTTGAAAATTTTCAGGGGTAACACTGCCCCAGCTCACCTATTTGGTTTTCAGTGTTTAGCTTTATGTTACTGTTAGTTATTTTCGCTTGTAATAAGCTCAATAAACATGGGATGGAATTTAAAAAAAAAAGAAAAGAAAAGCACTTTCGCATTTAAAAAAAAAAACAGAAGAATCAACTCCTTTTATTTTCGTTTTCCCTTTCCCAAACGCAAAGGGGAAACATAAACCTCATTGAAAATGGCGTCGTTTTTTACATTTCACACGAAACGAAAAAGCTTTTCATTTTTGGTACACGGTGTAACAAAAACGAGAACTTAAATGGAATAGTTTTCGTTTTATACGTTTCTTTCGTTTTCGAGGTTAGATGAAGATGAAGCAGAAAAAATGCTTTTTTCATACAAACTATGAAGTGGGTCGCGACGTATTTTATCCGCTAGCTTCAGAGATCTAAAAGTTTAAGGGCTGAACCAGATATTTTTTTTGAATTTATGTGGAAAACCCGTTTTTTCTCTACTTTAAATATCTGCTATAGGTAATATTTAAGGTAGGTACTTCCAATATAGCGGTTTTTGTAAGAGATATTTGATTTTTTTGAGCGACTGCATCGATTTGAAAAAAGAAATGGAATTTACTAAACACATAATTTTAAAATCTACCATCTGTCATTAGAACCACTACCTTACTAATTGAATTCACGTTCGCTCTTTTTCAGTTTGTACGAAAATAATACTCGCCGGTTTAAGTTAATATTTTGCTGCGGTGCGAGAATACAGCGAAATGTCAACTTAAAATCGATTAAATTTATTGAAATCTAAGTACGATTGTATTATTTATGTATTTAGCACAGACTTATTAAATTTGAAAACTGAACAAATAGTTTAAAGCAAACTTCTCCATAAATCTTTTGAGCTATATTCTACCTCTGAATTGATCTGCTTATTTCAGAAGACGAGCTAAGCTTTATTCAATACTGATCTTATTTGTTCAAATGAGTACGTGTTCAAAGCCAACCGCTCTCAATCGTAAGTCTGCTTATGAAAATGGTGAGTTTTCATCGAAGTGACACACGCATAAACACTGCCAATGTGATTTTTCTGTGGAACAAAACGATGAGAAATATGCGTGGACAGCAATGAGACACTAAAAAAATGCAAGTATCTAAAAAATTCTCTTAATAATACACCTCAAGTATTAATTTCGAACAAGATTTTGAACAGATTTTTTTAGATGATTGAATTTTTGCTTTTGTGCCTTCATCTAAAAGAATAAGGTGTAATTAAAAAACTACTCTACTCTAATAGTTCTAAAGTTCCCTTACATAAAATTTGAGTCTGAAAATTGCTAGAAACTGCAAAAAAAAATTTTGGTCCGAATGAGTTCTCTAACAGAACTTAAAAGAGCTCGAAAAGAGCTTAAGAGAGCTCGAAAAACTTCAAACTTCAGATTCTGAACCAAAAACGAAAAAAAATATACCAAAAAACCAAAACTTTTCAAAATTGCTGTAGGCAATTTTAGAAATGTTACTTAGAACTGTTACATAAATAACATATATAACTTAGTAGCGACCCACAACGAATGAAATTGTTCTTTTAAAAGTTCGTAGCTTGACATAATCTGCGCAGTTACAGGTCAGCTCCTAGAGACCTATTGCTGTAACAAAAAGGTTCTTTATATAGCTCCCAACAGAGAAGCTTGCGTTAGGATGAACCGATCGAACTTCCAAAGTACACTCAGAAAAAAAAAAAAGATTGTTAAGCGAAGAATTTTGAGATTCTTAAAAAATGTTTACTTAAAAAGTTCTTGGTTTAAATATTATTTTTGTTAACAAGAACTTGCTTTTATGTTTTCAGGAATCAGGGGCCAGATTCTGTAAGGCGGAACGATCAAACGTTTTCGTGCGCACGAATGATTTTCCCTATGCTACACAAGCAAATTACTTCGTTCACACGAAAACGTTTGAACGTTTCGCCTTACAGAATGCCGACCCAGGTTTTTAGCGTAACAATAATATACTCACCATAAGTATTTTATTACATCATTGCCAACAATTTCATTCTTAAATCAAAGATTTTCGTATTTCAGTGTAGGCATATAAATTACTCAAAAACTTGAACTTAATTGGACCTAGCATCGATGGTAACAAGCCTCACCCAACTATACTTTCAACGCTTGCCTTTAAGGCTTCGTACGAACAGTCAAATGAGCTATAAGTTTACGTAGCTCATCACCAGTGACTACAAATCAGTCTTGGAGCGATTCAAAGACTTAATCTGAATAAAATAAAATCTTCGTAGCTGATGATGAGCTGCCTAAAAGGGGTTGTTCAGAAGTATATGTACCACCGAAATAAATTGAACCTAGTGGACCCTTCGTCTGTCAGCTATGCCTGTCAGCAGAAAGCGAATCTGCTGAACTTGTAAAATTTGAATATACAGGACTAAATGGAAGAAATCCTCTGCCGATCCTTACGCGAATTAAATAATTTGCTCTGCTGAGTCACTAAAAAAAAAAAAACTTTCTCACTCGTAGTAAGTTCGTCTTGAGATCTTCGCCAAAATTAGTCCGTAATTAGCCACCGAAATGGCCAAGCAACAGCTAATCAACAGTCCTTGAAACGCTTGTGTTACACCCCACAACATAATCCGACCATTTGATGTCGCTTTAAGTCTGCTTGCTGCCATTGGTAAATGTGGAAAACTTTAAAACCGAATTAGGGCCGTCATCCGTGTTGGCCAAGGCAGCCGAAAAGGAACCGACAGAAACTGCATACACAGCACAGGATATCTGATCGTTATTTTATATCATTCAAGCGAATAAAATAGAGATTCCTTCAAAAATCAGCGGCTAGTTATATTGAGGACATACGAGCGGTTGGTCGCATCCCATCCTTAAAATATTTTTAAGATCCAACAAAAGTCAGTCAGTTCACATGCGACAGGATTCTATTTTGCATTTTCATACTGCTGCCCGCCCATCCCCCGGCACACACACGCTGGATGCATATCAACGGCGGATGGACAACGACGAATAGTTCAGCAAAAGGACTTGTACTTCGTTTACAATCAATTATATTGGATCCTTCTTCTGCGGAGGTATGGCTTGTGAAAAAGCACAGTAAGTGACGCACTTCAGGCAACAATGGAAACAAGTGGATTGTTTTTTTTTCTCCTTTTCTCCTTTTGCTCTCTTTTTTGTTGTTTTTTTTTTTTGTCTTTTTTAGTTCAAGTTCCATTCTTGCTGTGTTGGTTGTTCACCTGCATTCAGCTGGTGGATGATGACTTAGTCGCTGTCGTTGTTCGTTTCGTCCTAGGGTCCTTTTGGCATTCCGTTTCATGGAATTCATCTAATTGTGTCCAGGGTTTTACCTTACCGATTGGCCGGACCGTACAGTAAGGAATAGTATCCATCCGAGAGGGACAGTGGCTAATTTGCGAACGGTGTACTCATGTTCGTCCGCTTTTTGTTGTTGCTGATGTTGTTCATGTGCATGCGTGTGTGTGTGTGTGTGTGTTCCGCCTGGCCATTAAAAGCATTCATTGGTCTCTGAAGACAAGACATTTTTCCCAGGACAACATTCGCCATTTGCATACATGGCCGGAGGGCATGGTAATGTCCACTGGGAAGTATACATCCGTATTAGGTTATTTTTTTGTTTTCTTGGGGGAAAAAAAGAAAGACAACAGCAGCACAGCGAACTAAACAAACAAGCGCACGAGAGAAAAAGGATATTTTGCCTGATCTTATTATTTCTTCTCAAGTAGTGGACTATGCTTGTTATCCTTATTATTTCGTTTGTTATATATTTTCCTTGAAATCATATTATAGACGCAGTGACCGTGTAGGTGGGTGATTCTGATTAGTATATCAAGTTCGTGTATATCAGCATTTGACGTTAGGGATCTCAATTAAGGGATGCTTTTGGATATACCTGGAGCTACGAAATAATGGACGCCCTTGAGATTGTAAAGAGGTTGTCTATAGTGAGCAGTATATCCTTGAGGATCTCATGGTCGGTGATTCGGGTCAAAGGTCCACTATGAGCTCACTGATTGAGATGCTGGATTTTTCAAAGTACGTGTGAGAGAAAGAGCAGGCTACCTCTTTTGGGCCGGAGGCTGACATTGACCCGAGTTGGGTGTAGGATTTAAGTTAGGCTTATCTGTTTCAATTATAAGACTTTCGGTAAATTAGTGAACAAGAGACTGATAAGAACCTTCGTCGGCTGTGAAAACCGTTCTTAGGATGCCTTTCGTGCTTATCTTCCAATAGTACTATATACCACGGATCATTGGAATACCGCTGTTGAGACGATTTAATATTTCCAAAAGCTGAAACAGAATTTTCCTCGGTTATAGACCCTACAGTTGAAAACGAAGTGAGGAAAGCTAATGCGTATTCTCGAGTTTAAATCGACGAATTTTTCAAAGCTGGTGAAGAAGACTGGGCGGAGAGTTTGGAGTTTGCACAAACCGATCCACCGGGAGATAGAACAGCCCGAATCTGCCGTTGTGAGGCCTCACAAGTCACAAGCTCATGTGAGGTTGATTCCTTGTGAGGTTTGTTGTGATTCGATAAAATTTTGCGTATTCTCCGATAATGCTCACGACAAACCTCACAATGGTTAGATTATTGTCATTTCAATTCTTTACACCATTAATTGGACGAAGAAAAACAAATTTATTAAGAAAATATGAGAAATATTGACACTGAAATGTTTTAGAAACGTAGAAAATAAAATATTACCGACATTTGTCACAAATCCAAATTTCCACATTCCTCAGTTTTTTTTCATACAAATATCAATTTTCCCCGAAGAGTTAATAAATATAGCGTAAAAGGCCAGGTTTGGGTCTTTAAATGCTTGGAAAAAGGGAAACAATGCCATCAAATACACAAGTTGTGAGTGTGCTGCCAGAATACGAAAACCTCAAAAAATCTATTTCACCTCACCTTGTGTGAGGGTTGTGTGACTAGTGAGGTATCAGTGAAGTTTGCCAGAATCGGGCAGTAAGCTTCGTCTGGCTCTCACTGAAGAAAGGACATTTATTTCAAAATACCTCATCATCTATCCGTAATAATCCGTAAAAGTAGGAACCCATTACCCTATGGCAGACCGTGGAAAATAAATTTACGGAAGCTCACAATCGCGAAATATATGTGGAAAATAAAGCCACTGCGAACTGCTAAAATTTAGAGTCGAAACTGAAAATGTTTATTGGTAAGGCCCACTGTGTATTTCCAAGTTAAAGCCCGTCATCTATTCACCGACTTCAAGGTTGCATTTGATAGATAGGTTACGGGCTGAGCTTTATTTTTCCTTTTAGCTACAAAGTCGAACTTTTGAGAAATGAGAACAATCGAGAAAGGTTAACAATTTGTAGGTTGACAAGCTTTTGTGTAATGTTTTTGTTTTAAATCTGCAAAAAGGACTGTATACAAAAACAAATCAAACGAGCCAACATCTGCAGTATGACTTCTTTTTTTTGTAAATCAGTAACGCTGTTGACATGTTGGCAAAATCGGAACGAGCTGTAAGAGGCGCTTTTTTAAGGAATCAACGAGATATTATACAAGGCGATGTTCATCCCGGTCTAGCTGTATCCTGCAAAAGCATATAGTCTGTCAAAAGCGACTGAAAGCCTCTAGGAACGTTAAAACAGTGAGATTCTTTAAGTGTTATATGGTTTTGATTGTGAAGAAAAACACCCATCGACGACTTGTTTAAGAATATAAAAAAAGCAACGGATGCGAAGGTTTAGGGTAACAACAACAGGAATTTATTTAAGAGCGACTAGAACGTAACTCGAGGCTGCTGGCTATACACCTTTATTTATCGATGCGTTCAAAGGCTAGATATATAATCTCCAGTGATAGGTACGAGAACGCCTATACTAACCCACATCGCTGCTCTCAACTATAGATACCTACCACTCTCCAGTTTATGTTGGACTGCTGAAGCCTTAAGGCGGTACTTCGCGGAGCCACTTCTGTCATTTCGGTTTTTCTCAGCCTTTACCTTGGCTTGTTTTGCATGCTCGTTAAGCCGGAGTATATCTCCTACCAGTAGTCTTCTGATCTCAACATATGGCTAATAACAAACTTGTTATGTTAGATCTTCCCCCTGAAAGGCGGCTACATTGATCATTGGCTGCTCCGCGTATCTTCATATCGCACTTCGGGGATGAATGTCGAGCTCTTTGGAGGTATTTCCGACAGTCGCCGTGGAACAGCAACTGCGTGGAGTGGAAGTTACAGTCCCAGTGTGATTTTCCCAGTCCTAAAATTGGCTAATTCCGCAGTCTTTCATCAGGTTAGAAAGACAGCATCGGAATTGTGGCAAGCTTATTCTAAGCCGGCAGACTCTATTACGTTGTTTACTCTAGGGGACTCTTTCAGACGCGCGCGGACTCTATTTCGTAAATGTGCTTGGCCAGAGTAACCACGTCGGTATCGTCAGAAAAGCTGACCATGCGTTTGTCGCACAACTCAGACTTCTTCCATAAGTATGGCTTTACTTTCCTGGCCACAAATCCCCAAACGAAATGACCAGTTCACCAAGTTAGAAGCTATTCACCATCGAGTTTCACTATCGCGCAAAATTTCACTTTGTCACAATTGATTGGTACCTTCTGGTGGCTGTTCCAAACGAGATGTTGGAATTTTTATGGTCGAGGAAAGATCATCGTCTGGAAGCAACTTTGCAATAAAATGGTCCGGTTGCTTTGGAGTGGACCTTTTGAGTGACCATTTCATCTATTATGGGGTCGAAGCGATCTGATGTTATAGACTATCTTCCTGCATGCTTTGTATAAACCTTTTAAAATGATTGTACGGACTTGTTTCGAGCTTATTAGCCTTCTGGTGGTGAACAAAGTAGATGGCCTATGTGGAGATAGGTTTTCTGTTGCTGTCCTCAGTGCTGTAGGGCAGAATATTTGTGGGAAAATACTGTCCATTCGGCTCCTCATCACCATCCTATGAGGCACCTTCTTAGGGTCTGAGTCTTCTCTATCGCAGAGCTGTTTAAAGCATTCGAACGGACTTGAAACTCTTAACTTGCTCAGGATCTCAAGAAGCTGTGTGAAGCCTGGATTCACTTTTCTCTAAGTGCCTTTTCTTCGTCGTTCAACCAGTGCCAAGGTCCGCCCTCTTTTACTAAAGCTGGGTATTTTTAACAACTGTGTGCGATGGTGATTATTTCCCTCAATTGGTAAGACAAGATCTCCACTACTGGGGGCAAAGTCGTCATTCATCGTCTCCTCAAAAGCGTCCTTATACCGCAGCAGGTTCCTTCGCACTTTATAAGCTAAAACTTGAGGCGCTCCAAGGAGTTATCTCTTCACGTTAAATATGTTCGCCTCCAGACAGATTATTCCAAATGGGAAAATTTATCCATCAAAATTGTATTGCCCGGCTCTGTAACTTTCTGTGGTCATTCAGTGTCCAAAGCTGTGACCCTAAAGAGACGCAAAAAGTACCCATAGCTCTTATCAGAAAGTCACCATTTTTGTACATCAAAGTCAAAGAGGGGTCCACCGTCCATTGCAGCAGTGCTGGTGGTCGCACCTGCGTCTTGCCGAACTTTGCCTCAACACAAATTTTTCATTTATAATTTGTAAAAAAAAACCCACTTTGTTAAAAAAAGACAATCTTTCGCTCATCAGCCTTATCGCAGAAAATCTCTCTAGTTCAGTCTGCTTTTTAACTTTCTAACCTTCTGCACGGATAGCGGTGAGTCAACAGAAACAAAAAAAATCATCCAATTGGTCGATCTATGACATTTTTCCACTTCTAATTGCAATCAGCACTGCCTTATCACATCTCCTGTACTCCTATCAACTGTTACTTTCCCAGCACGCTTTGCTCTATCTGATGGTACATCACCTTCCTCCATTTATCTCTTCCACCTCAACACCGCCAGCCGCCACAAAAAAGCCAAATAATCGTCCAAAGAACTAAAAGTGCCAGCGATAAACAAAAAAAAAAAGAAGAAGACTGAAGCAGCACAAGGAAAGACCTTATCTCGATTGCAGAGCACCAACATCAACACGGTCTAGGAATCAATTTTCCAACCGAATATCCATCGGTTGCATCCAGCTTTAATGGGATACACAATTAGTCGACGTTTTTCTTGCAATTTCTCCACCCCGCCACGTCGACGGAGGACGTCGGACTTTGTATGGATATACCTTCTCGAGCAGTGATATATTTTAATAAATTGTCGATATGTCGGAAGAGTTGAGGACGAAGAGGAAGCCAGTACACGGATTACTGGCACCCAGAGCGTTTCCAGTACCGAATCCACTCGAGAAGAGATACAATTACCAATAGATGAACAGCAGCTGAGACGCAGACCCAGACGACTGGCCAAATCCATTCGGGACTCGCTTCAGTTTCAGTCAGTAGCGCGCGCTCTCTCTTGCTCTCTCTGTGCAGCTTTGCACGAGTACGACGACCAGGCCCAGGACGACGACGACGACGACGACGAAGAGTGGTATTGGGATCACTGTGGCTAGAAATATTTCATTAATTAGTTCACTAAATCGATGGGCTATAACATAGTTTTAATTAAGTTCATTATTTTTAATTGGATGCGGTTTGCTCTCTTCGTTAAGCGCAAACGATATCGACAGGCAATGATCATGGCACACAGGCACAGCGCACAGTGGTTTGCATTTTTATTTTTGCAGGCTTCTTCTGTTCCTTTCGTTCCTTGTTCATTATTTGCCGACCGCTTTGACGGTTTTTGCTGTTTTTTCTTTTGATTTCACTTAGAGCAGAGAGCAGAGGAGTCAGCCAGCGTAGTCGACGTCGTCGTCGTTGTTGTCTCGTCGTGTTGTGTCGATGCAATTGTGCAGCAACTTTATGGGGTGCTACAGATGCCAGATGGACATGAATGCTTTGCCAGTAATTGAACACTTCAAGTAACTTATTGCTTTATGAGGATATTTCGTTTTTATTAATTATTATATTTTCTAGCTGGGACTGGGATTGGCCTCGAAATGTGTGGAGAGAGATTTGAGATAGGTACCTCGTTTCGAAACCCATTATTGAGTTCGCGCAGGCTTTTTAAGTGAACGGATATAGATTCAGCAAGACATTTTCTAGGTGTGATGGAAAATATCCCATTCGCTGGAAAAAATGTCAACCAGTAAGGGTTTCGTTAGTTTTTTATACAACCACACAGGCATTTTGTTTTGATTCTGAAAAATAGGGTAAGAACGGTCTTTAAAGAGTCCAAGCGTTCACTTAGCTCTAAAAATAGCTTTCAAATATTAGTGGGAGAGATGACGAATCTTTCAGAGATAAGGGGGCTAAAATTCTGTCAGTTTTTCGCAGAGATCTTTTCTAGTTTCAGTAGAACTGAGAGTACTACTGAAAAATGTCAAATTTGACTCAAGAGCAATGTAAAGCATCCTTAAAGAGCTGTTTCTTTTTGAAATAGCGTCCTTAAAACTGTGTTTCTTTTTGAAAAATCGTCTTTCAACTCGTAGGAAAGTGTGCTGGATAATAACTCTTTGGTAATTTCTAGAACAGATCATTCCACCAAAACTTAGACATTAACGAACGGAAGAAAAGCGGAACAGATCCGTATAGGTAGCTACCCTATAGGCCTGGTTTCTAACAACCATTTTCTGTGTGAGTTCTGGAAGAGACCTGCAATTTTAGCCGAGTCCGATCTGCTGAATTGAAAAGCTCTTTTTTATGACAGTTATCATCTTTGCTGTTTCTGAGACATTCACGAGAGGTGGCAGTTAGAAGAACTTAAAGAAGTATTTTCCGTTTTTCCGGGACTAAAACTGAGACAAATCGTTTAGTAGACCAACACGTTAAACAGTGATATGCCTATCATTAGTACTCCTAACAAACTGCTTAACTTTCATAGATACCGAACTGCTACAAGCAATATAAGTACTTGAATATTTGAACGGGACCGTTTGAAAGTTTCAAAAACAGCCACAAGCATTCAAAACACTTATTTAAAATCAACCAACTTTTGGTTAAAAATTGATAAGTAATATTGTTAGTGGGTCTCTACGACTCAGAAAATTTCGGTTAAAATAACCGAGTCAACTATCTTAGGAAAACTCGGTTAAAAATACCCGATTTATATCCAAATTTGCTGGGTCGTAGAAACCAAAACAAAACTGTTTGTTTGATATCAATCAAGAAACTTGGTTCATAACAACTGATAAAGTGTGTTTTTTTAACAGTATGCATTTAGCCTTTTTATTCCTGTAGCTTTTAACGACGAATACTCGTTTTTTCAACAGAGTCTTTGTTAGTTTTCACCAATTTTTGAGCGTGTAAGCTGATATTTTAGCTGCAAAAGTGATGATAGCTATGGTGACCATTCGTCCTTTTTTTGGGAGGGCGCATCTTTTTCCCTACTATGTCCTCTCTGATTTTTACTAAAAGAAAACATTACATTGTCCGCTTTTTTCCAAAATTTCGTCTTTCCTTCTCAATTCGTACAAAGCTGCTAATCTTGTATATTGATTTTCGCCTACCAAGTCAATTCCTTTTATTAAACCTATAAAAATCTACAAATTTTGATAGTTCAAATGTGCTTTAACCATTCTTGACTGTATAGGTATTTTTACTTTAAAATTACCAACTACTTTCTTAATTCGCGTACATTTTTTGCAGTGTAAACAGAAAATTTATGTAAAAAAAAAACCGTATAACTACCACGCCATCTATCGGCTCCACATTTTATTGACATTAAACAAGCATACATTTTTGGAAAGTCAATCATTTTGACACATAAATAAAGAATTCTTAAGTAACTTGGTTACAGCGCCACCTATCTTAATGGTTAAGAGTTTCCAAGAGAAATATAAATTCAAGCGTCCTTCGTCATCGAACACAAATTTCTGAACATTTTTCTACTTGATTTCAACTCGCAACCATTACGACTTGCAAAACAAAAGCTGCCGATAAGTGCTATGCACCATTTAAGCTGCAATATGACCAGGAACGGCTAAGCAACAAGTAGTTTTCATCCAACGCGTTGAGTTGAGTCGGAGTTTGATTTCAAGGGACAGCAATTCCAATTTGAAAGTTCCTGTAGAAGGATGGCGAATTTTGGAGATGGAAGGTGCTTCAATTTATTTATGGATTTTTAAATGGGATAGAAATCAAAGCATGGAACTTTCCCAAGGCGGTAAGAGATATTTTTGCTCGTCTCGAGAGGAATATATCGTAGAATATTAAGTTCCGCTTGCGTTAACAGGCCTTGGAGGCTGCAGGAGGCAATCCAACGACGAACTATAAAAAAGATTTACAGCGACTTCAATCCAATGGAATCGAATCCATTCCATTCCGCAGAGTCCTCTAATCTAGCCTAGAGCGTCAACACAGTAGAAAAAGACTGCACTTATGATGGCCGGCCAAAATAGAAAATGGCCGCAACCAACTTGAAGTGCACAACTAGAGACATTTTGTAGTTTTTGGCCAACCGAGAAGGTTGCTTCTATTTGTCGCGTAGGTACCTAGTTCTCTTTTATGGAAATTTTGCTAAGGTCAAGGTTAGCTTTCTGCCACAACATTTGATTCTTCAGAAATATCTTACACGGTCTTTAACAACCATAAATGAGCAAGGTATGTCAAGGCGAGACAAAGGAAACGGACCTGCAAAAACTGAGCTTATTAGACAGGGCAGGAGGTATCGTCAAAGTATTCAAGTAGCCAATATATACACCGACCGCACTTGTGACAAGAGCACCTAGGGAGACCGCAGCGGGGATGGAGATATCTAAGACTGTGAAGACAGACCTTCATCTGCTGATTATGAGTGCCGTAGGTTAGGTTAGGTTTGGATGGATCTCCACAGCTAGTCCAGCCACACTTAGTTCGCAGGAGGCCTACTGTGATTTCAAAAGGATCAAATGACCTCAAAAAAATAATTGAACCAAGAGCACCTTAGAACTGGGATCAAATTAAAGCATCCTTCAACGAGTACTAGTTACGTGACTAAGTTTGTTTAGGTTTTCATCTGAAAGGGAACAATTTTCGTTTCTAACTGCTGTGTTTGCGACTGCGGTGATTCGGCCTTTGAATTCCGAAACTCCAAGAGTTAAAGTACAGCGTTGCCACTGAAAAATCTTAAAAGGAATAAAAAGGAGCTCGAGCCAAAAAAAAATCACAAAATACTTATATAGGAAAACAAAGCAGCAAAAACATTTATTTATAACAAAAAAAAAAAATTTGTGTATTCATTCCACTTTCTTGGCAACGCTTTTCCAAGCTTTCTTTAAAAAAACATTTTTTTAGATACGCCATTCATTAAGAACGCCATCTGAGTTCGTATCAGCTCTCATTCGGACCCAATAACAATTACACCCCGCCTTCTAACACGAGTCCTTTTTAATGATTTCCAATTAGGCATTCAACCAACAACACAATTCGTTCCAAAATTTAATAACTAGGTACCCACAACCCCTCGCCCTGGCCGCAGTCAATGTGGTAAAATTATTTACGTCAAATCGCAAGAACATAAATCTCTTGTCCGTTCTTCAGTGCAGCGAGACTCCCTCCGGCCGTGATCGCACAACTAGCAGACAGAAAAACGCCAATCTACCCAACTAATGAGGACGAAATGAACGCAAGAAAGGAATGAGATAAAAATCCAAGATTTAATGCCACACTTCTGCAGGACTTATTAAATCACATTCCTTAACGATACGGGAATAAGGAATAACTGGGATAGGTTATTTCCCCACATTCTACATCCACACACACACATGATGATACGTGTGCCGGTGTGTGTGCGCCAAAGTAACGATTATTGGTCGTCGGAGATCGCTGACGACCATCGATCGGCGAATTAACAAACGTTTTGGTCGGACAAGTGATACTACGCTTTCGGTGTATCTATACATGATTCGTACGTGATGTTGTTCGTGCTGCTGTGGCAATGAGTGGAAATTGACGACCGTATAGCGAGGCAAGTCATTTGAACCGTGCGACTAGAGTATTCCCTGGCGATGTACTCGACGACACGATCAGCTTTGATCGGTGCTATTCTTACAAATGAAAGTAAAAGGTATCGGCCAGATTTGAAATTGGACCAAACTCGAGGCAGTGATGTCGTCCAATTATTTACGATGCGCCGTTTGACCGAGAATAGTGGCGCGAGGGAGTACGCAAACGGGGACATACTTCAGTGGTGTGAAGTGTGAGAAGTGGGACGGATTTACTTGTCAGATGTGAATAGGTATACAGTGCGTCTTCTTTTATGACGACGGAGATAGTCATTTCCTCTCGTAGGACTTTCTTAACCCACATGACGAAAATGGAGTTTTTTTTGAACAATCTTCTATCTGCCAGATTTTATTAGTGCGCGCTAAATCAATATGGTCTGACTTTGTGAGCTGGCAAAACTCAGCGTGCTGTACAAGGCTTTTCGGTCTGGCAAAAGTCTGTGGAAGCGTTCTGTGACTAATGAGACTGTCGAATGCAAAACCCATTATCTGAAGAGAGTAACTAGCTTTTTAGTGGCCAAACGTTTTTTTAAAAGCCTTTCTTGCTAGGTTATTCCAAATCGTATTTAACTTACGTCTTTTCTGGTGCAGCATCTGCTAACAGTCGCTACCCTGACAACAGTTTTCCGGTGGGAATGGTGAAGTCCGTTAAAGCGCTTATACATTTTTCAACCCTCCTTTGCATATTTGCGCTATTGTCATCTGCAACAACACATGAATTTTGCATGCAGCATTGCTTCAAGCTTGATTTTTCCCAAACTCTAGACCGGTTTTATTAATCTATTAGCTGACCAGGCGAACTTCGTACCGCCTAAGATTGATTAAATTATTAACATCCCTTTTGATAGTTGAACCTCTCTATTGAACGACTTCACAGATTTTCGGGTCGGCTTATTGATCGTTTTTTTCCGCTCTGATGATTGAATCGAGTTGGTCCGGTCAGAGTTATTTTGATATATATAGAAGGAGATAGATGAAAAACGAAATGTGCCTACAGCGCCACCTGTTGAGAATTTTCAGAATTTTTCTTTTTCCTAAACCATCCCTGATTCAAGACAAACAAAATAAAAAAATCATTCAAATCCGTCGAGTCGTCGAGCAAAATGTATTTAAATTCATGTGTTTTTTCACGCAAACACAACACACACATCCGTTTTCCGATTTCAACTGGGAATTCCCAGAAACCATATATAGACCAATACCAAAGATGTGTAAAAGTTTGGCTAAAATCGGTAAATGCGTTAGGGCGTGAATCGGCGACAAACGAACACAATTTAACGGCTCAATTTTTATATAATAGAAGATACCTCGTTTTGTCAGATGCAGCTCGGAGGCCTGTTATTCCGAGTTATCACTGCTCCAACAGTTCTATATAAAGAGTAACGTCGTTGTATGGTAAAAAGGAAAACTTATTAAAAGGCAACAAGTTTTTTTTTTAAGTTATAATTCCATGGGCGCACTGAGGATATCTTAAAAAGGGCTACAAGTTTTTATTTCTTTGGGCGCATTGCGGAGGGTATCTTTTGCGGTATTTTTTGAAAGCCAATTTTTATGAAACATGCTCCAAATGAAAGGTGACCTTTTTGACTTTTCGGTTCGTTGCCCAAAAATATGGCGTCAATTATATGCACTCACACGTGGGCCCCTTTTCCAATTTGGACGATTCTTTTCAAAGCCAACTTTTGTGCGTCATTTTGCGAATGATTTTTCGCCACAACTGAGAAGAATTCCCTGATTTGGAGAAACTTGCGAAACCACTTGTAGGCTGCAAAAGAAACTCCGCACAGCATGCGACTATCACAGTTTTTGCCGGGCCAGAATACGTCACTTTTTTGAGTGTTCCAACAGCAGCGCAGTGGTCATTAAAATCAGTCCCATAACACTTGTTACGGTGGCACTCGTACATAGGGGAAGTTTTAATAACGCACCAATCCAGCCTGGAAGGTCACGGTTAACGAGCAGTGCTGCTGCCCCTGCACTCGTTCTAAAAATACAATAATTCGTCTCACACATACTCCTCGTTATATAGATCATCCTCCTATCTGTCCTATGCCGAAGGTCCGGACAATCCCGGCCGCAAACAAGCGCGCACATACCTTCACTTGACTGCGACGGAAACTAACTAACATTCGTCCTGCGAGTCTAATTGACGTTCTGAATTGATGTTTTGTTCCAATTAAAATCTGCGTGTGCCCGGCTCTGATGTTTTCTCCACTTATTGTTATATACCTACCCCGGACAAAAGAGTGAGGTTTTTGTGCCCGCACTGATGGCTGGTAGTTCTTGATCATATTTGCCATGTTCGGTATTGGTAGGATTGGGCAAGAGAAAAGGAGCCTGCCATATACCCATCCAGCAACAATGCGTCCTCTCGGCGGTGCTGGGCAACAACTGCCCGAGCCCCCTTAGCCATTTGCTTGGAATGAAGCTTTTACGCTTAATTTGCTGTGGCTCTTCGGAAGGGTGGCGCGGCTGGAGGGGAGGATCGCAAATTATTGGATTTTAATTAGCGTCCATGCAGGATGTACGCACATACACATCCTTCCTTGACGGATTACATCATTTGGCTGGAGTTTTACTCCTCGGGCTGTACTCTGCTGCAGTGTTGTTGGACGAAACAAACAAACGTCTGCGGAGCGCAGTCCTCGCACATATACAGATACAGTTGGCTCTGTTGATGGGCAAAATGTCAGAGTCCAACTGTTGTTAATGGCGATGGTGGTCCATCGTAGTGGTGGTGGTGGATTAGTCGAACAATTGTTTATTGACCAGTGTGCGGACAGGCGAGATTAGTTATCTGATTTCCCTTCCTTTGTTAATCAACATCCTGTTTGGCTAATGAACAACCGAAGCTGCAGAGGCCGATGTGTAGTTGATTGGAAATTTCTTTTTTCGACCACTGATTGATTGAATCATTTGCGTAAGGCAGTGACTTTTGTTGTTGGTTCATCTTCTCTTATACGACTTTCGATAGGTGCATACGTGCAGGATGTTGCGTTCCGAATTTTGCTGCCCCGCACAGCTAATTGGAGACCTTACCCCTAGTCTCCATATTTTACTTTAAAACTGTAGTTTGTTTCTTTTATAAAAGAAAAAGTTTTCCGGTCAGTTTGTGACACAGAGCCATATGGTTCTGTCTTCGACACGCTCCCGTGAATAGGATAGAAATTGAAATTCAGAATAATCGTGAATATATTTTATATTTTACCGCACCCAACACATGCGGAGTTGGAGTTGTTTCCATGCTTCCAGCTCTGGCGAAAGGGAAGGAATCCAACAAAAAAATGTCTTTTTTTGAATTTATTTCGCATCGCTTAACTTATTTTTAATAAAAGACAACAGAGCCGAAGTGACCATACGGTGTCGGGACAATGTAACCCTTTTTTTTGGGATTATTCTCGACCAGTCTGTGGACACAGGACCAGTGAGTGAAGTTCGCACTTTCGATTTGATAGGCGAGTCTATTCGCAAGGAGTTTGAGAAGCGAGTGTGAAAGAGATGAGGGGAATAATTTTATAATTCTTTAAATGTGGAAATAGGAAATTTTTTCCAAACGGAATTGTTAAAGGAAAGCTTTGGCTTGAAGCAACTTAATGAAATGCGAGTTTGACAAATAATTGGCATGCCAGTTAACATGGCGAACAGTAAGTTTCAAAAGCGTTCACCCTACATATAAGAAAGGGGCTGTAAATCTCAAAGAGCTACACGGAAAGAATTGAAACTCACCAATTGCAAAATTTTGAGTTGCAATTTACGAATTATATATTTCTCGCAAATCACAACAAAGTTTTCATGGATTGATACAAAAATTCGTAATTTGACATTGAAAACGTCGGAGAATACAAAATTCTGTTTGCTGAAATTTACGATTAGAAGTATCAATTCGAGCTTCTTTTATTTGTAGTGATTTGCGAGATTGTTTGGCGCAATTTACCACTCTAAAAGGTCAACTTCTGAAACACTTCAGAAACAATCGCAAATGGCAAAAAATATTTGGTGATTTACCAAAACTGAATGATGAATCAATAAAATCTTGTAATAATTTAACACTTGAAACTGAAAACGTATATTGACGTAGAGAAGTCGTAAATTGCAATTTTGTAATTTCCATGGATTCAGCTACCTAATGTGTGAAATATTTTTATGCACAGTTCATAGTCCATGACCCATGTACCTATCGAAATCCGTTTAAATCCTTTCTTTTTATGGATGCATGTATGTATGTGGTATTGCTAGACAGCTGCAATCATGAAGCCAAATCTTCATTGTGCACATTGCGTGTCGGTGCAGAGACGGACAGTCGGTATTCAATCTTTGCTTAAAGCAGTCGGGTTAAAGTTGTAACTAATTCGTATTGATAGGTTGTGTACTTCTAATTATAAAGCATTCTGGAATATACATTGTAAGCACCTATTGAATAATTCTAAAAACCCCGAAGTGTGCATATAGATCTGTATTTTTTTCAGAATGTACATCTCGCAATTAGGAAGGAAGTATAAATTGGAATGGATTCTAAAATATGTAATCGAGAAGAATTGCAAAGGTTCGTATCAATGTCAAGTTCATCTAAATATTTTGTTTGCATTTTAAATTTCATCATAGACCGAAAAACCATCCCAGACAAATCTCGTTGACTCCGGACGATATGGCGCCGTATGATTTTCTTGGATATCAGGAGGAAAAAGAATTATAAAATATGACTCTAAATATGTTTTCGAAAATAAACTAATTAATAAAACTATGAATTTTGATTTGTAAATCACAAGATATAAGTTGAAAATTGAGAATAAAGTTTTCTAATTTCACGATAAAACATTTTCAATTTAATACGGCGATGCCTCAAATCACCACTCGGGAATCGTATCGTAAATTGCAAAATATAAATTGCAAAATGATAAAAATAATTTGCAATTTACGATTGAAAATTTGTAAATTGCACCTTCTGAAGTAGTAAATCTACCCCTGTTAGTTCACAAATCAACACTATTGAGTTGCTAAGGGAGAAAATTGTAATTTGCAACAGAATAGTGGTAATTTACGAATTGTTTTTGCAATTCACTGTAATTTAAAATTGATAACTATTTGTGTCAAATTGCGATCGGTTATGGGAATATGTATTTCTCGTTTGATCGCATTATTGATAATGAAAAGTGTTGATTCACGACTTTTGAGGGTCAATATCTTCACTTCGCTCAATTTCTAGAATTGCGAATAAAAAGTCGTGACTTAGTAAATCCTTAGCTAAGCTCTAAAACTGGACAAACTTTTCGTGATTCTGCGCTTATTTTTCTTGATTTGATCTTAAAATTCTATCCGCGGCATTGTATCCAAAAGGGAAGAGCTCTCTAGTTCCAAACGCTAGCATCTTTCGAGAACGTGATAAAACTAGACTTAACAGTTTAAACAATTAGCTGAGAAAAATGTCTACAGAATAAATAAAGTGCACGACTGGGTCGAACAAAACTTTCTCGTTCATCAAAAGTTTAGTTGACTCAATCGGTAGGTAGGTAAATAGTACAGAAGCAACTGTACATAAAATATAAGAATAGGTAGCTCTTACATTTTACAAGACTTTTGAGTACAAGGAGGGGTAGTTCGATGTTTTATTTATAAATACATAGTTAAATTAAGTTTCGTTCGTGCAGGAAAACCAAACAAAACATGGATGCGATAAGTTTTCACATTATACATGTTTTACCTCTTGTTGTTAACGTTCGTGCTAATAAAAAACAATATAAACAAGAAGAATCGGTGATGATAATAACTTTAAGCAATTGTTTCGTTTCACGCGTGAAAATGTGGACATTTTTTCTAATACTTTTTTAAATGATAATTTTGAGACGCGTGAACGCGAAATAAAAAATTAAATCTTTCCTAAAGGTATTTAGGAGATCCGGGGTTTCAGGTAAACATTTTAAAATTCATGGTTTAACAAGTGAAAAATGTATGTGTTTAGGTTTAGGTTGGTGTTGGAGAAGATCTTGGTGTTCATCTGCCAACAGTTTCGCTAACTAATTGTTATTTGTGTCAAAAAATGGTTCAACAAGCCGACGATTGGATATATTTTCCGACAACTGAGGAAGAAATCAAACATCACCAAGCGATTTGGCAAATAAAATTTATGTGTCCAGGTGCAATTGGCGCTATAGATTGCTTTTGATAATTTTCCTACAACAATTTGAAAATAAATTCAAAATAAACAAACTACCGGACAGTTGTCACTTGTCAAGTTTGACCGAAATTGCAAGGCAAGGACATGTACAGTGAAGTAAATGCTATGTTCGAATTTTCGAACTTACTTTAGCAAACTAGGCTTTTATTCATACCGATTCAAAGCATTTGCTTAGGGCTTTTACTTTGCTTAAACCTTTTACTCAAAGCAAATGCTAGTTTTTATTCATACGACCCATTGTGTAAGAATTCAGGGATTTGCTTTTGAACTTGCATTGGTAGTTATAGACTGATTATACCGATGGACGCGTGTGGGCGTGCAAATGAAGTGGAAGCAAATGATTGCGTAAGCTCCAAGTGGTTGGAATTATTGCAAGATGCATGTTTAATATGGTTGAAAAATTAGAAGTGGGAAATAAAATATTTGCCAAAGAAAAGTTTTTTTGTTGTTGCTTTTTTATTGGCACTACGGTATTGAGTTTTAAAAAAAATATTCGGAGACAGACCGGATTTGGGTAGTCATTTTTGAGAAATGATTAAAAAAATGATTTTATCGATTTTTTTGAGAAAAACTAAGCATGGGATCTTCATTAGAATTATTTTACTATCCTAAATATGTATTTCGATCAAAATCGTTGGAGCGGTTTTTGCAATTTTTTCCAGACAAAGCAGTTCCAATTATTACAAAGTTTAGGTTGAAAAATACTATTGCCTATTTAGCTGAAAGCCGAGTTCAATTTATTGTTCGATGTCTGAAAGTTGGTGAAAAACGTGAAAAAATATTTTTTTTTCAAAAAGTTCCAAATCGCTGTAAAAACTATTTAGGATAGTTCTTACGTGAACGCGATTACTAAATAAATTAAAAACATTCAACATTCTTACATCTTGGTTTTTAAAGTTTTATCGAAATCGAAAATAGGGTTTTCGAGATCTGAGCAGTTTTTAAAATTAGCGTTTTTGGTGAGTCGAATTCAAAATTAAGAACGCAATAATTTTTAAAACATTAATTTTACTACATGTTTGCATTTTGGTCCAAATCGTTATTGCCGTTTTCAGGTAAACTAAAGAAAACTTAATTTTTCGAAAATTACTTTTTTCAAAAATCCATTTTACGATAATACAGAGAAAAACTGAGTTTTTCATTAAGTCAGAAATGACCAAATTACCTTAGATATTGGTTTTTGTTACAATAGTATGGAACGTTTTCGAGATATATATTTCCAAATTTAAAAAGTACCGTTTTTCGGTTTTTAAACAGAAAAACTAGTATGCAGTCATGTTATTTCGCAAGAGGGGGCGCTGTAAAAATAAAAATCTAGCGAGTAATTTCGAAAAAATGTCAGAATCACAATTTCAGTGCAACCCAGATGCTCCTACCGATTTCTTGTATCCACTGCGGTGTCCCAGTTCCTTCCAAGAAATGTGCACAACCAGATGCCTACATACAGATTCACAAATGCTGCTACGTCTTTTGTCAATTACAAGTGCAGGTCTTAATCAGACATTCCAACTCAGACCCCATTTATTGGAAGATTTTCTCGCAATTATCCGATTGCTCTCCGAAGCGATGTGAAATGTTTATATATTGACGTATTGCCGAATCATGGCCATGAGTGCAACCACGTCCGTTGCAGGAGTCCATGAAATTTGAAATGATTCGAAATTATATTTAACCAACAAATTCGCATTTGCACTTGCATTTTGTGCACACACTCTGGAGAGGGAAATCCACTTGCACTATATTCTTTGCAAACGCCCCCCTCCCCCCAGCCGGGGATGTCCTCTTTGCCACCTGTTTCAGCACATAATATCTTCCATCGATTGTAAGAAGCAACTGCAGATGCCCACCCTCCCTGGTGGCAGATTTGATTTGGATTTCCAATTCATCCAAGGATGCAGATTTCTTGGCTCTCATTGTTGGTTTAATTTTGAAGTGGAAAGTAAGCAATAACGCAATTACGAGCGACCATCTTCGCAACTGACATATGCAAAGTGTATCAATGTGGTGTTGATGCTGCAGCTGGCCTAATACCATCGCCCTTGCACAAGACATTCCCCAGACAAGCTCTAAGAAAAGTCTCGCCCCTCACTCGACCGTCGACCATACACACTCGTCCGGAACATTAACATTTACGGAATGGAGCAGCGCCCAAGGTGCTGGCAGATAGAGGCGGTGCGAGGGAGCAGTTAGGACCGTAAATGAGTACCAGTCCACCTATATAGCCAGCTAGCACCTATAGTCGTCATCGTCAGCCGGGATGAGCTGCCTGGTACGTCTGTTTGCCAGGTCGATGGTCGGGATGCAGGCACATACAGTCAGTCATACTCGTACACAAGTGCGCACACAAATCCTCAACCGAGCAAATTTAATTTGGAGAAACTTTTAAATGAGAAACTTAATCCAGACAAGAACACATTTTGGGGAAACGTCCGAATAAACTGTGTAATTAATTTTCCATTTCAAGAACCATTAATTGTTTTTGATAATGGCCTCCAGGAGGAGATGAAGGAGGTCCTGACGGAGCATTAAAACAGAGGAAGATACGTGTGCAGCCCCAAGCGGAGATCCGAGAGAGAGAGAGCGGACTGTACCTACCTATACCTACTGCCGATATGTGTGTGCTGTGTGGTGCTGTGTGGTGCTGTGTGGTGCTGTGTGTGTGAATGGAAACGGAAAGAGATTTAGTGAAATGAGATGGATTGTTGTGAAATGGATTTTCCTCCTCACAAGAGTACAGGATACACACGCACTCACTAAAGTCGGGTCTCGGTCTGTACACTGTACACTGTACAGTTGGATATGGCAGTTGAGTTGGCAAGGACGTGTGCCGGTTGGGTGCGGGATGCGGCCGAGATATACAATTTTACTTTTATTCCATTTGTAATTGCTTGATGCTGCTGGCGCAGATTACACAATAGCGTAGTGACCTACCGAAGAGTGAAGACAAAGAGGCGCCATTCATATGAGCCCGAGCCCGAGCCCGACCCGAGCCCAAAACAAACAACACACACTGCTAGGTGTAGGTATACACAAATGCAGATATGTGTGTGGTCTTGAGCAAAAAATCGATTCCTTAATTATCCTCCTCTCAGGACCGGCTATAGGGGCGGATTGGATAGCGGGTGGTGGATTTTATATCAATTAAAATAATAAAATAATTGAATGCATATACCTACCACCGACGGACGTTGTTAATTTCGAAGGGAACCCTTGATTGATCTCGGACTGAGAACTGATTGGAATTCAATGCTGAGAACTTGGAAGGTATTCCTTTCTGACTGCTTCTGATTGTGGCAGTTTGGTTTGAAATCCTTTTCAACTACCCGTGTTTTGTGTGGGCTTCTCGTTGGGCGCCAGTTTTTTTTGCAGGCACCGTGGAACTTCGAAATTTCTCAAATGCGATACAATATACGATCCACTGGGTATATCGTCTCACTAACATTTTTGAGGTTGAAGTAGTAAAATTTCATTAACTGGTCGGGACTGTTGCCCAACGCTTTGGGCGCTATAACTTGGAAAAACAAGTGGTTTCTGCAACTGGGACATTTTAATAAGAAATATGTTTTATTTATCAAACTTGTTGTTTCGTGCTATGGGCCTCGAAGCTTCTCCGAACCTTGGCAAATGAATGAGAAACTAAAAATACTCATCTCCATCAGGAAAGATGTGTAAGGTCCATGACAAGTTGTAGCCCGGTGTAGTGTATTTTCAAATCAGGAGAAAATGGTGGTCGTGGTAAAATTTACGAACCGAAGTCAGCATTTTTCTATTGGTTTTCCAAGTTACATTCGGTCTTGCGTTGTTGTGAATTAAGGTTGGGTATATTCCTTATGTTTGTCGTTTAAGCTTGTTTAAGTCTGTGTTCAAAAAATCAACCTTGGTACAATTACGACCAGCTCTTGTCATTTATATTTTTTTTTTTTGTAGCTCATCATAGTACGATGGATCCACTTGTTCCCACTAATGAGACATCATAGAATTTTTCTGGTATAAGCTGTCGAATTTTGATTACCAGCAAACTGGCGGTCTAAAAGTGCTTCCAGCAAGGCTTGAGGTGCATAAATGTTCCCTTGAAATACACCAAACAAGTTTTAATATACCTGAACCGCATATTATTGGCCTTTTTGGAGCCCAAACGAAGTATCATGTTTTCTTTATGCGGTAAAAAATATAGTTAACCAAAATCCTGTGTTCAAGTTTCCTAAAAATGATTTAACAATTGTTAAACTGGAGGGTAGAATGAGGATATCAACAAAAACTTCCTCTATAAGTTAGGTTAGGTATATATTTGGTTCAGGGCAGACCAAAATGGCTGTGGTGGTGGTAGAACTGAATTTAATGGTTTAAATCTTCGACAAAGCTACTAAAGAGGCCTTCAAGATCTCGTATCCAGTAGAATACGTCCCTTTTGTGGTGAATTGAAGACCTTTCTGAGCAATATCACCAGGAACACCCTTATCGACTATAAATACCAAATTTACAGAAAAGCTGTAGGACAGTATGGACTTGATAAGGTAGGTATAACCGATCGATGGAAATTTACTTGGCAACGAAGCTATATTCCGAATGGTTCCTAAACAGGCTCCTTAGAAGAATAATTAGATCTCTTTAAGGCTTTTTTAGACGGGGAGCATTTTTTCGTTAGTATCCAGTAAACAAATGACTTACAACTTTCAACAATCATAGAATACCAAATTTATAAAAATACCTTTCTAATGGTCTGTGCTGTATTTACCTCTAAAACAATGTCTCAGACATTTAGGAGAGTTCGAGCTTTAATAAACGGGAAGTTTGATCATGAATACTCGAAGGTCTCAAGATTGAAACTCTTAAAAAAATTGTCTTTTCCGTTCACGGAGATGCATTTTAATGTAAGATGTGTGCCATCATGTGCGCCATTGTGTCCCGTTTTCGGCGAAAAGTAGCTGCAATCAATCAAAAACTGTGAGACTTACCGTCGGACTTTCTAGGAAAAAATGTTATGCATTTTTGAACGTTCGACAAGCAATCTTCGACGCGACAACATTGCGGAAGATTTTAATTATCTCCAATACAAATTCAATCGATTTAACAACTGTTTGAGAGGGACTTCATAAGTCGGTTATTATCGGCCCATAAATCTGGGGTCAGATTTTGTAAGGCGAAGACTTTGAAGCGTTTTCGCGCGCGCACGATTGATTTGCTCTAAACAGAAACAGTTACAGAAATAAATCGTTAAACCCGACCGTGATTTCCACCTCAGCAGCTCCGTAAATACTCAATAAAAAAAAAAGATCGGGACCTACCAGATGCATCTTCTATGGGTCTCGCCTGTAAAGATCAAGTTGGCCTATTGTGTTTAAAAAGGACAAGCGTTGAAAAATGTCCAAGCTTGTTTTCCTCTGGCAGGTCATTCACGTATCCAATGCTTTCAAGTGAATTCAGCAAGATGGCGCTGTACATCTTGATGTACAGCGTTTCATATCAATAAATATCAAATATCAATACATACAACCCGGGGTACGATGATTATTCCCCCAGAAATCCATCCCGAAAAGTCCTTGGAACTTTTTAGGGTCACAGCATATTCGGGATTTTCAAGGAAGACCAGTTATCCAACATCACGAAAATAGCGCCATACAGCTATACTCACTTAGAATAAAGAGGTAGGTACTTCACCTCCAACTCAGGTTAGACCAAGACCAGGCCGCTGGTATTTCCTGGATATTTAAATGAACCTCGGCGCCAAAATATCCGCTCGTGTTCGTTGAATCTACAGTCTTTGGTGCACAGAAGACTAGTCTCTGAGCTACGCCTGTTTTACGGGTATTGCCATGGCAAACGTACAAAGGAGCTTTATAAAGTTATTCCTAGATTTGCGACACTCCAACTAAAAAAGGGCCGAAATAGCAAAAAATTGTGCCAGGCTCTCAAAAAAAGTGCCAAACTGCGGCCTTAGTCGCGCAACGGTCACGTTCCACATGAGTGCTAAACAAGACATATATCAGTACCCTTGACACCGCGGGGACGTCACTTTTCCAAAACTCATCTGGCTACAGCCCAAGCAAACTTTGAAGCTCGCTTTCTGGGAATATATATTTCCAGAGAACTACATGTTCAGAACTACCACCTGCATATGCAAGGATCTCAGGGGAGTCACGGTAAAAGGGATGTATGCCTTTTCCTAGACAAGTATTTGAAAATCAATTTTGGAATGCTTCTGAAAAATCAGTAAAACCTGCATCAACCTGGATCAGTGGTGTAGGTAACATCAACTTGGAAAGAAAATTGCCCGCACGGCCAGAGGATTACAATGAAACTGAATTCGCTGGGACTTCCACTTTGTCACAATTGTAATTTCAAATCTGCATGCTGAAGAACAGAAGCTCAAAGTCCTTCAAACAGAAAAACTCGCTGCCTCTCTTTATTATCCAATGATCCACTTTCCATTAAGCCCCAAATGCCATACAGCTACAGCTACTCCACTCTTAACAATCAAATTCGCTATCGTTTAAGTCCCATATACAAGGATATCTAAAGAAACGGCTCCCCCCCGCTCCCAGTTGCGACCTCTTTCGGCTGGCGGTCTCCGCTTCATTTCCAAAATCCATTGTCGCTATTAATATTTGATTACCACCCTGAGATGTAATTCTCCCAAACTAATCACTTAGTTGTGTGTTGTGTCTTGGGATGGGTCGGGTGCGCGCCAGCAACCAGAACAAAAGTGGGCCGCACGACAGACCCATCTCGCACAACGAACACCGAGCACGGGTGAACTGTGGACGAATCTAATCTCTACACATTCGTTACGAATGTCAGACAACGAGTCTGCATTAGCATTCATCTGATGTGCGGTTGGGTGCGATGAATGGCGGCGCGCGAGGGGTTGGAGCGGCTTAGAGCCGCTCAAATGCCGTTCAACCAGCGAACATACAATGTTTCTGTGATTTGCAACACACAACAACGGAACTGCTGAACACTTAGGCTTATTATGGAAGTGTACTCCATGGGAGGATCCGAAGAAGAACGATGACAATAAAGCCACTGATGATGGGTACCGGCAGCGCAGTCATACGCCCCACCATACTACCCACATCCACGTCAGATATACTCAAGAAGTCTCTGACAAATTCTGAAATTCTATGATGCCATCAAAAAGTACAACACAAAACATGACATCACATCCCGGCATCCCGGCATCCCGGCATCCCAGCATCCCAGCATCCCACCCCCACCCCAGGTTAAGTGTTTCATCTTGGAATGTATACTGAGTGTTGCTTGCCATTATCATATTCCAGAAAGCAGCCCAGAGAAGTGCTTCTGGGGGAGGGGTGGGTGCGGAACGACATGCTTGCCATAGGAGTAGTGAAAGTACAATAAAATGGATTTCCTTCGCCGGCTCTCCTGGATCGTGGGGTCGATTGGATGGTGTGGCACAGGCACACTGCTCCTCCATCGGATATGAATAACAGTGTCTGTTATGTGGCGTTACTACAGCATTTCTAATTCCCGTAATACGAGTATTCAATGTAATACACGAGTACCCGCATCTATCCGACAGCAGGAGAGCAGAGGATGTATCTACTGTTACGAATACGATGTGCAGCGCATCTAAAGGTGGCCGCTCTTACTCTCTCCCATAATCATAATGGGGAACGAGATTGCCACTTATGATGATTGACATTGGTAATCCTGTTAATGGGCTATAAAATACGTCAAATTATGGTGGTCCTCGTCGATTTGCAACCCTCACTCACTGCTCTGCCTTTGGCAATGCCAGAGGCATCGCGCCTGCCTGACATTCAGAAGGATATTTTATTAACCTAATGGACAGGTAAATGACATTAGAGCTGCCTATATGTTGCCTGTGTGCGGTTAATTTATTTCGTACCTACTTGCTGAAACAGGAATAAACTACTGGAAATAGTGGAGATTAGCAAGGACACACCGTAATGCTGGGGTAGAAGATACATTTTCCAGGACCTGTGAGTTGTCACTTTGGAAATTTCAACTGAGTTTGATCTTCGTAATGCGAATAGATTTTCATATTTTTTATGTCCATGACCTGAATGAAAACAAAACAATCACAAGGATTTGGAAAGTGAGGACAAATTTGCAATCTTTCCACTCTGTACGAAAATCCAGCGGATAAAGTTGCACCGCATTCGAGGTAAAAAAAAGGCTCAAATTGTTTTGGTTTTTGAATTTGTTTTTGGCAGGTTATGGAAGCACATTTACATTGACATAATTCAATACTGCACGTGTGTTTTATGATTTCTGGCAAAACAATAAATGCGTGAAATTCAAGTACGGAATTTCACCTTTTGTTTCGTCCTTATTTCATAAGAATCGGTTTTGAAATACCGCCGTAATCGGTACGACAGAAAATGGTATACCAGTGTTGTTATATCGCGGAATTTATCAAAATTTCGATGTCCGAAAAGCCTTCCGTGGGATAAAGGGAAAAAGCACCAAATCGTGGGATTTTCAGAAATCTAGCAAAAAAACAATCAAACTATGCATTTTTGGTGAAATTCTATCAAAAC
Source organism: Cheilosia variabilis (assembly GCA_951230905.1). Classification (NCBI taxonomy): domain Eukaryota; kingdom Metazoa; phylum Arthropoda; class Insecta; order Diptera; family Syrphidae; genus Cheilosia; species Cheilosia variabilis. The sequence goes on along the minus strand of OX579680.1, from coordinate 20,428,511 downwards.
ACCTGTAGTTCACCATGATTATCAACACACTGAATGTCCATAAAAAACCGCTCTTGTAAACCGTCTTTTATTAAAATTTTCTAGTACCAAAAAATAATCATAGCAGTGTTACAAACTGCGGTTTTTAATTAATTTAAGGTGATTTTCTTTCCGTGTAATACAAATTTTACTCTTAAAAACTGGACTTTGACGCAAAAAAGTATCGTGGGTTTTTAAAGGGGAATTTGAGTATGGTGAAAAGGGAAAAAAGGAAAAATGACCCCGCTTCGTGGGATAAATTAAGAGAGAGTGATACAACACTGTGGTATAACTAAACCTTTATATTGGCATTTTCTTTTAAAATTATACACATCTTACTTTCGGCCATATTATTCACTTTCTTTATTCCGGGTTAAAAGTTACACCCGGATTTAAGTGAGTTTAACACAAAAATTAAACCCAAGTCCATAATATTCAGTCGTTTGACCCGAAAATAAACCCAGTTTTTTAAACTTGACAGCGCTTAATCCGATTGTACATATTTAAACTGCACTTTAACTCGGGTTAAAGTCAATTTCATAATATTGACATTTCTTCGCTCGCAGGGCACAAGAATTTAGAGAAGTAGAAGAGTGAAATTGAAAATAAGGAAATAGCAAGAAGCTAAAAAAAATTTGTCTAGTTGGTTCGGACGGACAAAAGCGAAACTAATAAAGTTCCGTTTTTTCCCTTTGGGTACGGAACCTTAAAAATGATTTCATTCGTAAAATGGATGAAATGTTGATGTCAGAAACAATACTGAGACCACCAACTTCGGCCCATTTCCCGTTACTTGCCTACGAGCTATATTTTTACGGAGTGGTCACGATTTGGTGCGCTAGTATTGAAATTCATATTGACAAATGTCACGTAACTTCAAAAACTCTGAGTGACCAACACACTCGCAAAAAATATGAGCCACTTCTGCTGTGGGCGAAGTTGCTGGCAGTGTTCATAAAATTGTGTCGGTTAAATTTGAAATTATTCGTTACGTGGTGATAGAATTTTTTTTTTTGGAATAAGTGCACATTTGCTAAAAATATTTGTGAAAAATTAACAATGTAGATTAGTTGAGGGAAAATGAAAAAATTTTGAGAAAATTTTCTTCATGATTTAAGAAAAATTTACACACGAAATCGAAGTTAATGATATTCAAAAGCGGAAAATACACAACCATGTTTGGCCTAATATGTTTCTAGTACATAGAACATCTCTTTTAGGTAGTTTTATTAACCAAACAAATCAAATTATTCGCCTTTTAACAATTTATAATAACTAACCAATGGCATTCAGTGCAAAAATGTGGTATTCCCGAACTCTTTCACATTTCCCCACGGTTGCAGCGGTTGGCAGCACTTATTTTTGTATTTTTTGTATGTTTTTGCATAATTGAAATAACACCGATGGGAATTTAAAAACTGGGATGGGATGGGAAAATGGCGAATTTAAAAAAAAAAAAAATTAGGGGGCCAGCGGCAAGAGGATTGTGATTGTGAGTTGGGGGTCTCTGTATGGTTTGTCAATGGTTGATGAATTTATCGTCAGAAGACGAACTTTTCGGAGAGACATCCTCGTTGTCGAATGTATTAAATGCACAAGCGGACGTGGTGGATTTTCGGATATAGTTCCGGCTGAAAAAAGAGACATTTTGGAGGCTACATTCTAAGATCCGACAGGAATTGGATGGTGATGGTCTTGGTGATGGTGAACGTCACAAAACAAATCAAATAAAGTTACAAGTGACTAACAACAATAAATGTAATTTATTTTTTGAAATTCGACATTACGTAGGTTTAGAATGGACTAAATACGGTTTTAAATCCGCATTTAAATCCATCATTAATCCAGCGGAGTAAATGCATGTTTTCCAGTGAATAATATGGACACAGGCTTAAATTGTCGGGCTTAAAAAACGCAGATTAATGGTCGGGTGTAAAATTAGGGTTGGGGTCAAAATTCTGCTTTCAAAATTCTGTTTTCAAAATTCTGCTTTTCAAAATTCTGCTCTACAAAATTCTGCAAACAATAAAAAAAGGTTTGGAAAATGTTAAAAAGCGCGCAGGACGAACTTATTTAAAATGGAATCTTTCTCGGAAACGTTACGAACATTATGGGACTTGATGTCTGCCTATTTCAAGGTAGTATATAGGTTTTCTTAAATGTTTTTTGTGGACTTAAGGAATCACAAGAAGTTCTATCCCTCAGTAGGTTTGAAGATCTATGTAATTCTTGTATCGGCCAGGCCAGTAGTTGAGAACGTTATAAGACGGTGTCCAGTCTAAAAATGCGTCATATTTTAAATTCAATGTATTTTTCAAAAGGCTGACAAAGTGCTTTTCAGCACTTTCATATTTCTCAGGAGGATTGATTATAAATTCTTCGATTTTTGACAGTGAATGTGGATAATTGTTGTGAAGGTCACTTTTAAAATTTCAACTACAGTCGGTCCAACTTTAGATGCAAGTGAAAAATACTTTCCGCACTGTGACGCATAACAAAAATAATTTCTTATGAATTATATATCCGTTTTAAGTGCCCCCGTCTACCCTTTTTTGTAACAATTAACTCCTGTTCGCATCTGAGTATTAAACGTTTCAAAAATTCGCTACAATCTAATGCAGACTCGAACATACTCTTACGTTTACCCCATGGGAGTACACTTCCCTTTGATTTGCCTAATGCTCGCACATTTAGTACCACACACACACTCAACAGGATAAATAAAAGTGAGTAGGTAAAAGTGAAATTGTTTTTGATTTACCAATTTTGCGCTAATGACTGTCATTCTTTGGGGATTTTGTTACTTCGCCCTAGCGATACTCGTGTGTCACGACAGCGCGCCCGAAAAGGATATGTGATGAAATTGATGGCAAAGAGACGATTTGGATAAAAAGACATTACCCCCGCCGCCGCCATAACAATGCCGCCACTCAATGTGCATTTACTAAAAGCGTTCTCTCAAAAAAAATCCTTTTAAGATATAAATAATTCACAAAGGTAAAATGCTATCCACGCAAAAATGAAATGGCCAACCGACACACAACCCCAACCCCATATCGGTGTTGTTCCCCCCCATTAGGGGTACTGTGTGATTTAAAATTCGAAAAGGCGGCCGTTGTAATATTTAATTTCCCTCTTTTTTTTGCATGGTCCTGCGTATAGTATTAGCCTCTCTGATGTCGATCTGAAAGTGGGCTCTTTCCATATAACTAATCATTGGATTTGCACCATAGCCAGTCATCTTTTTTAATAATGGTATCAGTCTTCTGTTCCGTGGGAGGAAGGCTCAGGATGTGCGTATTCAATACCAGGGGCCAGATTCGGTAAGACGAAACGATCAAACGTTTTCGTGCGCACGAATGATTTGCCATATGTTACACAAGCAAATTTCGTCGTGCACACGAAAACGTTTGAACGTGTCGCCTTACAGAATGCCGACCCTGAGCTTATGCAAGGCTGACACTACCCAACTCGTCTTAAAATGGAAGTCGACAGAGGAGGGATACATAACACTCAAGCGCCATCTGTCTAATTTAACCAGTATTATTCGATCAGAAAGCGGGGTTTGTGTGCACATAATGTGTTTACGAGCAGCTACCTCCAACTACACGTACCTGCATCCAGCGTTGCCAACCAATTTTGACGAAAAAATGCCTAACTTGAGAAGAAAAGATGCCTTTTCAATAAAATAATGCCTAAAATAATTTTTGTTAGATAAACTTTAACAATAAATCCAAAATTAAACACAAATAATTAACAAAAAAAAAGTTATTTCCATAAGTAGGTACAAGGTATCGAACAAAAAAAAAACTGGCTTTAGTCCATCAGATAGATCGTGTTGGTCCTTGAAATCATACATTAAAAAAATAAAGTGAAAAAAAATTAGAAAAATTTTTGAAATAAAAATGAAGATGCCTTTTGAAAAAAAAAACAAGCCTTAGCTAATGAAATGATACCTAAAAGGCATGAAAAAGCCTTAGTTGGCATCACTGCCTGCATCTTCAGTTCATTAAAAACCGAAACAACTCTGAACGTTAGAGTGCCCTAAATGGTTATAGCAGTAGTTGTGTGCATGAGCACTTGTACTTGTACTGGGTGTCTTCAGTGCGCTTCCTCGTTTAATATGCGCTCATAAATTGATGTGTACGCCAACATTTCCGGTGTAATGTGTATCCACATTAGCGTAATTGGACTTCATTTAAAGTGAAAATGCTGCCTAATTAGCGAAAGTGGCAAGCTATCCAGCATGTGCTGTATATGTGGAGGCCCCTAATGTGCTCGTCAGCATCGTCACTCGGTGACTGATGGCTAGATTAGAGCGAACACGGCAAAGCAATGACGTACATCGCATAGTGGGGTGTTTTTATAAACTCATATTAGCGAATGGAATGCATTCGACATGCACCCATCCCGAAATGCCAAGAAATTAAAAAAGTTCTTTCCGCTTTTTCTGCTGTTGTTTATGTTTTTGCTTTGCTTTTCTTTCTTGCTGGGTGTTTCGTGGCTCCGGCTCTGTGGGGGTTTCCTCCTCTGGTGTACTGCATTCACAAGGATTTACTTTTAATTTCCACTTTTGCTAATTTGGCGCAATTTCATGTAATATAAAATGGAGAGCACAGACCGACATCCCCTTGGAGTCCTGATTGAGGTTATCTTAATTAAAAGTAGTAGTAGTTGGGGATTTTTTTTCTTTCCTAACGAAGAAGCAAACGTTTAGGTTGAAGCTCATTAATGGAAGAGGTTGGGGGCAAGTAGATTCCTTTTATAGTTTCGACAAACAACATTTTCAACAGTGAATCATACATTCCCCGGATATTTGACAAGGGGCCACAGATTGGGCAGTAGGTATGGAGCGTAAGTGCACAAGTGGTTAGTCGGATGTTTATTTTGTCTCAAAAGTCAATTTATGAGTGCGTCCATCCAACAACTGAAAATCGGTGGACTGCCCGATTATTTTTCAATTGTCAAGTTTTTCAACTATCGGCCGACTGCTTTTTAGTATGGAAAAATAAAATAGAAAGTAGTCGATCCTCAGCGCACCGATTAAACAGTTTAGGAAACGATCACACGGCCGATACTTTTGCTTATTGAAAGCGGGGTGAATAATGTTAGTAAAAAAAATACGCCCTGAGACAATTTTTAGGTCATTTTCCATTTGGCATCACTGCCATAGTTTTGAAACCACAGCTAAGCTACACCCCTCTAACGAATCGTCATTGTGTCCAGTTTTCAGGTATATTAATTGTTAATGTCTTTAAAATACTGGTCAATTTGTGGCAACATTTTCCATTTCTTTTTGCAATTTTTGGAGTTGCTGCAATCAACTTGGCACCACTGCCACAGTTTTAGACACACAGCTAAGTAACACCCCTCAAACGAATCGTCATTATCTCCATTTTTCAGGTATTATTATTGTAGATATTTAGGTCTGTAAGGTCAATTGATGGCAAAATTTTCTGTTTGATTTTACAATTTTTTTGGAGTTGCCGTAATCAATTTGGCACCACTGCCATGATTTTGGAGCCATTATACTCATTGATTTAGATGGGGGGTGGACCTGGACCTCAACCAATACGAGTCTATAGTTCGCGCAATCTGTGGCTAACTGTCTCCAGCCATTGTCTGCCAAATACAGATTGATAGCCAGGATATTGGTAACTGCTGAAACACAACTCTTGAGCAAGACTTAAGATAAATGGATCAGTAACTCATTACCAAGCAAAGCTTTTGCTTGTGTGTAACGATAAACTACAAGAAGCAAATAGGTATACTCACGGTTGCCACTTGCAAAAAAAATAGCTACCTACCAAAATTGGGGAAAAAAGTTACCAAACCAAGATAAAATTTACCAAAAATCTGGAAACGTTGATAAAACACAAAGAGAAAAAATAGCATAGTCTTGAGCTAATGTTAAAATGCCTTATCACTATCCTAAGCCTTTTCTCTGATTTACGAACATAATATAAAAATAACGGCTTGACAGTGTAAAAACGTCCAGAAAACTAAGAGAAAAGTGTAGAGTTCCTAGCACTTTATTTTTATTTATTATAACATATTTTAAAAACATAAAAAAAGCTGTAAAATATTCAATTTGGTACATTAGGTTTGTAGAAAGTTAGTCAGTCTTTAAGAAGCGACTTTATAAAATAAAATAAATAAGACTTAACTTACTAATGTAATGGTAATATTTATTTCCTTTAAATAACTTTACTGTCCAAAAGTATGATTTTTAAAATTGATTGTTAATAAACAAACATTTACAAAATATATAAGATTTTTTAATTCAGTAAGGAACGTAGTAGCAACTTTGTCAGTCTTGAAGCAATTTAACAACTTCAACAACGTTGTGCACAAAATTACCAGCTGCTAGAAGGCATGGGATCATCTACGATTTCCCAGTCTTTTTTCTTATAACAAACCTTTAACAAATTAGAGTTTTATGTCTGCAAATAAATAATATGATTAACTTAACTAACCTATCCATATCTCTATGTAGTTATAAACAGAAACAGAAAATATTTCGAAGTTTACCATCTGTCAAAAGAAGAAAATGAGTGCATTCAGTAATTTTTTGAATAAAACAGGTTTACATGGGTGGAGCAAATGCAATGCATTCACTCAGAAACAGTAGGGCAGCAATTAAATTAATTTATATCGAGTTGGTATTTTTGGTGCTCCTGCTCAAAAAGTTACCAAAACCAGATAAAAATTACCAAATTATACCAAAACTCAATAAGCAAAAAAAAAAATTTAAAAATTTGGTAAAAAATTACCAAAGTGGCAACCGTAGGTAAACTGCACCAAATATTGTCCAAGCCCCCGTACTAAACGTTGTTCTAGGCACGACTGTGAGTAAACAGCGGATAAAGGGGTTCCCGATTTTTTAGGCTTTAAGTCTCTGCACAAAAGCAGTCCTGCAAAACCATTCGAGGTTGTTGTATTTTTCCTTGTAATACCTGTCAAAGGGCCTTAAGAACCCACGTACAGTCTTCAGCAACCTAGCTTTCAAGATATTCAACTTTGCCGACTTAGTTAGATGACCATGCAGTGGCGGAAGACTATTCACTAAGCTTCCCAAATTTATGAAATCTTTATTAATCGTTAAGCTTCCCTTGCATTTGTGGGTTTCACATAAGGCACGGATTTTCTCTGCTACCTAGGGGTAGATACGAAGACTCCGCAGTCGCTGCTAAATTATGAAAATTATAGGTTAGGTCTCTATCTGTCCTAGCCATCTTAGGCGGTGAATTCGAACTGTCTTGATAGCGTTTATTATAATTTGAAAGGCCCTTAGAGTACCTTCTTCTTTTCCATCAAATCGAAAGTAACCTCGATGTAGAACCACATAGTGAACTTATTTTAAAGTCTTCCCGGCAAAGCTATAAATATAGGGCTAAGCATCATACGAAAAAGCCTACAGAAAAAGTGTCCGATAGCTTTATTATTTGGAGTCGGTTGTACTGCATTAAAGTTGGCGTCATCCGAAGGCACAATAGGCAATATAAGATCAAATGGTCTACTGTACATCAGCTCAGCTGCTTATTTGGTCTTACCAACAACCAAACCGTAAACTCGAGCTTAACTAATTTCGAAACTAACTATAGTTTCGACTTTTAATTTCCAGGTACCAACAACCAAAGTAATCGGAACTGTAACTACATCCGACTTTATAGCAAAATTATAACAGTATAACTCAAAAGCATTATAATTTTTTCTGAGCTTTCAAATAATTTTCTGATCAATTGGCAGTTGGTTGTATTTTGAGTGAAATATTGAAGCAACTGTTTCCCATGCTTGGTTTTTTGACTTTCATTGCAGCATTGTTAATTTAGCTATCAATGATATCAGCCAATTGTTTGACACAGTCAACTAATAGTTCTCGCATTGCCTGCGTCCAATTTAAGCTGCGGCTTCTCTTCATTTGCTGTCCATTTCATGTTTCACAGTTATTTTCTATTTATTTATTGCAAAGACTGCCGTTTAAACTTTAATAATGGGTTAGACTCGACTTTCGTCGGATCGAAAGTTACAGTCTCGATTATCTTAAAGTCAAAGATAACTTGATGTGTACCAATAACACAGTTTATTTTAATTTCTACTATTGCCCTAAAGTCGAGTCTAAATTTGGTTGTTAGTAAGGCCGTATGTTTTTAACGATTGCTTATAGAGCTAGTATCACGGTAACTACGCCAGTAGGCCTGTATTATATTAGCCTCGATCTCAATCAGAAAAAATCTTGTCGTTCACTGGTGCGAGACTGTTTGGTCGACTTCCAGAAATTCTGGAACAAAAACCTTTAAAAAACTCGTTTATGCGACTGAAATAAGTGACAAGACCCACTTAAGTCTGCAGCATGTCTGTAAATGGCCCTTTTCCTAGCTTCTTCAAACAATTTTTTTTTAAGTGGTTGTCTTTCTTTGATTTAATGACAGGAATGGATCCATAGGAAGCACATTCAAAGCAAAAAGTTATTTTAAAAGAAGGCACTGCATGCATGACACGTCCTCAACTTAACCACAACTTCTTCACTTATTGACAACTAAATTCGTAGGTATTCAATTCTGCGCCTTTTTATCAACTTAGGACTGAAAATTATTGAAAAAAAAATAAAATTAATATAGGCTCATATTCATTTAATTAGAGATATTTTAGCAATTACAAATATTAATTTATTAAAAATCTAATTTTGACATTCTAATGCTATTTATTTAGTTATTTAAAAAAAAAATAAGGACTCAATTAAAGAAATTGCTGGATTACTATAACATATGTTTTAAGATACCAATTAAACTGCGAACAGTTCTGGAATTGAACACCCAACATTGAGTTTTGAAAGTAGCACATTTCACAGCAACATTATAGGAAAACGAAAAGAAAAATCCCTTCAATCATTTACCGCAAAAGTTGGCTACGGCTTTGTATAATCATCAAGCAAACTTAACGTTCCAAGTGTGTCAGTTTATACGTTTCACTCTCAGTTGCATTAAAAAATGCAATTAATCAACTTTCGCCTATACACTGCACCGACCGCCATTAATCTTCTGCTGTGCGTTTGCACAGTCCCTTCCAAGTGTGCTGGGTTTTTTTCCAAGCCCCAGTTTGTATACTGGCCACTTCTTTCCTATATAACTAAAATAGTTTTTCATGTTAAAAAATGTATTAATTAATTTCTCGTTTATTATCTGCTGCAACAACGAGACGAGAGTGAGCGAAACAAAAGTGTATGCACATAACTTTTTCGGTGGTAATTGAAAAAAGCTTTTCACAGCCTCTTCGAAGCAGCAGCAGCACAGTTATGGGGTTTTTCTTCCACACACCCATCACTATTAATAGCGCATTATGTCCTTGATATTATCCTCTTGGTATACACTAAGCCATTCAACTTATTCTTTTCCTTTCTATACAATTCCTTCACAGTCTCTTGCTCTATTCAAGACCGGCACCGACACCCTCCTCTGCTGCTAAGTACTACCGTTAGATGCATATTGGTGAAAATATTTTAATTAAAACTTTTGAGGGAAAGAGAAAGTACTTGAGATTTTTACATTTTTTTTTTGTTCTCCTCTCTTCTCTCATTAATTTATAGCTGCTTACAGTTTTTTTTGTTTTTCTTATTTTTTAAAGGAAGTACCTTACTGATATAATTAGCCATCCTTTCACCTATCTGCAGTAAAATAGTAGGTCAATATTTACAGCGCATCATAAATGCAGTATATGCGTTGGCAGAAACCAATTAAATTGTTATGCAGTGATTTTGCGGCCGGTTAATACATACTGAAAAAGGATTTTGAAAAACGTACTAGAGTCCTATATTCACTGATTGGGGTCGATAAAAAATTTGGGACAGACACTAAAGCGTACTTTATTTAGTGATTGACAGGTTTTTGTAAATATCCTGTAAAAAATCAACTTTTACTTTTTTGTAAATCAAAAAATATACAGTTTTTTGTGGGAATGGAAATATTTGTTTTCACCAGATTACTAATTACTCCAAAACCAGTCGATGCATCGCTACCATGCAAATTTCAGCCTTCTACGTCAATTGGTTTCTAAGATAGATCTAGGAACAAAATTGGTCCATTGGGTTCGGACAGACGGACAGACAGACAGACGTAACGGAATTAATAAGGTTCCGTTTTTATCCCTTTGGGAACGGAACCTTGCAAAAAGAATAAAAACTCGTTAGACAGGCTTTTGGGGTTGAAAGGACCTATAAAAATGTCTTCTTAGTTCCAGTGCAGAAATTACCAGAAAAAACGACTGAAACTATTTGCCCAGCCACATTAAAAATTTGAGCTGCAATTTATTTGGTCTCTTTGGAGATATTGTTAGTTATTTAAAACAAAACACTTATTCCTGTTGCTACCATATTAACCCTTAGAGCGACATTTGTACTGCTTTATTTGAGTTATTTAATTTCTCTCAAAAAAAAATAATTTAATTTTGTACTTCAAGTAGAATAAGTTTTGTTATTCTCTTGATTATTAAAAAAATCCGCTCAATGTCAATCATCGAATAAATTAATAGAAACCAAAAAAAAAACTTTTGTAAGCACACTTTTGACGTACCTACAGTTGAAATTAAATTTTGTTAGTGCCTAACGATGTAGAAAAAATATTTATTTTAATATCTACCCCAATAAAAGAGATTAGTCGAACGAAAAGTAAGAAATGGGTTGGGGTTAAAATTCTGGATGGGTCAAAATACTTTTTACAAAATTCTGCTTTTCAATATTCTGCAAACAATAAAAAAACCAAACCTTTCCAAACCTTTTTTTATTGCTTGCAGAATTTTGTAATTTTTTTTTCCAAATTTGTTGTCAATATTTAATCTATTTCTTCTTGTTTCAGCTGGACCGGAAATGTCTAACCAAAACCACTTCGCATCTACCAAAAGACTAGTACGTTGCGCAGTCATAAACTTCTGACACCAACTCTCTACAAAATGCTGGGCCATTGCGGAGACCTTTTTCGCCATAAACTTTTGCCAATAGGAGAACTTTTACAAGTAGCACTGGAAAGGAATTAAGACTACAAAATTCATGCCAATTTAAAAAAATTAATAGTTTTGCTCAATCATCAAACCCACTTATTAAAGGCGTTTTTCATTTTTAGTTCAGAGCAGAACTTGAACTGTTATCCAAAAAGTTCGTGTTTTTTTTTTAGCTCAGACTCTTTTCTCGTTCTGAGCATAATCAGAGCGCGTTCTATGAGCTCAGAATAAATTGACTGAGCACGCAGAGTAAAAAGCTGATTACACACTTCCACTCACATTTGACAGAAAAAAAAATAGTTGAAATGGCGGACGAACATTGTTCTTCTGGAACTGAAAATTAACCAATTTAATAAATATTCAATTTATACAAATATTTACAACAAATGACAGCTATGCTCTCAAGTGTGTTTCGTAAATCCCTCAGAACAATCTGAGCACGCTCGGTTCAGTGCTGATTTATAACTTCAAAAATTGGTGAACTAAACTTTATTATGAAATAAATTCTACCCCAACCAGCCGATGGGTTTGAAAACTCAGATCTAGAAAGCATCAGTAAAAAACTCTCCGCTTAAATATCAGCTAGATATCAAAAAAACAAAATAAAATATCCTATCTGCGAATTGCAACATCTTGCAATGCAACTGTAAGAACTGGAATCAATTTCGGGCAGTAGTTTAAAAATCTATTTCCGACAAACACCTTAAAGCCGTAAAAAAGTTATGCTTTTATTTATGTAAGAAAATATTTTCCGTATACGTTTTCTATTTTTCTACAATGTTTGACGTGAATCGTATCACCGGAACAGTTTATAAAATTCGTACTGTTTAAATACAAGTAGATTTGTGTTCTTGATTTGTTTTGGAGCACCCTGTTAACACTGAAATAGTCATGAGATGTTTGTTCGTTAGATCCAAAATATTTGGGACAGTTTTTAAGAAAATGTGTTGTGTTAGGTAAAACCTTTTACCTAAAAATATCTGATACACCCTGGCACACCCAGAAAAAAACGATATAAGTGATTATCTTTCTTATTTCACATGGAGAGCTTTTTAGGCCTACGAAGCTGATTTTGAAAGATCTTGCATTAAATACGTGCAGGCTTCAGGCATATTATTTTCGATTTTATAATCAAAAGTTTGCTACATTTTCAGTTTACCTATACACCTGACAGTGGACTTTCTTTTTAAAACCATTCGTTTTAAGTACCTACCTAGGTTTTTTTTTATTTTTGGAACTCTTGGAAAGGATCTGCCAATTTATGCCAAACCCGAACGGCTGGGATTGAGAAGCTTTAAGCTTTTCCGGGACATTTATATTCTTGGGTATTTGTCCGACATTCGCAAAAGGTGGCGCAGAGAAGGGAATCTCAAGGCGTAATTTGTGTTTTTCGGAAATCGAACCTTCGACCGATCGCCTAGTAGTCCAACACATGAACGACAAAGGGAGAAAAAATAATCATGCGATCTAGTCGAATTTGTATCAAGGAAGTTTGAAGGAAAATATCTATTAAAGACGTTGTGCTAATCTGGGGCTGTACCCAATTGCTGCCTGCAATTTGAACAAAATTGCAGCAACAATTAAAGTAGCACGAGAGAAACCGCTTTTTAATTTTGCACAATCCCCGGCCTGGGACAAGTCTTTTTTAAAAGTGCTTCCGTGACAGTAAGACTCTTACTTTTGTGGTACAGGCCCCGGTCGAAGAGCTTTTAGTAAATACAAAGGCTGTCATGGATGGAAAACTAGAGACCTCGTAAAGGTACACCAACGCACCACCCGACGGTTCTTCATAGAAAAAGAATTGGAAATCTACCCCAAAACCACCATCCACCATATGCCATCACATCATTTGTTATAGGACCTATACTTGTGATACCCATTCCTGTCAAAAATAGTCATCAGTACCCTTAACAGCAAAAGTGCCTTCTGGCTTCAGTTTTTACAGGAACTTACTTTTTCGAAAAAGCTTTATGACCAAAGTTCCAAGTAGAAGTTTGCAAAATTCCCCATCATCATCCATCACACTGAGTGGGCTTCGGATTCAAGGTGCTTCTATCGAAACAATGACACACTTATTCAAAACCTCATCCCGCCTCCCCAGACCCATGAACCATAACCAATTGGCACTTCCCCATCGAAAGGACGTAATTGAATGATAACCGTTTCCACATTGAATTAGGCAATTTAATGCTGGCCTTGACTTATTTTTTCTCTCCCTTATTCACTTTTAATTAAATATCTCTCCGTTGTTGGTGCGGTGGGACGAGTATCTGTGCCTAACAGCGGCAGCAGTAGTGTAGCATCTCATATTGCCCCATCCCGGGAGATATATACCTTTGAAAGTGGCAGGTAGAAGCTGGGTAATAAATTTCAACACGAAATTTAATTAAAATTTTCATTTCTAAAATAATACTCCTTCGGGGGGCGGGTGGTGCTGATGGTGGTGGCGGCGATGTTGGTGCCACTAGGATAGACTCGGTGTTGGTGCTATACTATTTCCGCCGAACTTGTACGAACGAATGACAGGGAATTCCAGTGGAACGGCTTCAATACTCGATTATTACAGTCCCCTGCCCATGTGCACATGTACCATCATGATTGTTCCTTCGTGTCATATTTCTTTACAAAATTCTTGATGTCACCCATTCGCTGGGGGTTTGTGTGTAGGCAGGTGTATGTGTAAAGGTGTGCAGCCCGATATTGTGTGGCAAGGACGAAACTCCATAAAACGAAACAATACACCAGCGCGACGGATGAGAAGCAGAGTAAACCTGAAGGCGGCCCGAAGACTGACTTGTCATTATTCTCGCACCAGTCTTAACAAAATATCAAATTAATAACTTTAGTGTTTGGGCGAACAACAGGGTGGACGTGTTTATGTATGGGGAACCATCGTCTCTTCGTAGTGACATCGGGAGGGTATTTTAATTTATTAATATTAATTAGATTGTGTGAGGTTCTGAGTCCGTTGGTGTCTTTTGTTCACCATGCTGGCCGGGTCATCTTTGGTTGGAGAAATATGTTGGTGCCCAACCCATGTGGTGCGGAGTAGGTGTGCGACGTCCTTGATTGGGTGAATTTTTTAAAAACTTCAAAATCTGTCGACTACCTAACCCACTTACATTTTTCCTACGAGTCTATAAAGTCACTAAACGCAGAAGTTCTCGGCATCGAAACAATGCATCTGACTGCCAGATGGCGCTGTTACAATGAAATCGGTTAATAGGCCTGTTTTATTGATCTTCGATCTCAGCAAAGCTAAGTAAAGTAGGATTCTCAGGAGAAACTGATTGTTCTTATTGTCTTTTCTGGTGACTGAATGTCAAGCTAAAAGTTGTTCCTAATTGGCAGAGTCAACTCGCTTTTCCCATTTAACTGTTCAACTGTTCAGAGTAACTAGCTATTGTTTTTGTAATTTTCCCATGTCCTAATGGCTGACACTGCAACCGAGTAGCTAGCTAATTGGCATCAGCTATTTAACCAGGAACCATGCACCACGTCTGATGGAACCACGTCACGTTTGAATTACTCCACTTTCTACTACTCGTCAAGAACCACGCTCTGTCATAGGGTCTCACCAAATCACACTTCACCATGAACCCATTTCTGCCACCAAGGAGCCATGAGAACTCTCGAAACCACTCTTGTCATATGGGGATCTTTCTGTTACTTATTCAACAGCCTTGCAGGGCCTTGCAGGGCCTTGCTGAATCACCATTATTTTTCTTAAAATAAGAAGCGGAACCACGGATAACTGAATGCATTCCATGGGAGACAGTGAACTACGCATTGCAACGATTTATGCTCCCATCTGAAGTCTCGACTAATGTCAAAAGACTACGAGAAACTGGGTGCGTTCAAGAATTTAATTTCGTAAGTCGAGACTAGATGTACGAGAATTGACGAGTGGAAAAGTTTTCCTGCGACACCTGGTGGATAAAAAAGGAATATGTAGAGACCCATCGAATTTTGACGTCTGTTTGTTTTGCAAAGGACTTGGATAAGGAATACGTGTGTTTCGTGAAAGAAAATTAATATTTATCTATTAAAAAGTTAACCAACTAATTTAAAACAAACTTAATCTGCAAGTCCGAAATTTGTATAGTGTGAGTCAATTCATCTGGTAAAACTAGCACAAAAGTCTGTTCAAAGTACTGTTGAATGTAATGTAAACGAATAATAAATTTGCTTTTGTTTATATATTTTGGTTGCTTTTTATCTTATAAAAAGTGTGTTAATTTTTAGAGATTTGCTTGCTTTGATGATGGAGGATCCAGCCAGCTTAGAAGTTTCTAAGGTTGTCACAATATTGACTATTTCAGTGGTGTTAAAAGGTCTATCCGGGAAGGCGAAGAAATAGTGAAAGCTGGCTGGATATAAATATAAGATTGGCCTCTCCCCACCTCCATCCGTAGATGAAGTTACTGAGCTGGTGGTAGCTGCATCATCAATTTCATTAAATTTTCTGCAATTTTAATTGCTGAATTCGGAAGGTTTAGGCTGGGAAAGGCTCCTTTCACAAGTTTGGTTCTACACTGAAAAACATCTTTTGTCCCGATCCTAAGCACAATAGCCCATTTAATGAAAAGAACTTTAGAGTTCCGAATTTCTTTTGGAAGATGGTACAATGTATTTCACTCTTTGCGATATGAATTGTCTTCTGCATACTTAGTATTCGCTTTTATATCAATACTTATCGAACTCACTTTAAAAATATTATTTTTCTCTTTAAAATTTTTTCGTTATAAAATGAGTTTTTTGCTTATATTAAATGTATATTTTGAATTAAGTACACAATTTCTGTCAATAACCTCTCGATTTTTCATAGAAACACATACCAGCTGACAAAATCTACAGCAACCTACCGATGCGAAAATTTACCGCCAGGGGTTAGCCTCCATTCGTCAATCTCGGTTTTGATTTTGATTTGAAATCGGTCATATGAGCAGCTGTTTCAGTTGACGTTTATCGAGGGGTAGCCGACGAATCTAGTCAGGAAATTCGTGGATAAGTTGACAGTTCCCATAGAGTCATGTCTCCAGTAGTCCAACACTTAGTGGTTCACTGTAAAATATTCACTTACTGTGAGAGAGCCGTTGAATTTAATTATTGAGCTGCCATAACTCAAACATTTTAAAATAAAATTAAGTTTTTCCCTGTAATTGTTATTGTTTTTATATAAAAAAATAAAAACTGAAAAAAAGCATTATTCCCCAGTAGTCGAACACTCGCTTCCTAAACCCGAACATAAAGTTTCCGTACTTCGAACGCTAGATCTCGTGTATATTTTCAATTAAGAAAATGAGAAGAATCCATATTTTTCTTATATTTAAAACATAAAAAACAGAAACAAAACAACTTAAAAGGAAACAAATAAATAGAATTCACAAACAATTAAAAACGAAATTTGAACATTAATTCAGTCTTGAACACACTAGTGTTCGAAGAGGAAACTCGAAGAAGTTTGGTTCCCTATGATCGAACGGTCAAAAAATAATAAAATTATTATGTTTTCAGATAAGAACTGTACTAAAAAGGCATAAAATAGATATAAACTAATAAAACAAGCATTGAAAATAAACATTTACCTGCATTTTCAAACAAAAAAACGCACTTTCCTCTGACAATCGCAACAGTTGTTTTTTTCTACTGAACCCGCACTCAAACGCATTTCCTGCCTAAAGACTCAATTTAAACTGCAATTTTGAACCTTAACAATAATATTGTACCATTTGATATTGCAAAAACGATTAAAGGTAGTACCACAATGTAGCATTTTGCGTTTGTAGGAGTTGAAAATCTTAAAAATATACAGCTGTGTAGCTTTTTACAAAAACTGATCGACTACCAGGAGTGTTCGGAATTAGGCGACCCTACGCTATGTGGCTGGCGTAGAAAAAGTGACGTTCCCGACCAATCTAGTTTTAGCGTTAATCTTACCCAGACCAATCTAGTCGACTTAAGATAACTAGATCCTTGAATGTGCCCACTTTCAAGAGAGTGAAAAGGAAAAACCTGATAGTCAGAAAAGGGCGGACAAAGAATTGCAGTAAACAAACGAATTTTTATTAGTTTTGCGCATTAAAATTGAAGCTTCATTTTGAATCGAATACGTATATCGTATATATCCCTAGCTGAAAGCGGGAATTCACCCGGAGATTAGGTCGCTAAAATCAACTTATACAGCATACCTCGCTATCAACATATTTGTCTCAACTTTCGACTGTAATCCACACCCTGGAAGCCAACACTCAACATCTCGAAAGTATGCACTTCAGACCACATCCAAAATTGCAGTCTTATAATTTTGATCTCATCGTGCAACCTCGTTATAATAAATTTCGCAAATTGATCCCAAATCCAATAAATTGACATTCCACACCACCCACCAGCATAATTACTCCGCACACACGCACCGCCCCTTCGCATGCTTTGAAATGCAAGCCCGAACATTGTACTCGAATGTAGCTGCCGTTGCCGTCGTGTTGCACCTTGCATCACCTTCCTCATCAATATTTGATTGGAATGAAACAATTACACATCGATGCGAGTACGTACAGCAGTCCATGACCGCAAATTGCATATCTAATTTCAAAAGAGCACCTACACATTCAGCCGCATACCCACACCCAACGAAGAACACCCGCACATACGAGTGGAAGGAAGACGGATTTGGGGGCAACCAAACCTAACCTAATTGTTTTAATAATTAACCCTAATACTCGGCTACAACAATTTGCAATTACCGAAAATGATGTTCATTGTCTCTTTGAGAATATTTCGTTATGGTTAATTAATTATTGTTGGGGAATTTTCGCCGGAACCCTTGCCAATGTGGATAGGGGCTTAGGGACACGGGACGACGGCGGGTGACACGCATTAGTGCCTGCCTAATTCCGGTTCGCAGTTTCAACAGAGTGCTGCGACGGCGAGGAGTACTCGAACACTGTGCACGGTATTATCTAAAACGACGCCGACGATGATGATGACACTGTTCGATGTAGTTAGTGAAATTGCCGCCAAGACACCTATGCGCCTAACAATCCATGAACTTCCCCCATGCCGTTGATGATGGTGGAGTTCGGTGCGAGCCTCAAAGCCTGCACATACACGAGTTGAGTTTGGTGCGTTTTGCAGCGGCGGATGACGAGGTCATGTCTTCATCGTCGCCGCCGCCGCCGCCGCCTCTTCCACTCCTCGCACATGCAGTACCAGTAAAAGCCATTTAATTAAGTCTGCATCATGTAGCTCTCCCGTCGCTGTCGTCGCCCGTATGGCGTATGGCGTCGTCCTCCCATCGTAGCCATCCAATTTGATGTATCAAAGTTAGAGGCATGCTAACCGGGTGAAACCGAATTGAGCTCCTTATGTTTTTGGGCACTGCCACCTGCATGTGTAGTATACCGTATATCCATCAATAATGCAATGCGATTCACATTGTGCCCGCGCGCTCACAAAACATTGCACCGGGCTACGTTGGCTGCTGCTGTACCGCTCTCAGATAGAACATTAATACCTTATGCATTCAGGTGGATAGGGTGCGAGGGGAGAGAGAGGGTGAAGGAGAAACTGAGAGACTGGCTCTGGCACTGGCACTGGCACTGGATGGATGAATGAATGGATGGATGCATGCGTGCGTGCGTGCTTCCTGTGAGATAATTACGTAAAATATTCCATGCACCTAATAACTTTGGTTTTAATTCACTAATAATGCAATAACTAAAGCCTGTAGCCTTGGAGCCTTGGAGCCTTCGTTGCCGATTTGATGCGTTGGGTTTCATTAGGATACGTGTGGTGCGTTTTGGCAAGAGGCTCCATCCGACCATCGCACCATCATCATCATCGTTCGAGGATGAAGGATGTGCGCCCATAGTGCTCGAGTTGTGTGCTGTTATAGATGTTTCGTATACAAGTTTGGGAAAATGTGTACAACGATAATTACATTATTGTGATGTGCATACGAGTACTGCATGCACCTGGTCCCGGTACATGGTGGCTGGCTGGCAGGAGGAGTTGGTGGTGGACTCCAATAGTCCTACAAGAGGCGCGCCAGCGGTAATTGCCAGTGCGGGTTAATTGGGAATTTTGGTTGTAGATGTTTTGAATTGCAGATGCCAGATGAGGGCAAATTAGGCACAGAGCTGGATTATGGCACATGTTTCTAAAATTGGAAATTCTTTTTGAGCAACGTCCACGTCGTCGGGCGATCGCATGCGGTTTGTGCACTCTTCATTGGGGAACTCAGAAAATCGGTGCTGCGTTTATTTGACTAGGACCTATTTTAGAGAATTAAAGCGAACCAACGCTGAAAAGCCTAAAAAGCGACAAAGGTTAGACGGGTGTTTTTGTAAGATCCAACAATTCAACAATCTAAACAAGTGCCCGTTAACATCTTGAATAAATTTCAGCGGGGTGTCTCATTCTCTCGGTTATTCTGTTTTATTTAAATGGAAAATTGATACGTCCTTATTGGAAAAAAAAAAACTTAGTTCACGAGAGGTTGTGCTTGCCCAAGGCGCACCTTGATTTTTACAGCCTTCCCGACATGCGGAACTCTTGCCATCATAAGGAGCTTTATGACAGAGTGCTGGGTCTCGTCTTAAGACTCATTGGCCTTTTCCGAGAGTTTCCTTACGCAGCTGTTCCGGTACGCAGCTGTTCCGGAATGAAATTTTTCGCTGGTCCCCAAATGGACAGCGAAACGTCTGCGAAAAGGCAGCGAAAATAATTTGTGGAGAGTTCCATCAGCTTCCATCAGTTGTCAGCACTGGCTATTTATATCTGATTTGGCTACTCGAACTTTTTACTGGCTCCTTAAAATTGTCATTTGGGATTTATCCTATTTTACGCTATTCAAGTTTGTTGATTTTTAGGCTCCGCAGGAATTTATTAAATGTATACTTCTCTTGCGAACGTACTCTTTTCGCATAACTAAAAGCATAGACAAACCATACTGAGACCCCCAACTCACAGTCACAACCCTCTTGCCGCTGGCCCCCTCAATTTTTTTTTCAAATTCGCCATTTTGTTTTCCTATCGGTGTTATGTCAATTATGAATCCATGTGCCATGTAAAAACATACAAAAAATACAAAAATAAGTGCTGCCAACTGCGCGGCAACCGTGGGGAAATGTGAAAGAGTTCGGGAATACCACATTTTTTCATTACTGAACGCCATTGGTTATAATGTATAATTTGATTTGGTTGGTTAGTAAAATTATCTAAAATATAGGTTTTATATACTAGAACATATTAGGACAAACATGGTTGTGTATTTACCTCTTTCGATTTTTTGTGTGAATTTTTCTTTAATAACTGAAGAAAACTTGCTCAAAATGTTTTTATTTTCATGCAACCATTCTGCATTGACAATTTTTCATAAATATTTTAAGCAAATGTATACACTTATTCCTCAAAAAAAATATTATCCACACGTAACGAACAATTTCAAATTAAACGGATAAAATTCTATGAACGCTGACAGCAACTTTGCCCAAAGCGGAAGTGACATATGCAAGGAGCGAGCGTGTTGGTGAGCCGGAATTTTTGTAACGTGACATTTGTCAATACGAATTTCTATGTAACAATACTAACGCACTTTGCGTTTGCCACCCCATGAAAATATAGCTTGTAGGCAAGTAACGGGAAATCGGCCGAAGTTGGTGGTCTCAGTATTGTCTCTGCTTCTAGGCTAAGCAACGGGAAATCGGCCGGAGCTGGTGGTCTCAGTATTGTCTCTGACTAAAAGTTTCTAAACAATTATGTCCTTTTCGATTTGGCTTTTCAGATTTTGATCTGAGATTTCAGATTTCTGCTGCCAAATCGAAACATTAAATCCGAATTTTATTGGTTCTTGTTTGTATTGAGTTGGCCGCAAATCATTTTTTTTTTACTTGCACTGGAAGTCCATTTCATTTGATTTTCACACATTTATACAAATACAAACGCATTTCAAAATAATTTAATATAAATCCTGGTTTCCATAGGCGTTCCTGATTTTTAACATATTTAACATTGAAAAATGGAAACTAGAAAAGTATCTCAACTATGAGTATATGTGTTGTGTTGCTTTTATTTTTAATTTAATCCTTAAACCCTACCCTGGGGTCCACCGCGATGCATAAACTAAACTTTCGTGGATATTTTTTTTCAACTACAAACCACACAATGGCGCTATCCAAGCTAATCCTCTAATGTATCAGTAGGCCCTCGTCATTAGTCATTTTTAATTGCACGTGCGGTGCAGTCGCAATTATAACAACTTCCGGGTCCCATAGACCCCAGGGTAGGAATACTTGGCCAAATTTACCTGCAAATCTCCAAGTTCTCCTCGGAGATATTTTAAAAAAGAAACGGCCATTAGTTGAGCCCAGTCCATCTGTAAATGGAAAAAAAAAGATGTGCAATATGTCCAAGGGATAATGACCGGAAGACGAAAATTAGATGCGGCAGGTGCAGAAACCCCCTTTGCGGCGAACATAGCCAGTCTGTGTGCCAAGAATGCCTCGATTCTAAACTTTAAAATATTTTTAATATTAAACCACGTGTGTGATCCTAATAATAAACTATATACATTAAAACTTCTTTTTGTTTTTCGAATAATAAGTAACCATAAAGAATTGCAAAAAAAATGCGCACTTTTGATCTTTATAAATCTTTGAGTTTGTCCTTTTTTGGCTACAGGATTTTTAAAATTTGGCTCCATGCCTCATAAAAGCTGGTAACACTGCACTACAAATTATGTCCCGGACAATAAACGTGTGTCAAAAGAGAGTGGAGAATTGTACCAAGTAATCTAAATACTACAATTTCCCACTTCCCACAGCTGCGTACTGCAAAACGAAGAGGAGAGC
Source organism: Cheilosia variabilis (assembly GCA_951230905.1). NCBI lineage: Eukaryota > Metazoa > Arthropoda > Insecta > Diptera > Syrphidae > Cheilosia > Cheilosia variabilis. The sequence continues at coordinate 20,406,648 of OX579680.1, read as the reverse complement.
GAAAATTTTCGTTCATGATTTCGGAACAGCTGCATACCAGCCTTTAATGTGAAAGTTTGGTTTAGGGCAGCGTTGCCGTTCTAGCGATTTTTTCGCTAGATCTAGTGGATTTTTAAGACTCCTAGACTATAGGGTGGAATCCCTAACCCGGCAGCTTAAGTGGAATTATTGTCTTGCAGAACTGTGTGAGACACGCTGCCAGGTTATAAATGTAGGTTTTCATGCAGAGTTAGAAGGATCGCATTACCAAGGTTAGAGATCTCTCTAAGTAGCTAGAGTCGGTACAACCAGTGATGCCAGATTCCAAGATATATCTTTTTTTTCTCACATCGAAATCATCAAATTTCAAGATTTTTGATATCAAGAATTTTTTTAAATCTAGCTCGTTAAAAGAACCTTTTCTATTGAAGAAAAACGTTTTCTTTTATTATATATAATTTGAGTCGAACAGAGCCCATGCACAGTTTCTGTCTCACTAACGTTTTCATCAACTCTAAGGAAACATGAATTTTAACGAATTTGATAAAATAACTGATGTAACGTGTTCTTGGAAAAATGGTTTCTGAAAATGGTACTGAAAAGGTTGTTGAAATTTGTATATTTACGAAGGATTTGTTGCACTTTAATGAACCGAAATTCTATGATCTTGATATAAGCAATGAAATTCTAAGTCAATTTAATTCAAATATTATGTTCCAAAATTTCAAAAACGCATTAACATTTATTTATGACCAAAGTTTTTCTTATAAAGGGTGATTTTTTAGCTGGTTTGGTTTTGGCAACACTGGTTTTGACAGCTGACGTGTGTTTAGTACCTTGTGTCACTGTCAAACAGCTTCAGTTTGGTTTGCAATTTAACCATGGATCGTCTTACAAATGAACAACGCTTGCAAATTATTGAATTTTACTATCAAAATTCGTGCTCGGTTCGAAATGTTCATCGCGCGCTGCTTCCATTTTATGATCGGCATTCTCGACCTTCTGAGCAGTCTATTCGGAAGATTGTGACCAAATTTCGCACCAAATTTACTTTGTTGGACATTAAACCACCAACACGTTTACGTACTGTGCGTAGTGAAGAAAATATTGCGGCCGTATCAGCTAGTGTGACAGAAGACCGCGAAATGTCGATTCGGCGCCGTTCCCAGCAGTTAGGCCTTTGTTACAGCACTACGTGGAAAATTTTGCGGAAGGATTTGGGCGTAAAGCCTTTTAAGATACAGCTGGTGCAAGAACTAAAGCCAGCCGACCTACCACAACGCCGAATTTTTGGTGAATGGGCTCTTGGAAAGCTGGCCGAGGATCCGCTTTTTATCGAAAAATTGTGTTCAGCGATGAGGCTCATTTTTGGTTGAATGGGTACGTAAATAAGCAAAATTGCCGCATTTGGAGTGAAGATCAGCCAGAAGCATTGCAACAGCTACCAATGCATCCCGAAAAAGCCACTGTTTGGTGCGGTTTATGGGCCGGCGGCATTATTGGGCCATATTTCTTCAAAGATGATGCGAATCGCAGCGTTACTGTCAATGGTGAACGCTACCGAGCGATGATAACAAACTTTTTTTTGCCCGAAATGGAAGTTCTTGACTTGCATGATATGTGGTTTCAACAAGACGGTGCCACATGCCACACAGCACGCGAAACAATGGCGCAATTGCGAGGCGAGTTTGGTGAACAGTTAATTTCACGTTTCCGGCCGGTCAATTGGCCGCCTAGATCGTGCGATTTGACACCATTAGATTATTTTTTGTGGGGGTATGCCAAGGCTAATGTGTATAGGGACAAGCCCGCTTCGATTGACGCACTGGAAGCCAACATCCATGCATTCATTCGTGAGATACCGGCCGATATGTGTGAAAGAGTATGCCAAAATTGGACTCAGCGGATGGGCTACCTGAGACGCAGCCGCGGTCAACATTTGCATGAAATTATCTTTAAACATTAAATTGCAAGGTTCAAACTATCGATTCAAATAAATATTTCATTCATTTTTTCGAATTTTTTGTGTTTTTTTTTTTAAAAAAGTTCTAAACCTCTTAAAAAATCACCCTTTAGATGCTTAGGTGATTTATGCATTAGTAGTAAAGTACTTCAAAATTGAATTTTAAATTTCACTCTTTTCATATTTTGAACAAAATCTTGAAAAAAAGATTTTTTGTTTCGGAAAAACAAGATTTTCAGATTTTTTATCTGGCAACACTGGGTACAACGGTTACAGGAGGAGTGGGATCTACAAGGCTTCAAAATGTCATACCCAGGGCACTCATTTCGTAATTTTTCAGGCGATTATCGCCCAAACGATAGACCTCCAAAGCCAGCAACTAAGTGAACAAATCACGAGTTTCAGAGATTAGTAACTCTACTAATTTCTACAAATGTAATGAAAGCTGACAATATTTAAAAAAAAAATCGTTCATCAAAGTTTCAAAAACGACTTCCCCCAGACGGTTATTGTTATACCTAAGCAATCTGCCCCTTTACTGACAATAAGATTATGTTTTCAGACCCTCTTAAAAAAGACTCCTACCTAGAAGTGGCCTTTTTCGCGCTACAACTGCTTCAGTTCCGTAGATGGCAGTGGAAGGCCGCCGAATTAATGTATTTTTAAGCTGCTCTGGACAGGCCAACTTTCCATACTCCTTCACTCAGAAAAAAAAGTTGTAATACCAACCATTTTCGTTGGTTAAAATGAACCCACATTTGAAAACCTTTGAATTAAGAATGAAATTGTTGGCAATGCTGTAATAAAATACTTATGTTGAGTATATTATTCTTACGCTGAAAACCTGATTCCTGAAAACATAAAAGCGAGCTCTTGTTAACAAAAATAATATTTGAACCAAGAACTTTTAACTCAAACATTTTTAAGAATCTCAAAATTCTTCGCTTAGCAATCTTTTTTTTCTGACTGTTTGACCTTTGTTGAGTCTGATCAGATTGATCAGAAGCAGAGCGGAACTATCCGTCAGCCGAAGTAGTCTAACGAGATTTTTGCACCGACTTGTTGAATAAAGTGTGACCAGAGTAGCATCCAAGTTGAATGTTCAGTGGGCAGATTCCGTATATCAACGATCGTCTAAACGATATCGTTTTAGCAACTTTGATCACCAAAATAAGCCTTATCCTGCTCGATTTTTTTTTTGACAAACGTCAGCTTTCATTATATTTGTGCAAAATAAACTGGATTACTCTCATATCTCAAACTTGTAATTTGAGCACTTATTTGCTAGTTTTGGAGGTCTATCGTTTCGACGATAATCGTTTGAAAAGTTACGGAATGAGTGCCCAGACTTTTTTTAAAAATGACCTTCACAATTTTGAGAGCGTGATCTTCATTTGAAATACGTTTCCCGGCGATGTCTAGGGTAGGCTAAGACCCACAGCTGTTCTAGGGGTTTGCATTTACGTTTGCTTTTATTGCTATAGCTTAAGGTAACAAATGGTGGTGAGTAATTAAATTTCCCTTAAATATATTTACATAGAGCTGTAAATATATTAGCTTAGACATTGAATTAACGGAAGCACACAATTTGGAAATTTGTATGGAAAACAAAGCCACTGTGAACAACTAAAATTTAGAGTCGAGACTAAAAATGTTTATTGGTAAGACTCATAAATTGTAGCTGTCTTCTCAGATTCTTACTCAAATTATAAATCAATGTCTGCTTTTACCAGAGGGTCTTCAAGTCCGGTTGCTGATGTACTCACGATGTGTGTCTGTCGAAAACTGAGTGTAAATCTTAAACATTAAATCAGTCCTTCGTTCGAAGATGTTCGTAGAGAATTTTTATCCATTTTATCCATTGCGTTGTTGCTTACTTACTGACATAGGTGGCGCATCTCCTCGAGGTTTATTTGGGTCTCAGCCAAAACCTCTCCGCAGTTAAAGCGGTCTTGGGTTAACAACCTACAGTTGCGCTCTCCAGCTGGGTTGGACTCCATTAGACTTGTGCTCGCCACCTAAGTCGCCGTCTTCCTCTACTGCGTTGTCCCTCTGGGTTGGAGTGGATAGCTTTTCCAGCCGGACCATTTGTGCCTTAGACGACTTATTTAAAATTTTCTTAATTAGGTCTTTGACACCGAAAAGCTTGTAAACTTCTTCTCCAAAACCCGTCAACGCAAAGGGGACCGAACTTTTTCCGGAGAATCAAAGACTAAGCGTTGGTGATCAAAAATTATTTCCCAAACCATTGTACGAACTGAACAATATTTGGGGAAGACAAGTTTTTTAATACTTTAACAAATAAGAAGTAGCCGCCACTCCTTTTGTTCCTAACCTTCATTTAAGCGGATAATTCATACGCACGCTTTTTTCTCTGATACCTTTAAAACTTCGACTGCAACTCTCCATTCCAGGGACATATTTATTTTTAAACATGTTTTCCTATTTCCTATTTCCGTCCTCAAACCGCCAAGCGTCACCCTTGTTGCTGCGCCAACAAATAACCAAACAACAGTCGATTTGGCCGGCCAAGTTCAAATGACACTTTCACAACTTTGCGCGGTGCCTGCTCGCAGTAACTCGCTGTTTTAAACGCTAGGAATTACTGTTGAATAAGATTAATTATTTTAATTAAATTTGACCTGACTGCCGCCAACTCCATCATCCTCATCACCGTCATCATCAAAACGGTCATTCATTATGAGCAGCCAAATGTACCCCCAGTTCCAGTTCCAGTTCCAGTTCCTAGTGCGGTACTGGTGTTGCTGTTGCCCGGTGACAACTGGCGACGGCGAGGGGCGAACAAAAAAGAAATAGAACAACAACACAATTAATTATCCTTTTCACCAGTCCACGGCTTAGAACAATCACCCGCGCGGTGGTGCTGCCGGCCGCCATCAGGATGGTATCAAAGTCTATTCATTTTTGCAGTTTCTTACTTTTTTATTCGCTCATCCTCGATCTCCTTAGTTTTTGCTGTTTCCTTTCATGTGCAATTTGGCGAGCGACTAGCCGAGGACGAGCGACGAGGACTCACAACTCGCAAGAAGGTGGCACAGGCAAAATTAATTAAAAATATCCCACGAGGGCTGGGACGAGTTGTTTGGCATTTTTCATCATCATCACAACAGCATCGATGGGTGCGCGCCGGATGGATTTTTAAGTTGGAACCCACCTCCCTGCCTTCCGCATCAGGGATGTCCCGCATTATTGGCATTCTCGATAAGCGTGTGCGCAAAATTCAAATCTATCGAGGTGGTGAGCTGAATGCATTCAGCCAGAGCGTCACTATGGAGCTGTCATTCCTAAATTTTTTTTCTTCCACAAGAAGAAAACCCCTAAAATTAAAAAAAAAAAAAAAAGGACGAAACAATTTTTGCCAATCTATGGCGATGGGGTGGAAAACAAAAATACCGTCCACCCGATCCATAGCCAGCGAGGACGGGAAAATCTCAAATGACAAGGTGAAAAGGATATGTCCGAGCCGAGGTATGGGAAAATTAATTTCATACTCTGTCGGAGGTTGGTGTGCAAGGGTTTATGTCGGTTCGAGTGATGGTCGGTGTGTTTTTTTTTTCTTTCTCTTTTTCTCCTCGCCCCGCTTCCTCAGGTGTTCTAAAAACATTCCTCGCCTCGAAAAATAAGTAGTAATGGGGGGGAATTTTTTAATTAAACTCAGCAAAGTGTTGCCGTTGGTAATTGTCCTTGTTCCAGGCTCATGTTTGTTGTTTGTGTTTTTATTTTATTATTTCTTGTTTGGCGAGGAAGGGTTTAGTAATTGAATTTTGGACGTATACTCGTAATAGCTGCAGCTATTTATCGGGCCCATCTCTCAAAAACACCATTAATTGCGAATAAATAAAGGATTTTCGCCCACAGACACAGTTACAGCCCGTGGGTGGGTTGGAATTTCAATATGTCCATGTAAAGGTGGAACGTGTCTGCTAAAACTGTTTAGTTCAAAGGATATGTCAGCATCAAAGGATGCAATGTTCAAGAAGAAAAAAAAAGCACAGGACTGTCAGCGGCTCTGTTGTATGTAAAAGATTTGTAATTAATTTTTAATTGAAAGTGGCGTGGGCGACCTCTAAGTTATTGGCCACCTGTTTAGTACCGCAGTGGGTAGGAAAAAGGTCGGAGTCAGCTGGGCATTTGACTTTTTGGTTCGTAGCAACCATCACACCTGTGCTGAATTATTTCTTGCACATTCGCAATGTTGCAACTTCAAGGAGAATCTAAATCAAAATATCGCAACTTGCAACTTACTGTTCCACTTTACAGAAAAAAAAAATATTTTAGGCATTCTTTTATTGAAAAGGTCATCTTTTTTTAAAGTTTAGCATTTTTTCGTTAAAAGTGGTTGGCAACGATGCCGCCAGATCAGACAACTTAAGAGAATTGTTTTGCCCAACTAATGTTTATATACAATGGCCCAGAGCGCCTTAAGAGTCTTCACGAACACTGGTGTCGCCACATTGGTTACACAACATGGATGTCGCGAGTTCAATGGTTTTATCCCATATCAAGTGCTCAACGCGCCTAAGGAAGTTATCACTTCAAAAATCTCAAAACAAAAAAATACCTCAATAAAAAAATCGCATTGAAAGTCTATACCTTGGGTAATGTGGAAAATACTTATGCATGTCTGCAAATATGAAAAAAAGGGCGCCAACAATTCTACAAAAAGGATACCAGCATCCCAAAAAAAGGGCGCCGGTTTGGCTGGAGCCGGCACTGCACTTGGCACTGCACTGAACATTCTTTTAAGGCAGCATCTCTTGGAAGGGTTTCCATGTACGCAGAGGAGTTCCCTTTGGTGGACTTTCGGAGCACCGCTCTCAATAGTGTCCGAGGTCGTCGAGAAAAAATAAGCTTCATGCCATCAGTTCTAAACAAAATTCATTTAAATTTCACTTCGATCTGGAGTCATATCTCCCTTTTCGTGGGCTAGAGCTAGCAATCGTCCATAGGTCTTAAGAATATGAACTCTGTTTAAGCCTCGTATCGAATTTGAGGTGAAGAAACAAATCCTAAGGCTGGTTGTAGACGTCCTAGGGAAGCGATTGGTAGATCTGTCTACCACTAAAACCAGAACAAGATGGAGAAAGTGGGTCACTGTTTAAGACCTGAGCAAGCCTATACAATAAGTTTTGAAATAGATTTGACTTGGTGGTATAGAGGACCAATTCCAATGTGGAACCCGGATGAGTATGCTAGTCGTCATTCGGTTAACAGAAAGTTTTTGAATAGGTTTCTCCAGGTAAAGTTTTGCACGGGTTCTTGATAGTATATCGCTGCAAGTAACTAGTCGAGACTTGTAAACTGCATCGGGGCAACGCATGTTGCTGTCAGTTATGCTAATGTAGCCTTAAGTCGCCAAGTTCTTATGAAATATATCCAGCAATGCTTTAGCGGAGTATCGAACAAATTCTTTCGACTTTGAAGCGAATCTTCACGGGAATTCCAAGAAATACCCGAAAGTCGTCTTTTTAAGGGGTGAAGAAAGCTAACTGGGCACTGACAGCCATCAATTCTATAAAGGGTACCACCGTCCCAAATGCCAGTGGGGCCAAATACTTCAAAGTAATCCTCTCCAGCACCTTTAATTGAACTTGGAAACTACTTTTACAAAAAAAATTTACATCCAGGGGATCGCTTTCACCGTTAGATTTACGGGCAATGTCCAAGGCCTACGCTGGGCTTGCCAACATTTGGAGTTCCATTGGTGTGTAGGCTTATCAGCTACAAATGTACTAATGGCTCAAGTCCTGTCCCTGTGGTCGTAGCAAAAGGATAACAACCTTTAAATGTAAAGCTGGCCTGTCTACTTCAACGCAAATTCAGCACTCAAGATTTAGTAATTTTAATTTTGCAGAGGCTGTGTACCAAACTTTTTTGTCGACCTGGAAGATGTCTAAAATTTCGTTCTTCGACCTGAAGGACTGGCTTATTAGATTAGATCCACAGACCATAATATGAGATGCGTTCGTGCCTTCCCAAAGGTTGTATGAACTTCCATGAACCTATATTGTCGCTTTAGCTCCCTTGAAGTCCTATTTCCTTTTGGGGAGGTCTTAGAACCTTTTCGGGTCATTTTGTAGGTCTGTTCGTAGGCTTCCAGTCCTTCTAAACCAGAAATACAATTTAATTTTACGAGTAACTTACCCCATTTCTAAAATTAGGTATTTATAGGGAGTCGGTGTAGCACAGGTCGAATTTGAAGTCAGTTAAAAACGGTCTAAGATCATTTTATACTAAGACTTTTAGGTAAGCTGAATAGAAAGTACCACCCCCTAGGAAAGTGGGCCCCACTCATGTCAAACATGTCGATTGACTTCAACTCACAAACACTAAGATCTTCCAACTCCTCGGTTTCTTGATCCATTCTTTAAAAATGAAAAGCTTATAGCTTGCTAACATTTTCAACAATTTCTATTTAATTTCATGGAAATCTGTATTTTTGAAATTTTGAATGTGTATACCACGGCAATCGACCGTACACACCGTTGGTGGTCTGCGGCCATGGTGCGTCCGCAATCTGTTTGCCTCTTTCGGTTAATTTTGTGGCTTCTGGGAAAATATTTGTCGAAATCTTTAAATTCTCATAGGGTGACAGCGGATTTAGCAGTTGTTCCTTATGCTCTCGGTAGACGTTGGCAGTTTCTTGAGCCATTTTTTCGTACTCAGCTTGAATCCACGATGCATTGCGTTCCCACTTACGTCTTCCTTTGCTGGTGACACCAATTATGTAGCGGCCTTGATAAAGGTCGCGGTTTGGATTGCTCGGAACAGACATTTTGACGTCCGACGAAATGAGCTAAAAAATTTGATTTATTTTTTATTTTTATTTTTTGCTTAAGGTGTATTTTTTAAAAAATGTTTTAAAAAATGTTCGTCTATCACCGTAGGTGGGCTTAAGTTCGTATAAAGAGATGGGCACCATTTAATTAAGCAGATAGATGTTGAGGAACTTTTGCTGCTCCATGAAGCCTGTAAGAAACTTCTTCAAAATGGAAGCTGCAAAGAATTGATAATCGTTGTTTCTACGAGCTAAGATGGTTGTTTCTATCCTTGTGTGATATTCTCGTCATTCAGGTGAATCGCTGTAGACCTCAACACTGTCAGGAGTGATAAAGCTTCCTAGATCCCTAGATTACAGCGGACTGAATTTCTTTGTAGCCTTTAATTCCCCTTATCAGTATCGCATTTGCAAAGCACCTTTTGACGAACTATTTCCGTATTTTAGTCCGTCAATGACAGCTGGTGGTACCTTTCCAATTTGTCGGAAGTTTATTTATGTCCAGAGCGCAGTATTTTTCAGTGCAACTTCTTCAAAGCCTGCCGTCTGTATACAGCGGCTTGGGGCCTTGTTATTACCCTGTTGGTTGGAGGCACGTCTAGATTTTGACTTACAAAAACCGTATTGGGTCTGAAACCTACTTTAAATTATACGTTTAATGGGACAAGAATGGTTCATTTGGGTTCCCCTTTACTTTTAGCACAGTTGAACAAGTTTTTGTAAGGACCAAAGCTTAGGAAAAATGCCTTCCGCGTTAAACATACTTAGGGCACTCTTTGGAATAACCTACAGTCCCCTAGCCACTGCAAAACTTTTAGCATACCTTAAACATTTTTTTTTTATTTTGTTTGTGTCATCCGGCTTTAATTGCAATACCTTTAAAGACCAAAAGCAAGGCAAAGCTATACCTCAGTTGACATCGTTTGCATGATGTTCTTAAAAGTTGCCCGAGAGGTTTTTGTAGGAAAAATAAATAGGCTAACGTGGCGTAACGAGGGCAAAGCATGAAGGGACACCTAATCCCACGAATCCGGCAGAACGTCTTAATCGAGAGCTACAACCTCGAGGTAGTTGGGAGCTTTGTCTTTGGTTTTGCTATAAATTTTGATTCAAATTTCAGGAGAAGTTAAAGGAAGAATAGCTTTTGCCATTCGCTGTGTCTTTGGCCACAGGAAGCAAGTGAACAGTAGAACCCTATCTCGAATAACTAAGGAAACTCTGTATAAGACCCCGATTCCTACTTTATGGCGCCGGAACTTGGACTTTTTCTAAAGCGGTTGAAGATATCTCCGTAGCTTTGAGACGAAGGTTCTTCGTAAAATGTTTAGTTCTGTTTACGGTCACGGGCTTTTGAGGTGGAGATTCTATGACAAATTATAATGAGCGGTACATGGACTGGACATAGACTTGGTCAAAAAGGTAGCAGTTCTATCGCTGGGATATGAACAGTTGATGGAAACAAATTCTAGAGCCTTTAACTCCAACTACAAGAGGGACAACGGCAGACGGTACGCCATGCTTAAATGTACAATTTGTAGGTAGTTATAGTTATGTAATATTAATGATTTTATTAAGTACCATTAATAATAAGAAAATAATAACAATAAGAGGGACAACGAAGAAGGGAAAAACTTCGCCTTGGGAGGAGCCCACAAGTGCAGGGGGACCTTATATAGCTTTACGTGCACAAAAGGAGGCCCTTATCCAAAGGGTTGAGAACCAGATCCACCCTGGACTGGTGAGTTAGAGAGGTTTTCATTTAGTTTATCATGACTTTGGCCAATACGGCTCACTGTGAATATACTAAAAGAGCGGATAAATCGCTGAGTACTTATAAAAACCATTGGCTCCCGTTCATAAATGAAGCTAAGAGAATGCCGCCTGTTACCGAGATCACCCATCTCGTTGGGTAAAAGTAAAGCTCTTCAAAACTAGGCTGGTACACTCTTATTAAAATCGCAGACAATCTTTGGACGCACCTCTGCATATGATGGACCCGTTGGGTCTTCTTAGTCTTAGTTGTACGGAGCTCGCTCTTTATACGACTAAAACTTTACTATTACTACCAAAATCCGACTCATAGAACTAGGGCTATTATTATTATGTGAAAGAGGTTGCTGTACTGAAACCTTTTGGGCTATTGCACCTCCTGGCTTACGCCTCTGTGGGTTATATTCCCTCATAAGAGTTCCCCATCATAATTACTTTCGGAATCATTTTAGAGGTTATCGTACTCCTTGTTTCTCCTTGGCGGAAGAAGTGCGTCCGATAGCACTCTCTCTAGTCCAGCTTCCTTTAAGAATCTTAGGATGAGAGCTGGCTCCAGTGACAGTTTTTCCTCATCAGATAATTGGTACTTGCCCAACTAATTCAGTCTTTTGTGGGTCAGTGCCCAGCACGTGTTCTCGGATTTCACTGGACTCATCGCAGAATCTGCAGAGACCTTCTTCAGTTATACCCAGTTTCCTGAGGTGTTCCTTGAGTCTACAATGCCCCGTTAGGAAGTTAGTTTAACTCATTCCGATGCAAGCTTGGAATCTTTTCCTTTTGTGTTGCCCCAGCAGTTTCTTGGCCTGCCTCATGCCCTAAGTGTTATGCCAGGTTCTTGCCCTGGGGCCTAACTCTGTAATTCGATTCGAAAGTAAAAACTGTTCGAAAGTTGTTTCCGATTCTAATTTCAAATGTTACTCATTTACTTTGCTTTGCTGAGATCGAAGCTCAAAAAAACACGGCTTCTGTATAACTTCTGTATAATCTATAGGAAATGTTGTTAAGAAACCTTTGCAACTTTCGAATAAATGTTCCGAGACTTTGTCAAAAATGACATTTTAAATTCAACAAAAAGTCAAATAATCGTTTTTGATTATTTAAATTTATTCGTTGATAATTGAATTTCACTATGGATATGGATTTGTTGTTTTTTTTTTTCGTTTTTATTTCCTGATCCAAAATCCTTTGTTCCCACCATTCCATTTACAGAATCTTCACGCATTGGTGGATCAGCTGCGTTCAAGTCGGTTGGTAAACGCTTCCACGGATTATTTGAAGCTCTCCCTGCGTCCGCAGTTTTTAAATAGCCCTTTGATAAGTCCGGATGGGAACACATAAAGCAATTATAATTTCAAATTGATTTTGTTTTGTATTGATACGAGTATTTTTGTTCGTGATTTCCCTTTAAAACAAAATAAAGACATCAAAAATATCAACATCTCAATATTTATTTATGTTTTCTTCAATTAATTTGTAACATAAAATAAATTTTTTTTTAAATAAATAGGTAGATGTTAGTTTTCAGCAAACATTTTCCGGATGCTAATTAGATATCGAATAAAATTTCAGAAATTCGATGCATTTCCGATTTTCGAGCAAATGTATCTAAATAGATAAGTGAAACTCGGATTTCAATTTTCGATTTTCGAATAACAGAGTACAGTCGACCACGGATATAAGAAACACTCATATAAGAACAACTCGCTTTTAAGAAGCGCGTGTGAAAGCACGGAGATTTTTTTGCTATATGCACATATAAAAAAGTTTTCATATAAGAAACTCGCTTAAAAGAAACACTCGGATATAAGAAACGTATTTTTATTCACACAATTTGTTATTTTATTGAAATCATTACACACATAAGAAACATAATTGTTTCCTTTGTTGAGCTGAATTTCAGTTTAAATACTAAAACAGCTCAAGCTCAACTATGCATGTAAACGAATTACGGTATGATGCAAATACACCTTTCAATGACAAAGCCCGCCAAATCGTCCTGCATAAGGTCTGTTCCTTTACTTTTAAATCTTACGAGTTTTTACTAATTCTTACGAATTTTTACGAATTTTTTCTCAATGCCGTTCCTTAACTTGAAAAATTCGTATAAGAGAGCGGCATCGAGAGAGCAAGATATTACCCCTCCACTGAGAATCCTAGAATTTGTACTCAACAAATTTCTTGGTGTAAGAATTGAAAAAGTTGTCAGTCACCTTACAGCTAACAGCTGATTTGAGATTTATTGTAATATCTGTCGTATGAGTGCATTTGTTTTGGTTTCTTGCGTATTAAAATGGTATCGACGGGCGGAAAAATAAAATTCAATGTTCTCCTTAGATTCTTTTAAAAAGTTGGGATGAAATGCTTCCTCGCTGTAAGGAGTAAGAAAAGACAATTAATTAAAAAGACGTAAATTTTAATGCCGTGTCGTTTTTTGCTCTCCTCGAATGCTTGTAGTTCAATCAGTACAAACTCTTTCATATACTCGGATTCATGAAGAAGAAGAAGTCCGATTAATTGCGAATCACTTTCATCGCTGGGTAGATGAATCAACTTCTGTTTGTAATTAGCAAATTCTTCGAGTTTATATTATATTTTAACGACTTTTCGTACAACTTTTTTGAATTTTTGAATTATCTAGCTGTCATTTTCATAGTTTACTACCAGAGATGGCAGAGTAGTTTACGTGAAGTAATCTACTCAATTAACTACGCGTAGTTAATCGAGTAAACTACACGCCTGATTTGTTTCATTAACTACCTACATTTGTTACATGTGCTACGTCTATAAAAAACGTTGAATTTTAAATAAAATAAAATTAATTTAACGAGCTGATGACACTATGACTATACTAAGTCGCACAGGAGCTGAAATATAATGGATTTCGAAATTTTCAATAAAAAAAGCGCAAATTTAATACTCATCAGTTTTATTTGTGTCTTTCATTTTTAAAGTGTAATGAATATCAACAAGTTTTTTTGAACGTTCCTGACTAAGCCTATTTCGGCTTTTAGTATGAACGTATGACCACTGTGAAAAAAACCCGTTCAATTGCTGCGGATGAGGCTGGAACACTGAGCAAACGTACTCCTTTCTGGAGCTTGAAGCTTTTTTAAGTGAATATGACGATAGCGAAGGTGTTACACTTGACGATGTCGATGGCGATATTGAGTACCATTTAAAAATGGGACAGAATGAGGATGACCACGATGATGTACATGAACTACTTGTTGAAGTTGTGGTTGATGAAGTAGTAGAAATGGTAATGGTAGTCGGCAGTGAAGGTTTTGAAGTCATTGCTGTGGGAATGGCTGCTGCTAGGCTATGTTCAGCAATTTCAATGCCCTCATTACATGTAAAGGTCTGTTGAAGCATCTGAAAAAAATAAATAGTACAATTCTATGAAAGGTTTTAAAAATAGTATGCACCTCAAGCTTTTTGATTTGGAACTTTGAATTTTTGACTTCGTGACGGTAATGTCCAGTAAAATTACGTTATCCAACAATCCATTGGATTCATCCGAGTTCTCTATCTCCGTCTCAGAAGCCATTGGAGCACAAATTCGTCTTAAATAATTTATTGACATAGATATTAGATAATTAAATAGTTTAATTTTTTCTTCCTATTTGATTATTTACGTACCTGTAACTTATGTGTGCCTGAAGCCTGGATTTTGTTGTATTTTTTAGAATATTCGTGCATTCATTACAAAGCGCCCGTTTTCCAACTTAATGGGAGTGAAAGCACCCTCGCTCCAATAGTTATGGAGTTTAATCCCTCCTGCTAAATTAGGCATTTTTTTATATAAATTTAAATGTTTTAAAATCACACACCGACTGCACTGCACGGCAAAAAGAAATGCTTTAGTTTTTTGGCGGAAAAGATTTCATTTGGATACGTCAATTTGACGGTGGATCTGACACAAGAGACAACTCAAACTACATTTTGACGGTAAGCGCTACGTCTACTACATTTGGCTACGTTAACTACATTTACTACCTCAGTTACGTAGCAGACGTAACAAATGTAGTAAATCAAAAAAAAGGCATTTCTGCCATCTCTGTTTACTACAAAAGCCTTCCCTAACTTTTTCGTAAGTGTCTCTCTTTGTGAGAGAATTTATCCCCACCACTGCCATTTTGACAGTCTTTTCCATTCTTACTACAAAAGTAAAGAAGCAGACCTATACTCTCTTCGTGTTGACTTCTGTTTTTGTTCGTTCATATTTCATATCGGTTGTTTTTATATAAGAAATTTTGTTTCTTACATCCGTATAAGAACAACTCGGATATAAGAAACAAATCTCGATGTTTTTTATTATGTTTCTTATATCCGTGTTGGACTGTACATATTTTCCGAATTCGAACGATTTAACTTTAGAATCGAATTATAGAGTAAGGCCCCCGTTTTCTTTCTCTAGTTTCCTAAATTCTTCTTTGAGGTTGTTTCCCCTATTACCCAGAATGGTTCAAGACCTCTGAAAATTTCTGATCCGTCCTTTCTTGCTATTGAGTCGGCAATTCGTTACCCTAAATTCCCATATGGCCAGGTACCCAACAGAAGGTTCGTTTGCTTCTCCTTCCCAATTCATTAAGTTTTTGTAGGCATTCCCAAAAATAGGCTAACTTTTAACAAATCTCAGCTCTTCAACTTTATCCCTTGCAAATGGACTACACATCTTATACAGAGACTACTGACCTCCATTTGGCCCTCATTGGGGACCACGTACAATCAACCATAAATTTTAAATAAAAAACAACAGCCGACTTGCATGTCCACTTTTAAATTTTCTAATTTATTACCTTTACCTAGTTTATAACCGTTGAGTCCATCGATAATTTTATTTTATTTTATTTTATAGTTACAATTGAATGAAGTTTACAATCTCTTATGCATTTGGTTTTGTTTCTAAATCTATATTTAACAAGACTAAACATAACATACTCGTACTCGTACATAAGCTCTCCCGAAAGGTATCCTTTCGTCTTTTGATTGTGTCTTATTTTTTAAATAAATATTACTCTAAGCAACTGAGCTCTCACTTTGCGCTGTTGCCTAGTTCAAATGGGTAGTATCTGTAGACGTAGTTCATGGGTGTACAGTGTACACGTTTGGAATGGCCTTTGTATATGGCACCGAGCGCACTTCCTTTGGCCGTATTAATCTGACATTTTTCTTGCTTTAATTGCGATGACCACTTTCTCTTCGGCGGCGTCTAGGGAATCTCTGGTGGGGAAGCCACTGCCGTCATCGCGGCAGGACTCACCATTTGGCTGTTGGTGCTGCTGGCTGCTGCTGTTTGGATAGAAGGACGCAATGCCAGAGCTGGCGCTGCCACTGTCAGCAAAGAATGATTTACAGTTGTAAAGAGCTGCGGAAATTTCCGAACCACTGGAAGCGGAATTCATCGGTCCTCGTGGGGACATTCCAACAACGCGGCTGCCACTGCCACTGGCATATACATATGATTCATACGAATGAGCCGGGCACTGGTGCTGCGCCTGATGATGTTGATGCTGGTGATGGTGTTGGAGGTGGTGGGTGGCTGCTGATGACGACGACGACGACGAATTCGCTGCATCCATGAGAGGCAGGGGTGGACTGCCGCTGTCATGATGGTAGTGGTTGGTAGCACCAGCTCTGCCAGTGCCACTGCCGCTGCCACTGCCAGTTACTGTTGACGTGAATGCACTTGAAGTCATCTCGAATGCTTCGTGGACAGGTGATGATTTACTTTGCTGCATCTCATTGAATTCGGTTTTCACTAGGATGCTGCCGGCGGCGGCGTCGGCAGCTACACCGCCGCCGCTGTTGGAATGCATTTGACATTTGCCGCTCAAGTGGGCACCGTCTTCGTCATGTTTCTCACTCTTGCAGTGCTGCTGCTCAATCGTTTCGCTTGAGTAATCCCCCAGATCGGAGAGTTGTGAACACGAAAAGGATCGTGTCGCCATGGGCAACATGTGCGGTCCACCGCCGCATGCAAACAAGCGCTGCTGCTGCTCCATCGCGGTGAGGTGTTCCGATTTCGCAGCAAAGCAAGACGACTGCGGGCTGTGGCTGTGCTGGTGATCGTGCACTTGTCGTGGATCGAATTCCCCGCAATGCATTTGGGGGTTTGGGTTGCGCTCAGGGTCGCCGGTACTGGTGCGGATCAGATTTTTCATGAATTCCACGTCCCGATTGTAGAGACTGTTGTATAGGAAGTGATCTTTACTCGAGGAAGCTGGAAAATTCTGCACGGCACGATCGATGGGAATCAGGTTCGCTGTGGGTCCCGCAAATTGATGATGATGATGGTGGTGGGGGTGCGGCAGGACTGGTGGCGGAGCGGATTCGACATCGGGCAGCGGCGACTCTTTTTTTAGCTTTGGCGGCCTACCCAAACGTGTGGCAACTTCTCAGTCTTTGGATCTTCGCGGCCTGCCCACTTTGCCCTTGCGCACTGGCGGATTGGCGGTCGTCGTCTTCAGCAGCTTGTGCCAGTCCTGCTCGCAGACTAGACTTCCGCCCAGCATGTAGTATCTGCAAGTAGGAAATGGGTCTCAATGAAAAATTGAATTGAAAATATAAAGGGTTTTTCAACAGGGACACTACAAAAGTAGAGCGACAGGGACAGCAAACGACGCCGAATTTCTTGCCGCTCTTTTGACATTTCTCTTCAGTAAGGTTTGCCATTTCATGATGAAAAGATATACGAGCCAACAACGAGTCGAAATTATTAAATATTACTACCGAAATTCGGAGTCAGTGGCCTCAACGTGAAGAGCGCTACGTCCAACTTATGGTCGTAATAATCGTCCTAGCAGATCAAAAATTGAGCGTCTAGTGGAAAAACTTGAATCCACCGGCACAGTACAAAATGTTCCCGTGCCAGTGAGACAAAGAAGTGCCCGTAGTGTCGAGAATATTGCTGCCGCTGAGGCTTCAGTTGATGAAAGCCCAAATGTGTCTCTCACACGTCGTTCTCAAGCGTTGGGCATCTCTGTGAAGTCGTTGTGGCGAATTTTGCGAAAAGATCTTGGCCTACATCCTTACAAGATTAAATTGACGCAAGAACTGAAGCCGCTTGACCACCAGAAGCGTCGTATGTTCGTGAATTGGGCTGAGCAACAACTTGAAAATGATTCGGATTTTCATCGAAAAATCATCTTCAGCGATGAGGCTCATTTCTGTCTGAATGGCTTCGTCAATAAACAAAATATGCGGTATTGGTCAGGCAGCAATCCACACGTACTCCATGAGTCATCATTGCATCCCGAAAAAGTTACGGTTTGGTGTGGTTTATGGGCCGGCGGCGTCATTGAGACGTACTTCTTCCGTGATGATCAAGACCGGCACGTTACTGTGAATGGGAATCGCTACCGTTCAATGATAACCGAATATTTTTGGCCCCAATTGGATGATATGGACTTGGAGGACATGTGGTTCCATGTCACAATCAATTTATTGGAAACCATGTTTGGAGAACGTGTTATCTCCCGAAATGGTCCAGTCGCTTGGCCGCCTCGGTCGTGCGATTTGACGCCGTTAGACTATTTCCTGTGGGGCTACGTCAAGTCTATGGTCTATGCCAACAAGCCAGCGACGATTGATGAACTTCGTACGAATATCGAACGTGAAATTGCAGCAGTATCGGCCGATTTATGCTTGAAAACTGTCGAAAATTGGGCTCAGCGTCTGGACTTCTGCAAGCGTGCCCGTGGTGGCCATGCAAAGGAAATCGAGTTCCATACATAATGGCAACGAACGTACTTTCACAGGAATAAAGAATATCAGTGATATCCGAAACAGTTTTTGTTTTATTTAAAAAAACTTTTGTAACGCTCTTATTGAAAACCCCTTTATTTCATGAAGTGCATGCATGCAAGGACGTGCTACAAAGGTCGATGACGCAAACGTCCTGAAATGACTCTAAACTCTTTTCGGTTATCAAAGTTACCTAAAAGGACGTAACAGACCTCGAGGAAGCTGCGATAAGTCTCTCAGGACACTCTCAAAATGCACTTCGACTGAGAAACCGCATATCCTGTTCCCCCCTCAAAGTTCCAATGACCATAATCGCACTTGTAAAATCAAAACCTCTGACAGCAGTTTAGGAACAAATTCACTCGAATCAATATCTTCATCTTTTCACATCGTTTGTTTGGAAGGATATACCTCGATCGCCTATTAATGAACAATAGTGCTACAAATAACAAAAAAACCAACCGACCCCCGTACTAAACGGACTACAAATTGAACTATCACCATTTTACAAATACGTACCTATCACCGGGTCGTAGTTGCGATGCACACTTGGAACAGGCAAAGCACTTCAAATGGAAAACGTGATGCTCCACTGGTATGTGATGCGGCGGATGGGTGAGTAGATTCTGATGTGTTTGGAAATGCCTCTGATTTTCGACCCCGCCAACGCCAGGTGGCGCTTGACTGTGTCCCGTCTGAATCGGATGCTGGTTCTGTTGCTGCTGCTGTTGTTGTTGTTGTTTTTGCTGACTACTTATCGGCGATGTTGTCCTCATAACAAATTCATTTGGTGCAATTGTTTGTCCACATGCCGAGCACGGTGCTGTGCCAAACATTCTAAAATCGAAAGCAGAAATAGACAGAAAATAGGAAAAAGGAAAAATTAAAGAAGAATGCGGACAGAAACTGCGGGAGAACGTTGGGTAAACTGTTGGTAGAGGTGGAGTCGTGTCGACGGATTTGGTTTTCATTTTTTTTACCCAGTCAAACAAAATCAATGGATAGAAAAAAAACACTTTTAAGACCTAATCCTTTGGAGAAGGGTCTGTATTGGGTGACAACTGCCAATGTGTAGGTGTTGGTGGTGCCACATTTAGCACAAACTTATAGAGTGCCTACAATTCTTTGGGGGCTGCGTGCGGGAGACAATTATTACATCGATTTAGTCGAGATTTCGATCGTTGAATAAAAAATCAAGGGACTTCGCATTTTGTTCGCTTCATGTTCCCTTGAATAAGATGTCGTTTATAGTTGAGTTCATCAAAAACTCCAGTCGAAACATATAGCTATCGTGTAAAATGAGTTGCGTGAACGTGCAACAGCCGAATCAGCCCACCGCAATGAAGCATTTATCGTTATTTTGTACACATTTATTACAATTCATTATTAAATGGTTTACGTTGCGGAAAATTTTGATGGAAGATTCGTTGGCAATTCGCTGGCGATTCGCCCGGGCCCACGCGGGAGAACAAAATGCGAACGTCTAGAGGAAGTTTATGCGAATTGGAAGACGATTGTCAATTCTACGGAGTTGGTGCTGGTAGTAAAGAGGAATATGCAAAATTTGGGTATTTTGCACGTATTTGCTTTTTGGTTCCATAGCACATTTCTTTTTTATTCCTCCTCATCAGTTTTTTTTTTCGTCTATCTTAGGTGCAGCAATTTAAATGGCTACCAATACATCAGGGCTTCTATCTAAACCTGGATTGAAGCATAAAATTCCACTACAGGGTTCCCTCAAAAGAAAGGGTTTGAATAGTTACAACTTTTTTATTTAAAACTAGGTAAATCCGAGTTGAAAAACAGACAAACGAAAACCTTCGAATTTTATTTTAAAAATCAACGATCACTTATTCCAACACGATGCACCGTATATCGAAATTATTTCCCGAAGAGAATAAGACCACCGTCGGAATCAATCGCCTGACTGCACATTTCTGACTTTGGAGACTTTCATATTTCAGATCCATATATTGCTTAAAAGGAGAACATTCTTCACGACGTTATTTTCCAGATTTGAATGAAACAATTCCCAATTGATGTTGTGTATTTGAAAATATAAGAAAAAAGTAATATGTAGATTTTAAATTAAAAAAGGAAGATGAACTACAGAAAAGACTTTTTTTTTTGCCACCCTGTTTATTAAAATGAGTTCAACTCGCCTGCCTAGTTGTCTTTCACGCGATTCTAGAATATTTATCCGAAATGAAAACCATGGAAGGTCGAACTTCCGTGGCTATTCAGAGGGTGTTCCTAAAACTTTATGAGCAATTTCAAAATAGGGGACATGCCCCATCTCATACTTTCTTTAGACCCTAATCTTGGTACACAAAAAGAAAAAAACTTGGTCCTATATTGCAAAAGGTTGGCACTTGTTGTAGCCCTATTTTCAGAATTTAATACTGTGTGACGCACCCTGCAAAATGTGTCGGGGATTGAAGAATGCGACGTTGCATTTACTTTACAAAATAAACCCCCAAAACATAGAATTGTGTCTAGATTGAATAAAATAAGATCTATTTAAAAAAATCGAAAAAGAAAGCCGAACAAATTTTGCAAGTCACTCCGAAGCCTATAGCCTTGAGCCTAGAAACTTCTAACTTATTATAGAGCTTTGTCCCGTGTCCAAGGCGCTTTTAAAGAAGCGATTTTGACAAAATCAATCTCCAAAGGGTCAACTTAAATATGGCTCTGACCTGAAAACTCAATATCATTCATTGTTCGGAATGCGAAAGTCTTTTTGTCAACCACTTTAATTTATAAATAAGGCTAAGGGCCAGTCAGTGAAGATATAGATAGAGTATGACTTACGAGTTGTGACTGTCTTTTTTTGTATTCAGCTAGGAAATATTTGAAGCTTTGCGCCTTACAAAATTAGTAACAAAAGTGGTTGTATTGCTTTTGGAAAAACATTTTCGACACATCTCCCTCGGAGACTTACCGGCGGTCACTTGGAATACAACCCAACTAATTTGTCATGTCCACTGTCCAATTAAAAGCCTATCGTCACAAAGGCAGTCATATTTAAAAAAAAAATCCTGTTATCACATTAGGACGGATCTTTACCGAAACCCGTGCATTATAAAAATATCCACATAAGCATGCTTTTAGGCCCATTCCTCATATTGGAGTACCTACTCCTATGCAGTCTCTGAACTAACCCCACTTATCTGCATATCTGTTCCCTATAATATTGTCGCATTGAAAAATCCAAACGGGGATTGAATTTGTGCACAAGTGTGAGCTGCAAAAAAAAATTGTCCCGATAATGGAAGGAACGAAAAAAAAAATGCTTTTTAAATTATTCAACACTTTTCAAATGTATTGTGTCATAAAAATGAGCACACAGATACAAAAATGCCACCTCCCGCTTGACATGCTGCTATAGCCCTGCATGAGCGGGACATTGGAAATCTATTAAGTGCTTTTATGTCGGCGCAAAGTCGAGTTGTAGGAGCGTATACCGTCACATTTAAGTATCAGCCATAATTTATTGGCGGATTTTTATATGATACGTTTTTTTATGCCTCCACTCTATCTGTCTATTTGACGAAAAATCTCTATGGAAAGTGATGACATAATAGTTTTAGCCTATGAATATGCTAAAGAATATTGGCAGCGGGGGCGGGGAGGGCTGGAAAAAAAATATTAATCGAAAAATGGATAACACGCGGAACCTACCCCTAAGCGTGCATGTACATACTGGTGTTACACTTATCGCAGGGAGTAAGCAAAAAACTGTCGGGTTTTTGAATTGAATCGATGCATAAATAATGCAGCTGCGATCTTTTTTTTATTCACAGATGTATATGGTCGAGTGCGTGCTTAACTCGATTTGACATAGCATGCAGTTTGGAGTGCAAATATTAATAACTGGGTGGGCGCACATGATGGCTGGTGATGCGGAACCCACGTGACGAAATTGAACGAACCTTGTTAGGGAGGTAGGGGTTGGGTGGTCAAGACCGTAGAACTTTGACAACCGCATATGGGGTCCTTTGCCATGGGTCCTTCGCTCCTGTTTCTGCACTCAGAAAAAAAAAGATTGTTAAGCGAAGAATTTTGAGATTCTTAAAAAATTGTAGGTTAAAAGTTCTTGGTTCAAATGTTATTTTTGTTAACAAGAACTCGTTTTTAAGTTTTCAAGAATCAGGTATTCAGCGTAAGAATAACATACTCTCCATAAGAATTTTATTAAATCATCGCCAACAATTTCATTCTTAATCAAAGATTTTCATATTTTGGTTCATTTTAACCAACAAAAATTGTTGGCATTACAATTTATTTTTGTGTGTGTGTAAGAATAAGACTGCTTTAGTTGATTATAGGATTTTCTTTATCAAAATCAACCAAAGTTTATTAAGATGGTTTCACCGGGGCTACCTTGAGCAAATTTTTAAAATCCATAGACACAAATTCTGAGTATTAAAATTGCCATGGCTAAGCCGATTTAAAGCATTTTCCCGAAGGCTTTGCGCAACTTTTAATCAACGTGATGTTTGAAGGTCGAAGAAGTACGTCATCTATATAACTTGAAACGACCGAAAAAGAACTGATATCCTACCAAAATCCCCCATATTTCATTGAGCTTAAAAGTCTCCATTATTTTTGCCGTTCATCACCACAACTCCCAATGGATAACATAATGTAAAGCCCTCGTAGTTTCGCCTACTCCAAGCTTGAGTTCGACGACAATTGTCAGCCAGCGTTGCCAGATTGGGCGCTTTATCGTATTTTGCTATCTTCTTCTTAAATGAAATAAAGAAACGAGCGCCCAACACAAGTTTGGGCTGCTAAATATCGTTTTACAAATTATGTGTCAATTTTTGTTAATTCATAAAACTAAAAAAAAAATATCTTTGAACAAACTTGACTCTTGCAGCCAAGTGACATCGAACAGTCGTTCAACTTGCAGGCACAACAATTTATTTTGAAGGCCTTCTGATTTGACACAAGCCACAAAAGCTAAGTGCAGAAGTTAGAAGTCAAATTAAATTCACCGCACACATAAATGAGATGGCTAAATGGGAAAAATGTCAATAAAGTACCTACTCAAGGAATTGGGAACATTTTCAACGATTTTTAGTCGTCTTTCTGGGCAACGATTTTGCTCTAAATTTTTTTAAGGTTTGGGTGCTAAATTCTGTCAACCCTGCTGCCGTCTAGGTTAAATCTCGCTATTATCTCCCGCCTGTTCGCTTTCAAATTTGACCACGTGGATTTGTCGCCATTATGAGCGAGAAAGAGAAGTCAATATAAATGTTATCATGGTGTGACTCACGCTATTACCCCATCGATAGAAGGCCAAAATGTCCATTCTTCATCTCAGCGTAAAAATCCTCTACATAAACTATGTCACCTTCGAGTTCGCTTCTTATGCACAATTAGCAGAAACACCAACCCGTGATTTTTAGTTATGCTAAATCACCATAAAGGGCACTAAAAGATATTCTTATACAGAACTGCTTCTGGTAGAGACTTTGAGGTTTAGCAGTGCCCCAGAATTGGAAACCTAGCTTTTCCCAAGGCCGTGAAAATATGCTTCGCCTGACATTTAAAAATTTCGTGACGTTGCGTGTTGGCAATGCTACGAATTTGCTTCAGGTACATAGATTCTGACAATTTGAATGAGCTATTCATATACGTATGATCTAGAATAGTTCCATAAATGGCAGAAAACATACAGTGTACAGACCGAGACTTCCAATAGAAGATGTTGGGCTTTTACAAAACTCATTACCTGTATTAACTTTTAACTTGGTACGTCGATATGGAATTTTTTCGGTTTTGGTGGTGGTTTTTCGCCGTTTTTTGTTTTCAAAATGACCCCTCTGACCCTCATTTGAGGGATAAGCTATTAAAAGTTTATCCCTTTTCGAAAGGGATGTAATTTACTAACCGCTTAGGATTGCGATATGGCAAAGAGAAAATAATAGGACTCGTGTTTCTAAAATATGTCCTTCCATTATTTAATTTACACAAATGTATGGGTGGACTATTGAAATCAGACATATTTTTTATTACAATTATATATACTTACGTATTACATTCAATTAATATTATTCCACCATTTTCAGTGTTTAATTTTTTGAAAGAACACTCACGGTGCAAATTGTATGAAATATCAATCGGAATGAATGAATTTTTGTATCCATCAAATTCGAATTTATGCAAGTTTAAGATTATTTGGGCTTGATTGGAAAGTATAATTTATTATTGTTCGATCCTGTATTTGTGTGCAAAATAAATATGATTCAGATTTTAATATGGCATAGGCTTGATTTAATAATAAAAAGCTTGATTTTCGATTTTTGTTACTGTGTTAAGAATCATTCAGTATAAATTTAGATTTAGCACGTAAGAATGAAGAAAATTAAGAATAAGCGATATTTTTCTGAGAGATAGCTATCATGAAGGAGCTTTTCAACTCGCCGTTTGGACTTGTTGTTGCTCACATCACAAAGTCTTAGTCCTCAAAGATTATTTCTATAAATTTTTGTCCGTTCGAACAATTCCAAATAGTTTGGAAAACCACTGAAAACCAATCTCTTCGTTTGACACTTCTATGAGTCTTGGACTTGGCTTACTTAGGAATAATTTCTCTAACAGTAGCCAAAAAGACTATCTGGTCTGCCACTTCCTCAACGATCGAAATTAACAAATTGTTTGTGAGGATAAACTGTTTACGTCACATTTAATTGATGCAAATGTAACAGAAACCTGTTGCCACAATCAACTCCTCCCAATATCCTCCTTGAATCGGTCTTACACTGTTCAAGGGTTTTTGTTGCTCCAACTGGAAGCACTACTGGGGACAATTGATTCCGTTTCTACTTAAGCAATTAATGAGCACAAGCTAGTGGCAGTGGAAGGATTCAATAAATCATCGAGACGAGCGTCACTCGCCCCCACTAAGTGCAGTGCAAAATCATAGAAGTCCACTCGATGACAAGGAAGTCAAGATTTTATTTCTTCCTCATGTTTATTCGTCCTTTTTCTTTTGGTGGATGATTCGTTTTGACTTTTCTTTAAAGAGCCTGAGGAGAGCCGTTCTTATTTTTTTTTTCTCGCTGTATTTGATTACTTCACCATCCGTGCAAACGTTGAGGGTATTCGTGCGTTGCGCGAATTCTTTCATTCAGAAATCAGGAAATAAAGGAATCAAGTGGTAATTGTTGAAATTGCATGGTCGCGTTTGCTTTAGCATTTGTCGAGAAGGGTAGGGGGAGCGCAGTGCAAAGCTATGATGAACTTGTTTGATTGTTGCTTTGGTTTTGTATCAAGTTATTCGCGGGGATACTTGGCGCAAATATTCCGCTGGGGCAAATTGCAACCCAAGTATAAACCTCGAATGTATCTCTGTCGTAATAGACGCAATACAAAGTTGAATGGCTGCCATTTTGGTGTCAAATAAAGCACGGGAAATGCGGATGCTTTGTTTTCAAATACCGAGCGAATGCCTTTAGGGATGTGGCGCGATAGAACTGAAGAGAGAAACAACCTATCCCACTGATTTCGTTCTTAATATATGCCAAAAAAATGTCTATCAACCCTCACACGTCCGTCAGTGTTCATCACTAAATAAATCCGAGCCCGGGCTATTTTTTTGAGGGCCCACATGAGATGGCATCTAGTTCGCCGACAGGGAGTGAGATGTAGACGTTGAAAATTGCAATCAACTCAAAATAAGACCTGGAAAACATTTACTTCGAATAACTCCTGAAAAGACTTTCTGTCGATAAACCCCTGACAAGCTCCCGCAAAGGTCAACCGTTCTTCTCAAAATAATAATAATGATGAACATGTGCAATGTGTTCTCATTAGGACGCGACTATTATTCCATGACAAACCACGCGCCTCGTGCACTTGTGCCAACACAGTTTACACTCGAGATAGACGACCTTTTAATTCCAGTGAGAATCGTTCATTAAGACCTCTTGCAGGTCTTCACTTGTTTAAAAGGTGAAATTATAAATTCACGGCGAACGAACAAATTCAATAGAACAACGTGCAGTGCTATAGTAGTCAACACAGAAAAAAAAAACATCAAAATTAAGCAGAAAACGCAGTCATTAGGAAAGCTTAATAGTCGCCATTATTTTCGCACATCATGTCCGCCGCACCAGGGTTATCGTTGTAACTTCCCTCTGTGAAGTGCATGTGTATTCAGTTTCAGTCTGTGCCCAGGCGGCATACGTTTTTCAATTCCATTCGAGGTTGATCGTTGATGTTCAAGCTGTGACTATAGGTGGAGGTGGTTAAAACCAGTACTTGCGGAATAAGACTGACGCAGAAAGAGAAACTATATCAATTGTTGAAAGTCTGTGTATACCGTAAATGAGTGAATGAAGGACATCCTACGTTGTTCCTTTGGCGAGTAGTATCTGAATGTGTACTCTTAGTGATTTTTGCATCCCATCTTGACCAACTCAGTTCCAGGAGTTTGTTGCATACTTTAAAACTTTGCTAAACAAATTATTTTGCCCCCTTACAGATTTTGTCCCTCCAAAACTAGGAGGGACCAAATTTCCTCGAACTCGTACTTAACAAAATTGTTGTTCGCGCGCTTTGGCATTTAAAATCGTAAAGTTTCGATAGAGCGTGTCAAAGCGCGCCATTGTGAATTCGGCATTAAAATTAAAATAACAAAAAAAAAAGATGACGTCCGTATAGGACTCTAGTAATAGCCCCTCCGAACAATACGTTTTTTTTTGTTTCAGGACGAATTGAAAAGAGCTTCTAATGTGTACGATCAGTTGAAAAAATCTCAAGATGTAATTTCTGCTTTTCCGGGGATCGAACCTGGGATCCCTCGCACAGTAGACCAGTACTCAGTTTAAAACTATGATGCATGAAAATGTGCATAAGCCCAGGCCCAACTCTACCCCTGTTGAACCCCCCAGATGTTGTAACTCGGAACACATCTACAGCAGCAGCATCCCTAAATTAAGTGGGGCATCTTCCGTATTCACAAGCTCACCGAGGAACTTCTCAATTTCATCCAATCAAGTTGATGGAAAAATACTCCGCTCATCCTTGCTCCACATAGAGACTGTTCCCTCACACCATCCTAATGCAATCTATTAGCTCGTCTTTATTTGTGTACGGCACAAATACTGTTTACATAAATTACATGCTTACCACATGCAGGAATTGTTTGGTGGTATCTATGTTTTGTTTTTAATAAAACTTCGAATTATTATTAGAGTAGAGCCCGTTTCGGGGGCGGTGTGGGTGCGCATAGTATAGGTGTTATTGGTGGTGAGGAAGACGAGAGGGCTCCACACACCATCCCGATTCCAAGTTGGAAACCATCGCCTATGCTCGAGTGTGTGTGCCGCAGCTGAGCTGAGGTGTACGCTCTTCGTCGTCGTGTAGTTGTTGTCGACATCTTTCCATGCTCTCGCTTGCACGAGCTGAAAGAGTGTTGTACAAGTTGGTCGGGCATATCGGGTGGTGGAGAACATGTCGAGTGCACCTATTAAAAGCATTCCTCCCATGCATCGTAATTTGAGTTGAAAATTAGTTTAAGTATGGAATGTGTAATGAAGTTTATTAATTAAAACTGTTCGGAACCACATGCCGCCATGAATTGAAGCCCTGGCGGGTTTCGTTTTTGAGTCCCTGTCAGGACGACGGATTGAGTGATGTATACTGCCTTGTTGGCAAGGATGTGAGGCCGTCTACGGGTATGTGTGTATAGTTTGAGCTCTTTGGCACTATGTGAATCGATGCAGGCTGGCGTACGAAGGCTAGACAGTGTGATGGGTTGCTTGTTGTTCCAATGTTGTGAATATTGATGCAATACGGTTTGGGGATGCATGCAAATGGATCTACAGGGACGAGCATGGGTACGTGAATATGTTTGTGGCGAAAAGTTTTCGTAATGAGATATTTTCGTACAGTTAATGGTGAGGGCCGTTGTTTTCTCTCTTTTCGCATATGCGCCTCAAGAGGTTGATTGTCAGCTCTTTATTAAGCAGAAGCCAGTTTCGTTCAGGTACACGCTGCTTGAAATGCGTCCAGCTGCATGCCTGATGAACTTGTTCCAATGGGTTCTGTTTACACAGCCAATTTTAGAAATTCGGTAGAATGAAATACTGTTCGTTGTTTGGGCCGTTTGATTTTTGTGAAAGGGGGGCTGGTTAGATGTTAGATGTTATTCCAATAGAAATGGTAAGGTACAGAGTATCTCCCTCTTAAGGCTGCAAAAGGCTAACGACAGATGGCCTGATCTTCATTCATAGTTGCACGCTCAACAATTGGCTCCAAGCGAGTGCGACTTTTGCTCGGTAGAAAAGAAAGGGGGGGGGGGGGGGGGGTTAAAATGAAGTCCCTGTTGGAAAAAACGAGTATTCGTTGCTTAAAACTACCGAGGTAAAAATGTTCAATGGATAGTGTTGAAAAAAGACACATTTTAAGAGTTGCCATCTACAAAGTTTGATCTGGTTAATATTGATCTAGATCGATATCAACAAAACAGTCTTATTTTGCACCAAAAAAATTTGGATTTGGTTATTTTTAGCCGAGTTTCCTTGAACAAGTTGACTCGATTATTTTTAATCCTCCAAGCTCCCACTCTGTACGAGCTACAATTACTTCTTGGTAGTTTTTAAGCCAAAATTGGTTGATTTTAAATTAAAAAAGTGTTTTTCTGCGTGTGCCATGTCGGCTTAGTACAAAGAGCCAGCTTAATGACAGCAGACCTCATATCGGATGCAGGGTTGACAAATATATAATATTTTTTATTTTGAGTTTTTATTTATACTCATTGGCCGTTAGCAATAAAACATTTCAGTTACGACTCTTGGAAAAAATCGACTCTTGATCTAAATTATAAGAAATAAAGCATTCAATTTGACTATAAGTTAGGAAATAGCTAGCAATTTTCAAAAATCTCAACATTTTCGCAGATCAGAATGTAATGTACATGCTTTATTTTCACTTATAACAAAATCTGAAATTTCAGCTCAAAATATGAAGTACCAAAAATCAAAAGTGGCATCCGTCAAATCCAATTAGTTGACATTCGCACTGGGGCGAGTTCCAAGTTCTAAATTAGTAAAGTAAATTAATATTTACTTTGGGAACTTAGGGCTTGCCACTCATGCACATAGCATGCATATGAATATTTCTGAATATCTAAAGTGTGGCGCATTCATTTATTACGGCAGTCGAATAGCGGTAGGGTTGTACATATGTATTAAAAACTCGTTACACAAATAACCAGGTTCACAACAGTTACAACTTGAAGTCACAATAGCTTATAGAAGTTGGCTATTGTTAAATTTATTTGACTTCTATGAAATGCTAGGTGGGATCTAGAGTTCAATGCTTACCAAAAGAGGACTTTAAATTCGATTTTTTTCCTATTATTTTTTGTGTATCCATAATTAGTGCTTTTATCCAATATTCGGAAGTTTCGGTGAGAATGATTTACAGCTTCTCTGTATATATATAAATAACGATTTATTTCCTTTCGGAAATGTTTTGAAAGAAATTGGAATTCAATATTGATCATGAAAGTTTATTATTATGCAGATAAACAAGTTCAAAGTCAAATTGAGGGCTTTTAGTGAACTAACAATTCGATTTCTTTAAAAAGTCTGTGATCGCAAATTAAGTGGGAAGACTTAATTGGTTTGACAAAGTACACTACTTCAACTGTTAAGCTAAAAATTGAATAAGTGCAACGTATTGTTGAGCATACAAACATTTTTATCAAAACCGAAAATTTGGTGCTGAATTGCATTAAGTTTAAACTACATGTTTTCGAGGAAAATCCAAATTTTGAAATCGCCGTGCAAAATAAGGAATGGTTCCGAACTTAAGGCCCACAAGCTCCCAAAACGAAGTTTGAAACAAATGCGCCTAGCTGTAGGCCTCAGAATCTGACGGACGGAATTGCGTGATATTACATAAAATAAATAAACATCTCGAAAACGATATCTTTCTCCTATTTGTATACGAAAATAAAAAATACAATTGAGCCCGAAAAAATACTATTGGAACTAAGATTTGCTTACAGTCCACGAAATTAATTTTTCATCCCTGATCGGATGTCTTGTTGGGGTACTAACTGGTCGATGTATACTAGAAAAATATTTCGAGAAGCTAGGAGCAGTGATCCCAGATTGAAGGGAAAAGCTCCAAATTCTTCGCTTTTTGAATGAAAAATGGGGAAAACAAGGAACCAGGTTAAGAAAAGGGGAAAAAAATCAAAAATTTCTAAGCTCTTTAAAAGTAAAAAATTAAAACGTTACGCAAAAATGTCGAACAATAAAATGTTCATATTAAACATGAAAGAAAACAGCCCATCGAAAGTCTATTATACTTAACTTTAGGCACATGGAAAAGTCTGAATTTTTGCTATTGAATTTATGAATTTCTTTCAAATTTCACTTAAGTGGAAAAAAATGTCAACTTTATTCTAATTTAGGGGGAAATTAATGCTTTTGCTGAAATGTAAATTGATTAAAAATAATACTAAGAGGTTTTTTCATTTCGAACAAATTCCAAAAATTAACTACTGTTTATATTAAACATAAAGGAAAACAGCCCATCGAACGTCTACGTAAGAATTTTTGTGTATCTGAATGCATTCACTCGTTTTGCTATTATGTCTAATAGAAAAGGAAATTATTGTCTAGTGCATATATTTTTATGTTATCTGCTTATTTTAAGCTTGTCAATAAAAAAGGTTAGAATTTTTTAATTTTTTTTACATGAAAACAAGTGCAAATTTCACTTAGGGGAAAATTGTGGATTTCTTTCCCAATTTAGGGGAAAACTAATGTTTTTGCTGATAAAAAAGGGGAAAAACAATATTCAAAGTCTGCGAACACTGGTTAGGAGTCACGCGAAATGACTTTTGAAGTAGTTGCACCTTGCAAGGATGAGGAGGAAAAACAAACACCTGTCCATTTGCTATGTAACTTCCCGGGGCTCGATTCTCGATTAAAAAGCAAACTCCAGTAGAGTAATTCTTGGATGTAGGTACAAATTTTGCCGAAACGGACATCAGAAAAATACGGAAAACCCTCCAAAGCAGCAAATGGCGTACAGGAGGATGTGACACTCACTTAGGCTCAGCGTTTATTTGAATGTTGGCTTACGGCAGAAGAAAGTCGTAGAAAAGAAGTGTTGAGCTTCTGTCTGGACCTGATCGAAATCGGTAAATTTGAAAACATCCTGCTGATTTGATCTCACATTCACAACAGATGCAAATGATGGCTTCAAGGAAACAAAGGTTCTCCTTGGGAAGACGTATGATGAGAGCTTAAATTACAACATTAAGATTATTCTCGGCCACTATATAATGTCAAAAAGCCGGTGGTACAAACACCCACCCTCTGGTACAAAACTTCCGTCATTACTACTAGCTCATGATTCCAACACCTCAATATGCAAAAAAGGGATTTGAGGATCTCCATGTTTGCTGTCAATCAAATTGGTCACTTATTGAATATCCGGACGATGGAAGGAGTCATTAACACGGACCACAAGTCTCTTCAGGATGTGGAGATCCAACACGCATCAGGTATTCTTAAGCATATATTATCTGACATCGCCGAACTACTACAAATCTTCTCCCGATCCGGCCTTCCCCAACCTTTTAGCGGGAAGATCGCTTTTATCAAGCACAGAGCGACGGTACCAATACTCCCAGACGATCATCGACAGCGCTTCCACTGATATGTTGGGCATTGGGAACTACTTCTATGAAACGTCTGGTTTGATGGGGAGTTCCGCCTGCCACATGCAGCGACACCTATACAAATGAGTGGTGCAGACTGAGCCCGAAAGGGGGCTACAAAAATTAAGGACTGACTTTTTAGAAGAAAGAAGAGCTCGAAAAGCAGGCGGTCTTTTCGGGTGTAGGAACCCAAAGGCAAAATCACCTTTCAAGTGTATAAGCCTCGAATAGAAACCTGCAGAGAGCGTCAGTCATTCCAGATGGAGTTGAAAATCGCAAATTTACAATAAAGTTACCCTTTTTCCCCCAAGTGTAATTTCCATTTATTTTCATATAAAAAATTATAACAAAAATTCAGACTTTTCAAAGTGCTAAAAATTAATTACATTAGACGTTCGTTGGGCTGTTTTCTTTCATGTTTAGTATGAACATTTGTTTCTTCGGAAAAATTGCGTCATTTTTTTTTTTCTTTACTATTATCCTTTAACAATTTAAGTTATTTATGTTGAATAACGTTGAATTTATGAACTTTTTTTATATGAAAATAAACACAAATTTCTCTTAAGGGAAAAAAAGGGAAACTTAATTCGGATTTATGATTTTGCTGATAAAAAAAAAACAAGTAAAACAGTCTTCAAATTTCATATAAGTCCTCCCAGAACTCTGTATGTGGTGGGATCTAGGAGGCTGGTGTAAAATTTCTGAAAGGCCACCTCTATAACACTCTCTACAACGGCAAAAACATTTTTCAAAAAACTTGCTGCTGCCCTATCCAAATTAATTCTGTGCCTCTCACACTCAAAAACAAGCGTTTCAATGACAGAGCAATTTTCGATAGAATGGTCGGCTTATTGAGAGCTGCCCTACAACACGCAGATGACTTGGAAAGCACTGGACGAAGGAAGAACTCCTTATTAGCGTGGCACTTATGCCAAATCTCACCTTTGGCACCGATGGCACAAGGAGCGCCCCAAGAACTCCAACAGTGCCTGTACAAGTGCCGCCACGAGAAAAAATGAAAACACTTAAAACACTATTGTCTTTTAATATATGTTGAGAACAATGGTGCTGGCGGTATGCGCCGCCATGAAATATAATAAAAACGTGGGTCTTATTCGAGAAAAGTTGATGTGTCCACCATTAAAAGGAATGCGTTTACGTACTGAATGAATTAAAAATGTCAAAGTCGACATATATATTTATATAGGGTCTCTCGCATCCAGAGACAAAAGATGTGATCACCAAAAAAATGAAGCGCCATCTACGCGAGGTAAGCATACTCGTGACCATTTGCTCCACTTGAAGGCGGATACAGCATATGGATGGAAATGCAATTGAACAGTGCCCCAACCGAATCTTAGATACTGTCGGCTCTCTGGTTCTTACTCATGAAGACAATTTTCCTCTTTGGAAGTAATCACGCAAAAGTTCAGAATACTTTCCTGGTCGAAATTGGTATTGATCAGGGTTTTTCGTAAATCAAAAGGCATATTCAATCAGTCCATCCGTCGGCCATACTCCATTACTGAGAGGTAATCCTTTTAATACAGGCCTTTAGAACCTAAGATCGAATTGAAAATTGAAACTGCCACAAATTTGACGCCTGCCTGACGCTTCAAAGCCTTGAAACTCGATGATTTCGAAAGTGTTCA
Source organism: Cheilosia variabilis (assembly GCA_951230905.1). Classification (NCBI taxonomy): domain Eukaryota; kingdom Metazoa; phylum Arthropoda; class Insecta; order Diptera; family Syrphidae; genus Cheilosia; species Cheilosia variabilis. The sequence goes on along the minus strand of OX579680.1, from coordinate 20,373,043 downwards.
CTTTTCTTTACCTTTGCTTCGACGTAGCTAAGGCTGATTTCAACAAAAGCTCAGTTACAAAAAGAGGCCGAGAAAATAGCTTCCATAAATAATCCAAATCCATAAATAGAGTGCCAAATCGGCGTCGACATTCCCACCCCAACAGCATTGGAACGGGAACGAACTAAGACTATGCTGCTGCTCTGCACATTTCCCACTCTCCTCAGATGTAAGCCTGTCAAAGTACCTGCCAACTTGATCAAATCAAAAATTACAGTTTTTTTTTCCCAAAACGCACCACCTCCACCACGACCACGACGACGAGAGCCAACGATGGGTGAAAGCGACGGCAAACGTATTTTTGTTTGATTTTCAATAAGCAAATTGCATAAATTCTGCGTTCATCAAATTAATGTCAAAAAACATAAAGAGAACGTGACAGAAATTCAAATGCCCCATAAATATGCCTCGGATAGCTTTGGCAACCGTTCCAAGCGATTGCTTGACTGCAGCTCGTTACCATATACGAAGAGGTGGTGGCATGGCTTTGGTAAGGGTTGAACAAAAAAAAAAGCAAAAATTCAGCGCTGCAGCAGACGATGTGAGATTTACGTGTAGACAGTGGCAGACAGGACTACGGAGTCGCCTTTATTTGAATGGTTACTTTGAGCAAGGGTTTTCGGCACATCGCTCAGCCGCAATTTCAACAGCAGTTTTCAATACATCGAAATTAAAGTTTCAAGTTCATACCGTTTTGATGGTAAAATATGGAGATCCTTCAAACTATCGTCCGGAGGTCCTGCCACCTTCGATGAATCGTCTCCAGTCTGACAAAGACGACCAATCCACTCCTTTCTTTATCGACAGTTGAACGATTGTGGTATAGTTGACGCGAACATAATACCCAGCCCCAATCAAATGCGAGTCCTGTGAAATATCCCGTGACACTTATTTTCAACACCAACACCGATCCAAGTCCAAATCATTAAGCGGTGGAAAAGTATCGAATTTCTTCAAAAGAAACCAATCACTCTCGCCAACTCAGAGTTGACAAAACTAACGATGAGTGCGCGCGCCAGAAGAAGCGCACAAAGTAATTTGCCTAATGAACACGAACCGCCATCAGAAACCGGGAGTCCGTCTCTGGGAACCCATCCACCTTTCCATTTGATTTTGATTGCAACTCACCTTGAATAGTCTGGCTTACAGAGGATCATGCCGCCTCTTGTATAGCAACTGGACCCGATGTCGGCGAGCATTGCCCCACAGCAGTAGCACTTGAGGCACGGGTTGTGCCAGTACCTGTCCAGAGCGTGCAAAAAGTATCGTTCCACAATTTTTCCTGCAAAGATATAGATGCTGTTATTATACCCACTACAATATAACTATCCGCATCCATGGAGGAGGGAGCTGTGCCCACAATCAATGGGTCAGTCCGCTTGACAATCAATTTGTCAATGAATGCATGGCAGACCGATTGTCTGTTGCCGCCGCATTTAGACCAACTCGCGCTCTTCCGTCAATTGCAATTAGTAAACGGACGACGGTTGTGACAACTGACAAGTGCACACATACCTCCACAGCCAGCGCAGTGTTTAATTGCGCAATTATTATTGTTATTATTTAACTGATGAAAAGCGGGCTGAGAGCTGGCAATGTTGCTGCCACCGCCCGGATTCGCAGCACTTCCAACGGCGCCGCCACCTGCTCCTCCACTGCCACTCAGGGACAGACTGTGCGGATTGTGTCCGTTTTGATGGTGCACCACCATGTTGTTTCCATTACAACCAATATTGCTGTTGTTGCTGCTAATGTTGTCGCCACCACCGCCGATGCCGTTATTGGTGCCTCCGCCAGTGCCGACGTTGGCAGGTGTGGAAATGCCCCCACCGACAACGCCTCCGCCACCCGTTTCCGATAGATTGGTGTAACAGACACTGCTTTCAGGACTCGGCGAATGCGATGTCGACAGTTCGGAGTAAGGCTGAAAGTGAGAATTCATCGCTATTGCAGTGGCCAGTTTGACGGCTTGGAGTGTCGGTGTGCTTTGAAAATGGGCTTCAATCGAAACGGATCTACTCGTCGCTGGCTATCTGAAAAGAGAAAGAGGATAGTCGCAGTTCAAATAGAGTTGAGATGAGATGTGGAAATGTGTAGATTTTGTGGGAAGAATTTTAAAAAAGAAAGTGGAACTAGGGCAGTAGCGTACGCGGGATTTTTTTTTTTTTTTGTTGAGGGGTTAAAAATTAATTTTGTAATGCTATTTTTGCCAATGGAATTCACCAAAGAACTTTTCACACCTCTCTGACCTGGCAAAATCCTGAGCTCCCCCCCTGCGTACACCAATAAACTGGGGTGCACTTAAGTGAATCTACAATACTCAGGGAATGCCGCAGCGGTCTGGATGAGTCATAAAGGATTGGAAGACGTCAGAGGAAAATTTCTTTCAATTTAAAACAGCCTTTGTCTGAACTCATTTAAACTTGTCGAAGCCCCCGGAGAAGATGGTGTTTTTCCAGCAGCTCTTTCAAAGCGTGCTCCACACCCACCTTTTTACAATAATAGCTGTTTTTTATTATCAGCGTGATCTGATTCGGATCAGATCACGAAAATAAAACAGAACGGATCATTGAAAAGTTTAATTTTGGAATTGTCGCAAGAGTTGCGTTCAAAAGCAAAACAGATAACACAGGGTATTTCAAACTTTATATTGCCACCAGCCATCTTGCAAATATTCTTCTCAACGTGACGTCACACAAGGCACATGTCATTTCACTTGCAAAGTCGGGGGTGTTACCATATTTGAATCAAGTTTGCATAATTTTTCTTTTCAAATCTATTTTTGTGAAACAAATTTAGTATTTAGACATGAGACTGAATTCTCGGAATTCAAAGAAATCCACGCCGGTGTTCCTCAAGGAAGCGTTCTCGGCCCAATCTTATTCCTGCTCTATACAAGAGATATACCACAGGATGAAGGGACCATCGTAGCAACGTTCGCAGACGATACGGCTATCCTCGCAATCGATGAGTCAGTCGAATCATCAACTGGAAAACTCCAACGGGCTCTTAATAAAGTATGCGAGTGGACAAAGACCTGGCGAATTGCCCTTAACGAGACCAAGTCGACGCATGTCAATTTCACGTACAAAAGGATAAACAACTTACCTGTTTTCATTAACTCGGTACAAATACCATATGCAAACGAGGCGAAATATCTAGGAATGACCCTAGACGCTAAACTTAAGTGGAAGCCACACGTAAAGAAAAAGCGCGACGAGCTCGCAATCAGAGTTAGAGAAATGTATTGGCTACTCGGAAGATATTCAAAGCTAAGCGTATACAACAAACTGCTCCTGTATAAACAAGTGCTAAAACCTTCTTGGACATACGGTATACAACTTTGGGGTTGTACCAAACCAAGCAATATGGCTATAATACAAACATTCCAAAACAAAACGCTAAGAGCAATCGTGAATGCTCCATGGTATATAAGGAATAGTGATATTCACAGAGATCTAGGAATTGCTACCGTGAGTAACGAAGTAACAAACTTTGCTCGCAAACTTCGTTCTCGTATTCATGGTCACTGCAATAATGAAATAATCCGTACTCTGGAGGTGACAAACCTTGAGCGCCGACTGCAAAGAACAAGACCGTTCGACCTAGCGCCATAAGGAAAAACCGCATGTAATGACGGTATTAGTAGGTGCGTTCGCTGGAAAGCTACCTACCAAACGCGAATAACACTACAGAAGCGTAAACTACTTGTTAAGGTAACTTAGTCGTAGTCATCACTTAAATGAAAAAATGAGAGGAACAAATTTCATACTACTATGAGCGCGCGCGGCCGGATCTCATAGTGCCTCTCTGAGGGGTGAGGTTTAGCCCGTAGGCAGACGAGATATACCTGAATCGGGCATAACCAATGGTACGGGCCATTGGTATCTTTTGAAGATTACTCACCTCCAAGCGCAACCAAAAAAAAAAAAAAAAGTATTTTATAATATTTATAACAATATTTTGCTGCTGCCGCTTGTGTTTATCTTGGCATATTAAGGTGTGTCCAGACCACCGAAATATTTCAGAAATGTTTATGAAATGTTTCTGAAGCAAATCGGACAGATTTTATAAACATTTTATAAAAGATTTCTGAAATTTATTTATTAACCCCCGTATTAATAAACACTGCGTAAAAGTTATCAACTCGTTACTCAGCAGTTACGTCAAATGTTTGTATGCTATCTGACGTCTACTAGCTAACTTACATTTTGCATATTTGTTTATTAGTACGGGGGTAAAGGTTTATGAAATGTTTCCACTTTATCCTGTTTTGGACTAGAGGAAAATAATGTGATGGGATTATTAGCAACGAGTAAAGTTTTTATTTTTGTAATTTTGGTCTCGGCAATCACGCGACACGCGATTTAATTCAAATAATCGTATCAAATGAATCACTTTCTCATTAGGTATTCAAAGCTTTTCTGGGCATTTTTATTTAATTTAAAAAGAAATAATAATCGAAAACCAGCGCTGACTTTCTGCAAGGATACTTGTAAAACAAAAATTATTTCCCATCATGATTGGGTAACTGTGAAACATTTCATAAATGTTTTTTTGGTGTCCAGATCCAAAGCAGCAAAACATTTTTAAACATTCCATAAAAATTGTTTTGTTTAATAAGTGTTTTAGAAATATTTATGGAGCATGTAGTTGTAGGTATTTAATTGTTTATGAAATGTTTGGCTGGTTTGGACATACCTTTATATTTAGAACGAGACAAAACGAAATAACTCGGAATACGGACAGGGAGTTCATTCGAATGCGAACAAAATCAATTGATTTTTTGTGTTCCATTTTTTAGTCTGGCAACGTGATTATGTGGCTATCGCTTACAGGCACACCAACATTTAAAAATAAAACAAGCAACCTAGTCGGAAGTGAAGCTTGTCAAGCTTCAAGCTCTGATATAGGCTTGACTAAGAGTCTTAAAGGATGGCTACTCCTTAGGGTAGCATCTCCTTAAGGAAGCATCTTCCTTAACTAAACCAAGTTTAAGATCTGAAAGCATCAACAAAGTTTTCAAAAATTGTTCAACAAGAAGCACAACTTATATTAGCAAAGGCCAAACTTCTACAACCCTTTCCATTACATTTTTCGAAAACTTCGCAGAGTGTTTTTGGCTTCGACTTGCATTTAACTGCAGTACATCAGTTCTTTAAAATATCAGTTGCTAAACCTGCGCTGAACTTTATACGAACCTTATGGAAGGTTTGCCAAATGCCTTAGGGCCGTTTGCTGATACGACTCATAGCGAATTAAGTACCACATAAACTCTTATGTGACAGTTTATGCCCTAAAAAAAGTAGCCTATAAGTGTTTAACTTAAATCGTTAAGAGTCGTATAACCAAACGGCCCTTAGAGCTTAGGCAATTTGATTATGCAGTCTGTATAATGTGTTGAGTGCGCTCTAGCCTATGGGACCTAATAACCTATATCCATGAATTGCCTGTTTAGCCTGCATAAATCTTAATGGAAATGCTTATAAGAAAGAGTTGACTGTGCATTACCTTTTTTTTAAATAAGGGGTGGAGATCCGACGAAATAACAGCCAGAAAGTCCAATGGCAATACTTTAATACGCTAAAGCTATCCAATGTAATAGAGAAATCAGGTATTTGGACTTCAAAGCCCTTCTTATACTGAATCTTGAAGATATAACAATCCCCAGAGGGGCCCCTTTACCTGGTTTCAACGACTTGATAACTATTTCGTCCATTTGCTGACAAAACCTTCCAAACCTAGCTTGAACAACCTGTTAACTCATCATAATTAAATAAATACACTCAGAAAAAAAATTGTAATGCCAACAATTTTCGTTGGTTAAAACGAACCGAAATATCAAAATCTTTCATTCAAGAATGAAATTGTTGGCAATGATGTAATAAAATATACTTATGGTGAGTATATTATTCTTACGCTGAATACCTGATTCTTGAAAACTTAAAGACGAGTTCTTGTTAACAAAAACAATATTTGACCCAAGAACTTTTAACTTACAATTTTTTTAAAAATCTCAAAATTCTTCGCTTAACAGCTTTTTTTTTCTGAGTGTAGTAGCTAACATTTGTTGCTAGTAAATACTAGTAGTGAACAGTTCTCTCAGTGCATTGCAGAATCTCTTGAAAAGCTGTTCTTCGTTGACTTCCCATTAACCTATACTTATAGAGACTTAGGATCCGCTTATAGAAACTCCTACTACGTCTTTCTTCTTGCGCCCCCCAAACTTCTAGCCCAACAGCTCACAGAGCTCAGAAAAATTCTTTGATGAAGGCAAACATTTCATCACAAATTTAAGTCGCAAACCCGGCTAAAGTAAAATTCGCCACACGCTACTGATTGCACTTGATGATTTAGATTTAGAGTCGTTTGGGGAAGATCCAAGGTTATGAAGAATACACGCAAGCATCCTCAACCCGCAACCCGTGAAGTAGGATCTCCTATTTTTGAAATAAATAGAGGTGATTTGTTAAGATTAAAGCCCGGATGACACTACATTTTTTTTTCCTCGTTTTTATAATGCTGAAAAGTCAGCGGTGTGTAAAAGAGACTAAAAGTGTATTGCGAAAGGGATAGCAATTGTTTGCAAAGCAACAGCAAATTTTCAATCGAATTTATTTTCAAATAATCTTGAAATGTCAATGTGATTTGAATAAATTTTTAATGCATTTTTTTTTTGACGTGTCTACATTTATAAAGTTGGTGTGTACGCACTCACTCCTATCAGGAATTTTCGTTCTAATTTTTCGTACTGCTCTAGTTTAATTTTAAAAGCAGAAAAAATGCAAAAAATGTAGTGTCATACGGGCTTAAGCGAGAACCTGTTATAAAATATTTCGAGCTTGAAAGGTGTCTCGCCTATGGCGTCTTGTGTCACAAAATTCCTCCATTACCTCTATTAACAAAATAAAATTGTATCTTCTAACTTGCAAAGCGCCTTTTGGAGAAGAAAGCCCTTGGATATTCTCTAGACCTCCGCCATATAAGAGCCAGTTTGAAAGAATAAGCACACCTACTGAAAGAGTCAACACGCACATTATGCACTAAGACCGATAGCATCTTCCTTAGGCTTGGAATTAAAGCTCGAAAATATGTTTCAACATTTTGAAAGGTTCTTAACTTACTCTCTGCTGTTATTATTATTCTTTTAAATCGGTTTTGGCGCTCTATTTGCACCCATGCAACGAATCATTGTCCAATGCGGGTGTTGACAACCAAGTCCTTTATAAACGGCCCTCTATTTGTCATAGGTAGTTCGGCTTTTTGTATTTAAAAGCTCAGTAACACTTCCTTCTTTTCTACTGTACTGATAGCCTTTTTTAATCAATCTTGAAGATCATCTTAACCCCTCCTTTTTGCAGCCGAGCTCGACTGTAAATGTGCTTATGGCGGATAGGTACACGTATTGCGATTTGCGCATCCCAAATGAAGCTATTTATTTCCACCGCCACCAAAGACACTCTCCCCGATGTAGAACTCGAAACTCGTTAGAGTCAAAACAACAAACAGAACTCATACCTGCAACATGCCCCGCCAATCCGCTAATAAACTCCAGGCCCCTGGGTGCCAGACTTCATTGTCATATATGCCAATCAATTGGAAACCCTAGTGCCGATATTATCAAATTTCAATTAAACCGAAAACTCTTTTTACGAAAATGAACTGCTGACGCAATTAAATTCACCTCACTACGTTTCCGCCCGCATTGCCAATGGCTAAAATGGTTGCATATACGGTATACCTTCCGCCGTCTCATTTACAGAGCCACACGTACATATCCACACATCCGTGGGGGGAGGGATGGTGTATTTGCCTGCATCGCGCGAGCGGGCAACAGCATAAGTGGGTAAAGCATTTGACGTTTTATTTACACGCCAACAATAATATTAAAAGCAGCATTTCCTAATTAAATGCCATGGCGTACAAACAATGGCGAAATTTTAATTAAACACACATTCCTTTGCCATTGTGAACGGAATTACAGGCAACTTGAAATGAACTAATTAAAGTGTCGCCCCCATTGCCTCACGCCCTCTTCGTGATGTTGTTGTCGTCTCCGTCGTCGTCGTTGTTGTCGTCATCAAGCAACAAATCCTTAGTCGCAGACATAGCCATGCTGATACTACACATATGACGAGGAGTAGTCGAGCGGAAAGTGTGCGGGGGTGGGCTGAGGTGTGACTTCGTCGAAGGATGGTAGGAGTTTGTGGGCCGTTTCCTTTTTTGCTCTGGTTCATTCGTGTGGCTATACACATTTTCCAAAGGATTACACACTGAACACTACTGCAGAACGTGTGTGCGTGTGTATAATGAAATGCCTATTGGCAAAACGCCTACAAGGTACAAATGGGCCTGTCAAACTACTTAGACGTGGGTTTTGCTTTTGCTGGACGAGCTGCTGGAGCTATGTAAGCTCGTGCTTTTGAACGTTTGTGCATACGTCGCCAATAAGATCATTAATGACATTGAAATGGTGGATGGCTTAGAGTTGTCTATGATGCGTTTTAATGAGCCCAATTTCTGAAAACACTTTGCCATTTGTAATTGTTCTTATTTCTTATGGCGGGAGGCCAAGCTGACTTGAATATTTGACGATTTTGGCATGCGTGCGGTTGGTGGTAACAACAGGGTACTGATGCAGCCCGACATTCGGATCTTTTTTAAATGGGGCGGTTGGCAGTGTTGCCGAAGGTACTTGTATTGTACTACTTTCAACACCCCAGTACTCCCATACTCCCCCTTTCGCATTCGTACTCCTTTTTTTTAAACACCTAAAATATCTTGCATCTCAGTGTAACTTCCACCTTAGTAAATTTAATTCACTTCAAATTTAATGCAAATTTTACAGCACTTTTATCTTCCAAACTATCGTCAATAAGGAAATTTACCTCTTTTTAGTTTGTTTTTGTTTTTCGTTGGCTTCATGCAAATTTCATCTTCAGTTCGGCATTTTTTTTATTGTTATCTGTGATTGTGGTTTTGGTACCTTCGGCCGATATTCTGTTACTTGCCTTGTTACTTGTTATAGTTATGGGGTAATATGAAACTCACAAACAACAAACAGCATATAGAAAGATATGAAAAATCAAAAAGTTATTTGCCATTAGACAGATTTTTTACAATTGAAGAGGTATTTACCTACTTTTGGTATTAGAATTAATAATTTATTTATTCATGTTTTGTTTTTTTCAACCGAATTTTTTTTTAAAATAAAGTTAAAAAAAATGTTTGGACACACATTTTTTCTGAAGACTAAAAAATGCCTGTGTCACTATTTTTTTTTTTTTTTTTTTTTTTTCAAAATACTCCCCTTTTTTGGCTGCAGTACTACCTTATAATATTTCTCTCCGGCAACGTAACACAATTAATATAACTGGATGTAGGTCCTGTCCATCATTAAAAAGAATTTAAAAATTCTTCCTGAGCTTCGTTCTGACAAGTTCGCCCATACCAGTGATAGCGAACCCATGGCACGCAACGAAATATTATTGGCACATCAGTAATTGAGAAATCCGGTTGCACCTTTGAGCGACAGCATCAGCTGTCTACACCGAGTTAGGTTTTTTTCTTTTTTGCCTCTCATTCGATCTTTTTACCAAGTTCTGCAATTTTTAAATTCTCTTTTTGCTGTTCTCCGGGGTCCGGGGTCAGCGCATTTCATATGCGATGGAATCAATCGAGCTAGAAAGGCTGTTAGGCAATACAACCAAGAATGTCAAATCCAAATTAATGGAAGCTTGGAATTCAATTCCCGACACATATAGCTGTTTGAAAAAGTTGGCGTTTGCTGTATTGAAAATATTTTCGTCTACGTATGCGTATTTTCAGAAATGAATAAAATTAAAGATTCACTTGGAAACCGTTGGTCAGATGATTCCAGTTCAACCTGATATAGAATACTTGGCATCAAGTTTGCAACAACAAAAGGCACAATAAAATAGTTCGTTCATTGTTTATTGTTTTTGTTTGTTTCTCTGTTTCTTGTTAATCTGAAATTTGTTTCTTTTATTTTAAATGAATTAAAAACTGTTAATTTTAAAAATTAATTATATGTTTACAAATAAAATGCTGCGCAGTATAAAGTTATTTATTTTATTTCCTAGTAGTCACTAGATTAAGACTGTATGATGGCACGCCAAAAGCACTTCAAATTATTTATTTTTTAAAATGGCACGAAGTTCTAAAAAGGTTCGCTATCCCTGGCCTTTACTATTCCTAAACAATAATTAAAAATTTGCACTACCTTCTAAGTTTGGCAACTACACAAAGAATTTGAATAAATGCTTTACTTGAATACTTTGTGATGTCTTTTAAAATATGTGTGCAGCGGTTTAATTCACGAAATATAACTTTTGCTCAGAATTCCAATAAACGTTCTTTAAGAGTTGATGGAAACGTTAGTGAAAAAGAAATTGTGCATGGGCTCTGTTCGACTCACATTATACGTAATAATGGAATTAATAGGCAACGTTTTTCTTCAATAGAAAAAGTTATTTTAATTTTTTGGTTATTGATATCAAAAATCTTGAAATTTGATGAATTTGAGGTAAAAAGTCTGGTACATGTTTTGAAGCTCAAAAACCTTGAATAAAAGATATATCTTGTAATCTGGCATCACTGGCGGCACAGCGGCGTCGCTCAGCTTTCAATTCTGTTCCATTATTTTAGTGTGGTGATGAGCGGCAAAGTTTATTACCTTTATGGAAAAATTTAATGAAATCGAAGAACTTGAGTTTCAGAAACTGATTTTAAACACTTTAAAAGCAAAGGAGCAATAAATAATCAAAAATAAACTGTTTTTTTTTTCTAAATTTTGAACAAGCCTCTTTTCTGCATAAATTGCTTTCTTTCGTTTTAAAATTTTGGTACGAACTTTTTATAGCAGCAAATCAAATGACATTTGTAGATATGGCCTGAATCGGTCTTCGTGTTGTCGAAGATTGTTATACAAATGGTGGCATTCGCGATAACCTTATCTTTTTCGGTTTATTGGATGAACACCAAATCTTTTTTTTTAAACTTAAAATAATTCTGTCATTGTTGAAACGACTTTCTTGTGAAAGACAGAGGCGCGCAGCTCTCGACAACGACATTGTCACAACGAACCGGTCAAGAATGGCCGCTTAACAAATGGCCACTTGCCGCTTAAGATTTCCGCTCAGATTTTTGCCACTCAGTGCGTGGCCTTAGCCTAAGAAAGAAGTTTATACCTCTAAAGTAAGTCTTGTCACAATTGTCACAAGCAATTTCAAAACTTCGGTAGAAGGATAACTCGCCTCTTCAATACTACGTTGATCGACGAAACACTCTGTCTCAAAAATAGTTTGTTAACGAAATCTTACGAAACCGAGATCGGACCAAATGTCCGAACTTCTGCAATGGAAAAACGTGACCCACACACTTAAGACTTAGCACCAATTTGTAACTTATGTAATGGAGCCACAAAAGAACCAGTTCATTTAGAACAGAAGGCCGACGGTGTGTGAAAAATTACTAAGCACTGCCAAGTTGCTCCAGCTCTGCAGGCGTAAGTTTCTAACTTTGAACTCCCAAATTCGGTTATAAAGCTAAAAATGACAAGAACTCCCCTCAATTTAGGCACCCATCATATCGCAACAGTTCTTGCAATTCGTGTGTTTTTTTAGTGGATAAGTCACTGGACAATTGAAAAATTTGTTGAGATCCTTAAATAAATTATCACGAACCATAGGTATATGAGTTGCATTAAGGATATTCCAGTTTCAGGTCATGGATTTCTGATTTAAAACTCGCCACCCACAATCCACATGCCATTTATGTTCCCATTGAATGAAATGAAAAAAAAACAGCTCTGTTTAGAACGAAGGACTTGATAATAAATCTCAAATGCACACATTCGTGTAGGTATACCCAACCATCACATAGCAATGCCCGAATCGGACTTGCCGCCTACAAAAAAGGAGGCAATAACTTTCCAACCGGAAGTTACTGTTAAAAACATTCGTTTCGCAGTCCCCTCTGTTGAGGCATTTTTTACATACCGCCCAAGTGTGGAACGCAAACGATGCCACAGCACTTGGAATGGTGAGCCATGCAGCAGGAGCAACACACACAGCGACGCAGTGGTATATGCAAATTGTTAAATGTAGGACGCGATTGTAAATCTAAGCCTCCCATATAAACACTACACAGTAGCGCAGATCAGGAAACATTTTATTCACGGAATAAAAACAAAAATCAAGATTAATGGGTAACAAGGTTAGACCTTTAACATTTTTAACTCTATTTCGTGCTGAGCCAAAGTGTGTGGAAGGTCAAACATCGCTCACTTCAATTAACTGAGCAATAGAGTCCGTGCATATTTGCAGCGTACAGTTTGATTTGTAGATTCTTAAACGATTGCGCTTAAAGCCGGATGGCAGATTGAAACTTATTGAACGGGGTAGGTCCGACGTAACTCGGAAAAATGTGACTCATTGGTCGTTTTAAATTTCGAAGAGACTTGCCAACTCAGTTGTCATTGTGATCTAGAAAAGGTTAGGTTGAAAGAGCTGTCAGAAAAAGTCGACACTTTTAAACCAATAAAAGGACCTTAGGATACAACACGGATCCAGGAGAAAGCGCATTGGAGTACGTTAATTTGAATGAAATGTTAATTTTAAGAAATGTTGCTGAAACACGAGCGATAAATGAAAGACGAAAATTGTATACTTAACAAAATTCAACGCGTGGTTTTTTGGTGAAGGCTTGCATAGAACAGAAAAATTCGTTCTTCTTTCAAGAGGAAGGAAATAATTCTGTGGTCACAAGGAAAAACCGCTAAAGTCTGTTTTACTGATTTTTCAGGAGCGCAGTTTAAAGTTTTTGACAAACGCGTGAAATTCCAAGTGACTCTATTGACTTTAGTGAAATAGTGGCCACTTTTTTAAAGATATAAAGCTGAAAAAAATTTACAAAATAGATTAGAGTACGCTAAATCTAATGGCATCAAAATCTCAATTTCGTCGAAAGTCGACTTTAGCGGTTATGGTTTGTGGCCACCGAATTATAGACGTCATCAAAAAATGAAAGAAAAGAAAATAAATATAAGAAATACAAAAATAGTGATGCCAAGTTTCGTTAACGTCATGTGATGTTATTGCCCGTGAAGTTATTTCCCTCCACCTTCCATTCGTCGCAAAAATTAAAAACTCACACAAAACGAATGGTTGTGAGAAACCAGGGCCCCTTACGGACAGTGTTGCCGTTCTAGCGATTTGGTCGCTAGATCTAGTGGATTTTTAAGACTCCCGAAGATTTTTAATAAAATGTTGTCGCTAAAATAAAATATAGTGAATTCTAGCGATTTTTTACTACCAAACCCTGGTACTACAAACCATGTTAAAAAGAGTGCAGCTTCGTACCTGTTTGAAAATATTTACCACTGCGTTGGTTGCACATGTCAATAAATGATTGTTAGGCGACGCCGCGATGGAGTTTTTCATGTCAAAAAATCTACGCCCAAAAATACAGAAGCGAAGCTGTTATAATTACCATAGACAAACCATACTGAGACCCCCAACTCACAATCCTCTTGCCGCTGGCCCCCTCAATTTTTTTTTCAAATTCGCCATTTTGTTTTCCTATCGGTGTTATGTCAATTATGAATCCACATGACATTTAAAAACATACAAAAAATACAAAAATAAGTGCTGCCAACCGCGGCAACCGTGGGGAAAAGTGAGAGTTCGGGAATACCACATTTTTTCATTACTGAATGCCATTGGTTAGTTATTATAAATTGTTAAAAGGCGAATAGTTTGATTTGGTTGGTTAGTAAAATTATCTAAAATATAGGTTTTATATCAAACATGGTTGTGTATTTACCTCTTTCGATTTTTTGTGTGAATTTTTCTTTAATAACTGAAGAAAACTTGCTCAAAATGTTTTTATTTTCATGCAACCATTCTGCATTGACAATTTTTCATAAATATTTTAAGCAAATGTATACACTTATTCCTCAAAAAAAATATTATCCACACGTAACGAACAATTTCAAATTAAACGGATTTAATTCTATGAACGCTGACAGCAACTTTGCCCAAAGCGGAAGTGGCATATGCAAGGTGCGAGCGTGTTGGTGAGCCGGAATTTTTGAAGTTACGTGACATTTGTCAATACGAATTGTCTCTGATAATTACGATCAACGACGGCATAAGTAAAATCGGAAAGCCAACAAAATGGCAATCTGATTCAAGAACTATAACCGAAACCTCTACTTCAAACTTAGAAATATGTCGATGAATTTATTTTGTAGTTTTTAACTTATTTTTTTCCACCGTTATCATGATTTTTTTTCTCTTAGCGGCAGAACTGTTGCGCCAACTATTTTTTTTTTAACAGCGTTGAATGCTCATCCAGTGAAGGTGGACACGCACCTTAGACCGAATGTTCACCTTTCACCGGTTGACTCGTTTATCGCCTCCACTCGGGCGTGCAACCAACCGTAAAATAAAACATCTAATGACAGTTCAACTCTGTTCTAATGAAAAACGCACGATTTCCATTCGTGTTTTGGCCATCAGATCATTTGGGCGCCTTCTTCGGATTTATTGCGCGCATTTTGAATGCATGCCGCAACAGTGGCAACTTATCTAGCTACCACGAGCTCTCTAAGCATCAGCATCAGCGCCCTGGACTTTGTACAAGCTGATTCAGTCGATCCTTATCGCCAGCGGATTTTCTCATTAAAAGCGAGAATCATGCTCGCATGGGAACTGGAAACGCTGTGTGTGCGCAGCCTCCTACCGGTTGCACCGAAATGTGACTTTTTCGTCCAGCTGCTGTTAATTAAACTCGGAAAAATCGCTAATGAGTGGAAATTATCATCGCAGCAGTATGTGGTAGCGCAAATAAATCAGCGCCATGCGAAAGCCAGCTGGGTTGCACGCACGCGTGCACCGGCAGGCTAGAAAACTGCGCCGCGCTCTGACGTATTGAAATTACTTCCTCGTGGGTAAAGAGTGAAGTGGTCTCTTGGTAGTGCCTACTAAACTCGGTTCGGGAAGTCAATTAAATGAACTTCATGTTGGATCTGGGGACACAAGCGCACATCGACGGTCGACGGTCGGATGGACGGATGCGACCGGCACCTTGTGTCGCGCGTATGCAAAGCGAAACCTTAAAGTTGCTGTTCATGCACACTCTTCCGTATATATCAAAGTGAAGTCCGGGCCAGAGTTGTAATACATTGCAAGTCAACTCGTTGGGTGACTTTAATAGTGCGAAAAACATTACTTGCTAAGATCGTATCAAGATGTGGCACGTCAACAGAGCGCTGCGTTGGAATTTTCGCCGTCGCTGTCGTGCAGCCGGTCGCGCGGTCAACCGTGGAAATGTAAATAAATAAATTACAGATTACCGCCATTGGTTTGTTGACTGAATGGTGCCGTCGTCGTCGGTCGTCGGTCGTCGGTCGTCGTTGTATGTGCTCTGGTGCACCGGCCGGCAATTTTGTCGATCCTTTAGTGATAACGTCTAATTAGGGGAGTGGAATATTCAAATTTCGGTCGCGTTTCTGCATCCCAGAGAGCTGGATGGAGTCTCTTGCGATGATGAATGGGTGCAAACGGCAAGTTAACACATCGTGTAGGGACGACGAGTAAATTGGCGTCTTGACATGCATATTGCGGACCTTAATTGGACCGCCGCCAGGCGGAAGAGTGCAATTATTTTGTCAGCTCTGCCGTGGTGAACAGTTATTCAGTTTGAAGATGTTCATCGAGGGTCGGCATCTGACATTTTGGTGCGGTAGCGATCGGCGATGGGCTATCTTGGACCTGGGAATTAGCATAATACTGAGATGGTCTGGTGGTGTAGACACTGATGGAGGGTCTGATATAATGAGGCTGGGAAAAGTTGAGACTGGCTTCTGTTTCTGTTTCTGAACACTGACGAAGCAGAGCTAGGGTGCGCTATTTGCGAATGTTGGGTGCAACCTTTGATTTCTGGTTCTCAAAACCTCACTCTTCCGAAAGGAGTGTAAAGTCACTTTTCTGTCAGACCAGACAAACCTCATTCATGAGAAAGAAGAGTTTATCCCTCTCTTCTGTCAGACCAAGGCTCAAGTATGAGCAAAGATTGCAACCCTAATGGCGCGCAAAAGTGCAAATCTTCTCAAGACAGAGGTAGAAATCTGTAGAAAGTCGACTCCAATAAAAATGTCACTTGCGTCTGTAGCATTCACAACATTTATTTATTTATTTATTTGTCAGCTAAATACTTAGATTTTCATAGACATTACTTTATAACAATGCTTAGTTTAGAAAAATATAACTAAGAAATAGAAACTAAATAGAGCAAACGATTATGACTGAATACCATCTAGTGGCAATCGATGAGTTAAAATCAATTAAATCGATGTTATCATTGTGGCTTATCAATAAGCCGTTGATAGATGATGACCTGCCGCAATTTGTACGAGAATGTGCGATATTAAAAAAACGGTTAATTCGTAAATTTGGACGAGTGATATTTAAATTTAGAAGTCTTAAGATCTCCGGAGAGTCAATTTCCCCAATAAGAATCCTATGTACAAAAATAATTCTTGCCACTATTCTCCTATTTTTAAGCGATTCAGGGCTAATCAATTGTAGCCTTGATTGATAGCAGGGTAAGTTACTAACGTCAGCCCAAGGAAGCCCTCTTAGATTCAATTCTTAAGATATGAACATTATAAAAGGGATACACGGAAAGAATTTTAGGATCAAATCAAGAAAAATAAGCACAGAATCACGAAAAGTTTGTCCAGTTTTAGAGCTTAGCTAAGGATTTACTAAGTCACGACTTTTTATTCGCAATTCTAGAAATTGAGCGAAGTGAAGATATTGACCCTCAAAAGTCGTGAATCAACACTTTTCATTATCAATAATGCGATCAAACGAGAAATACATATTCCCATAACCGATCGCAATTTGACACAAATAGTTATCAATTTTAAATTACAGTGAATTGCAAAAACAATTCGTAAATTACCACTATTCTGTTGTAAATTACAATTTTCTCCCTTAGCAACTCAATAGTGTTGATTTGTGAACTAACAGGGGTAGATTTACCCCTTTCAGAAGTTGCAATTTACAAATTTTCAATCGTAAATTATTATTATCATTTTGCAATTTATATTTTGCAATTTACGATTCCCGAGTGGTGATTTGAGGCATCACCGTATTAAATTGAAAATGTTTTATCGTGAAATTAGAAAACTTTATTCTCAATTTTCAACTTATATCTTGTGATTTACAAATCAAAATTCATAGTTTTATTAATTAGTTTATTTTCGAAAACATATTTAGAGTCATATTTTATAATTCTTTTTCCTCCTGATATCCAAGAAAATCATACGGCGCCATATCGTCCGGAGTCAACGAGATTTGTCTGGGATGGTTTTTCGGTCTATGATAAAATTTAAAATGCAAACAAAATATTTAGATGAACTTGACATTGATACGAACCTTTGCAATTCTTCTCGATTACATATTTTAGAATCCATTCCAATTTATACTTCCTTCCTAATTGCGAGATGTACATTCTGAAAAAAATACAGATCTATATGCACACTTCGGGGTTTCTAGAATTATTCAATAGGTGCTTACAATGTATATTCCAGAATGCTTTATAATAAGAAGTACACTCACTATCCATACGAATTAGTTAAACGACTTCAACCCGACTGCTTTAAGCAAAGATTGAATACCGACTGCCCGTCTCTGCACCGACACGCAATGTGCACAATGAAGATTTGGCTTCATGATTGCAGCTGCCTATACCACATACATACATTCATCCATAAAAAGAAAGGACTTAAAAGGATTTCGATAGGTACATGGACTATGAACTGTGCATAAAAAGATTTCACACATTAGGTAAAGGGTGATTTTTTAGCTGGTTTGGTTTTGGCAACACTGGTTTTGACAGCTGACGTGTGTTTAGTACCTTGTGTCACTGTCAAACAGCTTCAGTTTGGTTTGCAATTTAACCATGGATCGTCTTACAAATGAACAACGCTTGCAAATTATTGAATTTTACTATCAAAATTCGTGCTCGGTTCGAAATGTTCATCGCGCGCTGCTTCCATTTTATGATCGGCATTCTCGACCTTCTGAGCAGTCTATTCGGACGATTGTGACCAAATTTCGCACCAAATTTACTTTGTTGGACATTAAACCACCAACACGTTTACGTACTGTGCGTAGTGAAGAAAATATTGCGGCCGTATCAGCTAGTGTGACAGAAGACCGCGAAATGTCGATTCGGCGCCGTTCCCAGCAGTTAGGCCTTTGTTACAGCACTACGTGGAAAATTTTGCGGAAGGATTTGGGCGTAAAGCCTTTTAAGATACAGCTGGTGCAAGAACTAAAGCCAGCCGACCTACCACAACGCCGAATTTTCGGTGAATGGGCTCTTGGAAAGCTGGCCGAGGATCCGCTTTTTTATCGAAAAATTGTGTTCAGCGATGAGGCTCATTTTTGGTTGAATGGGTACGTAAATAAGCAAAATTGCCGCATTTGGAGTGAAGATCAGCCAGAAGCATTGCAACAGCTACCAATGCATCCCGAAAAAGCCACTGTTTGGTGCGGTTTATGGGCCGGCGGCATTATTGGGCCATATTTCTTCAAAGATGATGCGAATCGCAGCGTTACTGTCAATGGTGAACGCTACCGAGCGATGATAACAAACTTTTTTTTGCCCGAAATAGAAGTTCTTGACTTGCATGATATGTGGTTTCAACAAGACGGTGCCACATGCCACACAGCACGCGAAACAATGGCGCAATTGCGAGGCGAGTTTGGTGAACAGTTAATTTCACGTTTCGGGCCGGTCAATTGGCCGCCTAGATCGTGCGATTTGACACCATTAGATTATTTTTTGTGGGGGTATGCCAAGGCTAATGTGTATAGGAACAAGCCCGCTTCGATTGACGCACTGGAAGCCAACATCCATGCATTCATTCGTGAGATACCGGCCGATATGTGTGAAAGAGTATGCCAAAATTGGACTCAGCGGATGGGCTACCTGAGACGCAGCCGCGGTCAACATTTGCATGAAATTATCTTTAAACATTAAATTGCAAGGTTCAAACTATCGATTCAAATAAATATTTCATTCATTTTTTCGAATTTTTTGTGTTTTTTTTTTAAAAAAAGTTCTAAACCTCTTAAAAAATCACCCTTTAGTTGATTCCATGGAAATTACAAAAAATATTTTGCAATTTACGACTTCTCTACGTCAATATACGTTTTCAGTTTCAAGTGTTAAATTATTACAAGATTTTATTGATTCATCATTCAGTTTTGGTAAATCACCAAATATTTTTTGCCATTTGCGATTGTTTCTGAAGTGTTTCAGAAGTTGACCTTTTAGAGTGGTAAATTGCGCCAAACAATCTCGCAAATCACTACAAATAAAAGAAACTCGAATTGATACTTCTAATCGTAAATTTCAGCAAACAGAATTTTGTATTCTCCGACGTTTTCAATGTCAAATTACGAATTTTTGTATCAATCCATGAAAACTTTGTTGTGATTTGCGAGAAATATATAATTCGTAAATTGTAACTCAAAATTTTGCAATTGGTGAGTTTCAATTCTTTCCGTGTACCAAACAACGGACGCATATTCTAAAACAGATCTAACAAATGAAAGATCAGCGATGAGGCTCATTTCTGGCTGAATGGCTTCGTCAATAAACAAAATATGCGATATTGGTCAGGCAGCAATCCACACGTACTCCATGAGTCATCATTGCATCCCGAAAAAGTTACGGTTTGGTGTGGTTTATGGGCCGGCGGCGTCATTGAGCCGTACTTCTTCCGTGATGATCAAGACCGGCACGTTACTGTGAATGGGAATCGCTACCGTTCAATGGTAACCGAATATTTTTGGCCCCAATTGGATGATATGGACTTGGAGGACATGTGGTTCCATGTCACAATCAATTTATTGGAAACCATGTTTGGAGAACGTGTTATCTCACGAAATGGTTCAGTCGCTTGGCCGCCTCGGTCGTGCGATTTGACGCCGTTAGATTATTTCCTGTGGGGCTACGTCAAGTCTATGGTCTATGCCAACAAGCCAGCGACGATTAATGAACTTCGTACGAATATCGAACGTGAAATTGCAGCAGTATCGGCCGATTTATGCTTGAAAACTGTCGAAAATTGGGTTCAGCGTCTGGACTTCTGCAAGCGTGCCCGTGGTGGCCATGCAGAATAAATCGAGTTCCATACATAATGGCAACGAACGTACTTTCACAGGAATAAAGAATTTCAGTGATATCCAAAACCGTTTTTGTTTTATTTAAAAAAACTTTTAACTTTTTTAATTTTTTTGTAGCGCTCTTATTGGAAAACCCTTTATTTAACGCAAAGTGGCCGGATACTAGTGGCTGGCCGGGTACTGGTACACCTACCCTACTCGGTCAAGCCTACCTAAGGCGCTGCCTGCAGTTCAGGTAGTTGAAGTCATTCCTCCGTAATTTCCAAATTACCATGATAACCCCAGTGCCGTAGCCTACACGTGTTAGCTATATTTATCATTTCCTACCTACAAAAGCAAGACAGCTCCGCCGAATCCCGACTTTTTTATCTCTCCATCCCACAAAGTACTACTCACGATTGCGTCCAGCGCCGTACCGTGCTCCGCTCGTTCTCTTAATTGGGTACTATTAGGCATCATCAGATCATCCATCAACCACTGAACAATTAATTGCGTTCCCATACCTGGCTCATATAGAAAGGTTATGCTCTCGCTCAATACCACTCATACTCAGCTGAAGACGAAATTGAATACCAAACCAGCTACAACAACAAGCACACTATGAATGGGAGTTCAGGGCAAATAAAAGAAGTCTCGCCATTTGCCAACACAACAGGCACAGAGAGCGCAGCAATAAACTTAAATTGTTCCAACCAAACCCCACTGATATATAGCAGGCACAAAACAACAAGGAGCAGCTCGCATGCACCCAGGCTAGGCCACGCCACCAATGATGATGATGATGATGATGATGATTATGATGGTGATGATGATGATGATGATGCTCCTCGCAGTGTTAAGAGGCTCACTTGGGTGGAAAACAACATATAAGCGAAGAGGAAGTGTTGCCTGTGTGCGTGTGCAAGTGAACAGTATGTGGCTCATTATGCGCGACAAACAGGACGAAGGAAACCGCATCCAATTATAATTAATGATCTTAATTAGGAGCAGAATTATAAGTTGTCGTTTTAACGAACTAATTAATAAATCTCCTTTTTCGAGCACCATTAAGGTAATAACGTGGAATTATTGTGCGATGGATGGCGATGTGTAGCGCTGCTTCCAAAGTAGGTACAGGTACACGCATACAGCATTCGTCTGCCTTGCATTGCATAAAAGTAGTCTTATTACGAGTAGGTATATAGAGAGCGCGTTTTCATAAGGTCGCCTTTTGTTAGCTGAATGTTTCATGTTGCACTGATGTCATTACTTTGGAGTTTTTATAAGTCGTGGAGGGTTTTTTTTTTTCCTTTGGACAATATTTTACATGCTGCTTATATTAATCGTATGAGGGGGTGTAATGTAATGTTGGCTCTCTCTATTTCCGAAATGGATCTTGGTCTATACTTCTTTAAGTTCATCGCAAAATGAAACCCAAAACAACTCAATTTGCTCTAATTTGTTGGTAAAACCTTCCTGCTTCCTTGTCCTCTTTGACGGTTTCCTAAGGCTTCCGTAGCAGGTTCTTAGTGCTAGAAGGGCTGCTGGAAGCTGAGCAAAACTCATTGGGTGGAGTAGCTAAAATGAATATTGTGAAAGCAGATCCAGTCCATACAAGACCAAACAGAAGAATAAGTAAGTTGGCAATAGGACCAGCCAACTTTACAAGGCTAAAATTGTAAAGGGTTTTCCAATAAGAGGTGTTATTTTGGTATTCAAAGAAAAATGTCATTTTTTGAGATAAATGATCGGATGTTTATTTCATAATAAAGAGGAAGGTATGCCGTTAATAATGAAAAACAACATCAGACAAATGGCCACCACGAGCACGTATACAGGACCATATCCTTTTCATGAAATTTTCCATAACCAAATCGCAAAGTGGCTGCCCTATGCCCTCGATAGCCTTACGAATTTTATCTTTGAGGTCTTGAATCAAGGCTGGGCTCTTGGCGTAGACCTTATCTTTCACGTGGCCCCAAAGGAAGAAGTCGCAAGGTGTTAAATCACAAGATCTCGGTGGCCAATTGTGATCACATCTTCGAGAGATAACACGGTCCGGAAACTTTTCCCGTAAAAGATCAATGGTTTCGGTGCTTGTGTGGCACGTAGCGCCGTCTTGTTGAAAGTAAACGTTGTCCAGATCAATACCATCCAACTCCGACCAAAAAAAATCATTAATAATCTCTCGATTGCGCAATCCATTCACCGTAACTGTTGATCCAACCTTCTTTAACACTTTGGGCTACAGCAGCAATATTCTCAGTTGTTTTTGAGCGACGTGCACGGGTTTTATTCTTCACATCACTAACTTGTCCCATAGCTCGAATTTTTCCACCAATTTCTGTATTGCGGTCCGACAAGGTGCTTCACGACGACCAAAAAATGCTTCAGTTTTGCGAACTGTGACTGCAAGATTTTCACCATTTTTGTAGTGAATTTTAATAATTTCAATGCGTTGTTGAAGCGTGTATCGTTCCATTTTTAATAATGGCGTAGTTTCTACTTGTCAAATGTGACAGCTACCGAAATAGCGGGTCATTCACAATAACACCTTTTATTGGAAAACCCTTTACTAGAGTTCGCTTAGTGGTAGAAATTTTACCCTTATATTTAGTACAGCATATTGGAAAACAAATTACAAACAGCACTGTATCTCTGCACGATCTTTCCAACAAAAAAAAATCAATCGAATATGTCGTGTTTAAGACAGTTAAAGCAGTTCTTAACTATTTGCCTTCGCCTATTTATATATAAGATTACTTATAAGTGATGCCAATTATTCGGTACTAAACGGGCAGTGTGTGACAAAACTAGCAATAGAAAAATAGCAAACACGCAAAATTCAAGTGGCAACATCATTGCAACAAATTGAGCGGTTTTTTTAATAATAGTTTTACCTTTCTTTGTTTATTATTTTTGTTCATCGGCGAGTTACCCTGCCGACACATATTTCATTGAATTGCGAAATGCGATTGCAGAAAGAAGAATCTCCGGGGAATCGCCAAAACTAATGTGGGAGAACTAAAAGCGAATATTCATTGCGGAAATGCATTTAGAAATAATGTGCAATGAATTTGAGAAGAGGAATATTAAAAATATATATAAAATATGAGGTCTAAGGAGAAGAATATAAAGAATAGACGAATCATGCTTCAAAAATAAAAACAAAAAATAAGACTGCGACACTGTTTAGTAGGTATCGCCTGGAATTCGCAGATGAACGCGCCGATGAACGCTTTTAATTAGCTTGGAAACGAAGATATAAAATCCAATAACCTCTTAGTCAGTTACATTTTTTAAATTGTTCTGATCTGTGGATCGGGAAGAGTAAGAGTTTGAGTGCATGTTATTTGCAACTTATTTTAAGTTTAATTAGTTTTGATGACAACATTTTCACAAAAGTCTACTTAAGCTCAAGAAATGAAGGATGGTCTGTGACAGTTCTGAAAGACTCTAGTGAAGCCAAAAGTGTGACACGCCACCTTCCTCCTTTATTTACGACCAAGTTAAACTCATTTATCAAACTGCACTTACATTTTTATTTTTTTTTGTTGATTACACAGGGTGACCATATTTTAGAACTCCAAATAGTGAACAATAGAAAAAGAAATAAATTTCACCTCAATTTTTATTTATTCAAATATTGGTACCTACAAAAAAAAATAGTTTAATAAACAACCTAAATATATTATTATTATTATTATAACCTATTAACATTAATATATATGATAACATAAGTTTTTGTGGGCACTAGCTGCTGTTGTTAGTAGTTGAATATATGTATTTATGTTAGGATTATTATAATTAAATTAGTTTATGGTATTTATTTATATTTCTAGATTTAAATTGTCAATAAAGTTGAACATTTGTGTAATGTTATCACGACTAGGGTTATTAAGCGTTTCGTAGGCTGATGTGTTTGTGAAGAACTTAAAAATATAAAGCATTTTTTAGTACTAGATTATTTGCTTGCTCGTTTAGTAAAACGTACGGGCACGTTAGCATCCGTCACTTCGTTCATTGAATTTTGGTTTTCTTAATGTTTAACATTTTGTTTTTAAGACTTTCAATGAAAGAATTAAGTCTAAGTATTTTGATTAAAGTCTGCCCGTACGAGGAATATTACTTACACAAACTGGCGAAAATATCGTAATCACTTTGGGGCATTCATTTTTTTTTTATGTCTATTTTTTGTAATATTTGAGCCATTTTAAGGGGAAAAAAGTACAGTTTATGTCGTTACAATGTAGTTAGATCAAGTATATAAAGTGCGTCTTTTGGACGCCTTTTAACCATTTTTAGCAAAAATTCGTTTTTTTTTTTTTTCATAAATTGCTTTAATTTTTTTTTTATATAATTTTATTTATTTATTTTGCCTTAAAACATTTTTAAAAACAAAATGACAGTCACACATCTACAACTTTTGCGATATCACAATATCAAAAAATACAAGCAGTGTCATGCCTGATGGACAAGGGTTAAATAGGTTTTTGTGTAGGTCTCATTGGACTTAAATTATTTTTAAGCCCTATCTTAACACAAGTAAGCTACAAAAAAGTTGTGTTTACAATAAAGGCTCTCGCATTAATGTATGATGTCACACATCATCAGTTGAAGTTGGAGGTGCGGAATCTCTACTAATATGAGAGCTTCAAGCTTCAGACACACAATAAAGGCTAGCAAATGAAAAACCATTTGGGCTGATATTTTCAAAAGACGTACAAAATTTAGGAATGCTCATTCAACGATCTCAGTAAACATCGTTATACTACTTGTTTTGCCGTAATTTGAGGAATTTCGTCCACAGCTATGGCATTATTTATTTATTTTTATTATTTTGCCTTGTAGAGAATTTATTATTACTCGGATTTGATTTATACAATTAAATCGTTAAAATGATTATATAATGATAAAATAAGGAGGCCATTATGGTCTCTTTCTTTAATCCTTATAAACACTCGTAAAATAGAAAAAAAAATAAAGTTAAAATGGGAATATGAGTAAATTTTTCAGTCGGAAATTTCTTTCTTTCTGGAAATTTTCAAATGTGGCACTGATTGCAATTTGTCTGGCAGAATTTTCAAAGTTTATTTCTTGAAATACTTATACATCTTTATAAATACAAACTTACGCAAAAAGAGCAGTTCTTAAATTAAAAGAAGAACAAATCTTGAATTCGGTATACCTAAGCTTAAATTGAAAAGGCTAAGCAATGACGGGATTCTTTGTTTTTTGACAAACTTTTAATAAGCCTCCGGCTACTTTCTGTCCAATTTTATTCAGCGGAAGGCAACCATAAAAGATAAGACTGCATCGAACGAAATTTTCTCATCATACGGCCGTCAACTCTTCCCGCAGTTGCGTTGAACTTCAGAACTTCTACTTCAGCTCAAGAAGAAAAAATATCCTCACTGTACACCGTACATGAAAAAACCTCCGCCAACATGGTGCATGAATCTCTGCATTTTTCAATTTGTTTGTCCTTCCAAGGCGACCGCCCCGGCTCCCCTTAACCATCACAATCTAGATCTAGACAGAGCTATCATCGAGTTGGTTGCAAAGTGCTGCGGCTCTGGTAATTAAAAACGATTAACTAAAAATTCAGCCCAAGATCGAAGTTGACTACGTCATCCAGTAGTCCACCTAAGGGTGGTATAGCACACGAAACGCATCAGCAAGTGCCAAACAGGATTGAGAAATAAATCCGAGTTCATTATTTTATTCGATCGCATAACGACGGCACGCAATGTCGCCCATTCGATCGGGGTCGGTTGTTCGATACGGCACACGGCTGTCAGTCCCAACGCCACCATCCGTGTTAAGCCTACAACTGCAAATCGCACATCTCTGCCATATCAGGGCGTATATAGCGAGCGGACTCCATACGGAGATGGCCATCGGATATGGTATAATTGTGCGGGAATTTTTCATATACTGCCATCGGATTTAATTAAAATGAAAAATTGTTTAATAACCATTCCGGCGGTGCTGTTGTTGTATTTTAGGCTTCCAGGCGATTTCGTTTGAACAGTAGGGACTTGCGTATCAGCGCATCCCATCCACCCAGGTGGCGCAAACATCAGTATTGACTGTCTGGCTTTGTGCCGTTTCATGTTTGACAATTATTATAGCCTCCGGCTACTCGGTATCACATTAAATGACAGTTGTATTAATAAATTTCATGCACAGTCAGCTTGTGCTGCGCGCAGAGAAGTTAATCAAAGCCAGTGCTGGGAATGGTCATCGGGGTGGGCATATGGAGACGACCGGCCATAGATGGCACGACTTGAACAGTAGTCCGCCTGCTTTTGTAATCAAATAATATTAATTGACAGCACTTGCTGGCGAGAGTATACACCTCATTCTTTGACTTGGCCTGACGTATTTGTATATATTCCTTGGCGGGATAATTATGGACATTTGGTTAATGAGATATCTTTTTGTTTACGGTTAAAACGTGTTCAGGATGACGACCCGTGAATGCGCAGACAGGCAGACTACGCCTTTCTTAATTCAGCTGATTGCTAATTACTGTCTAATGCTATTCACGGATGTGCAACAGAAATGGACTGTGCTATATTTCCTTTAGCAGCAGGAGATAATTAACATTTTATTTTGCGTTGCCCATTATGAGACGGAGCCACTCGGTGAGCGATTATGAGCGGTCTTGTGCAATGTAACTGACGACGGCTATAAATTGTTGTTATAGGAGGTTTTGTTGCGTACTTTTTGCCGTTTCGCCAGGTTATGCTGGTTTTCACACGCCGGTCTGTTACGTAAAAAAGCTGATTTTTTGGTGAGATTTTGGATTCTAGTCAAAATTTTTATTCAGGCTTGCACTTGAAGAATCTAGATGGTATATAAAACTGAGACCGATTTTACCTCAAATACCGTTACAAGCGTTTGGTATGACTTCATGTCCTCCGACTGTAAAATCCAAATTGTTTGCAACTCACAGTTAAAACTGACTCATTTTAGCAGTCATTACATATCAAGTTAAGTACTCGTTAAAGTTCAACTTTTACTTGTATATTTTATCAAGAGCCCCCTTGCGATGTCGATGTCTCTCTATCTCGGCGTAGGATTAAGCAATATATATAGTTTTACAGCCGGCCTGGAAACGAGCCTTGCGACGAATCTCCACTTGACTTACAAATGCGCCCTAACCCTAATTCCCTTATCAGAGTCCTTAAAGAAGCCTCTATTTGTCATTTTACTGAGAAGGTTCCGTATTTTGATCCGATTGAGAAAGCTTTTGTTGCGTTCCCAATCCAAAAAATATCACATTTATTTTCACGTTCGGCCTGGAATGGAATATTTTTTTTTTTTGAGCGAAACCTAAAAAAAATGCTCTTCTTCCATTGCGCCAGGAGTATAACTGTCATGAAAGAGTTTCTCAGTTCAGCCAATCGGACTTGACTTAAAAACATAGGTCCCTTCCATTTGTCCCGAAAATAAAAATATTACTCTCAGAAGCTAGGTCTAGGGTAGAAGGCTGTTTGACTAAATATTTTTTTTTTTTATTTATTTATAGAAGAAATTTTAGCTTGAATTGCTTTTTTCTTTCAATAGTAAAACTAGTCATCTCGTCATCAAAAGCTCACAAAAGAACTCTTTAAATATTTTTCTTAAGCCTTGTGCGAATTTCACGTGAAATCCAATTTTATAACGCGAAATGGCCCTGTGAAAATTTTACTGGCAGCACGCAGTTCGAGTGGAAAATATAGATGCTTCCAAAACTGTTCTGTAGATGGCGAAACTTAAATCTCTCCACAGGTATTCCACTTGGCTTTTACTGTCCGTCGCATCAATTTTTTGGCATTTCTGAGTTAAAATGATTTGTAGGAAGTTGGTTTCAAAATGTTCTTTAATTTCAGATGTTTCTTTAAGAGAATATTAAATTGTTTGCACTTTTAAAATAAGTTTTTCATTGAACACAGTACCGTAAAGTTAGGTGGTTTATAAAAAGTTGGTGACATGAATGATCTTTTTGATCAGCGGGTGCCTCAAGCTAATTGTTCTACAACAAAAGCCCATCGATGGCAGATTGTGTTGTTCCATATCCCTTTAGTCATAAAAATAAGCCGCCTTTTATTTATTGGTAGTCATTTGCAGCTACGTGTTTCTCTTTATAAATAATTCCACACATCAATAGTAGTCACTCAGAAAAAATTATAATGTTAACAAATTGTTCGTTTAATTAAAATGAACACAAATATTTTTCATATATGAATGAAGTTGATGTAAGGAAAAAGATATGGAGAGGATATTATTCTTAAGCTGACGAATTGATTCTTGAAAACTTAAAAATTGAGTTGTTGCTATCAAAAATAATAGGTACACTTTTTTAGAATCTTCAATAAAACAAAAAAAACAAACAAAGATGATAGTTCTTTTATTCAATAGAAAATTAACAGTCTTTTTTCATAGGCTTGGCAATTCCATTTGTAGAAAAATATGTTGGCATATATTATTCATATATTTTTAAAAAAAAGTTTAAGTGGGGCGTTTTGTAACTTAATCGTTGGGTAAAAAGCCCCGCGTTAGTGACAAAACGCCTCTAAGGAAAAAGTAGGAACAAATATTATAAAGTAATGAAAATTAAATTATTTGGTTTTGTAATATAATAAGAAAATATGTAATATGGCCGAAGCTGTTGCAATTGGGTATGTAGTACATAGGTAGTACAAAACTCGTGCAACCAACTTTGACAAGATATACACTGAATCCAGTCTTCTGTAGAAACGGTCTTGTGGTAATTCTCAGTACTTTTCGTTTTCTTTATTTTTTTTTCTGTTAACAATTTTTTTTCGCTTTTGCATGTTTTCTGATGAGTGTTATATTTCAATACATTACTGGCGTGTTTTAAGCAGACATAGATCGTAGGTGCATTTTTTGTTGCGTCATACAAGAATAAGAAGAAAAGGAGGGGAAAAGGTTTCGTATTTCTAACCAGTGTTCATGGGATTTTCTCGCGGTCGGTAATTGCTTTGTTTCGTGTAATAAAGAAATCCTGGCTATCGTAAAAAGAGGTTCCCCAACTGTCTATAAAGCAGAAGGCAAGAAAGAAAATTTGCTTAACAAATTCGTATCTAATTCTGAGTCCGGACCGGGAAAGCGCGTAACTTTAAAACGTACCAATTTCCACAGAATGGGCTGAAGAAAACTCGGTTCCACTAGAATTTACCTTGACTCTTCAAAAACCGTTGACATTTATATATCCTCTAAGAAAAAGCAAACGAACATTTCCCAATATTTTAAAGCAATTTAACTAAAAACTATATTAATGTATAAATATTTTCTTTAAATGAATTAAATTATATTCCTTTTCTTTTCTTTTACGACGAACAATATTCTTTTTATTTTTTTTACTATGGTTTTCACCTTAAGTTCTAATTCATGGCACATTTTTTTGAAGCAACAACCTCAATTAACGCAACTGCTCGAATTTCCATCGGTTGCTTTTACCGAGGGCGTACTGTATATCATTTTAATATAAAGTGCATAGTTTCTGAAAAAATGAAATTTTTACTGTACTCGTCGCAATATGTTTTGGTGGCAAAATTATTTTTTGTAATTTTTTTCTGGACAGAGCACACAGAACACTACCACTCAATAACACAGTTGGCGAACGATTGAAACTTGTTTGAACAGGTTTGGTCGTTATTGCATAACAACATCTGTGTGTGTGCCAGACTACTGGGGCGTTTTGTATAGTTTTACCCTAGTTGAAGCAAGAAATTTTAGCAGACAATTTTTTAAAAATCTCAAAATTCTTCGCTTAACAAACTTTTTTTTTTCTGAGTGAAGGACTATTTATTTGTATCAAATCGCGAATGTCCATTTTGACATTACATTCGTTTGAGCTGGGTGCTATAAATCTAAAAGAAAACCTTAAGAAAAGCTTTCGGAACACCAAAAATGACAATTTGCTATTGAATGAAATTGAATTAAAATTAAATTGAAATCATTTTTGTTCGCAGTTCCCTCTCATAACGAAAAGTCCCTTTGAATCGTCAAATATAAGGAAACTTCAAGGGAAAAGTTTTACAAAAATTAATGCTGCTGTTTTCTTTTTTGATAAGCAAATGAAATTCTTTTTCATGAAGTAATTTAATTTTATAAGTGACATAAATATATATTTTAAAATATAAAGGACAAATTAAATATGTAAGTCGAAAATTTTGTTGTCATCAATTGTAAAATTAATCACAAATAATTATTATTATATTATATATATAATTATATATATATAAAGTAAATATTATGATTTATCATGTCCAAAAAGCAAATGTGAAATTGTAAACTTCCACGCCCAAAAGAAATATTTTTTCTGAGGACGCGTTTCCCATGAGAGGATTATTTACGATTGGATCCCTGTTGAAAATGCTGGCTTCGTCGTCCTCAGCTTAAGACAAAACAAGGGCTTATCGCTTCCAGACTTTATGACTAAATGAACAGAGGAATGCGTGTAATGCATACAAAATGTTCACTCTGGACTAGTCGGTTACAATACCTTAATGCAGCCGTCATACTCACACGAGCAACTGAATGTTGTTTCAACTGAAAATGGTTGCAGATTTGCATGCGTATGTTGTACATTTTAAATGTTTTAAGAACTTTCTACAGCATATTCATTTCATTTGACAACGAGCTGTCATTTCATTTTACACCAAGAAATTTCGTTAATTTTTACAATTTCACTGCCAAAATGAAAGCAAACTCGGTAAAACTTACAATTTATTGTGAATACGAATTCATTTGCTGTTTATAGCACAAATATAAAATTTATTGTAAATTTGACTGTCACATTTTGCAAAATGGAGATCTTTTTGGGTGAATAATTCATCACTTGGGCACACTCTCGAAAATACCTTGAATAACCAGCTGCCTCCACTGTTTTCCTAGATTTTTTTCGAATCTCCAGCCCTTCTTGATTGAGATTTAGAAACTTAACCACCAACGTCATCACTCAACTGTTCCAAGGATACTGTAATAAAGACGCTTGTCGGACATAAGAAACATAATAAGAAACAACGGAGCAGCTCAACCTCGAACTGGTGGTAAAACGTTGTTCAATTGGTTGGAGTTCGGTAACATTATAAATACAACAGTAAGTAACACAGGTGTAGCGTTTGACAATAATCTAGGGACTGCCTTAAAAGTTTCAAATTCCTGGTTTTGCACATTGACTGGCAACGTTAATGCCTGCGTGCCAAAACAATACCTTTGGAACTTATCTCACAAAAATCGGACAAAAATCGGGTGCAAGAAAACGCCGTGATTGCTACGACAAACAAACTGTCGCTTATTTTTAAAATGATCGAACATCCATCGCACATGCTTGGATATCTCTATCCCTGTCCAACAAGTGAGAATGGCCTATTTTCGGTTCAGCCAAATGACATAGAGATACTGAGCCAACCTCCTCTAAAAGCGTCCTTTAGAGACTCGCATACAAAGTAAGCCATATCCATAAAACTAATTCGATCACCTGCGGCAGTTGATTCCATAAACGCGCCACACAATCCAAAGCATTAACTTTCAATTACAGAGAAAATAGAAGACGTCGATGGTCATGGCCATACATTGCACACGTTCGCCTTCAGCTGTCGTCGCGTACACAAGCTCATCTCAATATATCCTCATTATATTAATTAGTCGCGTAATTATTTTAATTGCATTACATTTGCCCGAGGCCTGTCATAATTCGATCTCATTACAAACGTCCCCCTTGCTAATGATATCGTCGTGGTCGCCATTGCCATCGCCGTCGTCATTGTCGTTCAGCATCATGGAGGACATATCGAGAGCAGCATTCTTCGTTCGTCTCGCTATAAGTCGAGCCTAATTATGCCGCGCATTCATTAAACATAACCAACTTTTCCAGGAAACCACTTGGTACACCACGAGTGCACGACTCCACCGCCACACGTATGTCTGCGTGAATATTATCCGCAATCGCCCAGCGCACACACGGACGAGTGAGCATTTCGAGTCAATTGCTTGATGTACGGCCGTCAGCATGGTCAATGCCGGCCAAATCGTTCCCCACTCCACCTGCACCGATGTATACTGCACCGGCACCGGCACCGGCACCGGCGTTCAAGGTGCATCGGTTGGTGAGTACGTCTTGACGGTGGCTTAGGCCTAATATGAGCCGGTTAGCTGGGCGAGCAGGGTGTACTCGTCGCAGACAGAAAGGCAGCAGCAGCAGATTCCGATGCATCCTTTATCCGCACTGATCTCTCGACGACGACGACGCAGACGACGATGATGGAGAGGCTGGCCCAATAGGCCAAGTGGAAAAATAGCGACAGCTCCGGGGAAATTACATACCCGTACTCGTGCAGTTGTGTGTTTGTGTGACACGGCGGCGGGCGCATATATTGCAATTATTGACATTTCGTGGAGGCTATATACGGAGGCTTAAAACGGACAAAAGGCGAGCAGTATCAATGCGGAATGTTAATGAAGACGTTAGCGATGCCAAATGCGTCCGTTCCGTCAAGTTTGATTTCCAATTAATCGAATGAAACATGATAAATAATGGCACAACCTGCGTAATGGTGCACGGGCGCGATGGGTCGTTACAGTGTGCGGACATTTGGTGGCAGGGGAGGCAGCAATTATTCAAATAATAAATCGACTTCAATGGCATTCTAATGTGAGGGAAGGTGCGGCCAGTACTGACAGGCTGAAGGGTAATTTGCGCTCTTAAAGTGAAATTGTTGAGTGTCGCAGCCAACACAGCTGACAATTTGAATGACGCGGTGGGCCTTGGATCAGTAAGCAGTGACAGAAATTGCTCAACAGAGCGTTTTGTTAGGGGTTATGTCTTCTTGGGCGAGTCTTTGCCATCTTCAATTGTTTTTCGATGTATGGCCCATTGGGTCGTTCTTCCGTATCCCTGACAGTATGTTGTATTTATTTAAAAGCGGATAATTTGTGGGAACATTAGCCCTCGCAAGAAATTAACTATTTACAAAGAGGAAGGTACGACTCTAGTTTCTTGTAGTATTCAGAGTACAGCTTTGCAAAATTTTCACGCTCTCTACAGATTTCGGTAACCGTATTGAACTCGAGTTTTTTTTTATAGGCGTGGCTTGTCAAGTTGGCGGCTGCTAGCCAGTGCTGCCATTTTGGCATTTTTTATGCTAAATCTAGCATATTTTAACTTTAAATTGCATACAAGTATAAATAAAATATGCTATATGCAATCAAGCATATTTCAAATTTTTAAGGAATATTTTCGTGGTATATTTTGCTACACAAATAACGAACGCATCTATCAAAATTTTCTATATTTGGAATTACTGAAGATTTGTATGACAATTTGTCAATTTGAAGTATCAGCGGTCAAAGTGTTAAGCCTTAAAAACAAAAATCAAATCAAAAGTCAACTGCCCGTGAGCCGTGAATTGCTGCTCCATTAAATTGAAGTCTCTTTCTAAATGGACAGGTTAATCCTACGTATATTTATGGCTTATTGTTTTTTTTTAAATTTTAGCATATTTTGTTTTATTCCTCCAGAAAATTTAGCATATTTATTACTTAATTTAGCATATTCCGGTGGAAAATGTCTGGCAACACTGCTGCCAGCACGTAAAAGCAAACAACACGTTTTTCGAGTGCGACTGCGACAGCATAACTCGAAGAGAGTAAGGTTTCGGGAGAAAGAAGCAATGGATCTATTTCAATGCACAACTCTGATCATCGCTATGATAAAACCTTCCTGTAGAGTGAGCTAATGCCAGGGAATGAGGACAGTCTATAGGGCGCCACGCACATTGGAAAGTCACCAGTATAAAGCTGATATTTGACCTTTTCTATGACTACTTGAAACTATTTATTTTTTTGTATACCTATATTTAACGGCTGCAGGAAATGAGTCCCCAATTTATTTGGTTTTTTTTTTTTTTTTGTATACCTATTTTATTAAGGCCCAGGTCCACCCTGGACTGTAGCGCCACCTTAAGTTAAGTACCTATTTTATTACCTTTTTTTTATTCAATATTTATTATCTTCTTAGAAATATATATGTATGTATTTTTAAATATTGCAGCGTTTTCTCAGTGGCTGGTTAAAGCAAGCTTTGGGAACTATTTTAAAAGTTCCGTCCATTAAATATCTTCCATTCGGCGCTGGTATATTTTCCGTTATTTCGCTTATTATTTTTAAAGACGAAAATATACAAAAAACATGTTTTTGGTTTTCAAGAATGATATAAGGCCCCAAAAATGAGTTTTGGCGTCTTACTTCATTTCTTGTTTTTTCTTATTTCATAATGAAATAAGACCCCCAATTTTCATTTGGAAATAAGGCCTCAAAAAAGGAAATAACACCCCAAGTTTTATTTAAAATCCTTGTTGTTTCCTGTATAATTTGTTGGGGACTTTTTTTTATTTTA
The DNA here is from genome assembly GCA_951230905.1 of Cheilosia variabilis. Taxonomy (NCBI): domain Eukaryota; kingdom Metazoa; phylum Arthropoda; class Insecta; order Diptera; family Syrphidae; genus Cheilosia; species Cheilosia variabilis. The sequence continues at coordinate 20,338,381 of OX579680.1, read as the reverse complement.
TTTTTTTAGCATTATGTCATTGGGGCCTTATTTCGCAGAGCCATATTTAACAACCTATCCTGGTAGATTTTGTTTCACTAGTTATGAGTAAAAATCAACTTAAAATTTACCCAGCAATTTTAGTAATTTTTTCGTATTTATAATTCGGCCAATAGTCGAGTCGATAACTCGAGATTTCGTGATTTTTTTCTCCCTTAAACTTAACCAACGAATATTGGTAATTTTACTTGATCATTTGGGTCCAAAAATACATAGAATTAAAATAGAAAACCAAGGCCAAATTTTTGCTATTTTTCGAAAATTGTAAATTTTTTATTTGAATTCAAAATAAACTATTCTATTCTAATTGGAATTTAAAAACTACCCCCAAAATTCAATCTACAAAAGGGGTACAGAAAAGACATCCTTTTTCACACATCTTTACACTAAACAAAAGAAAAACAGCTTTCACATTTGCTTATTTTATTCCCTTTCAATGTTTTGATTTGCAAAGTGAACACATCCAAACGAACTGTTATATAAACCAGAGACAATACTGAGACCACCATCTCCGGCCGATTTCCCGTTACTTAGCCTACAAGCTATATATTTATGGAGTGTTCACGTTTGGTGCGCTAGTATTCTTACATAGAAAATCGTATTGACAAATGTCACGAAACTTCAAAAATTTTGCTCACCAACACACTCCCAGGAGATATGAGACACTTCCCCTGTGGGCAAAGTTGCTGGCAGAGTTCATAGAATTTTATCCGTTTAATTTGAAATTGTTCGTTACGTGTGGATAATATTTTTTTTACGAATAAGTGCACATTTGCTTAAATTATTTATGAAAAATTGTCAATGCGGAATGGTTGCATGAAAATAAAAACATTTTGAGCAAGTTTTCTTCAGTTATTAAAGAAAAATTCACACAATTAATCGATCTTAATGATATCGAAAAGAGGTAAATACACATCCATGTTTGTCCTAATATGTTCTAGTATATAAAACCTATATTTGAGATAATTTTACTAACCAACCAAATCAAATTATTCGCCTTTTAACAATTTATAATAACTAACCAATGGCATTCAGTAATGAAAAAATGTGGTATTCCCGAACTCATTCACATTTCCCCACGGTTGCCGCGCGGTTGGCAGCACTTATTTTTGTATTTTTTGTATGCTTTTACATGTCACATGGATTCATAATTGACATAACACCGATACGAAAACAAAATGGCGAATTTGAAAAAAAAAACTGAGGGGTCCAGCGGCAAGAGGATTGTAAGTTGGGGGTCTCAGTATGGTTTGCCTATGATATAAACTTTCACAACTGAATACATCGATTTGACGAACTTATTTAATAAAATAGTTTAAAATATTTCGCATTTTTTTTTAATTTGAAACTGAATAGTAAGAGCATTTTGATGTCCGTTAACATTTTTGTTCTCCCAATGCGAAAATTGTACCCCTAAAATTTTTAAATGCCCCTCTTACCTCGTTTCATCTGGTATCCCTGAATGGATTGTTACAAACACAATAGTTAACCAGACTAGCGCCATTGGGCCTTACTTATGCTGCATATAATTTCAACTACTTGACATAATACAGTCGACTCCGCTTATCTTGAAGTTCTCAATGTTTCAATGTTATCAGGTGATCTGATAGGGAGATGGACTCCTTTGATAAAAAACGAAGTTATGCTGCCCCACCCTGTTTAACATTAATATGGATAAAATAAATTGAGAAATCGAACAGAAAATTAGTTAAAAAAATGCACGTAAAATATTTTCAAATTAATTTTGTGGTCGTGTTTTTTTAATCATAATTAGCAACATCCAAAGATTTTAGGGAACTATTCAGTTCAAGAAATTTTACAAATTGTGACTAAGAGAATCATCTTATATCACGAAGCGATATTCGAATTTATATTGCCGCAAATTCCTTCGGAATCGTCTGATTCGAGCCAATTGAATATCAATTAAATATAAGTGGCAACTCAATCGAATAATTATAGTGACTACATTTCGTTGGGTACCTCCTATGTAAGCCGCAACTTAAAAGCTACTTACGGGTGCCCCCACCAAAAATTAAAAAATTAAATAAAATTAGGACTGCGTTCACTTAATCTGAACAGTTGCAGACTTTTCCACTGAACGTCTTAAGTGATTTGTCGCCATTTAATTAATACCGGAAATATTGTACTCTACTTTTTACTCAACAGTTGAGTATTAAACTGAGAGCTCTATTCAATTAAATTTTTTGATTTGGATTCAAATCAGATTCGGACAACTCGACACCGATCTTTGTTGGCTGCCATTTTGTTACATTGACCTGAACTTGTATTGTATCTGTATTGTCAAGTCCATGCCGTAAAATTAGTTAAGACGTTGCATTCTTGAACATCTTTAGCGATCAAACAGAATGAGAGGAATGATCGCTCAGCGTCGGCATCATTTTGAAGATCGTCTAACTAAACATCAGACACACGGCTGTCACTTCACCTTTGCACCTTTTTGATGTTCATAAGCTCAATATACCTATTGTTTTATGAAAATACGCATACCTTGTTTTTGGCGGTTTTTTTTCGAAGTAAATGTAAGTAAATAGGAAAAGTGTTGCCAATTTGAAAAACACACTTCGATAACAAAAAAACACCCCCTACAACTTAGCACTTTGTTTCGTAACTACACATTTTTTACCGCACCGTGGCAACCAACCAAACCAAGCCCCTTAAAAGGTAGCTACGAATACAAATCCTTTGTTTGCACTCCGCGCTGGATATACTCGTAGCTACAGGTACTCGGATCTTTTTGTGTTAAAGATACATGGACCCGCCTGGTATCTTTATCGCAGGACTATTAACGTAATTACAACAATTAACCCTTCGCCAACTACACCAATGAGCAACATTACCACTTCTCGTCGCAAATAAAACATTTCTAGTTGTTGGCGATTTCACACCTGCCAACAATTTCCATCCACTCGCCGTCGACTCTTAGAGGGATTGATTTCCACGGGCTCTCTGGACGTGCTGCGATATCATTTTCTGTTGCAATTCTCCACTTATGTGAAAATGCCGGGTATTTTGAGACTCTGCGGATCGTGCAACATCATTACACAGAGCACAGAGAGCTGCAGCGTACACTCAAGTGTTGCTGGCCGTCGCCGGTGCGCATCATTACAGTGATCGGTGCAAGCGCAACGTATCAAGATTAATGTAGTTCTATGCGAGGATAAATATCTGTTCGATGTGAGTTGATTAAGCCTCCATCAGATGATTGTGGGTATATCGCATATGTTTGTGCGTGCGCGCATTGGCCGCAACGAGTCAATTTGTCTTTTGCTCGTGTTGCGCCACAAGGATCGATTGTCACAATACCAAGGCGAGCCACCGTCGTCGGCAGGTTCATTTGTCTGCACTGAAATTTCCATGGATCGTCGACGAGTCGCACAGGCAGTTGTTGTCCACTCGCGGATACATTTTTGTGTTCCGGCCTCGTCAAATGATACGGTTCGAATTCATGGCAATGCGTCCGAAGTCGGTTGTGTATACGGCTTAGCCGATAGCTGCAGGTAGATCGTATGCGAGTAGGTTCTTCTAATGCTTGGCATTCGCTTAATGAAGTACGTGGAGACTAGGCGTTCGCGTCCAGGACCAGTGGTGTTTCACAGGAATTCCAGACCACCACAGGACGGAGCTGGGCTTTTTTGTTTGTCTCTTTTATTTATAAATTCATTGTTAACAGCGAGTCGGTCGCTGACAAAGTGCCGGTTGATGAGGCTGATTGTTGCACGGCGGAATGCAACTCTATTGGTGATTTGGAGCAATTACCGGTAATGTTTGGTTTCAATTTAGAAATTCCAACGAAACGGGGGAATTAGTGAGAGAGATTCCTCTTTAATTGGATAAAAAATGCTGCTATACCTGGAAGTGGTTGAGTTTCTCTTCTCTCTGTGTCCGCTTTTACTTTTAACGAGCAACTTTGTTACCGAGAATTGTCGGAGGACTATTTATATACGATATACGCACGGATTTTAATAGACAAATCAGCGAATTCCCTTTAACTATTGTTTGTTTGGGTTTTTATTTCGGCGTACTCTTAGTGGCCAGCTTAAATGCGAAATTTTTCATGCAAAATGGTCTGATTGTGACCCTCATTGTTTGGAATTTTAGATTTTTAGAGTTTAAGCGCGGCCCCCGAAATAGTCCTGAAAAAAATCCAATATTCACAATAATTTCAATAATTTTTATGGGCCTTACTAATGATCATTTTTAACTTTCACACTTGTAAACTGGGGTCACCGCATCTCATCCCCTGCACCTAGCGACATCTACATCTCACCTCTGCAACTGGTTTGGGTTGTAGTCTATGCTGTTTAATGTCAAAAATAAGTGTTACCAAATTACAAGACAAATTGTGCTCGAAGTTAGTGGTGCTTTTGTTTTTGGAAACCATTTTGTGAAATAGAGTAGGAGCTACAAAGGCAGGTTATATTCACGTAGATGAATAACTTTGGCGAAATTTTTCTTTTTATTCTCTAGAGTCGCGCGAATTTCTTCCTTTTATTTTCCCAAATTCTCTGAAGCTAAAAGTCAATTTATTTTCTCAAAAAACTTATTGTTCCAGCTTCAGAACTAAAAAAAAAAATGAAATATTTACAGTCTTGAAATCTTATATATCCGTTCAGGTACAACAAACATAAAGCATTTCTTCCTCCTAGCATTACATAAATTTGGTACCTACCTCCTTCCTTTCCCCATAGATTATTCCAAATTCCACTAATATATCTATTTAGACTTTAGAGAAACTTAACCTAACACTCAACATAATACTAGTCTGAGCTCTGAGGGTAACACAATCCACTAAGGCTGAGTAATTATTGGCAGTCAGTTGCGGAGTTAAGATGTAGATGGCGAAAGCTGCGAAATTTGGCTGGGGATGAGTTGTCCGGGTATGAGGTGCACCCGACCCAAGTAAACAACCTTATAGCGCCACCTAAATGTGAAATTGTTAATTTAACTTATATTGAAAGACAACCAACTTCATGTTGTTCATTTTTTGACGTTAGTTTTCGCTACATGTGGAATATTAATGTATAACCAGCCATCTTTAATTTTGACTTTCGCGAAGAAGCAAGTGAAAATAAAGTTTACTCGACAAATCTAAAAAATAAAATACGCATCAACAACGAATTTATTCTTAAATAATCGTGGATTATAAACTTAATATTTTGTAGGTCACAAAATGCAATTTTGTATGGAAAATTTCGGCATTGTGACTTGTGTGTTTGAAAAATTTAGGCACTAAATATGATTATAAATATCGCGGTATGTTTTTATATAGTGGCGATTCATTGAGGGCTGGTTGCACGCGGTAGGCTTTGCATGTGCCAAAGAATTGTTTCGATTGCATATGTCCTTGTCTATCATTACCTAAGGTAGAAGCTGCCTTCCCATATGAATGGGTGTCTGATTGAGACAATTTTGTTCTCGAAGAAGATGTAACGACATTGATGGGTGTAGCAGATGACGCTTTATTCCCGGTGTGCACCTGGGCAAATTCCTTCTAGATGTTGTATAGAAGGGAACGTTTCCACTCTCTAATAGAGCCACAACGTATGGAAAATATTTAATTTTTGTTCATTTTATCTATTTAAAAGCAAAATAAAAATGTCAATGGAAAGTAGACTGCTTTTTCCACCAACAACAGCCCCCCTATACGAATAGTCTAGATCCATATATAGTACAAGTTTTAGCCTTCTCCAGATTGACCCAGCAATCTTAAAACTAACCCTACCTGTGAAACCCTACATAAAAGCACAGCTTTGCTCCTTCTATCACTCATAAACAAGACTCTGAGATAGGTACCTTAGCAGACTGATTTGGACCGACGTTCTATAGACTAGCACCTCAAATTTCTAAAGGTGACCTTTATCCAGGCTTCAACACAGACGAGTCTATTAAACTTTTAATTGTGCGTTGAAGAACAGCCTGTGAGGATGCGGATCCAAGTATTTGCCCAATTCATCAGCAAAGACTTATCCGTCGGGCTTTCCATGCGAAAATGTTAATAAGCTCAGCTTTTTATTTTACGCAATCTTGTTTTAATATTAAATTGTATTAGTTAAAGTCCGTTTCCATACTTTCTGGGCCAATATTGGCGGAATGTCGTATTTCTCTGACTGCGAGAGGATTCCCTAAAGCAGGTATGTCAAACTCAAACTCTTTAAGTGGCATTTTTTTGTTTCAAGCCTGACAGCGGGCCATACTAAAAATAAAATGCAAAATGTTATACGACGTATACGTAAAAAAAAACTTATTTTACTTTTTAAGTACAGTACCCACTTTTCTAAGCCGTTATATTATTTTGCTGATCCAGAAAGTTGACATAAAAACATACACAATGAGCATTGCGACAGCAATTGAAACAAACATAAATTTAGAAGATTATTAAACTGACGTCGTGGGCCGCGGGTATTTGTCTCAAGGGCCGGTCATGGCCCACAAGGGATTTTTGCATACTGGCTTCTATTCAAATTAAAAAAAAAAACCAAAATTGAAACTAAAAGCAAACCGTCACACACAGGCGGATTTTCCAAAAAACATGGCCAAAATTATTTTTTTGTGATTGGTAGCTAATTATTGTAAAAATTCATCAGAAAAAGATAGTAGTAAGCAAAAAAACATTTTTTTAGTAAACTTTGTACAATTTTATTATACATATTAGAAAAAACTACAAAAAAATCACGAAAAAATAAAGAATTTAAATTGTATGAAAAATAAGAAAAAGATAATAAAGGGTGATTTTTTAAGAGGTTTAGAACTTTTTTTAAAAAAAAAACACAAAAAATTCGAAAAAATGAATGAAATATTTATTTGAATCGATAGTTTGAACCTTGCAATTTAATGTTTAAAGATAATTTCATGCAAATGTTGACCGCGGCTGCGTCTCAGGTAGCCCATCCGCTGAGTCCAATTTTGGCATACTCTTTCACACATATCGGCCGGTATCTCACGAATGAATGCATGGATGTTGGCTTCCAGTGCGTCAATCGAAGCGGGCTTGTTCCTATACACATTAGCCTTGGCATACCCCCACAAAAAATAATCTAATGGTGTCAAATCGCACGATCTAGGCGGCCAATTGACCGGCCCGAAACGTGAAATTAACTGTTCACCAAACTCGCCTCGCAATTGCGCCATTGTTTCGCGTGCTGTGTGGCATGTGGCACCGTCTTGTTGAAACCACATATCATGCAAGTCAAGAACTTCTATTTCGGGCAAAAAAAAGTTTGTTATCATCGCTCGGTAGCGTTCACCATTGACAGTAACGCTGCGATTCGCATCATCTTTGAAGAAATATGGCCCAATAATGCCGCCGGCCCATAAACCGCACCAAACAGTGGCTTTTTCGGGATGCATTGGTAGCTGTTGCAATGCTTCTGGCTGATCTTCACTCCAAATGCGGCAATTTTGCTTATTTACGTACCCATTCAACCAAAAATGAGCCTCATCGCTGAACACAATTTTTCGATAAAAAAGCGGATCCTCGGCCAGCTTTCCAAGAGCCCATTCACCAAAAATTCGGCGTTGTGGTAGGTCGGCTGGCTTTAGTTCTTGCACCAGCTGTATCTTAAAAGGCTTTACGCCCAAATCCTTCCGCAAAATTTTCCACGTAGTGCTGTAACAAAGGCCTAACTGCTGGGAACGGCGCCGAATCGACATTTCGCGGTCTTCTGTCACACTAGCTGATACGGCCGCAATATTTTCTTCACTACGCACAGTACGTAAACGTGTTGGTGGTTTAATGTCCAACAAAGTAAATTTGGTGCGAAATTTGGTCACAATCTTCCGAATAGACTGCTCAGAAGGTCGAGAATGCCGATCATAAAATGGAAGCAGCGCGCGATGAACATTTCGAACCGAGCACGAATTTTGATAGTAAAATTCAATAATTTGCAAGCGTTGTTCATTTGTAAGACGATCCATGGTTAAATTGCAAACCAAACTGAAGCTGTTTGACAGTGACACAAGGTACTAAACACACGTCAGCTGTCAAAACCAGTGTTGCCAAAACCAAACCAGCTAAAAAATCACCCTTTAAAAGGTAATGAAAATAATAAAATTTTAAATTTAATTTGAATAAGTAAGAAATAAAATTAAAAAAATGTTTCATTGCTAATAATGTATAAATAGAGTAAAATATTTTCACTAATTTTAAGGCTCTTGTTGTGAATCTGAAACAAACTCTGTTTCCTCGATTTCTGGTTCTTTTAGGAACTGCAAAACTTCAGAAGGATAGGATTTTTAAAAGCATCGTTATTTCTTGAGGAGGCTAACCATCGACTTTTATATTCATATGCAAACTTAGTTAACATTTTCTTTGTTTCCTCTGAGGCATCAATGTTAGTGAAAATTCTTACTTTTTCTGCCAAAAAAAATATTTTTTTCTTTAAATTCATGAGATGGACAACTTCTCAAGAATTCAGTAAGCCGATTTCTTGACAGAAAAATAAAACTTGATTGTGAGCCTGTAGCAAAAAAGCAAAAAAAAAAAACAAAAAAAAATCATATAGGCAACCCTTTATTTTCAGTAATTTCAAAAGCTTTACTTGACGATATCTTGCAACATCGCAAAATATGGCAACTTTTTGTTTATTAAGCTAAATTTTAAGCCATTTAATATTGCCAGACTCCACCGGAAAACAAAACTTTTTCTTTATGAAACAAAAAACTACGATTTTTTTGTTTGTCTCAAAAGTACCTACTTATTTTGGGCACCTTTTAAATGTACATAGCACTTAAAATTACATAAAAAGTTTGAATTAGAACTATTCTACTTACCACTAGCAACAGATTCCATAATAATTTGTTTTAATAAGTTCTTACAGAAAATTAAAAAAAAACAATGCAAATCAACCACTCACCAAACACCAAACTTGGTACTGCACGTGATTCACAAATGCAAACACTTTAGAAGCATCAACTAAAAGGTAGCAAAAAAAAATAGCGGGATTATTCAGATAATATGCTCATGTAATATGTAAACAACTTGGCATGCAAAAAAAGCAACAAATTAGAATTTTTTTTGTTTATTTTTGGCCATGTTTTTTGGAAAATCCGCCTGTGTCCTAGTTATTTTTTTAAGTTTGGGTACGGCAACGAACTTTAACCAAATTTGACTAAAATATTCGAATGCAATATCGAATACCGGAACCACATTCATGTTTGCCATGTTTGTTGAACGAAAAAATAATGAGAACATTATAAAGGGTCCGCCAAATAACTTTTTTTTTTTCGAAAATGCTATAAAAAAAAACTACTGAATATTTTCTCAAATTTCTTTTTTTATTTGAAAGTACAACCCTTCCGTAGCCTACACGAAGATGCCGATTTTGCCAAAAAAATCATCTTTTCAGAAGAAGCTCATTTTCATCTTGGCGGGTATGTAAACAAGCAAAATTGTCGCATTTGGGGCACAGAAAACCCGCACGCATACATTGAAAAGCCGATATACCCAAAACGAGTCACTGTTTGGTGCGGAATTTGGTCCAGAGGCATAATTGGGCCATTTTTCTTCGAAAACGAGCAAGGAGTGGCTTTAAAGGACAATATTCGTGAAGCCATTGGTGAAATACAGCTGCACACAATCGATAATGTGCTAAAAATTACTGCATGGCCAGCCGAGGCAGCCATTTGAATGAAATTATTTTCCATTATTAACCGGAAGGATTGTACTTTCAAATAAAAAAAGAAATTTGAGAAAATATTCAGTAGTTTTTTTTATAGCATTTTCAAAAAAAAAAGTTATTTGGCGGACCCTGTAGTTAGATACTTTATTATAATTCAAAGGAAAATAGTTCAATAAAAGTTTATTGCATTTTTTCCATGATGCAGAGAAAACCTTGAATAGACAGGCTTTTTGTCCCTTGAATGATGATGACAGCTGATGACATTTGACAGGTAGAGAAGGGTCATTCACTATAGAACAAACAGGTCGCAAACACAACAATGTCATCAACCTGTTTTTAAACAATTTTACAAAATTAGTGTCAAATCCTCTTACTCTGGCTGACTGCTAGTGCCATTGCTGCTCGTTAATTCGAGTTGACATAAAAAAAAAGACGAAAAGAAATTGCCCCCAATAAAATCGCAATCTAATTTAATCACCTGCATTGATGTGGCACAGCGAAGGCAAATTTCTACCTGCATCTTAGCAGTTGGAACAAACAAAATATAAGCAACCCACCATACGTATGGTCGTGCTCACTCAAAACTTGCTCCACTAATCATCATAACCGCGGCGGCACATCTACATCCTATGCTATAGTGTGGAACAACGCATTTTGCATTTTGTTGCCTTAGGCCAGGCACGACGCAAGACAATTTTTGTTACGTCGGCGTCGCGTCGTCCAGTCCTGCCGCGTATGGCTACACAAAATTGCATGCCGGAGAATTTAGCGCACAGCTAGCATGCATCAACGCGCGGACATAAAAGATCACATAAAGATAATCGAAAGTATCACTTAGGAGAGCTTAATTAAAATTAATGACGTCATAATACATGCAGGATGCATGTTGAATTTAATTAAACCCAAATGGACGTCTTCCACAAACACACACGCATACTCTCGATGCACGGGTAACGGAGTGAAATTATTTATCGTGAAGTGAAGTGAAGTGAAGTGCATGAGGTACAATAAGGAAAAAGGATACCTTCCCTCACCTTATTTTATTTTGTTTTAATTGTCCACTTCTTCACAATTCAGCAGCAACACAGCAGCCAGCAGCCCTATGGATTCTTCGACATTAAGTCCTTCGATAATTTGCGTTCTCCTGCACTGGGTGTGTGTGTGCATACAGAGAGCAAAAAGCACGCAAATTAATTCCACACGATTCCCTGCTCGTCCAGCTGGGTACGTTCACAAACATACACACTCGTCCGCACTCACATAAATATCGTTCAACCGGCATGTAGCAGGACGCAGCGCAGGAGGGGCGATGTATAACTCGCCCGCACATTCTAGCATGAGGCTGTGTCTCCTGCTGCATGCATTTGGCTTAACTCAAATCCACCACCTTCAATCGATAGCAGCAATTATAGCCGATATTTTATTGAACGCTTGATGAATTTTTAATAGTGGATACCTCGAATACATCACCGTTATGGTGGCTTCTTTTCTCTGCCTGCTCCGGCTCCCTTTGCCTCTGTGTGGTGTGGTGTGTCTCTCTCGACTGTACGAATGATGCTGATGACGATGGTGCTGGCACTGGGGTGGTCCATGCTCCGTGGTAGTTGCATGGTGGCTCCGCTCGGTCTCCGCTCTCGAATTGAAATGCTACTGGGGAATTTCTGTTAATTGAATACCAAAGAGATTCCTTGTTCAATTGAAAACTCATTGTTATTGGGCATGATGTATTATGGGTTGTGTCCTGTCGGTATTCGATGTGATATTTCTCAATTTATTAATGGCTCATGATGATGTCACTACCGCATGAATGCGATTATTTGCACAATTGTGCAAAGAGCTACGAGTGTGTATAAGAGATGGTAGTGGCATAGACATTTTTTTTTTTTTTTGCCAGCTAAAGTAATGAAGATGAACGACTTCTGACTAACCCAAACGTTCCGGTGAGTGGTAAGAGAACTTCGAATATCGGTACATAAGTGCCTCCTGAGAGTTAAGATATGACCATCTGACTTAACAACGATTAGGCTGCTTCTGGAATGTGGTCCAAAGTAAAGCAAATGTTTCTCAGAACTTTCAGACTCTCTCTGATTACATAGGTGTAATGTGCATCAACAAATTTGCAAATGAAGCCTGAAAATGGTACAAAAAGAACCAGAAAACGCTTTAATGGCATGCTGGGAAACGCGGCAAAATTTCTTTCTTTCTTTTAGAAAACACTTCCAAGAGTATTTGTAAGAAACCATCAAAGAGCTAGAAAAAAGGTATTTATCAGAACAACTCATAAGAAAGTTGCCGGAAATTTGTCAAAAATTGTGATAATTATGACTCGAAAAACCCATCATAAAATCACACAGAGTACAACGATACCAATAGAATTTCGTGTCAGCAAACCACTGAAGGAAACGACGGCAAAAATTGCGTCAAAAACGCTTAAAATATATGAAATATGCTGAAAACTTAAATGCCCCAAAAAGAAAATATGTAGAAAAAAACTTTAAACAAATTTTCATGAATACATTATTATTATTTATTATTATTATTATTATTTTATTTTTTCTCCATGACTTAAAGCTAAGTACAAGTTTGCTTAAGAATGTAACATTCAACACTGATTTAAAAACGAGTGGGAAATAACTTCAAAATGGTGTCAAAAAACTTTTGGAAACGAGCCCCAAAACGAGTAAAAAAAGCCAGTAAGACCTCGCAAACACCGCCTGTATAAGTTAAAAAAAAAAAAAAACGATTTTCTCGAAGTGTTTCTGAATTTTTATATACATTTTCTTGCACTTGAATACACGTTAAAGAAAACTGTAGGAAAACTTATGAAAAATGCATTGACAAATGCGTTAAAACAGTTTCAAACATCTCTTTGAAAATTTGTCCTAAAAATACCCAAATCAATAAAAGTTTAAAAAATTACGTTAATAGGTAAAAAAATTGCGTTCAACAGAGAACTGTAATTGAAATTAAGAAAAGTCAAAATAAATTATAGTATACGAAAAATCGCTAAAGAACAATTAAGTAGAGTGTTCAAAAGAAACTTAAAAAAAAACGTGGAGTCTTTCTGCAAATCTTCGGGAGAAACTATATGGATAAACTGGGTCAATGAAAACGATAAGGAAACGTGTCCAAAAACGCATTTAAAAACGAACCCTAACCGCCAAAAAATAAAATGAAAAAATCCAAAATCTAAACCAACAAAATGTGACCAAATGTGGACTAAATTAAAGTTGAAAAATAAACTATGTAAAGTAATTCAAAAACGTTTGGAAAATTTATTGCAATTCAAATGGAAAGTCCGACAATTCTTTCGGCAAAAAAACACGTCTAAATATTAGTTACCAAAAAAGAGTGAACACAGTCGAAAGGGTTCAAGAACTAGCCAAAAAGCAGGTCAGGTCTGCTCTTTTAAAAGTAAGACAGGAGCTGAAACCATGCTATAAAAAACACACCTAAACCAATTATCAACGCGCCCCAAAATATGTCGAAAAACCGGTCAATTATTTTTGGAAAGCACAGCCTAACACAATTCAAAGAACGTTTTTTTAAAAAAACACAATCAAAAACTTATCAGAAAGCTTTTCTAAGAATGTGCCAAAGAAATGTTGAATACACTCCTGGAAAGCGCCGTACTTAAGCGAGTCGAAATTTGACTTTAAAAGCGAAACTAAAACGAATTGCGTCACGCATTCTTCGTTCTAATGCCCATTGTAAATTGGAAAGTATTGAAAAATTATCCAAAAAGAGCTCTAAAATGAGGTGAAAAATCGAGGAGATATGTTTAAAAAAATACAGTAGTATTTCATTGGGCACAGCTCCTTTGGGCGGACTGATCTCTTAGACGGACAGATTTTTCTAATCAAGCTTTTATATTTCGGATTTCACACATTTTAAGTTCCGTAGAGCGGAACTCACCAAACTCACCAAACGCAAGTGAGCCTGCTTGTCAGAAACTATTTTATTTAAATTTAAATCCTTATAAGAATGACAGCTTGATACTTCAGTTTGTTGCTGTCAGTTTCGATGAACTTTCAATTTATAAAATTAATATACAGACCCTTTTCAGATATTTTTTTTAAACTAAAGTATTAAGTTCTCCTTTTTGCTTTAAAGTAGCTGGAAGTGTTTTTATTTTTTCTTAATTTTCGATGAAAGATTACTCCTTTAGGCGGAAAGAGCATTCCGGGATTGTAATAATCATTTTTAGTGTCCAGGCTAAATTTTTCGAACTCACAATGGCGAAATTTTCTGAAACACCACTCCTATCAGTGCAATCTATTTTGACAGCGCCAATTAAGTAATTTGCCAAACAGCCAGCCAAAACTCGATAAGCATCGAGTCAATTGACAAAATTAAAATAACCATTTCCATTTCGGATATTCTAAGAATGAGTGATGGTCGCCAACTGATGTCACGATGTCACCCCCTGCGCAGCATAATGTTCGCCTCTTCCTCGGGCAGGAGACTCCAAACAAATTAGTTAATGAAATAATGTCAAACGATAGTCACTATACTAATTCAGTGAAATTGGGTGGCACTAAGTCCCCCCGCATGTGTATCCGACCGTCGACATTCATCCTCATCCGCAGTCACCATTATGTCCATTTTGTTAATTTCATTAGCATCTGATTCGGGACAGAGCGGGACAGACACAGAGCGCTTGTTACACCCATGTAAGTGCTGATGTTCGTAAGTTCCCCCGGCAGGATGGGGAGTGGGATCATCGTGATGTCAAGGTGCAAATCTCTACCGCCGGCCATGGAGGTGGTGGTTAACTTTTACACCCAACCTGGGTTGTAAAAGCAAAGGACTAAGTGCCCAACCTGTCGCTCTCGCAAAGTATAAGTATGTGTATTCGATTTGCCAATAAATTGGGAATATTGATTTGAGCATTAGGGGGGTGGTCCGGTGCTCCGTTGGTCCAACGTTGACTTTCGTTGATCTCTGATAAATACTCAATTTCATTGGCCAATCCCATCGTAGGTCGGTGCTGTGTCGTTGTCCTTCGTTGTCGTCCCGGCGCAAGATAAGACTTCGGACTATTTGCTTAATTAACTCCGCCGTGATGGCCATGTTATAATTTTATTAGATTTCCCTTTGTGCTTTTGTTGTGTTGTGCGGGCGGATCACATCACTTTACGAATTAATAGAAACAAATGGGTAATGGGTGTGTGACACTGGAAGTAATTGCCATCGCCTAGAGGAGGATGGGGTTGCGGGTTGCGGGTTACCCGGTGGGCATGCAGAGCACTTGATGGATATTAAAAATGAAAATTCATCAGTTAATCAACTTAATTGATAATTACACGAGAGAGGGAGGGCGGAAAGTACTTAATTTGTGCGCGCACACAAAACGGCAGAATGAAACAATCTGTTCCAGAGGGCAAATCTGTCATTGGATGCAGAATGTGTGTGATGCTGCAGCAGGAGCCACACATTAATAGAAACATCATTGGGAGTCATTTAGCTAATTAATTCGGGAAAAGTGTTCTGCAGTCACAGTTGCAGAATGTTTTTTTTTATTTTAATTTAATTGCAGTTCGGTGTTGGAGATGTTTTTATCGTGATTAAAATGTAATTGGCTATGGGATATTCAGTGGGCTGCATGCAGGTGGATGTGATTTAACTGTGCTGACGGGGGAAGAGTGTTTGACAGGAGACGGCAATTTTTACGTGGCGAATATTTTTGTTTTTTATTTCTCAACAGGATTCAAGAATTGTGCGCACAAAGCGCATGATGTGTGAAGAGTTGCTTGGGAACGATTCGTTTGTAAAGGTTTTTACTTTCTCGAAGCAAACATTTTGTTCAGCACAAATGAAGAATCACTTTATATTCAGTAAAAATGAAGAGCATACATTCATTTATGTGAACCAATTTGGATTTTCATTCACATAAATGAACAAAAATGATTATGAAATGATTTGAGAATTCGAATTTATAACGACATTTAAATTTCCTTCACTTTAATGAATAAAATTGACTGCGCACAAGCAATCGTAAAGAAAAAGATCGGGGATTATTTTTGTGCAAGAGAAAACATGATTTGCGCAAATGGATAGTGATAACGAGACCTGGAAATGAAACAAAAAAATATAAAATTTCGGTGCATCAGTTCGATTCAATTTTTGCAACGAACGGTGGTCGGGAGTTTTTGTCAGAGAAATTAAAAAGTGAAGTGATAGTGACTGAAAAATAGTTCAGCCAACTGGTAAGAATATACAACTTATTCTTCTTAATAGATTGTAGTTTATTTGACGATATAAATGTTAATGTTTTCAGAAAGCTGATTTTATGCAATTCGGCCGAAACATAGACCCGAACAAATTTATCACGAACAATTTAAGAAAAGTTTTTGATGATAATGTGGCCAAATAATTTTCCTGGAGGGGAACCCATACCAAGAGATGTGCACGGGCTCGTACAACTGTAGTTGCCCTACGAGGTAAGCTTAAAAAAAAATAAATATAAAAAGCTCACATTAACTAATTTTATTTTTTTTCAAACAGATGCATTTCACGCTAACAACAACCTTCCGGAAGAATTTTTTAACCAAACATCGATGAGACATTTAAAATACGCCAACGAGAGACTAAAACCAAAAAAAAAAACATAAAACGTATATACAATTTTTATATTGATACAGAAATAAAAATTACTTTTTCTTATGTTTTGAAGCTAATTCAAATGAGTTAAATATGATTCATTTTAATGAAGGTATATAGACGTTCGTGTATTCACTTAAGTGAATATTGATTGAATCATATTTAAATCATGATAAAGATTCATAAATAATATCAATAAATGCATTTATTTATCACTAAAATACAAGTAATGCTTATTTTCATTTTAGTGAATGTTTCTCCAATCATTTATCAATCATTTAAAACATTCATAAATGAAGGCCCATTTCTCAGGAAATTGGATTGAAATTGAATCATAAATGAATTCTTGAAGATTTTCTTCGTTTAAATGAATCATTTATGGTTAATTTTTGAATCTGCATCATGAACCGAACTCTTTAAATTTCACTTTTGCGGTAAGTGCCTTAAGTTTCCGAGCCCTTTTTCCACATTTTAGTGTAAGGCCTTGCGAAATTCCATTAAATGAGATAACGAATTAATAACGACAAGCGCCCAAAATTCGAATGTTCGAAACCAAGTTTTTGTATCGCCTTCTTTTGAAGGGTCGCCATTAAACGTACCTAAGTGCGTCTTCCTTTAATTCACCAAGGCATGGTTTAGCACCACTACTGACAGGGTTCGGATTCAGTAAAAAAAGAAACGAAAAACACTTGCATTTCAACTTGCAAAACGAAACGTTTTCGTTTTCTTCTTCCAATTCTTAGAAGTTGGAGAACCACTTCAGTTTAAATTGGATAAGTTGCCACTTTGGTTTCTGGAGAATGAAAAAGTCCCTTGTTTGTCGGGAGTTACTTGTGTAAACAAAATAAGAACAAAAACGTCAACAGAACGAGTTTCGTTTTATTGCTTTCGTGCAAATGAAAGTTTGTAGTTCTGTAAGTCGTTCAATCGGTTCGTTTTCGCTTCATGTAATTTCGAAAACGAAACGATTGAACGACTTACAGAATTTCCCACCCTTCATACTTCACAGGCGAAGTGGTAGCTAAATTTAAGGAACTCCATAGAGCCTTTAGATAAGCTACAGCTACTAACTCCTTTATACAATAGATCTTTCAGGTCGCAGTGTCTGCCAACTGGGCATGGGAATATTAAAAAAAAAAACTCCTTTGTAAGAATAATCACAAAAGAATACAAAGCGAAGCTTTCGTGAAAGCGACGGTCATTTAAACAACTGCAGCTGTCGTTTTCTAGTACCCCCAGACAATGCACACTCTAATGTCCGGGAGAGTCTGGGTCGGCATGCTGTAAGGCGAAACGTTCAAACGTTTTGCTGCGCACGAACAAATTTGCTTGTGTAATATAGGGCAAACCATTCGTGCGCACGAAAACGTTTGATCGTTTCGCCTTACAGAATCTGACCCCTGGAATCGAAAAAATCACTTCTGAAACCACCTCGTTTGAGTCCCTCTACAGAAATTGATTGTGACTTCTATCCGACGAACTTCAATTCATGCACAAAACGTTTGCAACAGGAGAACGGTGGCTGTGAGTTACCTCGATACATAATGGTATCATGGTAACTAGTTACTGACTGACGGTGAATGGGGGGGATATTGGAGTTAACAGTGAGGATCCACAGCGCCTTCGAACAACCAAGTCTGAAAAATGCCTCTAACGCTCCTCGTTGATGGAAAGAGAGGAGTTGAAAGATTTACGCCTCTTCAAAATTTTATTTATTTACATAGTTCATTTCAAGACCATTATTACGCAGGCAAGACAGAACAATGTGCATCACATCGTATACGCAGTGGCGGACTAAGGGGGGGGCGGTGGGGGCGGTCCGCCCCGGGTGGCAGACTAATAGGGGGTGCCATCAGTAACAGAAAAATAACTTTGCACACTACAAAAAATAAAAACACAAATAAAACAATAAATTTGTTTCCCAAATACCTACCTATATATATGTGCGCATGAATTTCGTTACTGGCCTATTCTCTTAATATAAGTAATATGGAAATAAAATATTTATCGCCCAAGAGCAACAACCAAGCATTTACCAAGCGTCGCAGTTCTGTGTTTAGTTCTTTTTTCTTTACTGATATGAGTATTTTTCTTTGTTTCGTTTTTAAATAACGGTACGCATTTTTTATGGCATATAACTCTATTCTTCTATCCGACGTAGATACACAAGTTTGTGTGTATATATCTTATAACTTACAGACAACAGTATCATATTGGAAATCCAGCGAATTCGGCGTCACATGGTAGCTTCAAAGATAAATTTAAAAGATGCAGAAATTTGGACAGCCTTTGAATTTTTAAGTGGGATTTTTCAGACTCTTTACCGAGTCTGTCATTGGCGATGAGAATTTATTTAACAATTTGCGTCTCAGTGGCATCGTGTGAACGAAGCTTTTCCAAATTAAAATTAATAAAGACTTATCTAAGATCAACGATGAGCCAAAATAGGTTGACTAATTTGGCTATACTTTCAATCGAAACGGAGCACACAAAAAATATAGATTTTAATGATATAATCGAAACATTCAGTACAATAAAAGCTCGCAAGGGGTGTAAGCTTGCTTTACCGCCCCGGGTGTCACTGCCTCTTAGTCCGCCACTGATACGGTATGCCGAAAGTAACAAGATCGAAGACTTTCATAAGCTTTGTGAGGGATATCAGATAATAGTGCTGTGTTCCATAGATGGTTTCAAGGAGCTCTGAGTTAGTGAGACGACGAAGCGCACTGTAACCTGGGCTCTCATCGCGTAACTTTTAAGACGATCATCGTCCAAACGATTGTATTAAACGACGTCGTCAAAAGTTTGCTTCGTGTATCATCACAATCGCATCGTTCGGTCGTGTCGTTCATCGTTTTTATTTAAAACAGTTTGAACATGACTGTAAACAAACTCTGACACCTAAAAAAATTAAAAACGTATGGAAATTGTTTTTTTTTTTTTTTTTTAATCTGTTTATTTTTTTTCGTTGCCATTGATTGACATGGAAAAATAGAAACGAAATGCTAGGTAGTAGAATCTTTATTGCTAAGGGGCGAATTCTAAAAAAAATCAATGAATGCAATTTAATAATTGCATTTTTTTCTGATTGCATTAAAAATGTATGAAATTATGGAACAAATAAATGAAATTCATTTCATATCCCAAAAAAGTGCAATTACCCTTTTTTTTTTTTGCAAAGAGTGCATTCTTTTACGTTTGGATGAGAGTGAGTCGCCTCCAAAGAGAGCATACTTATGTGTCTTTCTTTAATTATTTTTTTATACTTCTCTCAGACCTAATAAAACTGAAAAAATGCACCAAAAACGATGAAACGATTGTAAAATAGCAATCGTTCAATCGCAATCGTTCAATCGTCTGTATTTGACAGTTCAAATTTTTAAATAATATCAAGAGCTATAGAAATTGAAAAACCGTAAATTCTTGGTTCCTACAACAAATAAAAAGGAAAATTATATTTAAGATGATCTTAGCTGCCAAGGAACTTCTGGGGAACAGGGAAGACTTTAAACCCCCGGAATTATTTGTAAGATATGCTTCAAAACATAAATTCACAGACGGTTGCCATACGAAGTAATAATTTTGTTTGCTTTGAACGAAAAATGTGATTTTTATAGATTACTTAAATTAATAATAAGAAATTAATGATTTATGTTTATTTTATTTCCCTGTTTTTTTTTTTGTTGTTTTTATTAGTATTTTTTAATTGGTATAAATAAATGAATTATTTACCATGGAAAATTTTGTTTTCCACCACCTTTCTACCACCTTCTTTTAAGGCTATTACCACCGCTTCGAGCAAGTCCCATCACTGACACTAGGTTTCCTGTTTAGCTTACTTACAAATTCCGTACCAAGATATTTTGCTCTGTCAGAGAGCACCTTAAAGCGCGGTATCTTCCTTTTCGTTCTCAATAATACAAGTTTCATTTTCTCCGAGTCTTTTTTTTTTCGAAGCCAACACCCTAGATACAGCCCACATTCCAAGTCTATTGAGGGTGGGATTCCATCATTTCGCTCAGTGTATTTACAAATTTTCCTTGGACAACAATCGCCAAATCATCTGCAGAAGCATAGTCACGCTAAACCCTGCGCTGCTTAGTTCCTTAATTATGTCGCATATGACAAGCAACCAGAGAAGGCAAGAGGTGACCCATTCAATAGGTGTGCCTCTAGTCACAGATTTTCTTATTGAAATGTGTCCGAGAGTGGTACTCATATACATCCTGTCGACCATCTCACATAGACAATTGGTAATGCTTCGCTCCACAGGAAAATTTAATTGCCCCTCTCGTGACGCGTGATTAAAATGTCCAAAAAGACAGCCAGTTCTGCTAGTGTCTACTTTTCCTACTTCCAGGCAAGTCGACTGATAAGGACCTTAAAAATGCATTCAGAGTCTCAATATAACACTTGCGTTTTATATGAATGTCAACAAGCCTTTCAGGTGTCTTGATGAGGAACACCGACAGACTTATTGGCCTGAAGTATTTCGCTGAAGAGGTTTACCTGCATTGGGTATGAATTCCATTCGCACTTTTTCAAGGGCCCTACCAATGGATAAAGAAGTACCTACCCACAGTACACAGCATCTTTCCCAAGTTACTATTCCTAGCGTGCGTTTAAGCCAATTCCCTTATTTAAAACGATATAAAATGCATAATAATATTCTTAACCGAAATTGTTCTTTTGCGCGATTTGTAACCATGGACAGCTGAACTGTTATCAAAATTGCTAACAAATCGCGGCGACATCACAGAGTGGCCGATAACCCATAAAGTTGGCAAAAATAGGAAAATTAAAATTATAACCAAATGATGCAGTGCTATGTAAGATCGATAGAGGTATTAATTAGATATACAAAACAGGTTTTGAAAGTATGATAGGTGCAGGCGGGGCTAGTTGCAACAGTTTAAACTTCGAACATGGAACCTATGAATCGTCGTCATTGACAATTTAGCAGAGCGACTGAGTGGTTCAAGTGTTAATAATTTTGTGAAAACGGTGTGCACAAATAAAAAATTTGTATGGCGTCATTACCATCAGCTGGGCTTTATTTTAAGAAAAATAAATATATCTTGAAGTGTTTTGTTTATGTGAAAAAAATGTTTCAAAAACATGTTAATCTAACCACCTAGTTTTTCTGTTATTTATGTAAAGTGGCAAAGTTTTAGTTCACTTTGGTGCGAGATCGGGTCCCGTTTTTTGTGTTGTGTTGTTGTTAATGCTGTAGTGCTTCGTAAACAAAAAAAAAAGTTTCCACATATTTGCAGTCTTTTATGTAATCAGCCGTTGATGTGACCATATTTAAGCCGTAATATGCGATATGTTATTTTATTTGCCTTTAAAAAAATAGCAAGCGCGTGGTGCAAACGAAAAACTGATAGTTGAATCTTCGAAAAAAACCGATGGAAATACAGCTAGACGGTTTTTTGAGAATGCAGTATCAAGCAGTATATCTAATATCGATTAAGAGCTCACCAAACGATTTCGAACTATTCTTACTAAACAATGGCCAGCGGACACACCATAAACTTGGCACTATTTGAAGGTTGCGCTTTGGAAACGTATCTTTTTGTCAAAAAATATTTTTGCTACCCAATGCCTCCTACTGTACACAAAGTTTTAATTCATGGGCCTATAATTATAAAGAAAGCATTACTTCCAACAGGGCAATTAAGTAAGGATGCACAAGAGGCCAACAATAAAATGTTCAAAAGGTTCAGAGAACATTTTCCACGGAAATTTTCGAGTGAACAAACTAACGAGGATTATTATTATTATTATTTAATTTATTTTCCTTTAGACTTAGAGCTAGGTACAATTTCTTTTCGAAAATAGCGGAAAATAATAGTTATCACTCCGTAATTTAAAATTAGAGTGGAGTGATACAGCTAGGTATTTACTTAACATAAAAAAAAACTATTTAAATTGATGTGGGGA
Organism: Cheilosia variabilis; assembly: GCA_951230905.1. Taxonomy (NCBI): domain Eukaryota; kingdom Metazoa; phylum Arthropoda; class Insecta; order Diptera; family Syrphidae; genus Cheilosia; species Cheilosia variabilis. The sequence continues at coordinate 20,316,158 of OX579680.1, read as the reverse complement.
GACATCGGTTTTGACATAATGTTCATGGACTTCATAAATATACTCCATCGACTTCTAATTTCTACAGATCCTCTCCGGACATTAATGTTGCACATTTATCATCATCAGGTGACAACTGTAGAACTCGATTCCTACACTGATGATGATGAGTTTATTTAGTTTAGAATTAATTTGTTTGTATTAAATTCATTTGCTTTTTCTTATTTGTTTATTTATTTATCTCTATATGAAGTTTTTTTTTATTGAATATGTTGCTAAAAGGAATACACATGTACACTTTTGGATTAATAAAACGACATATTTTTTTCAAACAAGGAATATATGAAATTCTTTAAAAAGTAGATATATAAATTGTTTCTGTTTAATTTTCAATGGGATATTTGTGTATTTATTAAAATATTTTTTTCGCAATTTGAATTAATCAAAAAATAAAATATTAAAAAGAGAAATGTGACAAAAAAAATATGTCCGAAAAAGGAAAGCGTCACCGAAAGAAAAAACCTTAGTTGAATCAATCACGTTTCATTGTTGATTGAAAATCCACTGAAAATATTCAAACTGAATACGAAAGTGGTTGTTTCAAATAACACTGCGTGCTTGAATCAACTAAGGCGGCGTTGTTGATACAAGTTTTTTTAAAGATCATGAAAATGGTTGATTTGAATATGTTCCTGATTATTTCAAATATTAATTAATGTTTTATGAACAACTTCGTGTTTGATTTAATAGTTAACCAACAATAAACGTGATAACATGATAAATCATAAAAATAGTCAATCATAGACAACAGTTGTCAAGGTATCACGATTGTGTTCGAATAAATCAGTATTGACAATTTATAACTTCAGCAAAGCATGGAAATTATTAAAGGATCACAAATATACACCAACAACGTTTTGGTTTCATCAACCACGAATGTTATAAAACTACCACGCACATATTCAAATTGAATATTAATGTTCATTGTCTCAGCAACCACATTCAAATGCAATATGCAGTATGCTTTAGTGTTATAGGTATACGCAGTATTAATCCATCAACCAGGCAGGCAAGTCAGAAGTTCGTAAAGGGCAACAATTTTATTCGCGAGTGAAAATTTAGTTTAGTATGGTTTCTTAAAGAACAAAATATGTGTTATCATCGAATTAATTGTTCGTAAATGTTTTCGTGAAAACTGCAGCAAGAAAAGAATATTTTTGTTAAGAATTTTAGACATTTTTTCCCAATAAAATTTCTTTGTATCGCCCTTTTAGGAGTGCTTTTAGGTGATAACCTTGGCCTCAATACAGCTTTAATTCGCAATATTCTTACCGTATTTGCAGGTGCTCCAACACAGAGATTCAAATTAATTCTTCCGATAACTTTAGCAAGAACAAAACAATAAGTGTAATTTATATAAGTACAAATATTTTATGTCATATCTACCTATTTGTTAAAACCAATAAAATATGAACATTGAAAACATAACTAAAATGTTGTTTTTTCTAATAGAAGTGTCACTTTGAAGGCGAAAATGGTTGCTGCTTTATAATCATACTATGTAACTATGTATGCTTAAAAATATTTCGTTTGCAATTTCTTATAGGACAATGGATCATCAACGATGGTGGTATATCAAATTTAAGTAAACACGGATATTTGGAAAACAAGATTTCTGTGTTTGGTACGTATAGAAGCCATGAAGAATATTTCATTAACAATAGGGATATTTTTATGAAAGCACATACATTTTGCAATAACAATTTTAGTGATCAAAACATCACGCAGAAAAATCATGAACGTATTTAATTAACAATGATCCTACTTAACTGTAAATAATAAAAAACAACACGATTGTTGCTAAATAAATACATAAATGCTACACTAAACAGTTTCATAATTAAAACAAACACGTTTGCAATGTTTATATCATAACGGAAAGTAGTTGTTGAACAACGTTTATGATGTTTGAGAATTGAAACATTCGAACACGAAGATTGTTATTTAAATACGTTATGTGATTGTTTTAACACAAAGTTGAGAGAAAGGAAAATTGTAACGTTTTGATAAAAAAATTTATCACGCCCCACCTTTGTTAAAAGAACAACGTTCCTTGGTTGACGCATTTTCAAATAAGGTTTGTGTTTGATTGTTCAAAGGGATTTCTTTCGGTGTAACAAAATAGTTTAAAAACCTTATAACTTGATAGTCATTTGGAATCCTTGGTACCCCCATACAATTTTTCGTTTGTCTCTATTCAAGGTATCATTTCCATAAATAAAAATTAAACAAATAATTTTTGCCAACTTTTCATAAATAATTGGCCACTCTGTGCGACATCTAGTGCAAAGCAGTTGCAAATGGTTTCTTCTTCTTAACAGCTCTTTCTGCATTTCGGACTTCTAAGACAAATTGCCAGAACAATGAAAATGACATTCCCTTAACTGAAACCTATGCTCGTGTGTCAGTGTCAGTGCCATTTAAGGTATACCGTATACCTCATGCACCTTCCAAACAAGCAGAACGCACTTCATTCACTGGCGCCAACTCATGACACGACAATGGCTAAGTCGAAAATAGTTATGTATTACAAATTAAATCAGGTTAGATAGCCACATACCTTGTTAGGGTAACTCAACACTACCCCCCAAGTCATCACCCCGTTATCAAGTCAATTCACTGCATGATTTAACAAACTGCTTTCAATTATGGAAGGACAATATTCTCGTTGTAAACTATATCTATCTAGTAGTTGGCGAGCATAAGTCCCGGAAGAACATGGTAGTTTAGCCCCAGGATATGCTAGCTTAACAACCACACGATGGTATTATTGGAAAACATAAGCCACCAGGAATCAAAGGTTGCAAGCAAATCAGAACCGAATGCAGCCGTTGGTGTCTTGCACCACCACTAAATGCACACACGCACACACGTTCGAGGTTAAAGTATTGATAATGTGCACAACGCACATGAACACGAAATCGAGATGGAGATGGGTTAAGTGGGTAAACGACCAGTGGCAGACTTCACTGTTTTAAGGCGGGGGGTGATCTGAAACAGTTGACAACAACTGCGTATTTGTCAGAGTTCCTCCCGAATTGGGTAAACTATCCGTATGCAGTTATCCCCGTTCAATACGAACAGATGTTTCAACGAAAATGATTCCATCGAACACGTTGGCTGGCTGAAAATATTCACGTATCTCTCGCACTTGAGTGCCTAACTTATTGGTCATCAATTAAAGTTCGCATCAGATACGTCACTCAGGACGGTAAACTTAGTCCCTGTTACAGAGCAGGCAGATAGCAACTTTAACTTTAACTTAAACTTTGATTGGACAAATTATTATTCGAGTTGGCTTATAAGTTTTGTGTTGACAATCTTTTGAATCGGGCATTATTCTTATTACTATCTAAGGACATGCCCGACTATTATTGTTTGTTTCTTTTGAGCCATAAATTATGGGCAAGTTCAGTCGCACCTATTGGCATTTGTGCGTGTGGCATGACGGTCTTGGTGAAGCACTCAAGTATAGTTCGGTATCGCTCGTATCCTGTAATTTACGATTGGGAAGCTCATATATTATGAGCTTCTGCTGGTTGATTTATTTGCCGAGTGACAGCTATGATTAAAGTGGCTTAAATGATGTAGGTTCCTGGAATCTTTCTTCGACAACTGACACACTTTCGGGACTGTTGTTGGTGTCAAAAGAGACGAATAGAAATGAGTTTGCTTTTCTGAACTGTTTGTGGGTGTGTTTTATCTTCAGACTAATTGGCAGCAGTAGCTTTGGGGAAGGAATGCCAAATGGGGCTTCAAAAAGTCACTTACAAGTAATGGAAGGACCTAAGTGGTACTGCAGGGCTCGCTTTGCCATGTCCACCCATTTACCTAACCTTAATTAATGGAAGGACCTTGACACGAAGAACCGAATCGATTAGTACATTTCGGCTTCAGACAGCCAATTCAACAAAAGAAAGGCGGTACAATTTTTGTTGCTACATTCTAGAATCGGACCCCTGGATAAGTCTAGGAGTGGACATGCTTGAAAATCGGTATTTACGGAGCTGACATCGCGACAGTGAGTACTGCGTAGGACACCAAAGATGGCTGAAGCAAGTTTTGAAACTCCTAAAACCCCGGAAAACCATAGCAAAGACGGAAATGCTGCTTAAAGTGCTCAATTCAACCAAGTTTACATCCAAGCTTGGCGTGGACTGCTGGGAAACATTAGCCCGGTCTCCGGTCGCAGGTTAGAGATCACTCTCGTATGAGGTGCCGGCTTTTACAACTTAGGGTTTAATAGGAAATCCTATGAGCCAATGAAAAAAGGAAGTATTTTCTCCGCTAAACTTATGAGAGGAAAGAAAATGAAGCCTTTAAAAGATGAAGAGCCGAAGCGACATTTTTGTAGTTTTGATTTTTTCCTTACAGATGAAGGTCCTTTATGAAAAAACTTAAATTTGTCTCTTATGTGAACTTCTCTATAGCCTTCTCTCTCACCTCAGGTGAGTAGGGACTCTAGGCCTACCTTTCCACAACCATTCGTTTTGTGTGATTTTTTTTTCATTTTCCGAATGGAAATGATCTACAATTTTATGCCAAATCCAAACACCTAATTGAGAAGATCTTTCATGACAGTCATACTCTCGGATATTTGTCAGACGATCCCGAGAGGTGGCGCAGTGGAAAAAAACCCTAAGATGGAATTTGGATTTGGGAATCGAACCTGGGACTCCCCGTCAAGCCAATTTTTATTTAGCAAAAGTTAAAGATTTACATATGCAACCAATTTTACAAAAAAAATTAGTAGATGAATGTGCTGACCGAGCTTAAGGACTTCACAAGCCGAGTAAGAAAAAATTTTGAGTTTTTAAAATATTAAGCAGTTTCCTGATGAAGAGTTCCACTACTCGAGGAATAAAAAACCTTTCAAGAAACACGTCTCACCTCTCTTCAGTGTTTTCAAAATTCACAAACCCTATATTGGAAAATGCGACCTCGAAAACAAAGACTGCAAAAAACGTCCCAATGAAAATTATAAGAAGAAGCCAAGGAGAACAAATTCAAACAGCTTTCTGGGGAACAAATTTAAAGGAGCAGATGAAATTTATCCCGGCAGAGCAATGGTTCTACTTAACTGCAATTTCAGCAGGTCATGAGAAAAAATAACTTAAATAAGAAATAAGAAGAAAACGTAAAAAGAATTTTAATGGTCGCTTAAGACCTTTTTATAAAAAAAAATCAAATATACCAAATTTCGTACATAGAACTGTTAATCTTTCGAAAATCCTTTCTTTTTAATACAAAAGATTACTAAAATTCAAATCACTGGCGTTTTATTTACTTTAAATTGGACCTACATACTTTTAAATATTTTTTTATCAAAAAAGTTATAGGGAAAAAAACAAAAACTTTAAACGCTGATTATTCAATTTTTTTAGAAAGTCTCTTAATCCCTTCATATTCTAAGCGCTTCTAACTAACTAAAGCTGAGACGAATCTGACGAATTGCGCCATTTTAAGGAAGATTTCGCTTGAATAATGCCATTTAGAACGCATGTAGCTAAACTTGGCAACTGGAATAGCTCCGCAGATGGAAATGAGTGGCAAATAGTCTTCCACTTTCTAGGCGCTAGGCAAGTCGCTCTTTGATAAGCTTTCGTCAATATGGGGCATCGAATTCACAAACGATAACGACTTCCTCAACCCCGCAGGCTAGTTTTCGACTTAACTTCCATTTTCCTTCTTTTTGTCTCGAAATTTGTCGCCTCAAAGTGATGCTCAAGCTCAATCTATAATTTTTTTTCTTGCATATAAACAAACCTACTGACTATAGGAGGCAATTTCACGCAGAGGCTGGAAGGCATTAACCACTAAAGCTACTGGATAGGTGTAAGTTGACATACTGCTACCCGGTACTAGAAGATCGAGTCTGCGCCCGAAAAGACTGTCCAATACAGCGTTAAACGGAATAATGGCTAACCTAAGAGGTTGGCAAGGAAGGTCCTCGAAATGACAGTCACGCATTCTGTCCTTTTGGACAGAGATCAGGGATTATGCCCTCCACCAAGAAACATACAGAAAGTAAATGCAGTGATAGAGGAAGACCTCGCCTAAGGTGGACGTTCAAAGAACCTAAGCCGCCTTGGAGAACGCTAACTATAAACCTGGCTAACTGGCGTCCAAAACTTATATCAGACGCATCGCGGAGTGAACGCAGATACAGAAATTCTCAGTGGTTTAGTGGGTACCGTGTTGGACTACTAACCGAGGGGTCCCAGGTTCGATTTACAAATCCAAATTCCATCTTAGGGTTTTTTTTTCCACAGCGCCACCTCTCGCTCTCGTCTGACAAACATCCGAGAGTATAACTGTCAGAAAGAGCAATTAGCAGCTTGGATTTGGCATAAAATTGTAGATCATTTCCATTCGGAAAATGGAAAAAACTCACCCTATGGACCTGTTGCGCCAACTATTTATTATTTAATTTTTTACAAATCCTTTCCGGACTTGGCAGTTATGCGCATAGTGGGAAAACGTTTCCCATACGTTTCAACGTATGGTACCTTGATTTTGGAGTCAAATCTAGCTGCAGTGGGTGCAATTTTGTCATCCCAAAACTGGTCTCCTTTTGTTTTGAACGGGACTTGAAAATCTACCTCACGAAAGGATATAGGTTAGAGGGAGAATATTCTTCTTTCTCAGTTCTAAATTCATAGCTGAGATGGCTGCAACTTGACACTCATTTCTATTCGCAGAACTAGACAAACTCAAGTCTCCCATGCTTCCAAAGCTGAGCAGATAAACATTCTCACTACTCACTGGCACAGCCACAGAAGGAGGAGAAGGAAAAAAACAATAAAAAACCAAGCAACATGAAATGGCAGTTCAATGCCATCCAATTGTCAATAATCCGACTATGATTCGGTCTTTAAAGTGGGTCGGTGGGGGAAGAAAAAAAAGACACAAGCCGGTTAATTGGCACTCGGCTAGCGTTTTCACTTAAATCGATTACAAGTGGACGAATGACAGGAGTATATTCCTCCACCTAAGTGCTCGGCAAAACAAAGAACCTGAACGTTATGAGTGATTCCTGGTACGAGTATACCATCGCCACCGAACTGAACAAGTGGACTTGGAGGGTAAAAAAAACCAAGCAGCGAGTTACACAGCTGAGTTGGCTATATGCGGCCGGGAACGTAGGTATAGCGTCATCACACAATAAGAGCCTCGTCAAGAGCACCTACAAGTTCCTCCGGGACTCGTGTGTGTACGACACTGCACGCCGTGGCAATTAGAAGTGGTTATTCCGCTTGTTTCGCGCCATACACCGATCCTGTTGGGAATAAAGTCACAAGGCAACGAAAAAAAATTCACCAACAATCTATCATTTGGACGGGTAATTATGGCCTTTCGGTTTTAGATTGCGGCGGTGTAATTTTCTGTTTGCGGGCCTTCCCCAAAGGAATGTGCTGAAGATGTGACTGATATGATAATGACGTGTTGGTAGTTAGAACCCGCTCGAGGGTATTATTTGGCAGCACCACTTGCGGATGAAGACAACCTGAGCTTGGGCTCATGCAAGGCAGTTAAGCACTTGTAGCTGCATAGGTGATTTTTTCAAAAATCCCGAGGGGATGCATTCGAAAGCAAGAAAGAGAGGCTATAGGCAGTTTTACAGTTTTATTAAAAAAAGTACAAACTTTGTGTCTTTTTGAACTTATTTTGTTGTATTTGTGGAGTCAGTCATAAAATGATTTTATGAAGCTACAGAAAGGATCCTAGGCCTATATTCTCACAGCCGTTTGATTGAGTGATCGTCTGGGGTAACCTGTTTGGGTCTTCGTAAGAGTTACGAAGCATGCTAGTTTTTCTGTTTATCAAGCCTTTTCGGTACCAATTGCCTATGATTTAAAGCCCAAAGGTCTGGATACGGAATTCCGCAATAAATCTTGACTCCCAAGACTCGTATTAATTTTGCTGGGCTCCTAAAAAAAGGAACTTCAATTTCAGCCGTTTTTGCAACAGAAATCCAAAAGGATGCTTTTTTTAGGTATATTTTTGTTTTTCTAAAATGTAGCTGGCATGGAGCAATTTTCAATACGTCTTTGTCGCGGGCTCAAAAAATATTCCTTCAAAAATTGGTCTCCAGGAGAGTTGACAAAAAGTCGCTTCCATCTTAAGGAGGGGTATACCTAACTATGTGAGATTGTCTACACGGGTAGAAACTTTGCCAAAGAGGCGCAGCTAACTGAACTTGAAACTTTTAACGCTTCTAAGAGGGTTTCATTTGAGGTTCAATTTCTTTCCGTCGTCTACCAGGCCAATCCGGACTCAGGGGCCCTACTAGGAAACTCGATTCTACTATTGATTCTATTCGAAAGATATTTGCGATTCTACTTTCAAATGGTGTACTCTATGAAAGTAGAATCGAATGCCGGTTATGCCAAACTATTTGCCAAAAAAATTGCCAAAAAATTTGCGATTTTCGAACGATTCTCGCATTATGTTTGACATAACCCAAACGAGTATCGCATTATAATTGACATATTAAAAAAAAAATGATCGTGAAACAATTAAATAATAATAAATAAACATGGACTGTGTCGCAACCGTGTCCAACCTAAGAGTCTGAAGGAAATCCGCAGCAAATTCAACAAGTTGAACGACGGCGGATTAGAGATAAATCTAACATATTGGAGCTTGGCAAGAAAAAAAAAAAGTTTTTCTATTCACTATTTATTTAAAGGCATTTTTAATCCAAAACTAAAATATACTAAAATAACTTTTTTCAGCTTTGTTAAAAACTACCGCCTTTCGAAAGATGCCGTTATGTACTTGTTGAACAATTTAAGTGTTTGCAAAAAACAAACTTTTGTTCCCAACTTATAAAGACTGTTTTCAAATACCCTTGGACAAATCTGGATGCCGGGTCATATATTGCACCTTTTCAAACTGTGACACTTTTGTGTTTCGACTTTTAGATGATTCCCTGGGACGAAAAAAAACAAACATTATACATATTACTATGTTTATGAAATTTTCATGAATTATTAATTTATAAAATTTATTTACTTACATTCTGAGAAAAAAAAACTTCTTAAATCGACCTTCTCCGCGAGCACATTTGATGTAGAATGATTATTTGCGAATTCGAACGAATTTGACATTAACTTTCGGAGAAGGTAGTACCAATTTTGTACCAAGAAAACAAAAAACAGTTGGCAGTACTAGAGCTGTTCGAATTTCGCTTTCATAACTTACTTATAGAATTATAGAGTTGCGATTTTGCGAATTCGAACAGTTTCGCTTTGGAATCGAGTTTCGAGGTAGTATCGATAGCATCATTCGAAACAATTCGATACGCACTCTTAATGCGCTAATGAGGTGGACGGATTAAGTTACCTGCACAAAAGACTCCCCGAACTTGCTCATATTGCTACTGCGTACATAAGTATTGAATCGGCAGTTATTTTGACTCTGTTTCAGAACTCCATTCTTACTCGTTAGCGTTGAAAGAATAACAGCTTTTGACGATTTTCTACATTATTGGGTTTAAAGCTTAGAAGAGCGTCAAAAAACAGTCCGTGGTTATCCCTCTCTACCTCACCCTCTCTAAAACTCCCCACTCTTATAAGTACTGCTTCTGTTTTATGTTCCGCGAGTTGTAAACCGTCGATGGCTAACCATTTTCCGATAGTTGGAACTGTCTCGTTGCAGTGTATTTCGGTATTCTATATATAGTATTACGGTCTTTACCATGAGGGTACACGGGGCCCGATCGTAGGGCCCCATCCTCAGGGGGCCCGGATTAACTAATATTTTCACTTAAACACTAGAATTTGTTTTTTCTATTTTGGTAGACATAGCTTGACAGAAACATTTTCGAGAGTAAATGAGGGGGCTTCAAGCGACTTTATGGCAACAGTAATAAGCCAATGACATTGCCGGCGCCGAGTTCAATGGAAAATGTGGCACTGCCAGGTGGGAAATGCGAGTATGTAGCTCCGCATCTCGCCGCCGTGTAAACTTTTCTGTCGGACTGTATTAAGAATTAAGAACTAAAGTATCAGTTCTCAGTTTTGTTATATTTTCCAAGCATCGAACATTTTCATACTTTCAAGAAAACCTCAAAAGTACCGAGGAAATAAAACTAATTACCCGACTTGAAGTTTTAAAACTATTTCCAAGCCCAGAAACTCTGATTTTTTTTATGTTTTCGTTAACCACCAGAAATTAAGTTCTTCTTTTCTTTCTCTTCTTCTTTTTATAAGAGAATGGCTCCATCAGATTTTGCTTTTCTTTCGCCATATAGATAAAGCCTTTGGTTCCCTCAAGGCTCAGGAAAGGTTCTCTCCTTAAGATACGAGCTAAAAAATCGCTGCAAATAAATCGGATAGCTTTTACAATTCTTGGAGCTCGGTTTCGAATGCCATCTATCGTCCCGGAAAATGTCTCGTACCCTTTTTTTAGTCTTCGAAAAACTCTTCGCGTGTTATGGTTGATATAAGTGCATTTTGACAACTCCCTACTTTCTGGGCAAGGAAATAAATTCTCAGTTACTTGTCGTAACAATGCCGGGGAATAAAAAGGGGGCCGAGCCTCAAATACGCTTTTTTTTTCATAAACGACGATAGAAATGTCTTCAATGAGCGCCCAGAACAATTTTGTTCTATATATCGTTTAGCAAATTTTGTGTAAATTTTGTTTGTTTTATTTCTTCGCAAAACTATTAAAAGGAAATATTTTCGAACAAGCCCGCAATTTTAGAACTTGGCAGCACTCTTACAGTCAAGTGACATCGAACAGTTGTTTTGCAGGCCTTTCGATATGACCAAATACCAAAAAAAAAAAATACTTAAGTAATTGCAACGATTTTGAGCTAATTTTTTTTTAAGGTTTGGGCTCTTAAAACAAACTAAATTCTGGCAACTCTGTTCGTCACCAGCGTTGTTCAGAAGAAATGTTGGAGTTGAGACATTTTCCGATCCATTTCACACAAGTTTGAGCCACATTAGTTAAATGAAAAGGAGGAGGGAGTTCTTTTGCAATTTCTCCAAGAAATAAATGCAAAATTTATGAGTGCGTTCACTTGGTGAATATTTTAACGAGCTTTAGTTTTTGTGACGGCCGGCATTCAGTCGAGTAAATTCTCATTTCTACGTTTTTTTATTACATATTCGAAATTTTTTTCAGAAAGTGATGGTTCAGTTTTGAGACTTTTGAGACAAATGTGAGCCTTTTTTCTTTGACTCGGAGCATTGAGCCAAAACTAAAATACTTGAGCAAAATTACCCAATTGGGTATACTTCAGCACAACGCTGCTCGTCAGTGTCGCAAGAATCGCTTTCGATTGAGTTCGATGGTTTTGTCACTGCCAGACTCAAGGTTGCCTTTAAATTTTGACATAGAACTCATTCTTTTCAGACTGGGTGGGTGCTCGATCATTGAAAATTCGCTCTCATTTGGGAGCTTTATCCAGGGGGCAGATTCCGCATGTCAAAGATCGTCTGAGCGATATCGTTTTTGAAACTTTGATCACCAAAATAAGTCATATTCTGCTCGAATTTTTTTGACAAACGTCAGCTCTTTTATATTATTTTTGGAAAATGAACTGGATTAAGTTCTCAAAGTTGTAATTTTAGCACTTAGTTTTTAGTTTTGGAGGTCTATCGTTTCGACGATTATCGTCTGAAAAGTTACGGAATGAGTGCCCAGTATTTTTTTAGAGCTACCCTCTGGTGGCCAACACTTATTGGTACTACATGTTAATATTTAGCTAAAAGATGATTTTTTTAGGTATATTTAGCTAAAATATTTGTTTTTTATTGGTTGCAGGTATTTGAAACTCTGATGCTCAGTGTTATTGTCAGTATTATTGTCCCTACGCATTTAGATGGTATTTTCCGACTCATTTCCAGCAACTAGGCTCGTTTGACGTGATCCTTCATATCGCTGGAGTTTCTAGGCTTTGATTTTGCGATGCTACTGTTCTTTGAGATAGAATGAGGTCAAAAGGGCTTCCCTGCCAGTTGTTGGCACTGTCAAAAAGCCCAGTTAGTAATTATAGATTGCCCATTAGCTAGTGTATATAATTGATTCAAACAATGTGTGTCTATGTACACCTCATCCAAATTGTGCTTAATTCTGCTGTCTCCTGGGCGAATATCAAAGGACCCATTTGATGTAATTGGATACCCATTTAGCAGATTTTAGGTTTTTTTTTTAATTCTCCTTTAATCAAGGTAAACCTCAATTACATTAACGATTCAGTTGATTATTTAATTTCGCTCTCAATTTTAATTAATAATTCACTGTTTAATTAATGGAAATTGCTGATAAAGCACGAAGCACGTCCTTTACGCCCTCTGGCCGCAAGTGGATCCTTTTTTACTAATGAAGAAGAATAAATGTATTGTAATCAGCATTAAAGGATTACCACCAATACACACTTGACATCCGTCACATTCGAACACCCTTCGCACCCCGTGTGTCGACCATAGAGGTGAGCTATGTCCTGGCGACCAATATTTAAGTGAGCAGCACTGTTGCATTATTTGATTCAAATTTTCGCTCGCACATATTAGCGGCCTTAATTAGTTTGAATGTTATGTTTATTAATTAATTATGATAATGCGATTTCGGTGTTACCATACCACTCGGCATGTCCTTGTCCATTCGTATGAGCGCGCCACAAAGCCGCCAATCGACTCCTCAATCGCCATATCAGCCGCACTGCCACACACGACACACCACTCTCGCACCAGCGGCTGTTAAAGCCGGCCGGTTGACAATTGCGCCTATCCTTGGCCCAAAACCAACAGCCGATGGCCACAAATGTGACCAGCACCAGGGGGAACACAGCCCACATAAACAGACACTTGCATTCAGCGCCAAGCCGAAAGCTTATCATGACGCAGCGGTGTTGTTCAAGCAGACACAAAGTCAACTAGTCAACACTAAACTAAGAGCAAACATAACCGTCCGACGACGACGGATGGCCGGTGGCAATCGACCAAGAATGTTTGCCCGATTCAACACTGGATACCCAAACCTCTCACTCACACACACACACACCGTGGTGGAGTGCGGCGCACACACCAAATCACATTAAACAATCAGAGCTTAAGATTCGGCCAGAACGCACATACTGACGCACAGCGACCTCTGTCTCCATGTCCTGGGAACAAAGTGTTTACACAACTATGACAATAATTATATTAGCAAACAAGCCCAATCGCATTCAATCTGCTGCTACCAGTAGTATGCCACCTATACTAATGACGGTGGGGGTGGGGCTGGCTGAACTGTGCAGCCACCCACTAGCTAAGGGTCCTGGGCCTGGCAATTAATGATAATAGTAATTAAACAATACTTGGTAAGTTGGGTAACTAATTGTAATGTTGATTAAACATTTACGCGTGGGACCCGGGCTAAAACCGATGTTGCTTGCTCATGCATATACAGTTAGCAAACATTAGGAAATAATTCATAATCACAAGGTGCGCGGCTGCATGCCGCGTGTGTGGGACACCAATGTTTACATTTACGTAATGACAATATTTATTACTTAGTCGAAAAGTTGCTGTGTTTATTTAAACGATGGTTTGACAGGTGTCCACATTGTCGGATTGTGCTTTTGTGCGTGTGAAATATACTCACTCGAGGGAATGCGGCGGGAATGTTGGGGGTGGGCGAATCTGATTTGGCTTTGGCCCTATTTACTGCCCTATTTGTGGCCAATAAAAAACCTCGAAAGCAAAATATTATGGCTGCGATTTAGGACAACGGCAGTGTGATTGTCAATTAGCTGACGTCGAATTTGATTTCATTACTCGTCCTTTGGGGGGCTGGCGACGGGGTTAGATGCGAGTGGATGGACATGGACAATGCTTAGAAAATTTCAGACCTTGACACGGTCCAGGGAAATGCAATTTAAAGCTCAGAGCTCAGTCCGTGAAGGTTGCTTGTGGGATTTTTGAAGCGAAACTTTTTATGGTGGAAGGAAAAAGGGACAGGCTATCCACTGAGTCAACTCATCTACAAAGAAGTTGCGGTGTTTTTGCCGTTTCAGTTTGATGGTCAAAACAAGATATAGCATGAATTGCAAACTGCCATCGAATACCTTTAACTGAATATTTTTGATGGATATATTGACTGTGTTATTGGAGGCGCAGGGACATAACACCCCACTTTGGTGGAAAATCTGATTGTGGAATTATGGTTCACCAAAGTGGGATATAATTCCATAATTTATTTTTCAAAAATGGGACATAGTTCCAACATTTTCTTAGTAGAAGAATAAATGTTGTTGTCATAAAACAAAGCCCAAACGCCAAGCTTCAGACTCTTTTTTTTACGAAGCTACTATAAAAATAAAACCCACATTTTTAACACATTAGTGTCATATATAACAATATATCGTTTATTTTATTATGTTTGTTATAAAAAGTAACAAAAATCAAAATGAATATAAGAAAGAAAGAAAAAAAATAAAAATCTTCATTGATAAACTTGCAGCGGGTTTTTTTTCTTTTATTGTCTGAAGCCAACAGTCAATTTATTTTCCCACGGAACTTTTAGTCATATCTTCAGAAAATTTGTGAGAATAAAAATCAACTTCAACGTCAATTTATTTTCTCGAAGAACTGGTCAATTTATTTACTTAAAAACTTTTTGTTTTATCTTCAGAAAATTTTAGATAATAAAAGTAAAAAATCCGCGATCGCCCAAAATAACATTTTGGTTTTATTTGCATTTTGAACAACTTGGGCTATTATTCGATATGGAAAATATCCCAAATTTAAAATTCACAGAATTTCTTTAAAATCAAAACATTTTAAAAGTTGCATAATTCCAAAAAATGACTAAAGTCCATCACTAGACATGGACTTATGTTCCTGCGCCGTTATTGAAATAGGTAGGTAGGGTTGGTAGGTGTAGCACTATTGAACGTCTCAGTTACAAGATTAGACGTTTGTTGAAGACAAGTGTCAAAGTCTAACCTTCTAATTTCAAAAAGTTATCTAGTTCCTTATTATAGGGTGCCCCATAATTCACGCAAATTTTAAATTTCCCGCCATTTAATAGTACAGTGACACCAACGGAAAAAAAGATAACAATGTGACAGCTGACAGTTGGGGGATAGTAAAAATGGAGCGCTTTATGAAAGAATAACGCGTTTTTACTGTTGAGCAATATTTTAAAAATATGCAAAGGTTTGTCAGCTGCAGTCCGCAATTTTCATACGAAATATGGCCGTCATAGTGATCTAAAACCATCACCTGTGAAGAGAATAATTGGAAAATTGAGGGAGACGGAATCAATCCTAAACACTCTGGGTGTCCTGTCACAAGTCGTTCAACAGAAAACATCGAAGCAGTTCGCGAGAGTGTTGCTGACAGTGTATTAAAATCAATTCTGCAACGTAGACAAGAATTTGGCATTTCGAGCGAATTCTCACGAAAGACTTAAAACTTCATGCTTACAAAGATCAATTGACTCAAGAACTGAAGACCACTGACCATACAGCGCAAAGAGTCATTTTCATCTTGATGGCTTCGTGAATCGTCCAAGTCACGCAAAACGGTCATAGCAAATTTAAAAAAAAAGAGTACGTACTTGCCAGCAAAGCCGTGGCGGCCATTTATCCGATCTGCTTTTCCATACATAACCCCAATCTATATTCTATATTGCTTTTCGGTGCTGGAAAATCGAAAATCACGACCGATTTTCATTCCATTTTTGTTTTACCATGCTTGTCAAAAATATTAGAAGGCAGTCTTTGACTTACCTGAATCAGAATTGTTTACTTATGTGCTTCCTTAGTCCACTTGGGACTCCGCGCGAGTCATAGTTGTTCCCTATGGCTATGGCTATTAAGGTTGTCGATGGTATAAGAGTTAACTATGACTCAGGCTAGTACCATGTGCTCTGTTTTTCCAAAGCTTTTAAGAATATGTATCAAAAAATGTGGTGTAAGAAACTGAGGTGGTATTTTAGCCTTAGCGAAGGCTTAAAAGATCACCTTGTGAATCTCGCACTTCAAAGGGGCAAAATGAGGGAAATAAACACTTAGAGCAGATGTAAACAAATGATGAGAGGGAAATCATATTAAATTTTGTAACCCAAACCAATAGCCAAACTAAGCAATTTATTAGCACCGATTTTATTTCGTGATGAAATGTTTGACAACGGATTCCATCAAAACAATTTTCACAGCTCTCTGCGCACGCCACTGAACAGTGGTGCCACAAGGCTTAATCGTTGGTTCTATTTTATTCAGCTTGTTTATAACGCAGGGGAAGAGCTCGCCAAGAAAGTGCAAAAGCAATAGAGGAGCGAAGAACGCCTGCGGCCTGCTGCTCAAGTGAAAAGAAGAAAGAGTTTGAGAGAGCGCAATCTAGGAAATAGAAAAAAGTACTGAATCAGAAACAATGTTTGACAGATTGAGCAATTGCTAAGGAAAACCTATCGAGACAAAAACACCCGAACAAACACCTGCAGAGATGAGCAAGAAAAACTTGTAGTACAGCCACAGTCGATTGCGAGGAGAAGTAAAAAAAACCAATTCCTCTAACAGAAATTCTGCTGTCAACCATTCAATGCAAGCCAATGTTCAACAAATGGCAATGTTTCGACCATGATAAAGTGAAGATAGCAATATTTAAACTTCAGCCGAAAAATGGTGCTGTCGATATATTCAAGGAGTTGGATACCACTTGATGGAGAGCGTTAGGTTATTTCTTAAAAAAAAATTAACGAATGAAGATATTATGCTTTGAGAATAGAATCTCAGCATCGATTGCCAGTTTCACAAGGAAGTATTTATAAGATTCCACTACGCCAATTACAGAGGCATCGGTCACCCAAAACCACTTAGAAGTTTTTAATTTCCGTATATCAGGCATTAAAGGCATCATTCTTTGAATTGTGGTAGTCATCTTAAATATACAATTTATTAACTAATTTTCTGTGCACATTACTCTTAAGTTCTTGTAAAATTCATAAAACTTTTGGGTACCAGCACATTTTTTGTATTCTTTTGGAAAGTGCTGCTATCACGCAACTTTAAGCAGCGTTGCCGTATACGCATTTTTTTTTTTCGTGCTCTCACCTTTGGTTAGAAGGTACCATCTGGAATTATTGTGTGTCCCCAACAATAGTCGACAAAAACTGATAGTGTGTACCATGGCAATGTTCTCGGCCGATCTGGCGTTCCTTCGACCTATGGGTGCTTTGTGACTGTTTACCGAACCGGTTGTGTCGAATTTGGCCACCGAACCATGGAGAGTTACTTTGAAGGGAGGCCGCGTCTGCCGTAATCCAAGCAAACGCCTGAGGATATAATTCTCCTAAGGGAGGACCACAATTCAAAACGTGATAAATTTATAGGTCCCTTTCTTTGAAAAATAAAAAAAACTCCGCAAAACGAAAAGTTGAGAGAAGCTATTCTCAGGCTCCTTTACGAACGAACCTGTTGATCCAACTATGTTTATCCATTTCAAAGACTAATTGAAGACGCCTTCGGAAAAAAAATATCCTTCACCTACGTTCAATTGACGGTCACTCCGCCAATATTCGTGATCGCATAATCTGCCAGAAAGAACTCTCCCCTATCGTGTGACAGATTAGCGCACTCAATTTAAAGCGGAAAAGAGAACAACCAAAACCGAAACCAATTTGAATAATTTGCTCCCCATCCGCTCGCGCTGGCAGAGTATAACTCCATTAGCATTCACTCATTCCGTTTATGGAAAACAAAAACGAAACAACAGGAGAAAAAAAATTAATTAACGTCGAAATAATTATTCACACAGCAGAACACCATGACCTTAGCCGAAAAAATGTAACAAAAAAGAAGGCTTTCGCCATATAAATCCCGCCACTCCGCCAACGAAATTAATTCGTATTCTTCAGTCAGCGTTGTTCCTGCTCCCTGTCGCCCCTCCTTCCGGCCATCCGGCCATCCGCCCATCAAGTCAGTGTAATACATTTTCGTTTCATTTCAATTAGCTTAATTCCAAAGTATTATTTCGAGCAATTTGTTTAGCGGAGGTCGCTTCATTTCAGGATAAACTTCCAGCTGCACCGTCCCCCGCATCTGACGGTCTTGAAGCGCGCCACCCAATTCAGGCCGTCGTCGTCGCCAGTAAATAAATATACAACCCCCACCCCCGCCTGCGGATGTGTTGTGTGCTCAATACTATTTCTATGCTTTAATTACAAACTACAGAGGAGAACGGTAAAAGGGGGCGCGAGGGGACGTCTATGATTTGCACGCACACTCATCCCTTCGGGCGAGGCGACAACGACAGCGACAACCTACAGGACTAACATATTCGAGCGCACGGAGGGCTAAGAGAGACAGAGCTCCTGTTTTCGACGGCGAATAATCAAGGATCTCTTATCACATCGAACAGCTCTCTCGACTCTCGAGTTAGGTGCGGGTCGCGGTGTTTGACTGAGTGGGTGGCTGGGTGGCTGGGTGGATGGCAGTGGTTCAGCGATAATGGGGGCGGGTCGGGTTAATGGCGGAATATTACAATTATTTTAAATGGTGGTCTTAATTGGTTTTATGTCCTTCATTTTGGTAGTTATTTTCGACATTTCCGCGAATAATCAAGAGCACACGGTGTGCGAGCGTCATTAAACTGTTTGATAATTTGCACTGTTTGTTTGTTTTCAACGTCGCGGATACACAGACTGCGACTGGTAGTGGTAGTCTTGCGTTTCATCGTCGTCGTCATCGTTGGCGTGGTTGTTTGTTCTACTGCTGCTGTAGGGATATTTCCCGCTTCAGTCGAAGGATACAAGCGATACAAACTGAGCACTGAGCAGTGGTGGTTTGTCGTGGGGTCGGTCCACTTTAGGAATTATTGCTTTTGGCGCGCGCGGGGCTCATGGGCCGGGGCGACATGCGTCTGATGGAGGAAATTAAAATTTTACTTGGATTTAATAAGAGCTTCTAAAGATGGATGGAGACGTACCAGTTACACTGGTGATGGGAATATTCGGATTGCTGCGGGTGCTGTGCGCGGATGCCCGGGCAAGATGCGAAGAATTTTAATTAAAATTTAATTGCAGTTATTTCGTTATTTTCTCCCAAACATTTTATTTCCCAGCAATTAAATATAAGCTCGAAAAGCAAACAAGAAAAACCCCCAAAAAAAGGTACAGGAGGTGATGAATTAAGTCAGAACGTGAGGGTGTAGGTGTACGCGCGTGCACCCTTTCAATTAATTGGCTTGGAAGTGTTGAGTTGCTTCCTGTTTTTATTTAATAAGCAATTTGCACCCATTTTTGGAAACATGTCATTTGGTTAGGTGTGTAAAATTTGGTTTCGTTTGTTAGTGATATCAGTGAGCGCTGCAGCGGTCACTTTTGAAGGAACGATGCAATCGAAAGAACATGATTGAATGTGGGAAAGTAGATTGCGTGTTTTAGGTGGAGGATAGGAGATCATTTTGATCTAGAACAGTGCCGCAACCTTTCCGTGACTTGCTAAGCTTGTAAGCGCTGAGTTAAGCAAACGGAAAATATCGATAAGCAATACGGAGGAAAATGCAATCGTTTCCAAGTCCTTTGAAGCACATGGCAGCCTGTGGCACTCAGATTTTCATGGCAGTTTAATTGATAGCCAAGTCGAACGTGTGCTAATGAAAGCAAAGCATACCCTCGACAACATCCACGGCGACACATTCGTAGGGCTAAATTTCGGATCTGACATTTTTGTAGGTGCATTTGCATTCAGAGCTCGACTGTTTAAGGGATGTTCGCAGAAGTTCGATTTTGAACCGCTTTTATCTTTAGTAGACATATATTCCCGTTGTTCACATGGTTGTCCCGTATCATAAACAGCCCGCAAAATGTCCCTCATTTACAGGTTTTGTTTCGCAAAATTTTAAATATGGAAAATGTCAAGAAAAGTATGCAAACGCTGGTATCAAGTGCTTTCAAAAAAATATGTAAGCCCTCAAAAAATGGCATGACGATGACATTCCAATTGATTTAAGGTGGTTTGATATTTTTAAATGTTTTTTCTTCAAATGAAATACCCCACAAAAGCCTTCTGTTGATTGTTATTGAGTCTTCCGTGAGCAAGTGCGTAAACAGAATGAATATTTTCATGATAAATCATATATGGACTTTGGAAAAAACTCAGAAGCAAGTTACAAATGGTGGAGTCTATTATTCTTCTAAAAGTGTTTTTCGATAATTCCTGCAACTTTTTTTATGAATACATTAACAAATAAAGTGCACGACTGGGTCGAACGTAACTTTCTCGTTCAGCAAAAGTTTGGTTGGTTGTTTTCTTATTTTATTAAGTAGGTAGATAAAGATCTGAGAACCGATGCTAGATAAAAGAAATGGGTGCAAATGAAGTGGGAGTTTCTAATTGTGAAAGGAAGTGGCTGTAATTATTTTAAGGTTGAAAACAGGGCAATATTTGCTAAAATGAAGTTTTGCGTAGTTGTTATTGCGTTTTTATCGGAAGTGGGGGAGATTATAACAAAAATTTAGCATAGATATGTGAAAATAGATTGGGAAGTATTTATAAGTAATTAAAAAAAAAGAATATTTTTTTCATATTTTTTGAGAAAAACTAAATACGTATCTTATTTCGAATACTGATTTTATCTTTAATATATATTTGGATCACAATCGTTAGATCGGTTTTTGTAAAATTTGGCAGACAAAATAGTACCAAATATTGCAATGCTTAGTTTGAAAAATACTATTGCTTAACTATTTACCTGAAAACCGAGTACAAGTTATTGTTCGGGATGTAAGCATTACTTGGTTTTTAGGGTTTTATCGAAATCGAAAATGGGGTTTTCGAGATATGAGCAGTTTTTAAAGTGATTCGAATTGAAAATTAAGGACGTAATAATTTTGAAAACTTCATTTTACCCTAAGTTTGTATTTTGGTCAAAATCATGCCGTTTTGAGGCAAACTAGGGAAAAGTATGTTTTTCAAAAATGACTTTTTTTAAAAATCCATTTTACGATAATACAGAGAAAAACTGAGTTTTTCCATTTTTCCATTCCAGTTAGAAATGACCATATTACCTTAGAAATGAATTTTTGTTACAATCGTATGGACCCGTTTTCGAGATATGTCCAAATTTCAAAAGTACCGTTACTCGATTTTTAAGCGAAAAAATTAATATGCAGTTATGTTTACCTCACCAACATAAGCTTAAATATCAATTTTTGTTAAAATCATTATGTCGTTTTCGAAGAAATCAAACTGTTATGAAAATTTTGCAGAAAGTCAGCACATACGGGAAATGTGATTCGTCGACATGAGCAATAAATTTGGAGATTTTTTTTTGTGAAATGTGTTCATCTGATTCATTTAGCTTTTGTGATTGCTTACTGTATATTGACTTATCTGATTTATTAATGAAAAAATTACTCCTATCGACTGATTACAACCTTCATTTGCCTTAAAATTACATAAACCAAATATGAAGTGCTTTTATTTAATGTTTAATAAATAAATAAAAAAAATTGTTTTTACAAAAATAAAAATAAAAGTGAAGCGTACATCTGCAGTCCTTTCCGGGTAATTTACGACCTGTGTGGACGTGCGCCTGACACGCTCAGTGGACAGTTAAATGACAACCCAAAACGAGTCCAAGCCACGCTTACAGGTAAAAGAAGACATCCGGCTCGAAGGATCATGCAAATCTGAGTAATTTCTTAATTTTTGTCGACCACTTACCCCTGTCAGATGTCAACTCGATTGTCACTGAAAAAAGTGTTAGCACAGAACAGGTTTCGTCAAACCACCTTCAGTTAGAAACCCGGCTAAAGCCGCACTTTAATAACCACCCCGATCCCAATATCGAAGGCAAGTTGTCAAGCGAGTAGCTCCGAACCGATGAGTAAAAGGTGTAGAGGAAGCAAAACATAAGAAATCGATGAAGAAAGACTAGTTTTCCAAAGGGACTCCTTCCCCTGGATCCCGCCCGCGCTGTTCTAAACCGTGTTGTAAATTGAACTCCCATCACAATGCCTGCCAGCCAACTACAACCTGCGTCGACAAAATTGACGCTAATTATACTATAACACTGTTGGTTTGACAATATTGTTGGTGGCAATTCAGGTGCATCCCCGCATGTCAGACTGGCATCATCAAAATCGAATTATTTATTTCATGTGACACGTTAAGTCATTAACTACGCCAAATAATCCATCAGCTTAATGAGTGGCAAAGACATATGAACGGCCTAAAATGTCATACACATGGGCTCGCGCACCCTGCCGAGCTACGAAGGCGTTTCAGCATCAACGTCGCAAAGCCTGTGCCCCGTGTTCAGATAATTGACACGACATTGTTGCTCCGTTGCCACCCCTAATGGGGAGGGGATTCTTGTTTGCAAAATCTATAGACACACATGCAGGCACGCACTCTGACATGACAACGACGACAGAGGAATTATTATGCTCGTCATAAATGTCTTGATTAATTAAGTAGACTACATGATTGATTTGCTCTTCGTTGTAGTGGCAAACTGATATCAGTCACTGATTGTCTAACGGTATTTCAATAATGGCACTTGAATTCATTGAAGTTTGCCATCAATACACTCGTATATTGTTCTTTGATGGGAGCGAACAAGAGACGCTCAAAGGTGAAAGGGTCTCGGACTTGAATAGCCTCTTGCAGTCCGCAATACTACGACCTGCCAGGTGAATGGAGGTTCAGTTAAATTAATCGTAAAAGAGGACCTAATATGAGCACAATGGCAGCGACATTGACGTTCTCTCTCCGACAATGGCGCGTGCACCGCATTTCGTCTTTGCATCGTTGTATCAATTAGAGAATTGTGTTCGACACAAGGATGTACTCGAAATGCCCATCGTCTTCAATATGTTCATCCGTCTTCCTTTTGCATCATCATTCATATGTTGTGTTGACATTAATCGGGATATGGCGGAAATTGTCAAGAGCCTAATCTTAATTACAATTTGAAGATGCTTTTCTTCCATCTTCGATGGCTGATTACAATTGATGAGCATTGCTTGTGTATGTGTGTGTGTGTACATTTAATTAGACTTGCTGGAGCTGGGGCTAGACTACTGGGGATAATTTATGAGGAATTTGCGCGTAATACGGACACGGAAGTGGACTTGCAAATCTGGTTATAGTCTCAATCGTCAAGTCAATAGTGATGCCTGGATGGATGGACGCATTTAATACAACGATTTTTTCAAGTGTCTTTTTTGCAGAAATTTGTTGCTGTCAGTGTTTGTTAGCGACTTTCAAAACGAAAAATCCCACATTAACTCATATGTTGGAGGAAGACATCGAATCTTGTTGACTTATCGGAGGTAATGCGTCTTAAATGTAATAAAAAGAACCCCGAATGACAAAGATTCACAAATTGACCTCGACTTAAGCCTGGTAAGTCCGTGCATACGAAGGAGCAGAGTTGTTAAGTCATTGGATTTATCCCTATCTGTAGGATTTTCGATGTCAGAAAGCCGTCCGTGGGAGAAAGGGAAAAGGCAGCGAAATCGTGGAAATTTCAGTTATTTTACAAAAAAAAAACTATCAAACTAAAAATGTTTGCTACACATATATTTATTCATCAAAACTTTATTCCACCCTGATAATCAGCACACTCAATAATAAATAAATAAATAAATAAATAAATAGTTGGCGCAACAGGTCTGTAGGCCTAGCTTCTCACAGCCATTCGTTTGTGGGAGTTTTTCATATTTCAGACAAATGTCCGTTAAAAAGAGCTCATGTAAACTGTTCTAGTAACAAAAAATAATCATGGCAAAGCGATTCTTATACTAAAAATTAATAAAATGTGATTTTCTTTCCGTGTAATACATATTTAACTTTAAAAAATTCGACGTTTTTCTCACAAAAAAGTATCAAGGAAATTTAAAAGGAAAGCGTTAAGTGAATAGGGAAAAAATCACAACGCTTCGTGAGAAAAATGAAGAGAGAATGCTAGCAACACTGGGAGAAAATACTGCAAAACATACAAACTGCGGAGAAAAATATTGATTTCAGTAGTGAGAAACGTCTTATGCAACTAAATAAGGTCTGGATATGACGTTTCTAGGGTGCAGAGGGTAGGCTTAATGGACTGAGGTCCAAGTGTCCTTGCTATATCTATAGTCTTTATGAGACTGCTTACGTAGAGTTGTTTCTGCAGCACAAAAGGAGTGATGCCATCCTTGGGAGATAAATGGGGAGATCGAGCGAATCGGCCATGGCATAATTGGTGCAACTAGTTGTCGTCTTGTGCGACTATGTCGAACAGCTGGTTTTGATAGTTCGCCATTTCGCACTTGGCAGTTGCATTAGGGTTTTTTTCTTTTTTAGTTCGGAGCACAACCTGAACTGTTGTACAAAAAGTCCGTGTTTCTTTTTTAGCTCAGATACATCAGAGCTCAGAATTTGTGTTTCCTTTTTCGTTCAGAGCACCATCAGAGCGCGCTCTATGAGCTCATAATAAATTGACTGAACATGCTGAGTGAAAAGCTGATTGCACACTTCCAGTCACATTTGACAGAAAAAAAACAGGATAAACAAAATAGTTGAAATGGCGGACGAACCTTGTTGTTCTGGAACTGAATATTAACCAATTAAATAAATAACAATTAATAAATATTCAATTTTTACATATATATACAACAAATGACAGCTATGTGCTCAAGTGTGTTTCATAAATGCCTCAGAACAATCTGAGCACGCTCGCTTCAGAGTGCGCTCATAAAGCTCGGGCTCAGTTCAGAGATCAGCTCTGAACTAAAAAAGAAAAACGCCTATCAATTCGTATACAGCATATTTTCTCCGAAAAGTCAAAATCTCGTTTTGCTTTTTTTAACACAAAATAACCCCTATAACTTTAATTTTGAACGTCCAGATATATCTACCTTTGGATTTTTTATTACAGTGAAAATAATGCGTGTATATTTACTTTAATTGAAAAAATTGATTTAATTCATTTTTAAAGCGAATGGTTTAGGATTTAAATAGATTGTTGCGTTCCTTTACAATTTAGCAAGTTGTAGCTCTGTGCTGTATATATATAGCAGAAGAGATGCTCTACATAACCTTGTCTCTATTTCTAATACTGAAAATAACTCTTTTCCAAAACTTATGCAAAATAAAATTTATTTATTAAGAAAAACAAAACTTCGAGTAACAAAATTAATAACTGCTATCGTTCAAGTTTTAAGATTTGCTCCATTTTTCTTACATTTTTAAAAATGTTTTTAAGTTTTCGCGTTTAATTCAATTAATTTGCATTAATCTTAATACAAAAGATTTTCTAAAATTTTGCCAGCTTTAATAAATAATAATTTATAACTCTTATAAAACAAGTGCGAACCAAAAAGAATTAAGCAGGACTTTATTAAAAATATAACCTGAAGTAAAAATCAATTATTTTTGTATGAAATTGAAGGGTTTATTTAGTATATTTAGAATGATCCGATCTTAGTCAAATGTGCGCCATTTTGTTCGATAACTTTCTGCCATTTTGAAGGTAACAGTGCTTACATGACGGTCGGCTTTAACGATTTCCATAATTTTTTCAATATTTTTGACAATTGGCCTTCCGGAGCGTGGTTCATCTTTAACCTAAAAATTACCGGATGGTTGGCTGTTGCAGTATCAGGACCATAAACACTTTTCACATGTTTTGCAGCCTTGCATTTTCGCCATTGTCGAAGAAAAACTGTTAAATGTAGCGTATTTTGGCTTTGCAAGGGTTCATTTCGACAAATCAAATGCAAAACTGTCAAAGAAGCCTATTTAGTACTAACTGTCATCTTTACAACGACATCTGTTGTAAATCAATGAAACAAAAACTAAGCCAGATATGGAGTACTAAAGCCATCTATTGAGCAAATAATGGATTACTTTTTACTACACCTACTATTTTCATAAATAAAAAAATTGTTATTGTGACATCAAAAAAAATATATCCGTATAATGAAAGAAATGAAAAAATAACTCCAAGAAAGTAGTAATAAATAAATGTAGCTTTTATTAATAATATAAATAGACAAAACCATTATTGGCTTAAACTCCTCAGGATGCTGGCACAGTCTTCTTCTTCAGCCGCAAGTAACCACAACACAACCTGACAAGCGTGAATAAAAACACCCCTGACTGAATATCATTCCGTTTCCAAAGGACTGATCTTCAAAAAAAAATCCACGTCCCATAATCAAATTAACACCAAAAGGAAATTGAAAAACCAAATCGCATCGAATTGAAAGCAATAATTGTCATGCTTTGCATTCAAATCAGCCAACTCAATATCAGAAAACCTAAAACAACACAATTAAGCGCGCACCTACCTACCCGATCCAATCAATCGTTCAGTTGACAAATCTGATTGAGTGGCTGCGAAATCCCTGATTTCTCGTGAAACGAAAGCGAAAAGTACGAGCAGAAAGGAAGGAAAAAAAAAGGAAACAAGAGCTCCAACTAAGGATCCGATGCCGCACACACCTACTAGACACTATCCGAAGTATACTCCCTGCTACCAGCACTCAAGGAGCAAACCAAGCATACGGCTCGTTAACCATCTTCTGTGTGGCTAATCATTTGTCGCAAATGCGATTAGAGCGGCGTTTGTTGGCTTCCCACAACCTCACTTAATGCGGCAGTCACAGTCATTTCTTAGAGAGAGCGAACGGGACCGGGGGTTGGTGGTGTATACACACAACCCCACGGCCCCCACCCTCAGACGACAATCAGTGTTATTTAACCACCGAGGGAGAGAGAGAGATCCAAGGACTCGAACTCGATGTCTTTGCTTCGTTTTGCAACAAAACACCAATCCACCTATACACCCACGGTAACCTCTGCGCGCCAGTGCCACCCACATCAAGGTCGATTGCTATTTTCTTAGTTGTTGTGAGAGAATATTTTTGTTGGCGTTGCTTTCCCCGTGGCGTGGTGTTCTGTTTTTACAACTTTTTATTTTTAAATAGGACTGCTATGTGTTTGTGACTATGGCTGACATCCGGCTGCCTGCCGAAGTTACCGCAGATTTTTAACGTGTTCAGATTAAGTCGTGGGTTCTGTTTTTTTTATTTATACAGCAGAATTGAGACTAAATATTGTGGATGCGTTTTTGGAGGGCGAGCAGATTGAACATATCGCCCACAGTGGGGGGGGGGGGGGGGGGGTTAGTGGGGCACTAAAGCGGTTACAAAAGAAAAAAATATTTGCAAAGATTGTTCTTCCTGATGCGCTGTGTGTTGAAATATCCAAATGACAAAGATAGCCACCTTTAGACCGATTTTGGTCTAAATGTACCAACTGCACCCCTAAACCAAGAGCAACCTTAGGTTTTAAAAATATTTGCCTCGGACAAATCACCCACTTTATTCTGCATACCTAGTAAGTAACGATTATCACCTGTAACTTCAAAATGCTTTTTCCTAAGCTGAAAAATGCCGACCTATCTTAAGATACGTTACAGGAGCCTCTTATGGTGCCTGTAGTTGATTTAAATGATTTTTCGTTTACCCCGGAACATGCAAAGAAAGAAGCTTCTTTAGCTGTATCTATATGTATGTATATCTATATAATATACAAGGTGGCGCAAAAGTAATCCTCCTATCAGAAAATGCTATAAATTTTGCGATTGGCCCCAAATGTCAGTTCTGTTTTGACATTTGTGTAGTAAACACATGCGAAATACACGTTAATAAACAATGTTACGCTACACTGCTCCAGAACGCGGAATATTGGTGACTATTTATTTGAGCAATAATCGGTCGGTGACTTTGGCACAACGTGAATTTCGTCGCAGATTTCCTAGCCGTCCAACGCCTACTGGTGAAACACTGCGACGTTTAGCCGCTCGCCTCGAAGAGACTGGCACAACACGAGATGCTGCCAGGCGTGGCAGACCCCGGAATAGCCGTTCTGCAGAGAATATTGCTGCTGTAGCCATCGGACCTTTTTCTTCGAAGACGTCGCGGGCCAAACGGTTACTGTGAATGGTGAGCGCTGCAGAGCAATGATCAACGAGTTCTTTTTGCCGCAACTTGATGAATTGGGATTGGAAAACATGTGGTTCCAACAGGACGGTGCAACGGCACACGCTGCACGTGCCACAACCGATATGCTGAAGGATGCATTTCCCGGGCGCCTAATCTCCCGTTTTGGCGATTTGCACTGGCCAGCAAGATCGCCTGATTTGACCGCTCCCGACTTCTTTTTGTGGGGCTTTTTGAAGTCGCGGGTTTATGTCAACAAGCCTCAGACTCTTGCAGCTCTTAAAGACAATATCCGTCAAGAATGTGAGGACCTATCGCCGGAAGTTTTGGCCAAAGTGATGGAAAATGCCATTAAAAGGGCTCAAATGACAATCAACTGTGGCGGCGGCCATTTACATGACATCATATTCTCGACTTGATGTAAAAAAAATTAAAAGACCAAATAAAAATAATCCACAAGAAGAATCAAAGTTTTTCATTTTTTTTTTTAAATTACAGCCAAAAAACATCGGAAGGTTATTTTTGCGCCACCTTGTATGTCGCAAACGAACAACTGACTGAGATATATATATATACTTCATGCACTGGCTATGAGAGAAGAGAGAAAGAAAATGTGTGCTCGCACCGCCTCTCTCTCTTGCCCCTACAGTAATATACGAAACGTAACTCTCTTCACTAACTTATATCTCCCTCTCGACTTCCATTCGCCTCGTCCATCACACTTTTCGTAACGCTCTTGTAACGCATTCACCAGCTTACTCCCCAAGTCAAGCGTGCGTAAGAAGTTTAAATTCAAAAATGGTTGCACGCTTCACGCTTCTCACATCCCTACAAAAGGTTCGATATGTAGTGGACCGCATAAAAGGAAGAAGTATGAACATCTTCTTAGGAGATTGTTACTAAAAGCTCAATCGGCTTCTATTTAGATCTTTCTAAAAAAAAACTTGAAAGTACTGTCGTACGTTAAGCATAATCTAACACGATACTGGCAATAGATTAGTGTTGTTGGCTTTGGTAGGGGTTGAAACGTAAGCAGGCAGAACACATGCGTCTAGTTTTGTAGGGACTCACATTTCACATATTTCAAGGTGACAACGGCAACATCGACCCGTATATAGTGTTTTTGTAGCAGCCAAGGTATGGCTGTCCAGCACTGTGAAAACAGGGTGCGCCGTAGATATTAATAACAAATTTTAGTCTCGAGCTTAAATTTATTTAAGCTTACAATTATTGTAAAAATTTTATGGAAAATATAACTTTTTTGATTTACCAAAATTTCAAGTCGAAACAAAAATGTTTATTGATAAGGCCCAGTGACATCGTAAAAGACTGCCAAAGACTCTTTAGCCGATTTTATCCTCAGGCTTTTAATTTAAAGTTCAAAAGACCAGTGACAGTGGTGCCAACGCCAAGAAGCCACACTGTCGCTGATGTCATAGAAAGAGTCCAATTTTTTTTATGAAGATTTCCAACGAGAAATAAACTAGGACCGGAACAAAGATAATCGGCTTATTCTGTCTACTAGTGACCTACCCTCCAATCAAAAGTCCAGAACTGATAAGTTTTGAATCTCCTGATAATATGAGAACAGTAGCAAGAGTTTTTTTTTCTCATTTGTTTTGGATTGTTGTTGGAAAAATTGACTCTCTGGAGATCCTAGGTCTTCTAAATTTGAATTTTCGAAGCAACACATTTTTTAGTATAGCCCGCCCGAATACAAATTGCAAACGCTCCTCTACTATTACCGGTTTAATGATAGGGTAAGTTCGGGCGGTTTCGACACGTTAACGAACATTTGGAAATATCGAAAAATCCAAATACAATTTAAAATTTTCAAAACTTACATAAGTTACAAAATCATTTTCGCAATATAAAAGCATTAATGGTTAATCGATGTAAATATTTTTAACAGGGCTGTAAGGTTTTTTTCCGAAACCTTTCAAAGTGTCAATTCCTCCTGAAGGAGGTTTTGTCATCTGTCTGTGAGAGCTTGTTTATTCGAATATTTTGCACGGAATTGAGTGTTAATTTCTTGGCCTTTTTTGGAGTCTGAATATTAAACTGGTGCAGCACTGAGCACTGCTTATCGACTCTGTTTTGTTTTGAATGTCTTCAATGGCATTCTCAACACTTGTTTCATCGATGTTGCGGTGGGATTTTTGTTTCTTGTAAATATTTGGCATTTTTACATTCTAAAAAAGAGTAAGAAGTTGTTTTATCACACAAATTTTACTTTGACACATAAAAGAGGATTTGACACTTTGTCAATTCAATCTCCAGTAAAAATGTCAAAACCTCCTTTTTGATTACTTTTGGGACAACTACAAAGAAACACGTTTGTAATGGTGCTCAGGATCAACTATTGTTTATAAGTAATTTTAAAACGAATGAAGGCGCACTACATTGCACTTTCAATGTCAAAGGCTACATAATTAAAATATTACAGTTGGATTGCTTACCATAAAAGTTAGATGAAATGGGTCTGTCAAATCCTCCCGACCTTACCCTAAGTGATTAAATTTAATTTAATACATTTTAAAAGGTTCTAAAACATCAATTGTCACAAGAAAGGTAAAAGGGGATGAAGGAAATCTAAATTAGTATAAGTCGGTCTACAAGACACGAAACCGTGTTGTTATTGACAGATTTTGTTGCACATAACTGCTTCTGCAATTTTAGGAATTATTTGTAATTTAGCTATAAGTCTGTAATTGTTAGAGTTAGTCTTTTGGATTTAGGTATATAAACTGTTGGGGCAAAAGAATGTTTCCCAGCAGTAAAAACATGTTTACCTACCTTTACACAATCGACGAGGTTGTTTTCGAATCAAGCTTAGCATTTGTGAAAAACCAAAAGGCTTTAGCAACGCATTAAATATTATTGTCCATAGAGGAAACGTATTGTATTTAAAATTACATATTCCTTTCGCATTGATAAAAGAAACCATAAGTGCAGCTAAATCAATTATTAAGTAAAATAAATTTAATTTATTCTATATACCTAAATAAATCTGCAATCTAGTTAAACTGTTCTTAAGCCCAAGAGGGCAATTGGAACGAATTATGGATTCGTTTTATTGGTAGCCATTTTGTGTGTTTCTAAATTTTCTTAAAGCAATATTTAAACTACGAAAAACTATTTTCCGGAAATGTCAGAGAGGTTTCAAGGTCTATAATTATAAATATTTAGTCCTACACATTACCCATTGGCTTTCAAGAACACATTCACATAGTCCATTTTGTGACAACAACTTTGACTTAAAAAAAAACGACCACCCCCACTGTGTCGTGTTTGCCAATCAAGCTCACCTACAAATGCAAAAGTACGAGTACTTTATTCCTTTGATTATCTCGTTTAAAGTGCCTGTGCTGCCATCAGGCGCAACCCAAACTGAAGTTATATGTGAAAAGCCGAGTGGCCCGCTCCTGTAAATATGATCATTTTTTTAGCATTCCCTAGTTGGTATTCAAGGACGACAACAGCGAATCAAGATTTCGCTGTCATTTGTTAGTTACCTATGCGTATAAACATACACAGAGTGGAAATAAGGTTTCACAGCTTTTTTTCTTTTTGTTTTATTCAAGTCGGCGGCGAAATCCATAATGGCCGAGTGAAAACGTGACATGAACTTAAGCTCTCGAGGTTTCCGCCGACTCCATATAACCACAATAGGTCTGTCATTATTGCCAGCGCAACATAGCGCACACCTATTTGTAATTCAGATGTTCTTATTAATTTTTAATGCCATTTAAGTGATTAGGTGATTTGTACCACGGGAAATGATGCTAATGTCATGCATGTGTTTTTGCAGGCAACGCACGTGCTTGCACAACCGCCGTGCATTATATTGCTAATGGGAAAGACCATAATGGAATTTTGTTCCTCACTTAAGGAGTTCTTTGTTTTATTTGGCACACGTTTTAGGATATTGCCAAGTTGCCATCGAGGGCTGGATGTTGACTGGCCAGCCATGAGTGATTCCATGAGTGTTTATGTCGGGATGGGTTTTGTACGATTCGCTTAAATGGTTATTCAAGTCGTAAGAGCCACAAGAAGTTAGCTCACTGTACCTAATCATACTTTTCAGTATCCCGTCGGACCCAACTGGATCCCAACAAATTTTAAACGTGCCGCCACCGACTCTGATCGTAAGTGCAGTCGGCACACAGGGGTAGGAGCGAGATTATGACTTGCGCAGGCATATGTCCGTGTAAAGTAGGAAAATATTTGACGTTCGGATCAAATCTTAGAATTTTTTCCTGTACGGATTAAACCGCAAAATATTTCCCCTACGGATGACGCCTTAAAATTTGTTCTCGCCCGGATCAGATCTTAGAATTTTTTCAAAACGCAAAATATTTACTATCCGAATCAGTTCTTATAATTTTTTCCTGTCCGGACTAAAGCGTAAAATACTTACCGCCAGAAATATATCTCAGAATTTTTTCTTGTCCGTTTCAAAACGCAAAATATTTCCTTTTTGAATCACATCTTAGAATTCTTTCCTGTCCGGACTAAAGCGTTAAATACTTACTGCCCGGATAACGTCTTAGAATTTATTTCTTGTCCATATTATAACCCAAAATACTTTCCGCATGGATCACATCTTAGAATTTTCTCCTGTCCGGATTAAGGCACAAAATACTTCTGGCACGGACCACGTCTTAGAAAATTTTCCAGAACGGATTGAAGGGCAGAATACACTCTGCCCGGTTCATATCTCACAATTTTATCTTGTCCGGATCCAAGCGCAAAACATTTCCTATCCGAATTAGGTCTTATAATTTTTTCCTGTCCGTATCAAAACGCGAAATATTTCCTTTTTGAGTCACATCTTAGAATTCTTTACTGTCCGGATTAAAAAGCAATAATACTTGCCACCTGCAGCACACCTTAGCATTTTTTCTTGTCCGGATTAAAGCGTAAGATTCTTACCGCCCGGATTACGTCTTGGAATTTTTTTCTTGTCCAGACTATAGCGCTAAATTCTTACCGCATGGATCACATCTTAGAACTTTCTCCTGTCCGGATTAAGGCGCAAACTACTTCCGGCAAGGACCACGTCTTGGAACTTTTTCCTGTACGGATTGAAGGGCAGAATACTTTCTGCCCGGATCATATCTCAGAATTTTTTTCTTGTCCGTATGAAAACGCAAAATATTTCTTTTTCGAATCAGATCTTAGACTTTTTTTCATCCGGATTAAAGTGCAAAATGTTTCCCGCCCGGATTACATCATAGATTTTTTTTCGTGTTCAAATAAAAGTGCAAATCATTTTTCTCTACCACCGAAAATCGTTAGGCTAGATCGCCTTGGCTCAGTCCAGACACGTTGGGACAAAAATCAAAGGACCATTGAAATACCGCATGATAGCTAAAGAGGGCTTGATAGTGGGAGCAGTGCACACACTTCTTGCGATATAGATAGAACTATCTATAGGATCCGCACCGTAGATTAGTTGCAACAGTCTTCCAAGTATTCAAAGAGAGAGACCTTTAGATCCGCATGAGACAAGGGAACAGAATCACCTACTCATTGTAGTTCCAGCAACTGGTTGCTCCACCTTTCGTGGTAAGCACATTTCATTATTGCATGCGTTTTCTGTAAGCTTAACATTTTTTTTGGATAGAACGTGTTTAAAATTCAACAACATGTCCATATGAAGATTACTCCCGTTCAAAGGAGAATTTGACCAGTAAAACCCACCACAACTATATCCAAGACACTCATCGGCAACTTCTCACAAGTCATTGTTCTAATTCCAATATTACACACATGGATGCCATTGCACTGCAATCAGCTAAGGATTCTCTTTGCCAAGCAATGAATGTGGAAAGCTTCTCCACCACTGCACACACAGAGTAGTCTTGCCTTGCGATAATAGCGCCGGCAGGGATAGCTATCCCCCTTTCACTTGCGGGTATCCTCAGGTCACAGTCACACTCTCTCCTCGACGGGAAAAAGTATCTCAAATACTATACCCAGCAAGGGTAGGTATTGGGAAAGGATTTAAGTTCATTATCTCCAACAAGATTTCACTCTAATTAAAAGGTGGTTTGGAGCTTGTGGGCAGTAAGTAATTTATTGTCTAGAAATTTATCATAATACATTATTTTGTGTCGGTGTGTGCGTGTGTATATCCATGCGGATGCACGCTTTCTCTCGCTTGCGGAAAGCTAAAGAACGAGCCGATCGTCTTCCACCCAAACATTCGTATATACCTACACCAACTGTGGAGCGGGTGTGTGTGCTCTGTCAGTTCAGTTTCGGAGCCTTTCTAATTTGGTTGCCCGACAGGAGAGTGGGTGGATTGTGTAAATATATACGAACAGGGATTAATTGTTCCACCTTCATCGTCGACTTGGTCGGTTTCTTGTGTAAAACCCAACAGGAACACACAAAAAAAACTTAGGAACACCCAGCACACAGAAAGGACGCGCCAAACCCGTGGAGGGGGCCAGCAACTGGCAACACGACCGAAATAAGAAAGGACAGGGAATTTTAATGAATGACATGAATTTCGTAATTATTATGAATTATGGATAGAATAAGCGTCCTGTTAACAGGATTGTTAAACTAAATAAATAGACATGAAATTTCATACTATTTTAATTTCATTAGCACAATTCGGTTTAATGGTCGGTCTGGTGGCATCCTTTCGCTCTGTCTTTCTCTCTCGCAGAGAGCCAGTGCGGCCAAGCAGTCTATGGTTGAGTTGGAGTTTTTTGGGAGGTGGTACATGCAGACAGGTTGTATAGGTTTGGGTGCGAGTGTGAGACCTGTATCCGATGAGGACAACCGAGAACAGACACTCGATTCCAATTAGTGCAGTGTAATTATTTTAATAAATGGCGAAGTCCTGATGATATGAAGAGCGTCAAATGGTCTCTCTCGGGCTTATCCGCATGTAAAGTGAGACTTGAATAGATGTTTCGGCCTTAGTATTGCCGATCAGCATACGTGTGTTAACAAGGAATTTACGCAACAATATTGAAGTTTGCCAGTTAATTGGCTCCATTTTTCCTATGACAATTGAAATATGTGTGGGATTTATTTAGTTCTGTATCTCGTGCAGGTAAAAGGCTTTGACAAGACCAGCATTAACGGTTCATTATTGAGTTTCTACAGTATATTTTGAAAGCTGTGAATATATTTTAAAACATATATAATAAAGTGCACGACTGGGTCGCACGAAACGTTATTGTTTGACTGAAATTCAAAGTCATTTAAATCTTTTTTTCGGGATGTAGTAAGCATTACTTGGTTTTTAGGGTTTTATCGAAATCGAAAATGGGGTTTTCGAGATCTGAGCAGTTTTTAAAGTGAGCGTTTCCAATGATTCGAATTGAAAATTAAGGACGCAATAATTTTGAAAACATAAATTTTACTCTAAGCTTGCATTTTGGTCAAAATCATTCCGTTTTGAGTTAAACTAGGGAAAACTATATTTTTCAACTTTTCAAAAATCCATTTTACGATAATACAGAGAAAAACTGAGTTTTCCATTAAGTTAAAAATTACCATATTACCTTAGAAATGAATTTTTGTTACAATCATATGGACCGTTTTCGAGATATGTCCAAATTTCAAAATTACCGTTACTCGATTTTTTAGAGAAAAACTGAGTACGCAGTTATGTATACCTCACCTACGTAAGCTTAAATATCAATTTTGGTTGAAATCGTTAGAGCCGTTTTCGAACAAATCAAACTGGTATGAAAATGTTGTATGGGAAATACCATGGTTACCATGCAAAACAAAAAAAAACGGCCCCGAACTGTAAGCCCCCAAACTTCAAATCAGAAGTTTGAACGAAGTCCGGGCAGCCGCTTAGGTTGTAGGCCGCGGGACATACAGACAGACAGACAGACGGACAGACAGACAAAAAGACAGACAGACGGACAGACAGATATAATTTTGCGACCCACTTTTTTGAGTTCCTGTATTATCGTCATGTCAGAATTGACTAACATCTCGAGCAGAAATTTTGTACGAATGCAATATGTTTCTCTTACTACGTAATGGAGGAAGTTAAAAATCGTTGAAAGTGGTTTTTAATGGTTAATTTTCTGGACTATTCAGCGAATGTGATCTAAGGATCAGCCCCCAGAGACGCAAATGACTTCATAAGGCTTTTCCAACTGCCAAATCTCGCAACCTACTGGCAAACACTGTCGCTTGTTTCTTTGTTTGCACTGTCCTGAAAAGCCTCTCAAGCCAGCCGTTCATATTCGACATAAACTCAGAGCTTAAAAAAAAATTTAAAAAAAACAAAAAAACAGCTGTGAGTAGCTGCATAATGACCTTTACCTGTTGCGCTAACTCTATGACTGACTTCTTTCCAAAATCAACTCTGAATCAAATGAATTTCGTTCCCATGTCCCAATATCCCATATCGTTTAATTAAATCAGCTGTCGGATAATTTCTCTCGAATTATTTGCCAGCCAAACGCATTATACTCTCAACTCTCTGACCTGTTAACTGAATGAGGTAAACTGCAAACCATGTCAAAGAAAAAGGGAAATTCCCATGGAGGTAAGACAGGCAAAAGCAACAAAAAAAGAAAACACCCCCCAAAGACCCATGAATGCTCCAGTCCAGCACATAGCTGAGGAATTTCAATATTGGCAAGGAGTCTCATTATCTCTAGACTTTCATCGCCTCCCCCCTTGGTTTGGGAGAGCTGCTTAACACGTCGTCGTCATCGTCTTCTTCATCGATAATCGTTTGAAACACCACACGCTACGTTTTCAGGATCCATTGCGCTCCGCAACGAAAAAGATCTGAGAACAGATAGTCTGGCAAAGTGTCTGGCTGTTGGTGCGCCGCACCTACCTCCCATCCGCACACTTGATTCTTATGATTGCCGGTACTAGTTTTAGTTTAGTGTACGTACACCGTACACTCTATCTATCTGGTTGGGTTAATGAGATTTTGTGCACCAGTTGGGTTTGGCTTTGCTGTTCAAGTTTTCTTTATTGCTTGTGCGGATAGAGGATGCTGAGAGGAAAACTCCGGTAAGACCTGCAGAGTAAAATTTTCCCTAATGACACTCATGACATTAATTAATTATTTGGTTTTGTTTTTCACCTTGACGTCGTTGGCCGCACTCTCTCGTTGAGTTGAGAAACGACCCGCAATTAATACAAGAGAAAGTGTTATTTATTTGCCCAAGTACAAATGCTCCGAGGAGTCCGACTCCGTGTGTGTAGATATGACTTTTACTGGAAAGTTAGTTGACTTTTTTTTAAATTGTAGCTTTGTAGCTGGTCTCTATTGGAGCCCTGCTGTGTAGCTATTTGAATTAAATATTGGCACAGAGGTTCTTGAATGAGATAGGCTTACAGGACATCAGTTTCGGTGTCGAGAATCTTCAAATTTAGTTCAGAAGAACAACCTTTGTACAGTGTGACCGTTGTGCGAAAAGTGTCAATTTGGCACTTTTTTTAAAAGCCTGCTACAATTTGTTGCTATTTTGGTATTTTTAACTTTCTCGATTACGTAGGTAGTAAGAGAAATTTATTGTATTCGTACAAAATTTCGAACTGGAGATGTTAGTCAATTCTGACATGACGATGATAGAGGAACTCAAAAAAGTGGGTCGCAAAATTATGTCTGTCTGTCTGTCTGTCTGTCTGTCTGTCTGTCTGTCTGTCTGTCTGTCTGTCTGTCTGTATGTCCAGCTGCCTACAGCCTTAACGGCTGCCAGGATTTGAAGTTTGCGGGCTTACAGTTCGTGGCTGTTTTTTTTTTTTTTGCATGGTAACCTCAATATTAGTGGTACTTCCCATATAAAATGTTCACACCAGTTTGATTTGTTCGAAAACCGATCTAACGATTTAAACCGAAATTGATATTTAAGCTTAAGTAAGTGGGGTTAACATGACTGCGTACCTACTCATTTTTTTTCTGCTTAAAAATCGAGAAAGGTAGATTTTTGAAATTTGGACATATCTCGAAAACGAGACTGTAACAAAAATGGCAAACTCAGTTTTTCTCTATATTATCGTAAATTGGATTTTTGAATAAAGTCATTTTTTTTAAATTTTAGTTTTCCTTTTTTTACCTTCCTGAAAACGGCAAGAACGATTTTGACCAAAATGCAAACTTAGAGTAAAATTTATGTGTTCAAAAGTATTGCGTCCTTAATTTTCAATTCGAATCACCGAAAACGCTAATTTTAAAAACTGTTCATATCTCGAAAAACCCATTTTTGATTTCGATAAAACTATAAAAATCAAGTACTTACATCTCCAACAATTACTTGTACTTGTAAGCATTGTAAACACTGCAATATTTGGTAGTAAATTTTTGGACAAAAGTCTGCCAAATTTTACAAACCGGCTCTAACGATTTTGATAAAAATACATATTAAATATTATATAAGTATTGTTAAAAAGATTCCGTACTTAGCTTTTCTCAAAAAACACTAATAGTGACGTGCTGTAAATATTTCTCAAAAATGAGTACCCAAATCTCGATCTGTGTTCACATTTCTACGGTATATTTTTGAAATAATTACAATGACCCCCTTCCAATGAAAGAACCATAACACAATCTCAAACATTTTTTTAGCTAATATTACCAACTTTTTTTTCAATCATATTGAATATACCCTCAAACTAAATCCGACAACTCGGAGGTTTTACAATCTGGCTACTCCCAATTCATTTGCACCAAAAATGTTGATGAACGAGAAAGTTACGTTCGACACAGTCTTGCACTTTATTTTTAGTTGGAGAACTCGCTTAAAAATTGTATGAAATGCTGTTATTTTTAAATAAAAACCTCTAAAAGGTAACGCAGTCGCATATCAGAATACTATTTTTGTGTTTAGCGAGCCAATGCTTGTTAATTATCATTAAAAAATTCTAAATTTCCAAAACGGCTTCAGAAATGACACTTTTTTCACATTGGCCCTTTTTGTTGCAACTTTTAAAAATTCTGCAGCGGTCACGCTGACCTTGAAAGCTTAAAAAAAGTGATTGTAGAGGCAGTTTTACTCTTCTTTGAGATCCTTATCCCAGGCGGAAGGTAGTCCACCCGGTACTCGTTTCATTATCATTTTAGTCAGGGTCGGCATTCTCTAAGGCGAAACGTTCAAACGTTTTCGTGTGCACGATGAAATTTGCTTGTGTAACATAGAGCAAATCATTCGTGCGCACGAAAACGTTTGATCGTTTCGCCCTACAGAATCTGGCCCCAGGTTAATGAATGTCTTATTTTTCACCTCGAAAGCTCAGAAAAAAAAAGATTATTAAACGAAGAATTTTGTGATTTTTTAAATATTGTAAGTTAAAAATTGTTGGTTGAAATATTATTTTTGTTAACAAGAACTCGTTTTTAAGTTTTCAAGAATCATGTTTTCAGCGTAAGAATAATATACTCTCCATAAGTACTTTATTACATCATTGCCAACAATTTCATTGTTAAATCAAAGATTTTGATATTTGGGTTCATTTTAACCAACGAAAATTGTTGGCATTACAACTTACTTTTTTTTCAGAGTGATGGTTCAATTTACCTGAACGTGCAATTTAATCTTCAGCAAACTGCAAAATTAGGTTCTTTGTGAAGATGAACATATCCTTTCTGTACAAGCTGGGGGGACCTTTCAATGCATGAGCATTCGCCGATAGGCATTTTTTTACACAACCAAGTGCGGTATGTATCTACTCGTAACCGTGCCATAACAGGAATGACACTTAAGTCGACCCATTTAGGGTTAACCTCCAAAATCAAATCGGAGATTTCTCTGTTAGTACCGAGTCTAAAAGTCACACTTTACCCAAAGCTTCCTCGTAATCGGATACCCAGAAGACCCAACCTCTGAAAAAAAAAACCCACTTCACACAACTCGTCAAAAACAATGCCACTCCAAGCTGCCATCGTGGACATCATCCTCAAAAGCCCCACAAAAATGCAATACCAATGACTCAACTCGAAAGCGTTAATCGCCATTATGAAGTTCTCAACAGTATACAGTAAAACAAAAAAAAGGTCCGCCCCTCTCTATCCGCATTTCAATTCCTTTTTTTTTTTTTTAATTGATTCAAAAGATTATCCCCAGAAGCTAATAATCTTTTTCAGCAATTTTTTTCATTAACCCTTCGACTTGGTCCTGCCCCGACTCCATAGCACAAAAATCCACACAAATCCGGAGAGGTAAAAGGGAAATTGCGCTCAAAATCCGAATAAATGACGTCCACTTTTCTCCCGTTATAATTAGTTTTGCCCTTCATGCCGTCCAGCAACAAAACCTCCCACCCACCCCCAGTACTGCTTTGAAATAAATGAATCGCAATCATAGACAAAACATTTTATGGTGCCAGTTACAAATTTATGTGGCTCTGGCGGGTGGGTGGTTGATTTGTGTTGAAGGCCTCTACAATTACTACTGCCACTTAAGAATTCCACTTAATTTAAATTAAAACAAAACGAAACTGAACCAAATGAATGACGAAATAAAACAATAAGAGAGAACCGACAGAAAGAAGCAACAAAAATCCCTACCAGAAGAAAGATGCCAAAGGAGACGAAGAAACAAACAAAAATCGGCGAGTGGGGGGTTGAAAAAACCAACTCGCACAACAATCGCACACAATAAGAACTAAATCAAGAAGCCGGGTCGAGAGAATGGAAAAGGTTAGCAGCCCTTGAGGGGCAAAGCGAGCCAACCAATGAGGTTTTGTCAGGGGCTAATGGGCGAAATTAATTAAAACTTTCCCAACTAATTAATCGGAGATGAGCGTAGGAACTCACACAACAGCTCCGCTTCATCCAACAGGCAACACCCCCATGCTCCGAGTGCTGCGCTGCTGCTGCTGCTGCTGCCCATCAACAGCTATCGCAGCTATCATCTTTGCCCACATTTAATTGCATTCGTACATGGGGTTGTTATGGGGTTGTGTATGTGGCCGAACACAAACACAACCGTAATTTGTATGTTTACTCCATGACTACTATAACTTCTATGATCCAGATCCAGATGATGTCTGCCTTCTCTGTCTTTCGGCCGGGCGATACTCGTGCAGTGGGATGCGGTGGATGCATGCGGCGGAATGCGAAGTGAGGCACCATGATGCTGGCAAAGTTTGGGGGGCTTAAACTTTTGCTTGTTTTTCGGTTTAAAAATGCAAACAGCAGCGCAAAAGTAAAGCACACATTGAATTCGTTTAATTGTGTGGATAGTTTTGTTCGAGTATAAAGGATATCCTGGCATTTGGAGTTTTCTGTTTTCTGTTTTCTTTTTTCGGCTGCAATCAGAACATCAGAACACCTGGACTTTAATTATGTTCCGAAAGCCAGTTGAACTTAATTTACAAAAATATTGTGCGCTGTCATTGTTTTGACATCGGGCGCAATTAGAGAGTCACCGCAACTTTGCATCCTTCGCAATTAGTGTCAGGGCGATTGATTTGGTTGGCTAGGTTCGCGAGGAAAGGAGCGCCACCAACAGAGTTGGGACCGCGAATTGGGGCTTTCCATCGTATGGTCGGCACTTGCTTCTTGGATCCTATAGGCAGGGCCGGACCAACCATATGTGCAAGATGTGCAAATGCATAGGGCGCCAACTTCTGGGGAAAGAAAAGTTTATTTTATCATTTGCATTTGCATTTTAAGCAAAAAGCTTGTTCAAATAAGCCTAAAAAAACAACATCCATCACAATTGTGCTGAATTATTTCTTGCACAATAACTCACATCACTTGCAATCTTCAAGGAGAATCTAACTCAAAATATCGCAAAATAAAAAATTCCACTAGACCTATGCAAGCTCACTGCTTACCTACATAATCTCAAAATATTCCACCCTGTATAGGTATATTTCTTGAAAATCCGCTTTCATTTTACAGATTTCTTTCTACAAAAAAAATCTCAAAACAAAAAAAAACCTCAATAAAAAAAAACCTATTGAAAGTCTACTTCCTGGGTGATGTGGAAAAGAATCATGCATGTGTGCAAATATGAAAAAAAGGCGCTTTCTGTAAATCTTGCACAGGGCGCTAATTTGGCTGGAGCCAGCACTAGCCACAACTGCAGCATCGTAATAATTATTGCCAATCACCACACCACCACTCAATCAAGTAACAAACAGCATGTCCATCTGCGAGGCATGTCATCATTAATGCAATTGCCGCGTTTACCTGCCCCCATCAGTAGATCATCAGTTTGCCTAATGCGGACGGAAGCCGATTCATGCACAAAATAGGAAACCACAACCATGAAGTGGATCACCAGCGCATCGGACAGACATCGAGACACCATATCGCATCGCAAATACGACAGCAAGCCAACCCATCCCAGCCCGAGATGGGCATCCATATATGCGAGCCCCCTCCCCGTCCCACAATCACGATCTCATGCCACGGATGTCTCATTAAAGGTGTAACCGAAAAGATAAACTAATTGATTGGGATTTCTTTGCTAGGCGACGACTGCCCGGCAATAGGTCCCAGTACGCCAACACCGCATGCACTGCGCATCAGACTCAGACCAGCTCGGGGATAATGATCGACGACTCTCATGTGGCAAAACGGTTTTTGATTTAATTTCCGATATATACCAGCGGCTATGGCATGCCTAGTGCTCACTGTCATGACTTTATTTAGTGTTGTCGCACCAAAAGCGTAAAAATGGCGGAGAAAAAAAGAAAAAAAGAAAAACAAACCACAACAGTCCCGACAAAAATGGTAATGGTGGGAATTCTACACGCGCGTCAATCGCAACAGTTGCGGCGTTGCTTCGCGTATTCCCAGTGGCATTTTGAGGTGTTGGCCTTTTGAATGTGTATGCAGTGGCAGTGCACATCCTCAAGGGGTTACCGAACTTAGTTAATTTATTGCATCGGAAGGGAAACAAACGAGAGAAAAATGAGAAAAATCCTGCGTCCGCTCGAAATGCGTTTTTGTTTTCCAAATCTATCCATAAGTCGCGTCGGTATGTGTCTGTTTTTATTCAGACACACAAACCGAAACCGCACAACAGATGGAGCAATTGATTGGCTCCTTTCAGCATTTTCCAACAACACATTGACAAATTGCGGTGGCAATTTCTTGATCCACAGAATACGGATTCAATTCGCACTGATTGTGTATGCCTTCTGTGCGAGTGCGGCTCCGCCTGTATGCTGGATGAACTAGGCTCTGTGTTGCCGAGCACGCACGAAATATATCGCCAATTGTCCTCATTATAGTCCTATTCATAGGAAATCATGCGCCTAGACGATAGTGCCACTGCGGCTGCAAGGAGTAGGTACACCCTGGTTTCGTGGTGTGTACCGACTGTTTTTGAATGCAGGCTGCAATGTTGCGCCATTCATTCAGTATGAAACCGTTAATTTAACAGTTTCTCTGTTGAATTTCGATTGATTTTCGAGGCCAATCCGAGGCGGATTTGTCGATGACAAGAAATCGAGAATATTATCGACAATTATTGGTACAGTAAAACCGAATAAGTGGCTCATCATAAATGTCCAGTCATGAGGGGTACTTTAGTGGGGTGGGCACTTATAACAAAAATGTGAGTTCTCAGACGCACTTATAACTTAATTTTCGAAGAAAACACGACTAATTAGAAACAGAAATCTATATATTTAAAAATTGAGCCTTAAGATTGCGTTCGTTTGCCGCCGATTCACGCCTTAACGCATTTACCAATTTTAACCAAACTTTTACATATCTTTGGTATTGGTCTATCTCTATATATGGTTCTTGTGAAGTTTGGTTGAAATCGGAAAACGTATGTGTGTGTTGTGCGTGCGTGAAAAACCACATGAATTTCCATACATTTTGTTCGACGGCTCGACGGATTTGAATGATTTTGTCTTGAATCAGGGATGGTTTAGGAAAAACAAAAATTCGGAAAATTCTCAACAGGTGGCGCTGTAGACACATTTCGTTTTTCATCTATCTCCTTCTATATAAAGGGTCCGCCATCAAACTTTTTTTTTTTTTAACTAGTGCTTATTTCGCGAATGGTAACACTTAGCTCATGTCTGATTTGACAGATAATTAGTTTTATCCTTCCGCTGAACGAATATGGCTGTGTATACGCTTGAACAACGCTGGGAAATATTGCGACATTACTTTGAAAATCATGGTAATGTTGCAGAATGTGTGCGAAAATTGCATCTTTTCAGATGAAGCTCATTTTCATCCTGGCGGGTATGTAAACAAGCAAAATTGTCGCATTTGGGGCACAGAAAACCCGCACACATACATTGAAAAGCCGATATACCCAAAACGAGTCACTGTTTGGTGCGGAATTTGGTCCAGAGGCATAATTGGACCATTTTTTTTCGAAAATGAGCAAGGAGTGGCCGTTACAGTCAATGGCGATCGTTATCGGGCCATGTTGAACGAATTTTTGTTCACAAAAATTGAAGAGGAGGATATTGGCAACATTTGGTTTCAACAGGACGGCGCTACGTGCCACACAGCCGAAGCTACACTCGATGTTTTGCGCCCTGTTTTTGAAGATCGCATTATCAGCCGCAGAGCTAATGTCGTTTGGCCACCTCGGAGCTGCGATTTGACACCGTTGGACTATTATTTGTGGGGTTCCGTAAAAGATAAGTGTTACGCCGACAAGCCAGAGACAATTGACGCTTTAAAGGACAATATTCGTGAAGCCATTGGTGAAATACAGCTGCACACAATCGATAATGTGCTTAAAAATTGGACCGATCGTGTAGGCTGTGTTGTCGACCTATGGAACCATTCAATTAATTTCAATGGAATTTTGTGGATGGGTATTTTTGGTTCCAGCTAGG
Source organism: Cheilosia variabilis (assembly GCA_951230905.1). Taxonomy (NCBI): domain Eukaryota; kingdom Metazoa; phylum Arthropoda; class Insecta; order Diptera; family Syrphidae; genus Cheilosia; species Cheilosia variabilis. Next base: position 20,271,404 of record OX579680.1, on the reverse strand, counting down.
AAGATAGGATAGTTTTGGGCCCGTTAGGTGGCGCTGCTGTCGATCTCGGAAACCACTCTACTGATTTCAATGAAATTTTGTGGATGCTTATGGTTGACCCGATAGTTCTGTTCTTGGGGTGGTGGGCGCAAATCGCAAACATTAAAGAATTATGTGATGTAGCATGTGACCTATGTGTGCGTAGACCGTACGGCGCACATCGCTTGGTAGAAAGAAGGGGAGGTATATTGTTTTGGTTATTCTCGTATACTATAATTTTAACAAATCGACCACTCGCTCGAGTAGTCCAGCATACCAACCACTGAGCCACCGTCTTCACAGGTCGCAACTACCGATATTTAATGTTCCTTTACAGAATGTGAAGTGGAAAACAAAATATCCCAACAGTCTTACTTCCCGCGCAAACTTCCCAAGCTGTTCACATTCAGCTTTGGTTGATTTGGTTGATTGAGAAAATCTAACCGGACCAACTCGATTCAATCATCAGCGCGGAAAAAAACGATCAAGACCCCGCCCGGCAATCTATGAAGTCGTTCAATAGAGAGGTTCAACTATCAAAAGGGATGTTAATAATTTAATCAATTTTAGGCGGTACGAAGTTCGCCGGGTCAGCTAGTATCTACATATTAATTAAAACGAAGAAAAAAATCAAATTGGTTTGTATGAATAAAACGTAGCAATTACTTTTACTCAAACAAATGTCAAAATCGAAGCATTTGCTACGTTTCCTATGAATAAAAACTGATTTGAGTTAACACTCTGACATGTTCGAAAACCTTCTATTCAGATCGGCATGGATAAAACAAAAAAATTGTTCCGAAAATCCAAGTCTGCTATTTAGCCGACTCAGACCCTTTGCTAAATATTTTGTTTTTTACTTAAAACGATCTAAAGTTAAATACTGTTGGTGTAGAAAAACCAACCAAATACCTATGAAAAAAACAGCAATTGTTCAGTGTCACACGAACTATGGAGAGAAGACTATTTGGCTAACATTTCTTGCAGATGAAAATGTTTAGACAGAATCATATCTAAGGTGTATAGGAGATCCGGGCTTTTAGGTTGACAGTTCAAAAGCTCCTCGGTAGTTCATGGATCTTGTGTCAACAAATATTTTCAACAATCCTATGATACAATTCCCGGCACCTGAAGAAGGATGAAAATCAGCAAGCTATTTGGCAAACAAAATATATTTCATATTTCCAGGTGCAATTGGAGGTATTTTTTCAATTTCAATTTTCCACAAAAGTCGTAAGAATCTCAAGGAAAATACAAAAATTCAAATTTGCTGGTCAGGTTTGACAGGAACTGCAAGACAAGTACACGTACAGCGAAATAAATGCTATGTTGAAATTTTCGAACTAACTTTAGCAAAGCAGGGTTTTTTTCATACCGATTCAAAGCAATTGCTAAGGGCTTTTTTTTGCTACAACCTTTTCCTCTTAGCAAATGCTAGTTTTTTATTAATACGATCTATTGAAAAGCGTATTTCTACTATGAGCTTAATTTGCAAAAAAGAAAACATAAAATCTAGATATATATACAACAGGGCCAAATACAAATTTATTTATAAAAATCAAATGAACAAAATTAAACTTAAAAACCATTCCCATTAATTATGGAACACAACGGCGTTCAAGTGGCTGCTTCGGCTGGCTTCGCAGTAGCGCATTCTGTCACTCCAATTTTCCAAGACCTTGTTGATGGTTTCGGGCTGTAGCTCACGGATTTCTTGGATGATATTGGCCTCAAATGCTTGAATCTTTTCGGGATTGTTGGCATAACATCGGTCCTTCACGGTTCCCGCAAAAAAAAAAGTCCAAAGGGGTAAAATCGCAGCTCCGAGACGGCCAATTGACATCCCGAAGACAGCTGATAACATCTTCGCCTTTTATTATTTCCCTCAAAATCGTCCCTCGAATGGCATTTGATTTGAAATTCTCCATACAGTCAAATACGTTCCGTTACAAAGTTTCGGTGCATTGACGTTACGCACAGGCTTGCCAGATTGCGCGATACATCGCAAAACGCGCGGGTTTTTTTCTATTTTGCGGTGTAAAATTAGAATTTGCGATATCTCTTATTTTTTGCAATGTTTGTGATATTTTGTTTTCTTAATCATTAAATCAAAATAAAATACTAATTCAATAAAATTCTTCCCATATTAAAATAGCTGAGTTACATAACTTGATCTTGCTGCAATACTAATACTATTTTGTTCCTTTTTCTTTGTTATTGTTTTCTGTTACCTAACCAAAAATATTAAAAGTCAAGTGGAAATCAAGTTTGGTGTGGTATTTTTTTATTTTTAAGCATTTTGCAATTTTTGCGATAACTTTTTTGTAATTTTGCGGTTTTTTGGCGAAAAAATAACAAAAAATTGCGATATAGGCTTATAAAAATCTGGCAAGCCTGGTTACGCAACAGAACTATAACTGAGCCGACTTTTAAAACTTCCCAAATCCAATAGTACCTACCAGAAAGAAATCGAAAGGAGCTGGTTAACCTCACTCTTCACAATGCAATTTTTTGATAGATATCTGACAGTACGCAATAGCAAAGTCCGTCCAATTTGATTGAAGAGGACACCTGTCATATTGCGCAATGGCAAGTGGATCAATCACTCCACCTGGCGGTTTCTCGAATCATCAACAAATTTCAAAGTCGATGTGCAGCGTCATCTGCTTACGAAAAAATGTACGTACTAAAAACAGCATGTGCTGCTGCGTTGCCGATTGCGTTGGTGTCTAACATGGCCTCCAGTCTTGACGACGGCACGTTGTTCTTGTGACAGTCTTTCTCGAAGTTGCGACATTTTCGCTCGATTGTTTTCCGCTCTAAGCCTTCGTCTGGATTTTCGTTTTCATGCCTCGTTGCGTCTGACAATCCGCATCGAAACTGAATTCGCGATTACGCCTCCACAGAGGCAAAAAGATGGTTCTACCAGGAATCGTTTCTACGAGCTCAGCTAAACATATTATGAACAGTGCCCTAAATATGACGTTAAAATCGTCTTTGTTGATTTCAACGCTAAAATTGGCAAGGAAGTCATCTTTTTTTGGGCTTTTGGAAAGCGTTGGCTCAAACACTCGTCAGAATCTAAGCTACCTGACCTTGCTGTAACGTAACGAGGGTGTTGCCAGTACTCGGTTTCCTCATAGAGTAGCGTGGCTGTCAGCACCATCATCAAAAATTGACCACCTTAGGGTACTCCACCAGGTGTTGAGATGCCTAAACGTACCGAGCTGACAACCTAAAGTCGGAGCATTACGTTGCTCTAGCCAAGGTACTAATGCCCATATCTCATTCGCCACAACAAGGAAGAAATACTGCGAGCAGATTTTACGTTACACGGTTGCAAAAAAAAACATCTGCGTATTCGTCAACGAATCGAGAAGCCCTATTAAGCCGACATCAAGCACCGAGGTCCAGTGGTACCGATGCCAAATGCCTATATTCGGTTTCATCCCATTCCATTCCCAGCATGCGGCTTATATCGTAAATTGACATCATTCAAAAAAATCGGTCATGTCAAACGACAACGACAGCATCAAAGTGTCTCTCTCTCGCGCTCTCTCTCTCTCTCTCTCTCTCTCTCTCTCTCTCTCAAACGATAAAACAATCCCAACTTGGGGTGGAAAAGTCGGTACAATTGTATCGAATTCGATACAGTACAAAAGCACAATTTGCCTTAATTCGATACAATTTATCCATCTGTATCTTTCAAATTGTCTTGCAATTTGTAAAGCTTTTCCTAAGAAAACAATTAAAATAATCGAGATGATGTCTTTGTCATTTTGGAAGACATAAACAAGAAAATTAATATTCAAAATCCCTTCCTTAATTTGCTGGATTATTTTACATCAGAAGCAGTTGTATCAGGAAAATCGAATTCTACATTGAAATTTGTTTTTGAATTTTTTCCCTAAAGAAAAAAACAATATTCAACAAATTAACAATGACCATAGAGAACTTGCCGACTGCTTAATAATTCAGCAATTTAAATATTATTCAATTTGAGAATTTTGGGCTGAAGTAAATTCAATTAAAAACGAGTCTAATGAGCTGATGTTTGAAAATATTTACAAAATTGCTCACTCATCAGCAAATAATGTCGAAAGAATTTTTTTCTTGCCAGACATTAATAAAGTCCAAATGTCGAAACCGACTTCAAGTCGACACTTGCTGAGAAAAATTGGCTTTCAACTCAGTTCAATGTGAATAACTCGTCCAACGTTCAGGTATCCATACCCCAAAGACACTCGCACTCTCGCGATTGTAAATTTAACCCAAAACCATAGTAAGCCCAACGCGCATCAAACGACAGCTCCCTAATCAATAAACGACTCACATACTCCGAACGATTAAACCCAACAGGACATCATTAGCAAATTGTTGGCACAAACTTCAAAAAACAACCACTGGGCACCATTTTTCCACCGAAAAAAAGGTTCCCAAGCACACCGAAAAACCGCCTTGATTAACAACCAAACAGGCCCAGCTAATTAGATCAGCACCGTCGGCATTTTTGGCTTAAGGAAAGGAAATTCCGCATGTCCTTTCGTAGAACTGTGCTGCAAAAATTCACAGTCATCATGGTATTTTAATCAGCGGGGAATTTTAATAAAAATGCACGCGTCAAAATGTCATCGCATATATTTTTGGCATTTTGTGCCGGACAAGAATGTCCAAACGCGCTGCACCACATATTCGTGGAGACACTTCGCCAGGTCATGTCGCTTCGTTGATCGCGCGTAGCACAGAAATTAACTTTCCCAGCCAAACACACGGATTCTTGGGAAAATTCCTAGAGTCCCCCCGGTAGGACGGGAGGAAAAAAAAACACCCCAGCTCTTGCGCAAATAAATTAATTTAAATGGTATGAGGTATTTTAATTCGGGACGCAGCTAGAGCGCGGTCTTCGGTGCATTTAATTAGAATGTGGGTTCGCGAAAATGCCGCGCACACCAATCCAACTTCTCCTCCAATTTGGCAACAAGTTTTATGGTTCTAATTAATTTGATTCCGCTCGTATTCACGGATGCATAACAAAGAATGACAACGTTTCGCATCCCTTTGACAGTTATGGCGTTTCAGGTTTTGTCTTTGTTCCTTAATCAACCTGAACGGGGCTCCTTGCGTTGGGATGGACCAAGTATTTTATACCAAGTTGGTGAACAAAAATAACTGCTCGCCGGGAGTGGGTTAGCTGTAGTGATGTGTGTTTCTGGAAGGGTTTATTTATTTTATTTTTTTTTGTTTGGCCACTCATTGGTTGGCTGGCTCAAGTTACAACAAGTGATGCGCGTATCCTTTGTGTGCACACCACTCGGGCTGACTGTGCCGCGGGCCTTGCACGTAAGCGGCCAAATCAAAAACTATGCATGCAAAATAATATATTATGAAATCGCGGGGCTGGGATAGTGCGGACTTGAAGTTAGCGTTACGCTAATTTGGCTCCACAAAAGTTTTGTCGTAACTCTTGTGCGTTTTTTTTTTTTTTTGGTTTGACGGTCTCAGAATGGAATCCGGAGCTAACCGTCGTCGCACAGTAACAGCAGTGATGCGGTGTCCTTTGAAACTGACTAATAGTCTATAAATGTTTGTTGGGGCAACAAGTTTAGTTTTTAGTTATTTGATGCAGAAACTTGGTCCGTTCGTCCGTTTCAATGGTGGCATTCATTTTGGGTACAGTAGATATGTGGTCTCGCAAGCGTTAGTAATGCGCTCAGAGCGGCAGTACGGTAGCTTGGACTGCAAGAGAAATATCGCAAATATAGGACGAAATTTTTGCACCTAAATTTCAAGCCAAATCTTTTTTTTTTGTTTTTCCAAAAAGAACCATTGGAGATCATACCGTTCCGTTCCCGGATAGCAACCTTTTTTTTTTTAAGGAGGAGCTTATCGAATTTGTCGCTTTGCATTGACGCACTATACGCCCAAGATTCGAATTCCGTCGAATTTGTCGCCGTCGAATTTGTCGCCAAAAAAAACTCCAAGCTTTGGGTCGACGTACAGACAGACAAAAGACTTTAATAGACCAACTGTTAAAACCGTGCGCCGGTTTAAATCCCGACTTTAATTTTACGGAAGCTCACAATTGCGAAATTCGGATGGAAAACAAGGCAGCTGTGAAGTACAGAAATTAAGAGTCGACTCTAAATATGTACAGCTCGTGGGCAAGCAAGACCTGAACCGGACATCAAGAAGGCTCGAGTCTTGAAGTCAACTCAAAATCAGTGTTGAAATTCCGAAGTAAAGGTGGAGAATGAAAGAACGTTTAGACTTGAATAACTATAGGCCTTTTTTATTATGTTCAAATGATCTATATAGATCATGGATTTCCATGGTTTACAACAACAGTTGGATCACGTACTATTGCTGTAAACCGTGGAAATCAATGATCTATATAGATCATGTGGGTAAAATTAAAAAAGCCTTATAATGAACTCAGTGAAAAGGCCCTGAATATAGTCCGAAACTAACACTGAAACTAGTAGGTCTAGGTGTTCATGTTTCCGATAGAGCGGCCAACTCACGTCACGGTTTGGGATTGAGGAAGACTCTGTTTAAAAATCAGCTTGTTGTCATTATTTTGAGGAGATAATTCGGTATTTCCTTCAGGTCGCATCTGAAGAATGTCGTTAAAATAGCCAGCTATACGTAGTAAGTTCAATTTAAAAATGAATCAAGTTTCAGAACATTTCTTTAACCTACCATTGTTCAAATTATTCTGTCTGTTCTTGAGTTGGTTAGTCGCATATTAGGTTTCTTTTATTAAACAAAAATGTCTATGCCACGAATAGTATACAAATTTTCAATAAAACTTAAAAATTTAAAATTTCTAAAAAATGCCTGTGTCGGCATTCTGTAAGGCGAAACGTTATCGTGTGCACGAACGATTTACTTCTTAGATCAAATCGTTCGTTCGCATAAAAACGTTTCAACGTTTTCGCCTTACAGAATCTGACCCCTGCTTTAGCTTGGGTATGTATTGTATAATTGGTGTGCATTCAAAATAACACCAATCTTTCTATTTGAACAAATATAATGAAGTAGTTTCAAGAGATAACGATGGAATTATGTAAAAAACGAAAGGAAATCAGCTTTCGCATTTCTGAGAACGAAAATGTTACGCGGAAAAGAAAATTGTCTATACTTTCTTAGGTCAGGTTAGGTTACATTTAAGAAGAAGACATTTTTTCTCATTTTTAAGGACGGTACCGGACAAACACGTGGTGAATGGTCCTATAGTCTATATAGGTCAGTTCATCAGCCTTACAACTTAGTGGAATGTTCACTTAAAAAAAAACATTCAGCGATACTAATAATCATTCTTAATGTCCAGGCTTAATTTATCGAACTCACAGTGGCGAAATTTCCCAAACGAAATTGCATCTTGTGACCTAAAAAATATTTAGTGTGGAGGTTAAAAGTGATTATAAGTAAGGCCAATTGTAATCTCAACAATTTTCTTTCGTTAAAATGAACCCTAATATCAAAATTTTAGATTTATGAATGAAATTGTTGCCAATGATGCAAGAAAGTGGTTATGGAGTGAATGTTATTCTACCGCTGAATAGTTGATTCTTGGAAACGTAAAAAAGTGTTCTTGTTGTCAAAAATAATTGTTAAAGCAAGAACTTTTAGCTGACAATTTTTTTAAAAATCTCAAAATTCTTCGCTTAACAATCTTGGCCATACTTAACGAACACACTCACTTTCATACAGAAACCAATTTATTGAGAATAATGCTAGTCTTATCTGAATGCTCCCCCCAACAGTGGCTGTGTGTGAGCATTCATATGTACAAGACCGAAGTGAAGACGGTTTAGCATATTTTGCAATTTCGATGTTGGTTTCAACAATTTCAAACGCCGAAGTGGAGCGGAAATTCATTTTTCCGCAAAACGTTGTGATGCAAAGCTTTTCAGTGAATTGTTGATCTTTTTTTTGTTTTATTAGATTTAAGATTAGTTTAGAAAAATAAAGAAACTACATACATAAAATGTAACAAAAATGATATTATATTATATTATAATATAATATCATTTTTGTTTTCTATTTTTAGTTAAATAGGGCAGATTTGACCGGATTAATTTAAAAGTGGCAACACTGTAATTAATATTCAACTGCTCTGCTATCTCTCTAAATGATAAACGACAGAGTTTATGGGAACTGCTTTCAAGGACTTTATTGCCGCTTTGTTATCTAAAAATATACGAACATCTTAAGCGGATATAAATATCTTCGACTTGAACATCAGGTGCATGGATTTTTCCATTTAAAATTTTTCTATTGAAAATTGTAACTCACGAAATATCAACTTTCCATAGGTGCAAGACAAAGCAAATCGTCCATGGTCGTACAAAAAAAAAACAAATCCTTTCCGATGGCAATGAAGCAACATAACTCCACTGTTGTGAATATGAAATCATATTTAAGAATGTTCGCATCGGGGATGACAAGTGTGACACATTTCAATTATTAAATAAAAGGATTCATTCAAAAGTTCAATCGCTTTCAATCATTCTTATTTTTGGCAAAGCAGGAATGAAAGGATCTTATAATGTTACGTCAAAGTCAAGTAGCTGAATTGAGAAGCTTTCTAGAGGCAGTTACACTGTCGATCTATTTTAGGTGAGCAATGAAAAAAAAAAAAAAAATGCTAAGCCCATTCTTCAACCATTACGGAAACATAGCAAGAACTTAGTGCCTCAACAAGGCACAGAAAATACATTTTTAAATTTGAGAAAAGTATGCAGCAAAATTCGAAAAGAATTGATGAAATTATCCAATGCACGCACCAATTCACCTAATTGAAGTACCAAACTAGCACTTTCTGCATAAAAAAAGCCTCTGGAATAATATTAATGAATACTTGCAACGAATTTTGTATTGAACTCAAATATAGCGTACATTAAATTATTTTTTTTTAATGCTCCAAATGCCCGTTTAAGCAGAAATCTGTCTTTTTGCAAGACTCTGACATAAATTCCTTTTTTTACAGTCTATGACAGTTTAATATGACTGCATACGGTGCTTACGCTCATTTCGCAGGCAAGTACTCTCAAAAAAAATGTTCTATACCATGGCCACGGTCATCGTGACAACATCCACTAAACTGCTTTAAATAGATTAAAATAGACCTTAAATTTTCTTGCCCACTAGTCAAAATATTGAAATAAAAATCATTCCAATTACATGTGTTTAAGACTTAAGAGTAACATCACACTTACAACAATTGCCCCTACAGCGATGAAAGCATTTTGCAAACGGCCAACGATTAAATGTGCTGGAAACTGTCTCGGAAATGGGATCACGACCCGCAAGCAGAAATCGTATCCCACGAATTTATCAGTGCATCCCATTCATAAATGCAAATTACATTGTTCCTTATGGGAAAGGCTACGTTGTGAAATTCTTAGCGCAGATAAAAAAACAAAAACACACAACCAACAAAAAAGTACCCCGAAAACAATGCAGTGCAACCAGTTCGTGCGTTGCGGCCTTTTGACTTATTTCCTCCGACAGCGAGACGACTGTCCTTTGGACTGTATGAGGCGGCTTTCCGTTTGTTCAAGTGCATGTGGCTAAGAAATACGTATCGTTTTTTTTTTTTTTTCATTTTTCTGTATAATCATTTTCATTTTTTCTTTTCTCCTTGTGTCATGTAATAAGTAAAGAGATTTCTGCTTTTTGTTAACTGAACTTTTACGAGTACGGTTACATCTGCGGATGTTATTTCAATGTTATTGTTCGCAGATTCAGTAAGGTAGGACATTTTTGCGGACCATAAACAGGGGAATAAAAGCATCTAGTTGATTTTACTTCCTTTCGCCGGAGATAACAAACTAAACGGCTGAAATTCATTGTCATACCTCATACAGTCGAGGGAATCGAAATGAATATTAAGTGCTGTGGTTATACCGATGAGCTGATAAGCGGGAATATTGTGCAGGTCGTTGGAATTCAATTTTTCATTCATGAAATATTATTTCATTAATTATTATTTAATTAATATGAAAAATTAACATCGGACTCATTTTGTTGAAGAAATAGGAGTCTTCCGGAACTAGATATCAAATGCAGTAAGGGAATCGTAGAAATCTCCGTCCAAGGATATACTCTGGAATTAACTTGCAGAATTTTGGTCTCCAAATGATTCCTTAAAATGTTCCAATAACGATTGAGTGGCGTTTTTCGATATAGCTGAAACTGCAACCAAAGTGTTTTCAAATATTTTTCGTTGTTCACCAAATAATACTGTTGCTTCAGCCTTTCATGCTCTGTACCAAAGAAAAGGATACAAATCACGTTCGTCGAATAAATATGAATAAAATCTTCTTTTTTTCCACTGCGCCACCTCTAACAATCATCGGAGGGTACAACTGTCATGAAAGAGCTCCTCAATTATAGCCATTTGTACGTGGCATTGGGGTTGCCAGTTTGGGAGGTTTCCCCCCAGATTAAGGGGTATTTTTTGGTATTTTGGTTTGGTTTGGATCAAATCTGGGGGGAGAAATTGCTTAGGGGGACATTTTCTTTTCTTCTTATTTAGTTATAATATCCTTTTTGATAACCTAAACTGTGCTTCCGCATTTTCCGAACATAAGAAACGCTAAGCAACTTAAACTTAAGAATGAGGTATTGCAGAAGCTTATCGTCCACTACCAAATGATCCAAAATTGAACATGAAATTCGAGGATGAAATAAATGTGTGTATTTTTTTAAGAGGCTATAAAAAAATTCGATCAATTCTCCGTCTGTCTGTCTTTATATCTTTGGAATATTTTCGTTCTTTCAAAAAAAAAAATACTAATTCCAGTTTCACTAGGGAAAATTTATATACCTAGATTTTTTTTAATCTAGAAAATTCTTAAATAATTTTCCGGATTTTAGCACCAACCTCATCTTAAAATTTTATGAACAACAATTTCATGAAAGCGATGGGGTAAATTTTTAGAAGATGGTTTCATCGGGTGTATTTGCCGCACAATTTTCCATTCGGAATACAGAACTTCCATGTTTGCATTTCAAAATCGAAACTACTACTTTTAAGTCGTTAGGAAAATAATGACTAAAATTTTGAGTTTTTTTTGGAAAAAATAGATAAATCTGAGGTTTTCCACATTTATCTATTTTTTTCCAAAAAAAAAAACAAAAACTGTACATTTTTGTCATTATTTTTCTAACGACTTAAAAGTAGTAGTTTCGCTTCTGAAATGCAAATCTGGGGCTTTCCATATCTATCTGGGGAAAATGTTTTCACCGCCTGGCAACACTGCTCGGCATACAATTTTAGATCATCCCAAATGAAACTCACACAGAACGAATGGTTGTGATGAGGCCTAGGGTCTATACAAATCTATTGCGCCCACTGCTTTTTTTTTATTTAAAACTTCGAATGTGCAAATGCAGGTTAAAGTTTGAGAGCAAAATAATAAACGACAAAAGATCTTGTGCATTTAATTGCAATTAAAAGTGGTCGTACTTACAAATGAGTTTGATAAATAAATTTGTATTTGTTCAACATCCGGAACCGCAGTACTGGGCTCTGTAAATTGCGCTTAAGCGCTTCAGTTTGGTGAACGTTTATCTTCAACACTAGTTGTGGTAGAATATATAAAGGACCTCGCACACGGCCTTTGAAAAGTCACTTGTGCTCACTATTCTTCAAGTACTTGGCAGTAAATAGGTTTAAAATATATTTAAAAAATATATTTACTTACAGTTCAAGCCACACTGGGAGTGTCAGTCGAATATTTTAGGTAGTATTCAGAGACCTATTCGGAAAAAGAAAGATAATCGTAATTATTACAGGATTTTGAACACGAAGTATGTGAATATGTAAATAATATTAAATTTGAAAGCATTTCCTTATAACCATAGATTTAAAAAAAAACATTATTGGTTAAGCAGGTAAGCTGTACGTTTGGTTACCTAGATGGCGTTGTTACTCGGTATTTGCTTCGAATAACAGTCTCTCAAGAAATGGTGGTGGCATAAAACATAACCAATGATACAGGTATTCATTGCCAAACTAAAAACGCCAGGGCTTTTCCTGTCCAATTAGGGTAAAGTCCATTACACGGTAAATAGCAGCATCAAGCAATTGGCTGACAGTGCTTCATCTCGGTTAAGTTAAACATTAGGTATATGAAAGTAATATCGATTGCTCACCTGACTAAAATATGCTTTTACAGTTCAAAAAAGATTCAGTTCAAAAATGTCTAGCAAGCAACAGCTGTTAGCAGATTGGGTACTCAATTTATTTTAGGTTATATATTTTTTCTGCAAAAGATTCATGAAAAAGAAGTGCTGCCAAATTTCATAAATTCGCTGTTTTTAAAGATTTTTCTAAGTTACAAATATTTGATTTTCAAATCGTATTTTAAACATGAAAAAGTATGTAGTGCACAAAGGCTCCATTCGCGTACGCGGATCGAACGCATTCTTTATAAATCGATAGGAATCGCACAAAATCTATACACGTTCTCATTTATAATGAAAGAAAAAGGGAAAACTAGCAAAATAACGAGTAACGAGCAGTTACTCTCTTGGCTCGAAACTACTCAGAGAATTTCAACCGGAAAGTTCTGAAAAATACGTCAAATGCACAAAGTTGACAAGAAACAAATTCAGAAGCCGTGTCAAAAATCGATTGACCGCAAAAATAAAATCGGTGAAAATACAGTAAACTCGGCGGTGGTCAATTGTTCTGCCAAAAGGTTTCATATGTTGCAAAAAGATAATTTATTTTATTTGCTATAAATGAATTAGATGTCAAAGTTGTAAGTGGCTCAAAGTAGCTCGAAGTACTTTGGAGTATATTTCCAGTTCCCTGAGTGAGTTTCGCCAAATTTTCTGAGTTTGACAGACTTTTAGTGCTTGGCTCGGGAAAATACGCCAATAGACCTATGGTGAAAGATTTATTAAAGCAAAAGCCCCATCTGTTTAGACTGCGGACTGATATTACGTTATGTGCTTATTTGACTTCAAACGGACCTTTTCAATCGGAGTTAAGTTGTGCCTTCGATGTTCACGAATTAAGTGTAAACAAATAAGCGACAGCTGGATATCGAAAAATATACCCTTAGTCGAAAAAAGGTTTGAATCTTTGGTGATTTAATAGTAGTAGTTCATAATAGGCGTGTGTTTTTGAGCTTCGATCTCAGCAGAGCAAAGTAAAGTAGGATTTTCAGCACACGACAACAACAACAACTACAACTGAGTCTCGAAGTGTCAAGTAGAGCGTGCTTGTTGTAATTGCGTGATGAAACTCAAAAAAACACGGCTAATATATCAGACTAGCGCAACCAAAACTGTTTCCAAGTTCTATTGAAGCGGCAATATTTGTTACAAAGCAGTCGCTCTGAAACACTGAACCTTCAAGAAACCAAAGTGATTCCCCCAATTTCCACCAACGCCATCTAAATATTAATAAATTATTTCACCTTGTAATCTCCAGCTGTGTGAAAACTGTCGTTATAAGTTACCAGTGATTTCAAACGTCACCAAAATTCAAATGTCTCTCCGAGATAGTTACCTTGACAAAAGAAACCACAACAACAACCACAACTTAAACGTCTTAAAGCTTCTAGCCCAATCTTTTATTCAATTACATTGAACATTACACCCACCCACGTGGCTACATCATCGGTAAATGCTTCTACACCAGAATTTTCTGGTTTTATTATAATTACATTACACTACCACCTTATAATTAAACTATATCAATTTAAAGCCTATATATATATCAATTAACAACAAGTATAAGCGCTGAGTGCGAGCCCCGCGTCCACAAACCCCATTGCCTGATCGGCTCGTTACAGCCACTGAACCGAAATTGGTCATTATTGGAGTGGCTTGGCTATATGGCAGTGAAAATGAGTCTATGGCACATTATTGGGCAAATTTCATTCAATTAAATAAAATTGTTTTAATTAATTGTTATTACCGTGTGGATATGTACTTTTTACATACACATATATCCACTGTCAATTTGGTTGCATGGATGTGATTTTACAAAGTGATTCGGGATGCTCGGTGCTCACCCACTTGGCCAGTTCACACTGTTGCTCCGCACTGCTTTTGTGAAATGTTGCAACGGACACTCGCCCATATATACAACCAATACAACACACCTATATGTAGACGAATGCAAGGTGTCTGAGTTGAATTTTTAATTAATGCGAAATTAAATATTAAACAAAAAAGTAATAAACACGAATTCATTTATGCAATTTAATTGTTCTCTTTTGCAATGGACATTTAAATTTATTTACGTCGGTGAGCAGGACAACTGTCTGCAACAGTAGTTGTACATATGTAGTCTAACGCCGAGTGAATTGATCTTAGCGTGTATATGGCCAGAAATGGTATTTTATTAGCAAAGGAGTGTGAGTTGTTTCTTTAAATCGTTCCTACTTTTGATGACGCTACAGTAGCGGACCTAGACCTGAGACAAGATGTCTCTCGAGCTGAACCTGTTGTTGGCGTCTAACTTTCTACAACTTCTTCAAGAATGATTTTAAGGAAATCGGCGAGTTAGTAAGATTTTTTTTGACATCGAAAGTGTTCGTATAGTCAATCTTTACAATCTACCCTTTCTTTTACCTATCTACATATTTGGCAGTTGAATATACATCGCATTTTACCAAAAACAACTTTTCTTTTACTCTCTTTTTCAAAATATTTGAAATTGATTACATTTCCGACAAAGATATTAACACAATTTTCGAGTCGAATAGCCGCGCAGCTCGAACGTCAAAATTTATTTTAGATATATATTTATTTTTAGAAATCGGATGAGCTCTGTTAGTGACTTCAAGCGAAGTCTTGTCTTCTATGTAGAAGCTCGAATGCCTACCAAAATCAGCGTTGGCCATTTCGTTGACCCCTTTTTTAGCATCCGTGGCCCCCAATTTTTTAAAAAGTGTAAGTAAAATTTTATTCTTCATTGAACGAAAAAGAATGCAAAAAATTTAAAAAAAACCTCTTTTGTAAGGAATAAATTAGTTTTTTTTTTTCTTGTTATAAATAAATGTTTTTGCTGTTAAAGGTTTTTCTTGGGCCTCTTTTTATTCCCCGTTTTAATAATTTCCAGCGGCAAGTCTGACCAGAACTCCCAGCAAAGATGAGATGAAGTCTCTTAAAAATAAGACAAGCCGGTTGTATTTGATGGTATTTTCGAAAGACATTTTCGAGCAGCAGCAAAAGCAACAGAGCGCAGTAGAGACCTCTATAAAAAAGGAATTCTAATATAATGTTTAAGCTGGAGATTTATTTGTGCGGTGGCCTTGCATCTGCAAAGGATATAGCTTTAAAAAGGCGCAGTGGATTTTCGGTAAGCGTAATACAGAACAGGGGTCCCAGGTTGGATTTCCGAAAAAAAAAAAAAAAAAAACAAATTCCGCCTAAGGTTATTCTTTTCACTGCGCCACCTCTCGCGAATGTCTGACAAACATCCGAAAGTATGACTTTCATGAAGGAGCTTCTCAATTATCAGTTAAGACCCGGCATAAAATTGCAGATCCCTTCTATTCGTCCCAAGAAATTAAAAATTCACACCAAAGGAATGGTTGTTAGAACCAGGTTGACCTGTAACGCCAAATATTTTTTCTTTTTATCGCTAAATAAGGTAATCAGTTTGCAACAGAAATAGCTCAGCTTACCTACATTGTTGGGTCTGAATGTAAGACGGCCAAGTGCATAAAGGTAGCCTGTCACAAAATTTTAAGATCATAAATGGCATTCTTTTGCTGATTTTGTTTTATTAGCATTTTTCTTTGCTTTGTTGTCTCGACGGAAGGCGGAGGTATCCCAGTCGACTGTAGCGATATATCCTTGATCTTGGGCAAAGTTATACACTTCAACCAAATCAGAGAGGGACGTTGACATCGCTGACGAGTTAGACTTCAAAAACAAATATCATAAGTCCCGATTCTAGTTCATTATCTCAAGTTTGCATTACTCGACAAGGGATAGAGGAAGTAGATTATTTTCACTTCTCTGAGAGTAGGCGAAGTATTTCAACTATCTTCAGGATGTGTAGTCGAATCGATGCTTTATTTGGATTGCCACTTTTACGGGAAAGTCTTCGTTAATCGGCGCCCGAAAATCTTGCTAAACTCCTCTGTCAAATCGCATTTGAAGCGCGGAGAGTTCCGTGAGAAATCGAAGTCACCTGCAACTGGCAGTGAATCAGGTACACTTTGTAAAAGGTCGACCCAGTTAACCCAAGTTGGAAGGTTTGTCACGAAATTATCAAGTGGCGCAGGGCAGTTCATTAAAATTGTAGAAGAGTTGAGAGCTAAGCTGGGCTGGCGATGGGCCCGTCTTGGTGCCTGGTCTTTTGTGACAATCTCACAGCCCCACTCAACCTAACCTAACCTAACCTGGGAGCTAAGCGGCTCATAATCCACAGGAGCATCCCGGACTTAAGCCACTGTACAAGTAACTCAACTCAAACGTGAACGATTTTTTAACACAAATTAGCATCGAAAACCAACTGAATCCATCTCATTTGGACAGTGATGCGCGATTGCTCAACCCGCACCGCTGTTAAGTTAAGTGACCGCCAATCAAATCACGGTCCTAATTACGTTAAATATATTTCCGCTTCTGCAATTCCACTGGATACAGCCACAATGGCTGAATGGCTCCCCAATCCATTAAGAAATTGACTTAATCCACCCCAAAACATCCGGTATCTGTTGCCATATACTTTCAATTGAACAAACCGTTTCGCAGATTACACCGCCACGACTGCCGCGCGCCGCTCCCTCTCAACAAAGCGAACCAATTCCACCTTATTTAACTCGAATAATGAAAGTGTAATTAACTCTCGGCAGTAATGATCTTTCAGTTTCAATCGCTAACGAATGGAAGAGTTTGAGTTTTTTTTTTTTCGCTGCACAGTCACGACGAGGGAAAACTTGTGCGGCACCCCCCAGCACTCCCAGGAATTACTCCATTAACTGGCGCAAAGTTTAACCACTTACTCACTCCGCAATCCGCGCGCTAAACCGCACCAGGAGTTGGCAAGAGAGGAGATTTTCCCCCCGAGGAGTGAACCAAAGATCTGCAATGGTGTCAAATACCTGCCAATATCTCAGCGCTCTAAACAATGACAACGCTGCCGGTGGACCAATATAAGCGAGCAACTTTCTGTAATTAGCTTCCGCGGGTATCATTAGGGGAAGATGGGTGCACAGATAAAATATTAAGATTCCCCACATTCGGCCGCCTTCCTTGCATCCACACACACTCGGTTGCAGTGCGCCATTGCAATCAGGACAGCCGTGGGTATTTCGCCAGCCGAGGGTTGCACGGTTAATTCAAATTACCTTCACGTTGCCGGGGATCTTTTACACCTTTAATGAAGTTTTGGGCTCTTTTTACCCGGCATAACATCATGTTAACATTTCAAGCAGAGTCGCGCCGCAGCGGCTCCTCGTGTCCTCGTCCTGTCGCACTGGCATAAATAGCATTCTTTTGGGCTTGTTAATGCCGAATTTATGCGACCTTCGCGATATGGTGGGACACCATCACCAGCAGGCAGCCAGCAGCACCAGCAGCGTGGTTTCTTCATCGTGCGTTATTTATCGACACGACGAACTCAATTTGGCTGCAGCAGCAGTGGTGGTGGTTGGTTGTCCTTTGCGGTAGCTATTTTGGCTCTGGCTCCTCTGCCGCAGCATTGGGAATCGGTGGTCGGACCTTTTTCCAGCCAATTTGGATAATTAGCTCGAATTTAAAGGTTTCCTGCTATTATCTGATCAATTAACCGTGTACGGCGGAGGAGGTGGCACACGGTTTGCCCCGCTGTTTGTCACTGACATGCATTGTTATAGTATTAATTGCCGATCTGCTATCAATGCTGGGTGGTGACACACAAAGGTTGGCCAATTTCACTTTGAAGCCATGAGAACGGGAATGGTCTACATAGATGCATCTAACAGCGCAATTGTTGAATTTATTTTATGCGACTGCACCGAGAACGTCGGTGTGAGGGGTGAGGTGGTGCTTTCTCTTTACTATTTTCGTTTGGAGCTCACAAAATGAGAACACCAGGTGTACTAAGCAAGACCTCTGAACTATAATTTGTGCAGATGGAAACTCTTATTTTAATTAGGCATAACCATGGGGACAAACTGAGGTATTGGTGGCTATTCGGTGTAAGTCTCAGGGCAGTCCCAGTACAAGAAGGGGAGATTTGTCGGACTTGGTCTCTCATCCTGGGCCAACCCAGAGAAGACACCTGACCAGGCTTGCCAGATTTTTGTAAGCCTATATCGCAATTTGTAGTTATTTTTTCGCAAAAAGCCGCAAAATTACAAAAAAAATCGCAAAATGCTTAAAAATAAAAAAAATACCACATCAAACTTGATTTTTAATATTTTTGGTTAGGTAACAGAAAACAATAACAAAGAAAAAGGAACAAATTAGTATTAGTATTGCAGCAAGATCAAGTTATGCAACTCAGCTATTTTAAAATGGGAAGAATTTTATTGAATTAGTATTTTATTTTGATTTAATGATTAATAAAACAAAATATCGCGAGCATTGCAAAAAATAAGAGATATCACAAAATAGAACAAAAATACCGCGCGGTTTGCTATATATCGCGCAATCTGGCAAGCCTGCACCTGACTGCGGAACAAGGATTCAATGACTTGTCTTGCAGTCCTTGAGAGATGCTTTTCATTTGACTGACCCCGTTCAGAAGAGTAACTGATTGACATTGAATCCCTCATCACAATCTGTCAATATTGGCCTGAGTCTGTCGCGGGATACTCCCCGCTAGAGCACTAACACGGCATGCTAATTCTTAATCTTAAAAAACATGCCTACACCATTTTGAGAGTGAAACAAGTCGGTTGAGCGAGGATTGAAAATGTACCTTTATAATTAGGTTAGGTTTGCATGTCGCATACGGAATTAAATCCTTTTTAGTTGTTACACTCACCTTAATCTGTTGGTCTCTAGGTAGTAAATTAAAAGTTGTGTGCCCTAGGCCTAGCTTCTCGCACCAATCGTTTTGTGTGCCTTTTTATTTTTGGGAACCTACAATTTCAAACCGAGTCCGAACTGCTAATTGAGAACCTGTTTTGTGATATTTAAAGTCTCGGATGTTTGTCAGACGTTTGCGAGAGTGGACCAAACTCCCTAAATACACAGTAATAATCAAGTCGCAAGCAACCTATCGCCCTCTTCTATAGCGAGTCAATGAAAAAAACAATATAAACCCCTCCCCCCACCTTTCACTAATAAAGTGTGTCACCTTATTACTGCAATCGTCTGTGCCGCAACCTCCCCCATACGAACATCACTCACTTCTCGACACCCATGCTCCATCGTCGAATAAAAATCCAATTTACATACAACACGTACTCCCGTGCGCAATCAAATTTTCTCATTTTGTAAATCTCTGCAAATTGTGGTTACACAGAAATCTGTCCCACAGTCGTCCACAAATCACCATTACCGAATATAAATTAAAACTAAGTACCCAGCCAGCACCATGCAATATGCTCCGAAAAGTTATTCTTTTCTCCGTCTAAACTGCCGTCAGATCAGTCCTCGGTCGCCCCGGCACCGGCTCTCATAACCAATAATTTAATTTCCATACACAGCATATCGCCCGCCTCCGAAAAATTCGAAGGATCTCGCTCCTGCCGCTTTGTGTGCACCATTCTCTCATTTACGTGTATGGTAAGGCTGCGACGGATGCCTCTATATCAAAAAATAAGCCCCATGTCTCAGGTGTAGCAATTTAAAGACACACACTCGGGGGTGAGTGTGCCGGCAGCAAAGAGTGGGCTGCACCCAGCTTTTAGGGGTGCGAGTACATTTTGTACCCATTGCCGTCATGATTTGTAGTCAATTCATTTAGATCGGCAACTAGTACCTTAGTCGCCGGCGTTCCAAAAACGAAAATATCTATGAATGGGACTATGAGATTCCGAAATGATAATTTATGGCCTGGAGGGGATTACAATTTGAAATTGAATTGCCGTGTTCGGGGTGCTGCGGATGCGGGTGGGAGGGGCCTTTGGTCGACTGTGGTCTTCTGCTATTGCCCCGAATGGGGTTTGGCAAAGTGTGATTCGTTGTTGGTAGGCCATATCCTTGCTGGTAGATCAATTGGGAACACATTTGTGCAGGGCAATAGATTCTTTTTTCTTGTTTTTGCGGTGCACTTTGGGACCCGGACTAAATAGTTGTAGAGGCAAGAGGCACTACCGTGAGGCATCACAAACAACTCGAGAGAAAAGTGTCGCGTTTTCTATCAAAAGCAACCGACGCCCTTTTAATTGACTCGAGCTTTACCCTCCGCTACGTGATGTCGCGTTGTGGGAGGTAAGGGAAGAAATACGGGGGTGAAACAGTTTTCTCTTTGAGTGAGGAATATTTATTTAATTTTTCTTATAGCTTATATCATGTAAAATACAACAAACGCGTTATTCGAGTCATTTCAAAAGATGCATTCTTTTTGTAGCATTTTTGGCACATTTTTCGACAGATTTCCAACCGTGAGAATGGGTAAATATTTGTTCCCAAAACAACAAGAAAAACCCTTTTTAAATAGCTACCACAAGTTGCAAGTTTAAAAGGCATATTTCGACGCCCAGCATTGTAAAAGACCAGTTTTTCCTTCATTACTCTTCTAGGAACTTTTTTTGGAAATAGGTATATAGATTGTATTACATCATAAGACGGGAGAGACTTCATGGGGACTCTGTGGCTTTCCTGGTGAGGTCCTAGAGCAGGGGTGTACTATTTATAAAATAGAATTATATAAGCAAATATTTTATTGAAGAAAAAAGTTATATATTTTTTTAACAGGGACGTAAGACGCCGAAATATTATTTTGATGATACAGAAACTAGAAACAGACACTGTTGAGGATATTTATTTAAATTAATCAACAATAAAGTCAAATTGTCAAGTAACAATTATTGTATTTAAAGCTTTAAGTATATAATTGACATCTGTCAATTAAGTCTACACTCAATTGTATATAAACAAAAAGTATAAATGTCAAACATTTTTTGATATACAAGGTGGCGCAAAAATAACCTTCCGATGTTTTTTGGCTGTAATTTAAAAAAAAATGAAAAACTTTGATTCTTCTTGTGGATTATTTTTATTTGGTCTTTTAATTTTTTTTACATCAAGTCGAGAATATGATGTCATGTAAATGGCCGCCGCCACAGTTGATTGTCATTTGAGCCCTTTTTATGGCATTTCCCATCACTTTGGCCAAAACTTCCGGCGATAGGTCCTCACATTCTTGACGGATATTGTCTTTAAGAGCTGCAAGAGTCTGAGGCTTGTTGACATAAACACGCGACTTCAAAAAGCCCCACAAAAAGAAGTCTGGAGCGGTCAAATCAGGCGATCTTGCTGGCCAGTGCAAATCGCCAAAACGGGAGATTAGGCGCCCGGGAAATGCATCCTTCAGCATATCGGTTGTGGCACGTGCAGTGTGTGCCGTTGCACCGTCCTGTTGGAACCACATGTTTTCCAATCCAAATCTTGTACCAAAATTCGCTGTAAAGACCGTCGTCTGATACCCATTTGCGTGGCACGTCGTCTGGTCGATGTCGACGGCGCTTCCATGACATCTTCGGCTACAGCAGCAATATTCTCTGCAGAACGGCTACTCCGGGGTCTGCCACGCCTGGCAGCATCTCGTGTTGTGCCAGTCTCTTCGAGGCGAGCGGCTAAACGTCGCAGTGTTTCACCAGTAGGCGTTGGACGGCTAGGAAATCTGCGACGAAATTCACGTTGTGCCAAAGTCACCGACCGATTATTGCTCAAATAAATAGTCACCAATATTCCGCGTTCAGGAGCAGTGTAGCGTAACATTGTTTATTAACGTGTATTTCGCATGTGTTTACTACACAAATGTCAAAACAGAACTGACATTAGGGGCCAATCGCAAAATTTATAGCATTTTCTGATAGGAGGATTACTTTTGCGCCACCTTGTATAATTCAATTAGCAATAAACCCGCAATTTATAACGTTGACTAAAATTTACTGTGCGTTATTTTCTTATCTTCAACCGTTTCGTTTTTAAATAAAGTTTTAACGGGAAGTTTTTACATCTATTGTGCACAGTTCTACTTTGTGCAATTTCCACACAGTTAGAGACAAAACAGACACTAGGTGTCAGCAATTGAAATGCACATCAAATTAGAAGGTTATTGAATTGATGCCGAGGTCGGCAGGTAATTGTCTACAGGGCCGTATCTTTGACATGCCTGTCCTAGAGCCATCCTTTGTCAGATTAATCAGGTAGAAGGATTTTCTGCGAGAGAGTTTGGGAAAAAATTGTCTGGTGCAGTTCTGCCCAGGTGATTTGAGCCAGACTTCATTGCAGTCGATACGAGATAAGTTATTGATGTAGTTCCTGAAATGTTTTTTCAGGTCCACAGTCCACTGAAGGGTTCAGGTCCGACGAATGGTACTGTTGCGTCGACTTTAGTCAGTGAGTCCAGTGTTTCGTTGTCAGCAAAGTCCCTGAGGTCTGCAATCCATAGGAGAATGGTTAAGTCTTTCTTGAAAACTTCGTAGATGGCTATGAATGTTTCTTAAGCTTCGAATTTATGACAGAGGAGTCAAGAGCTTTTAGAGCTGCTTGGCTGTATGAGAAGACAAATACGGTTTTTCCACGATTGTTAGAGCTTTGATTTATACTAGCGCAATGGTTAATTGCGAGGACTTCCGCCTGGAAAATGTGTAAGTTCTTATGGCGACTCTCCATAGACGCCAGATCCAGTCCCTGACTTCATCTTAGCGCAGTCTTTGTACCAGAGGTCAAGTCGTGATTGGGCTTGTATTTCTCCCAGTCCCGATTATAGGGAAGTTTTAATGAAAGCCATATTCCGGCTTTATTTATATTCCGTCAACATGTCACATAGAAGCATGCCAAATGGGCTTTCAATATATTTTCTAGCCTATTGACAGTTCGTTGACATGTATGATCATTTCAGGGCAAATTCGAAAAATTCACAAGATGTGAATCATGATAAATTTGATTTGTTTGTAGTGGGTAATCTGTGAGCCTACTGAACCGATTCCAAAAAATCTTTCACTCGTAGAAAGTGCTAAACATTAGTAAGACCATGAGCGAGATTTTTTAATAAAACTTTTTGACTGGCCATTTAATTTATGAATCTTATGTGGTCCGATTGGGCGCTCTTAGAGCGGTAAAAAAAAAAAAAACATTCTTCTTCAGATTTCAGAGCACTTTTGCGAATCTGGATTTTTTCTCAGATCTGCTCCAGATTTACCCATACAAGTACGTTTGAGTTTGACAACTAGTGGAGTTTGTTTACATTTTCATGAAATTTTTCAACCGAAAAGAAACGAAGTACATCAGGTTGATCTATTTTTTTGTTAATTATTTATGTACAAAAGTTTAGAAATCAATGTGGGCGAGCATTTTGAATGTTTTCATATAAAATTTAACCAGTGAATGGAAAACGCTTAGAAAAGTGTCGAAGGCTACACATATTCCAATCGCACAAATATCAACACAAAAAAGAGCAAGTGACGTTTTTATGTTCGATTAGAAAATATGAAATCTGAGAGCGAATCGAATACTACATTAATCTACACAAGAATCTTGAACCAGGACTTTTTCATTCACTCATTCTTTTTTCTTTTTTAAAGCAATTAAATTCAAAACAGATTTCAATTGATCAAATGTAAATAAAATGTGGGATAAAATGCTTCTGGGCGGAGGGAGCATTACAAACAACACATACGCCGAGTCTTGTGCGTTTTCCGTATTCCGTATTTCATAAAGAAACATGAGATTGAAAGCTTTTACGAAAACCTGATTTTCTGAACTCATAAGCACGAGTGTTGAAATTGCAATAGTGTCCGCAACAGTGTCGACAACAGTCAGAATAGCAGTTAAACCAATTATGCAAACTTCCTATAGTGAATTCAAATCTAGTACGTTCTGTGGTTATTGTGGGGATAATTGATCCATAAACGCCTGAAGAACAAAGTTCTTACATATAGCTTAGATTTGAAAATAAATAATCACTTCTGGAGAAACGAATTGCTATATGATTATCACGTAGTAACCTTTTGTATACACATTTGTATTGAACCCACACTGTCACAACAGTTCATCGCATCAAGCGTAAATCTGTAAGCCAGCGATTTTGCAATTAATTACTTACCCCCACACACACAACACGCGCGTGAATATGTTTTGATCGATATAAAAATATATGAGTAAGAGTAACCTTTGCGTTCACTCAAAAATAATAATTGGTTATGAGAACGGGGAAGTTTCCTAATTGAATTTTACGATAATTGGAGAGGATTTTGCCTGAACTCGTTAAGTGGTCTTGTTGTTGTTTTTTTCCCCCGTTGTTGTTATGAAAATATTCCAATGGAGGTTCAAGGGACGAGTGCGAAGAGTATCAAGGCCTCATGTTTAATTTACGGAATGCTAGTCGTTTAATTCCATTTCACTAAGCCTTAAAGTGGTAAATGCTATAAAACAAAAAGATTGAAATGAGTAAAAAAATATTTTGTATATACCAAAACTAAGCGGCGTTCATCCTCTCAAGTAGAAGTAAGTATTTCGATTTATGAATGGAAGTGTGGGCTCATTTCATATTGTTTATAAGTGCGTAGTAGTTAATGCTATTTTTTTACGAAGCGATCCAAAGTCAGAAAGAGTTTTAATTCGAGTAGAATGGTATTGTTGTTACTTTTATGAGTATGCCCAAAACACATGGGCAGACATTTTGGACGCAGCGCAGAATGCAGTGCTGCAAGTAAAACAGATGTGGAGAAAATTGTTTGACATGCATTGCATCGGCTAATTTGACTACTGTCATTTGCCAACTAAACAGCTAAATGTGTTTACAACTAAAGCCTAGTATGCTGCTCGCGCTTAAATTAAGCTCCATACAAAAAAGTCTCCAAAGATAAAATTGAGCAAAGCAGTACACAGTTCAAGCTAAATTTGTTAGCCGCTGTACGAAAAATCTCTACAGAATTTAAGTAGGCGTATTTATGCAAAATACATTTTTCCACAGCTAAATTTTGACAGATCAGGGAAAATATCGGTATTGGTAAGTTCAACCCAAAAAAATTCGTTGTTGTTAATTTAATTTCTTTTAGAAACGGAATATTTTAACAAGGGGTACCTGGAAGATGTTTTTGAGGAAGTACAAATAAAAAAACGAAGAAAAAAATTCCAACACAGTTTTTTTTTTTGACCGAACCTACACTGTCAAAATTAAGCGAACATTAAGCGAAGCGGTGGAGAGGAACATTGGAGAGGCGCTTAATTTTAGCTTTTCTGGAACAGCATACTAGGCATAAGATTTAGAAAGTTATTGATATCAAAAATCTAATGAATTTGAGGAAATAAGTCTTGTACATATTTTGGAGCTCAAAGACCTTAAAATGAAGATAAATCATATATCAATACAGCTCGATTTATACTGCCTTATATCGATGTCCAACTTTGATGCTGGTAGGTTTATGAAAAGCCAATCATTAAGCTCAAAAGATCAATAGAAAATGGATCTTTTTACGCCTCAATAACGTGTCCTGACATTGAAAACATATTTTCTAAAATGAAAGCAGCGTCGAAACCTTGTGCCAAATGTAGGCAAGTTGGTTAAGACAGTTGGTAGGCGGAAATAGTAAAGAACCACTTTCATGGCCTTAAACATAGAATATTCGCTTCTGTTGGGAAGATTGTGCAAAGATGCAATGCTGGGCCTTACCAACATTTTAAGCTTCGATTCTTAATTTTAGTAGTGTACAGTGGCTATATTTACCATACAAATTTCGCAATTGTGAGCTTCCGTAAATTTAAAGTCGAGACTAAAATTTGTTATTATTGTTATTGTTGCGCGCTGTGTTTAATTTGTTTTCTAATATGTTTTGTATAAGCCAGGTCACTATAAAGGTCGAATTTCTACCACTGCGCGAACTCTAGTTAAATTTAATTTAAAACAGACGAAAGTCGTGAACAAATCTTAAACTACGAGCCTCATAAACCTATTCACAAACGAATAATTATGTCGACTTATGATTGGTCTCAGGCAGTCCTAAAATAAGAAGCAATCGTATTCCACGTTGTTGAAGTTCGAACTCAAAATTAGACCTCACGCAATCACAGTCAAGATAAACAAATGCTGGCGCATTTTGAGACTCAATTAATTGTCTTATTTTCCTCTGGTTAACTTTGCTTCTGTTTCAAGTTTTTGTTGCCAAGAACAGTTTTGAAAATCTAACAGTCAATATCTAAGACCATATTTCGCAAAATTATTTATTCCCGATAAGCAATGTAATTCTGGGACAGTATGATGGGAAATTGGTATTTTTTCTTCACCTCTTTCGAACAAAAACCAAAACACAAGTAATTGTGCTTGAAAATATCGCAAATGTAGAGTAAATCCGGATTCAAATGTTTCTACTGTAAGAGTTCAACGATTTTATTCGCTGCTCAATGAAAGCAAAGTCGCATAGGTGGACTTAGAGCCCAGGAAAATTCCAGGTGTAATTCATTTCAAATCTGTTCTAATCAGAAAGTACAAGGCTTCGGCTTCGGCTACACACTACTTGCAGATATATTTAACAATTTCCCTCACACATTTTTCCCTAAGATGTACCGCAAAAAGACTGATCAAAGTTATTCAACCTCAAACCTAACCAATTCGTAGGTATAAAGGGAATTACAAGACTTTTGGAAGGATACTCTGAAGGATTTGAAAAGTTAATAAATATTCTGTTAATGCAAAAAGTGATGATTAATAATGTTAGAATTGTCTTTTCCCTTTAAATTAAATGGGCACACATTTGAGATTTATTTTCCGTATTATGGGAGCAGAGGGAAAAATCGAAACTGCTTTTAATAAATGTCCATTTTACTCCATTTTACATGTATTACTAACTGGCCAGCTTAGCTAGTGCGCAGTTTCATCCGCGAAAGTAAATATATACAGTTAATTCTTAACTGATTCTATTTCCAATTCTGGCAGATCTCTTGTACATAAGATAAATAATGCTGGACCGTCTACAGTCTTCACCATCTGGTGCTATACCTGATTTAATTTAATTTTATTGTTGAGCATCCTTTTTGTTTGTAGAATTAAAAAAAAAAATGTCTGGGTTCATATATGACTCAAGAACTTTTAAGCACTACTTTCTCAAATATTTCAGTAATTGATTGGCCACATTATGAACTATCCGTTTAACGATTTAATTATTCTATAAGTGAGTGTTTTTAAATACGTATTGACAATTCGGGATTAACAATTTTTCTATTAAGTGCTGCAAACATATTTTTAAATAACTTTGACAACATTGCCAGTGACTCGTTGGTTTGCCCGGTTTTAGTATTTTTTATAAGCTTTGCTACTTTTTTCGTGATCGGTGCATACTTTATCCTAAATGCAGCATTTATTGTATGAGCTACGTTTTTTCTGAAATTATTTTATTATTGACTTTTCTTAATGCAAATTCAAATTGTCGAAGCCATTATGTTTTACAGTACTTCAATTTCGGTGGTTAATAAACAATAACGCGGAAAGTCCTTAAAAAGAAAATTCTCTTAATTTATTTTTTTGTTCATATTTTACTAAGTTACGAATATTTACGGTGCGGATAGGATTCTTTGCTTGTACAAAATAATAAAAATAAAGAGAAACCAAAATTGAGTAGAGGTAATATGCTGTAGGCAATTTTTGTTGGCATCTCAAAAACGCAGCTGATCTACTCGTAAGTTACTTTTACATTAATCACAGAGTCGTGCATTGGTTGTAGTGATTTTTTAAGATCTGCTCCATCCTTTCGTTCATTTTCAATGTCCCAATTATTCACTCAGATGGTAGCTTAAAGTCCGATGGAAAAGCTGTTTGTATAAAAAAACACTGTTTTCGAACACCCTCTTTAAATATAAAATCTTAAAGATCTGTTGCTTAAGCGGGAGTTATGATCCCCCAACAAGAAGTGACGATCCCCGAACAGTGAGAAGCAATTTATTAACCAACTCCCACGGTTGTACCAGTACATTAGTTCTAAGACATATTTCTAGTTTCCCATGGCAAGGAAAGTTAATAAAGATAACTACAACACAAATAATGAGCCAGTCGCGAACGGGAACTACAACAATAAACTTGAACATGGAATTTTTAATCAAAAGCCAGTATATTTTGTTTATGACATTTTTGTTTTATTTGTTGAGATAAATTAATCTTTGAATGTTTAAATAAATTAAATAAATTAATTTTTAATTTATGAAGAAAATAAATTTACGCTCAACTCGTATTTGTTAAAAATGTTAATTGTCTGGGACACTCGATAGAAAGAGGACGTATTCAAAGAAAAAATTGTGTCACCCTGTATTTTTGCTTAAGCAAAGACGAATGAACTTAAAAATATCCTGCACAAAAATAAAATCTAAAAACATGCTACAAAAATAAAGTTAAAAATTTAAGATAAATACTTTTTTTTAAATAAAATTAAATTTATGTCACCCTATATTTTTGTTCAAGCGTGTTAAGATGATAAGATGATATTTAATAATAAACCCTTTATTTTCCATCTAAGCAAAGACGAATGAATTTAAAAATACCCTGCACACAAATAAAATTTAAAAATATGGTACAAAAATAGAGTTGAAATCTTAAGATAAATACATTTTAAAAATTAAATTAAATTTATGCCCCCCTGTATTTTTGTTTACTCATGTTGCTCAGCTAAAATAATATTTCCAATCCAATTTTTTTAAGGAAAACCGAACCTTCTCAAAAATCTCCTGAACACAATTCTAATTTAATTTTAATGCATTTTCAAAACATGGAAAGAAAACTAAAAACTTAATTAAAAAAAATATTTGTGCACTTAAAACTTCATAATTTTATTTAATTTTTTCCAAGCCAAGCCATAAATAAACAAACAAATCCTCAAAACACAATTTCTTTTGAATTATTGTGAAATGCTAAAGAAAAAAAGCCTTCAAAAAAAATAAGAAAATAAAGAAAACCACTCATCTACTTACAGTCGTCTATTCCAAGTGCAATCAGTGCTCAATATCAACAACAATCCACACGTGCCGCAAAAGAATCTCGCAAATACAGCCAAGAAAATGTGGCAAAAATAAAAACTCCTTCTTTCTTTCGTTTTCCCAAACAAGTGTTTTATTCTCCAACACGCACACAGACACTATCGAAAGCACTTAAAGAAATGCGCAAAAATGAATACAAACAAAAGATCGCATCTCATTCCAAGGCCGCACTTATTTTCTTAATTATTTTCCCGCCATTTCCCGTCACACCATACTGAGCACGCTAACCGTTTTCCTACTTTTCAAGAAAATATACAAAACTCCGAATGGGCTGCCCTTAAATCAATTTCGAATCAAAAATACACTTGCTCATCGGAGGGAGTAAAGCAAACACTTAATCAGCGCGCGACATATCACACACTCAATTGATTAACCGATTTTCAAATGGGGAAAACAATCAAACACACTTGAAAAATCCGACAAACTTTCGACACGAGTTGACTTCTCGCAAAATACTCGAAACCAGCCGCACTGCAGAATATTGAAAATTTTGCATGCAAATTCCACCGAAAACTGAAAACATTTAGGAAAAGCACATGCCTTTTATATGGTAGTAGTGGAGGGTTGAATTTTGAATACTGACGACTGGGCTGGTATGTTACGCTCCCCCGTTTTGCTGCTCGAATAAGATGGTCTTTTAAACACACTTGCCAAAGGATAAATGTGTGTACGTAGGGTACACACGGAAAGCCCGGTACTACACCGAAGCGATATACAATATTTTGGTTTTGGGTTTTTTTTTTTTTTTGTATATCTGACCGACTAGTACAACTCAGAAGCTATACAGTAGCGGAGCTGAATAACGCTACTGCCGCTTTTTGGGGATGTACTACGCTTCATATCATAGTTTGTTTTGTGTTGGTTTTTTTTTCGTTGGTCCTGGAGAGAAGGGCTACGAGTACATTATGTTGCCCGGAATGGAAATCATCTCTCATAACCACATGAGTTGTCGATCGAAACAGTGTGCAGTGTGAAGCACCAGCAGCGTGTTAGGGATGAAGATGTTGATGCAGTGGCATCAACGGAAAGACCACCATTGAAATCTCCTGCAAGGGCATCGCTCAAAATTTGCGTTCGAGGGGAGCATGCGCCAAGGTAAGACACGAAATATAACAGGTACTCGTGTCTCTGCTGATTGAAAGGGAACAACATGAATCTACCTCATCCTCACGGCAAATGCGACCGAAGCGAGAATGACTCCTTAACAAGGGAAGGATACCGACTTTAGTTGCAAATGAGCTGTCGAATGAACAGGTTGTCTTTCGGCAGAGCAGACTGGGTATGAATGTCAAGCGGCATACTATTTGGAAATGCAACGGCCACTCATTCTCAATTTACTATCGACGTCCTGTGTCAAGAGCGTACTGCTGAGTGACTTGATGCGGCGTCACACACACATTAGAACCGTCCGACTGAACTTCCTTATAATTACTGGCAGTCCGGTGACAGTAATAATCATAATAACAACAGCCACGTGGTTCGACTTGTTTTGTTTCGTTTTCCAACGGCATTGCCATCGGAATGGATTTTTTTCCGCTCAATCTATGTACTCGCTCTCAGCGGCTGAGAGCGCATGACCTTCCAGGACGCTTAGTATACAAGGATAGAACAAAAAAAATCATCTCAAGGCACATGGTTTGTTGTCACTGGAACCAAAACAAAATCAGCTGTTTTGTGTGTAGCACAAAGCCACGTGACAAAGAGGGGGAGGAGTCTGCCCCAGAGCGCATGGCCCAAAATTTATACATATTCTTTTTTTTTTATGCTGAATTATTATAAAAAATAATATTCATATAGGAAAAAAGGCGGAGATCACATTGAGTGTGGAATACAAGAATTTTATTCGTTAGCGGATATTGCCAAGGGAATGTTCGCTTCGGATGCTGGGCGATGGATTTTGTTTATATCTCGATTTTTTTTCGGATGATTGTAGTTAAGTTTTTTATGGTTGGCTGTTAGATTAGATTATATTGGGAAATACACTCTTAGTGGTCTTCTGTTTCCGAATGCGTTTTCGACTTGCATTAATTTTTTTAATAATTTTAATATAGTTTTTTGTTGGTCCTGTTTAATACGTATTTTGAAACCAATTTGTAGAAAGGGCCGGTCTGTTCACAGCTGGTCAAATCCTTGGTAAGGTGACCATCGATTTGATTTAACCGATGATTACAAATCAGTGATAACCAATGAGTGTTTTTTCACCGTTTTTTCACTTCGGTCACCAAACCATAGATTTGCGACAAATCGTTCCATTTTTCCAGTTAATTTTTCAATTCAGTGATTAGCCGAATCTATGGCTACATTTTTTTTCTGGCTCCTTGTGTTTTGTCTAGGTAATTTATTAATGAATATATTTTCACTGTTGATTACATAAATGTCAAAATCAAATGCAGGATGCAGGAATTTTTAAAAAACACAGGAATAATATCTTTTTGGTGTGAGACAATAAGCTAATAATTGAGAACGAACGAAACATATTATTGGGCCGCATCTCAATTTCGTCCACGAACGTCCACGAATTTTCTCATTCTCGCAGTATTTCCTCAATTTATGAGAACTGTCAAAGGACAAAAATGTTGAAGGTAGTCTCAATTTATCCGGCTGAAGTTGGTAACCTTTGTGTAACCTCACATTCCATAGAATGTCGTTCAATGTAATGTATACATCTATCAGTTGAAAACGTTAACTTAACCGAACAGATTTTATTGGTCAGGACAAACCGGCCCTTAGTCTGGTAATTCATGTTAATCGACAAAAAAGATGTCTGATCGAGATTAAACTTTTATCATTTAATTTAGTAGGTTCCGTTTACTATTTTGCTTTTTCTGTACCAATTATCATTTCAGTTCAGTTACCCAACAATGTAATATTACGCTATTGTCATTCCATTTCATTTCATTCCTGAATTGGATCTGTCACTTTGGCAGACTTATTTCTTTCTTTTTTTCTTTTATTCAAACCACGATCCGATCAACACATAATTCTTTAGATTACCTATTTTATACGTTTAAATTAAGGATTTCTTTTAAATAAATAACAAGTTGGACACAAAGTTCCAACAAAGTCGGTTCGGTTCAACATTCTTCAGAGAAAATGCCTCCTCAACAGTGTCTGCTGCGAGGAGGTTACTGCTTAGATAGTGTGACTGCCTTTGAGGCTTCAATTTGGTGCTTCAAATCCAACTATCTCCGGAGATATTGCACTTTGCACAACAGTATGTCAAATGAATCTGGATAGCTCTGAGCTTCAAACACCAAAGCACTCAAAAAACTGGAAAATGCAGAGCAATCTTCTTACTGAATTACAAAATGTTTCCGTGAGGACTATTTAAAAACAGTACAACTACAACTCAACGATGGCACAAATCTATGTTACGAAATTTAAGGATGCGATTTGACTTAATTAAACATAACAATTAAAATTTTAAAGAAAGTACGCAGTTTGTTCGAGCAGTGCGGAATGCCTGTAAATTTTCAAATGTTTGATTGGCAGCGGCTGAGACTACTTTTAGCCATTTATCTTAACTCTACTTATCATGAAGAGGCAGATCAAATGACACCAAATCAGCTGTAAGATTTCATTATGGCGACAAAAATGTAATGAAAAAACCATTTTTACATCATGTAGCCTACTGCTTTTAGGTAGCATCCTCGCAGTCGAATTCAGTGTTAAAGCTTCTCGCTTGTGCATACAGATGCTTTTACAATATTTTCGGTTTTTCTACATTTCTTCACTTCTAAAGGGGGCTAAAGGGTGTCCCAAAATGCACACAAGATTTAAATTTGCCGCCATTCGTGCGTTTGGTGTTGACACACAGCTTTGGTCTAGTAAAAATGGAGCAATACGGGAGAGAACAACGTGTTTTTTTTTTGTTGAATAATATACCAAAAAATAATAAACACAAGTTGGGCTGTCACAGTTCGCAAAGTTCGTAGAAATTATTTGGCGTGTTTTTTTGAACTTCGCGACTCTAACAACTACAACTGAGTCCCGAAGTGTTACTTGTTGTTGTTACTGCATGATGAAAATCCTTCTTTACTTTGCTCTGCTCAGATCGAAGCTCAAAAAAACACGGCTAATGTCGGAATATTGATTTCACTTTGTCAACTATGCGGAGAGCATTCAGGGAGAATTAATCGATTGGAGATGACTGGCTTTCCAAAAACAATCTGTTCAAAGTTCAGATGATGTTGTCGAAAGAGTGCCTGAGAGTATTACCAGGAGTCCAGTCATATCTTTTAAATTTTTAAATTTCAAAATATGCTTTTTGCAGCAAATACTCAATTAAAGTCTGCGGGCCTTACCAATAAACATTCATAGTTTCGACTCTAAATTTAAGTAATTCACGTTGGCCACTCTATATATTCTTTTGCTCGTCTGCAGTTGTATGTTCAGTTATGGTTTTCTGAAAATATTATTCCAGGAAGCTTTGTTCGTAACCAAATGGATTTTGGGATCGAGGTTGTTAAGTTTCGGAATTTCACTGAATTTCTTACTATGGGAATATTAGAACTCAAAGTTCTAAGTCCACAAGCCCACATCCACCATTGAAAGAGGAGACTCAACGCTGCATCAATTAAGTTCAGCCATATGTCTTGCAAAATGGTCAAATTTCAAAACAGATAGTGTAGACCAGAACATTTTCGTTATATTTAAACGAGGGGAGGAACGTAACTCAGTTTATGGAAAAAACCCGACTGAGGTAAATATTTCCTTAAACACATTCACGAAAAACAAAGAGCTACCAATTTTGAAGGGGGAATTTGGAGACCAATGGTTCACCCTAGCCTCTTGGTAGAGGAAACTGCTCGTCGATAAGTTTAAGTTAAAATAGTAAAATAATAATAATAATAAACCTTAAAACAAACTTAGTAGCACATTCACCAACCGACGACGGACATGTTCGCCTGACTTTTCACAAAAATATAATTTATTTTATAAGAGTGTATATCTCTTTAATTCTGCGATGCTTACCATCCAAGTGGGGTGAGGAAAACGTTGTTGTCTTTATTACACAGACGATGGAGTTCGTCACCTTTTAGCTGAACACAACACCGAAGACACTCAAATTAAAACAGGCGATCAGAGCACCCACCTAACCGAAGTCTCATTCAGTCCGGCAATAAAATGGCATCACTTATCCAGAATCAGAAGCCGTACATTTAAGTATCAAAGAAGTCAATCGATCTGATGCATCGCCTCCTTCTCCATAAAGCACAGGCTAGACGGGGGCTCATATATTGCTAAGCCATGCACTTGACTTATTTTCTTTTACGACTTAGCTGACACCACACACAGAACAGAGGCTTGACGTATAGAACCTGATATGCATTTTTAAAAAAATAAAAGAAATTATTCCAAGAAATGCGACACACGAGCACCCTTCATCAGACATACAACAAATGCACATCACCTATCAGTCCCAAGTAACAATTTGACTTCGGCAAGGTGCTAATCAAAGCTATTTCACCTCCCGCAATATCAACTGCATAAGGCCTAATCGAAACACATTTGGCGCACTTGAAGGCAGGTATTTACTTGTTTAAGACTTTCTGAACAGCTTGGTAAGACCTTACACAACTTCTTCGTCTGAAAGACAGATAACATTCACGGTAGGCTATTGCTTCGCAAAAGAAACATCTCACATTTATCAGCAGTAGGTTATTACTTCGGTAGGGCCTTAACGAAACTTTATGGAAGCATTATAGAGGCTCAAATATAAACTTGAAAAACATTTATTTTTTTCATTACATTTTTCAATTTTCCATTTTCTTATTTTTTATTCTTTTATCTTGTTAATAAATATTTTAAGAGTTTATTTTCATGGAGTTTACATTTTACATCGTTATAATTTGCATTTTACTTACATGCGTCGCACTGAGAATCGAACATGGGTCCTGCTGCGTAGTACTCCAATACACTACCCCCTAGGCTAATTCGTCATAATGCTGTAGCAGTGGTAAATCTGAACTACTTGATACATTTTAGAGTTTCGTTACGATTTGCAACAAACTTGCAGCTTACTCGACCGAAGTTGAAAGCAAGACATTTAGTGTTACCCAATTTATTTATGGGCGAAAAGTGTTTATTTAAAATCACATTACTGACATATTTTTCGCTGTGCTGTGTTTTATTTTTTGTCATTTTTCCCCGATACATTAATTAATGGTTTCTTTAGACAGCTGTGAAATAAATATTTATCTCTATAAAGCCTCCATATGTAAGTTAGGAGGAAGTACGAGTAAGTGCTTCTGTACAGCCTCCAATCGCAAGCGGTTGACTGCATGACAGTTCATTGCTTGTATAATGCCTTCGGTCAGAAGCTCTAAAGAAGCTTCTAGGATGCGCTTCGAACCACAAGCCTTATCGAAGCAATTCACTTTCCCCACATCTCCAGACACATTTTCAGAAGTCTAATAGAGATCTTATCGAAGCTTAATTCCATATCCCTCTATAAAGCCTGTGTATATGCTTCGTAAAGGACTTGCTGAAGTTATTATCGAAACAATTGCTTCGAAATAGATCAACTTCGTTTAACAAAGACTATAGAAGCTCTATCGAAGCTGTTGCCTACTGAAATTACAAATTTGAACCTTACCGAAGTAAAATTGTTATACTTGGGAGTGAACTTAACCAGCTGCTCCAAGACCCATTTGGTTACCAAAAAACTTTTGAACTTGCTTCCCGGAGTCATGTTTTCAGAAAGCCACAACTTGCAACTGTTTCAGTGAACGGCTGCATCTGCCATCATCACTACGCAGCTAGAAGTATTTAAGGAAAAAAACTACTCTGGCGTATACGCAACATTTTTTTACACTATTATTATTTTATACTATTTGCACCCGCACCGCTCGTCTTCTTCCATGTCCAGGAACTGTGTTATTTAAATATGTTCTTCTCTGCACATCTCTGAAAAAGGACATGCCCTACTTTTCGCATTAGTTTCCTTTCTTTGCATTACTTATTTTTGAATTTTTGCTTTTTTTAATTTTCTGTCAACTTATTTGTCAACTTTCCTTTTTTTTTATTTCCTGTAGACTGGGTATATCGCTCTTACAGTTTGCAGAGCCCATAGCCCAATAGCCGCCTCATTAAGACGAATTTGTTTTCCAGAATAATTTGCTGCATAGACGCTGCCTTGATTGAATCTGCAAGTCTGCATTGATTGGGAATTGTTCCCTGAATTCATTAAATGGTGACGAGTACGAGTAACATATTCAATCTGTCTTTCTGAAAATTTTAAATTCCTATTTCTTCTTAATAAGGTGGCGGGTTGCCATGAAATAGGAACTTAAATGTGGAGCGACATACCTCGGAGATATGCGAATAGATTGGATGAGTGTTTTTAATGCAATAACTGATTCAAATCCACATGCAAACAAACTCATTATATTTGGAGACATTTAAGCACTCAACTCGATCAGTAGAAGTTTGCTGGGCGATCATTTAGTAAAGTGATTTGAACTTTAACATCAGTCTTGGAGCTCTGCATGCCCACTTAAAAATAAATAAATAGTTGGCGCAACAGGTCCATAGGCTAGCTTCTCACCACCATTCGTGGTGAGTTTTTCATTTTTCGGATAAATGGAAGGATCTACAATTTTATGCCGAGTCCAAACGGCTTACTGAGAAGCTCTTTCACGATCCCCACACTCTCGGATATTTGTCAGACGTTCGCGGGAGTTGTCGCAGTGGAAGGAAACCTGAAAATGGAATTTGGCTTTTTGTCGGGAATCGAACATGTGGCCCCTCGCTCAGTAGTCCAACACACTGACCACTAATCCACTGCGCAGTTCCACTTATCGTGTGAAAAAAAATATTCGTGACTTCCCAAACTGCTGCGAAATCACTTAAAATCCCAACCAGTGCCATGGAATCCGTTCCATGAAAAGGCAGGTGATATTAAAATCAAATGATTCAGTTTTTGGCTCAACCGGAATGGACCTACAATGATACACCGATTCCGAACGACCAAACAGAGAAGCTTTCTCAGGACATACATTCGAATGCTTGCCAGAAATTCACCGGGTGATGTCGCAGTGGGAGAACATTTTGCGATTTGTATTTTTCCGAAGATCATCCCTGAGGCCAGTCCACCCCATTGACCACTGCGCCATTGCACACAAAGTGTCCAACAATAAAGACCTACAAAAATCGGCTTTTGAAGAAAAACCAAAGTCCTTTTGGCACATCTTCCACTCAACCGTCTCGCGTCTGTCCACAAGCTGCGAAAATAAAGACGCCTTCCGTTCAAGTACTCCTTTCAAATTTCCCACGTCAGGGCCTGACAAAAGAGTCGGTATAAAAAATAAGTACCACTCCGAGTTAAAATTATGATATGTATATTAGTCAAATACGAAAGGAATTTGTATAGTGAGTCAAAAATGTTGCCGGTTCGACTTCATCCGTTTCCACCGCCGAAAGGTAAATATTTGAATTTTTTCTCAGTTGGCGAAATTCACCCGCCCTATTTGATTTTGTATAATTAATATGGAATTAATTTTTGGTCATGTTCCCCGAAATTTCTGCGGCACTGGCACACATACCCCGCATGCGATTCCGTATATACTTCGCTGTGAGAGGTTTCCTTTACTCAAATTTATCACCGTTTCCATGGGGCTAATGTTGATTTTCGCATGTGCTCTGGTTCACCTTCTCATACAGTTTTTTTTTTTTTGCAGAAAAGTCTGCATTCGGTGCCTTTTTAAGACACACTTGCTCTCATACCCGTTGATATATTTTGCCAGAGCTAAATGGAAAAAGAAAGGTCGTGCGGTACTGTTTTTGCCGCTCTCCCTAGTTTCATCAATTCATTGCCGTACAGTGGAGTTGGGGCTTCGGCCACAGGTATATATTGTGTGCATTCCCAAATGCTTTCAATTAAAAATCAAATAAAATGAGATAAAAATTAGGAGAACTCTTTGGTCCGTTCATGAACGAGGACGAGGAAAAACGACGAACCCCCAGCTCCACGGAGGAAGGATATAATTATTTAAAAACGAAACCTCTGTGCATGATTATAAATGCAGAACAGAGCACATTTAAATCATTTAGGTTCTGTGCTAATGAATTTCAAAGCTCTAACCACATCATCAGCTCTGCAAATGCTGTTAGCAATCCGATGGGTATAATGGGGGTGGGGGGATGGTTGGTATTGTGTATAGAGACGACTCGTAGTCGGTGTTTTTGTCGGTGGGGGGTTGTTGCGAAACCTTTCGGATGGTTTTTCATGTGTTTGAGTCGTTTTCGTGGTTTTCCTGAAAGTAATCCATGAAGTGTTTGCGCTACCAGTATCTTTATTAGAAGAATGAATGAACAGACTGACGTGCGTTTACAGTGACGCTGTGTGAACAAATGTGAGCGGGGGGCATAATGCAAATTTCGTCAGTGAAATCAAACGATTCTAGTCCAATCGGAACCAATTCATCAAATCGGAGAAGCTGCATTCAGTCACATAAGTCATAAGTAGCTGTTGCCCTATAGCAAGACTCAGAATGCGCAGTTGCCACTTTGGTAATATTTTACCAAGCTTGGTATTTTTTTTTTTTTTTTTGTGGTTGTTGGTTGTTGGTAAAGTGAAATGGTTGCGGAAATTTTAGTATCGCCACCTAAAGTATTAATCAGTTAAATTGTGTAGTGAAATTTTGATGTAGGAAGTTTGACATTTCGGCGTGAAATATTTGAATGAAAATTGGACTACGTGAACTGCATACACTCAGGGGAAAAAACGATATAACATCAAGATAATCAGTGTCAGGTTAAGCCTATCCGTTGACGAAAGTCTGTTAAGTTCGGAAATTCTTAATCCTTCTGTAAAAAATCGTACTTTGAGTACCTATGCTTTTTGGTTAACTTTCAATTCTTTTTTTAAAGATTGCTCTGTAACAGTATTATGCGTGAGCTTAAATTACGCTCGAAGTCACCTTAAGCCCCTAAACCCAGAATAATAACTCTTGAAATAAACTTACAAACATTTAAATAAAAACAAGTTATCCTTATATTACATTTTTTCGGAATGCTTTAAGAATGTCATATCCCAATTTAAGATTGCACAGTTTTATTTGACGAATTTATTACCAACTCCGTCACTTTCCTGTTTAAGAAAATAAAACCATTTTAAAAAATCATATTTATTAATTTAAACAAAAATGCTTAAATGGACTTAAATGTAAAATGTGCCCTTCCATTATTTAATGGATACAAATGTGAGGGTGGACTATTAAAGTCAGACATATTTTTTACTACAGTTGTATTTATATTTAATTAATATTATTAATTCCACCATTTTAGTTATCACATCCACTTTATTACAATTTTCCACTGTTTTATTTTTTGAAAGAACACTTAACTACGGAAACACGGAAACTGTACGAGATATCAATCGGAATGCACGCATGCATGCTTTTCATGATTGCAGAATATAATTTGGTATATCCTGATCGTTTAGATCTTAATTGGTATGCACATTAATCCATAATGCAAGTTTAAGATTATTTGGGCTTAATGGAGAGTATAATTCTTATTCGATACTGTATTTGTGTGCAAAAAAAATATTCAGGTGATATGATTCAGATTTCAATATTGCATAGCCTTAATTTAATAATAAAAAGCTTGATTTTCGATTTTTGTTATTGTTTTAAGAATCATTTGGTTTATTTTTCGATTGAGCACGTAAGAATGAAGAAAATTAAGAATAAGCCTGATCGGACTAGAATTTAGCTTGCGATATTTTTCTGAGTGTACTGGGCCTAAGCATAGAAACATTTTTCCACTGCCATGATGTTTTTTTTCAGCTGGGTTTGGTAATTTTTTTTTCCAAATTTTGTTCGCTAATATTTTTTGCAAGCGGCAACCATGGATGCACGCACAGAATTCAAATTATCACATTCGTGGGAAACCTTGCAGGGTCTCGTGAGTTACAGTGTAGCTCAAGAGTTGAAATGATTCTATTAAAATCCCGCCTTTCGAATATTTACATTTCTAAGAGGTAAAAAACGCTTGTTATTATTTTTTTTAATATCTCTTTTTCTATGAGCTAGAAACTCTGACGAATTTTGTACAACCGCTCTTTGCATATATCTGTGGTCATCAATTATCACGACTCGTGGGTTTAACATGTGCGCAAAATGAGAGAAATAAACCCTTAGCGGTAAACAAATGATGAGAGCGAAATCATACTAAGTTGCGTAACCAAACCAATAAAATTGATAAAAAAAAAATCGCACGTTATACGAGTACTAACTAAGCCCCTGATTTAGCGATAAATGTCTTCAGATGCATATAAAACGGATTTATATAAAGAACGATAAGAGCGATACCAGGAACAATGCTTAACCATTTTATCGAAAGGTAAAAGCGAATTTTGGCAGAACCCTTCGGCCCACAGAGCCTTTCCATCTATCCTGGAAGGACAGTAGACGACGACCTTAATTTGTGAAATGTGGTTTTCAATAGCTGCAGGCAGATATGCCGGTAGTACATTACGTACGCAACGCATCAATTCCGATTTCGAGCTGAGCACGTTCAACGACGTTCTCAGCCAATGCGCTGGAGCTTGGAGACCGCGTTTACAGGTGGTGAATGAGTTCTTATTGCTAGTTGGATGTAGTTGGGCATATGCCACTAAATGGTCACTTAAAAAATTTCGCTGGAAAGTATCTTTAACGCTTTCCTCAATCGCATGATTTTTTCCTTGGCCGATAATTGGTTTTTTGTTTCTTTGGCAGCTGAGCTAGGTACGCAATCCATGTTGAATAGCGAACAATAGGTTCAACTGATGGTCTAAGTGAAGCTGTGGCAACTGTCATAAGACCATCCATTTATCTGACATCTTCTGTAGAGATATAAAAGCTGTAGTTAAATTTTAGAGAACCTAGCCCTGTTGTCATAAGACGTTTTCTAATGCCAGAGGTTCAAGACCTCTTGCCCAAGTAAGTAGGCAAGTAATCTGACTGAAAAAAAAATATTCCCTGTTGACGTCTTTCGACGAAGTGGTACTTATTTTCATGAGGAGCTGATTGTAAACCAATCTTTGCTGTTCCTTGCTTCACTAAGGTCCGGTCTTGAAAATGTTGTGATGGGGGCTTTGAAATCTCCATCACCTTTAGCACATTCTATTTCTGACGGTTTTCTTTCCGAATTCCTTCAGTGGTATGCCAGAGCCTATTTTATTGGACGATATTTTAATTTCTCTGTCTGACTGACTCCTGTTTCAACGTCTTCAAAGTTATAAATATAAACAGTTCGGTGGGCAGTTACCGCGAACGATACGGACAATTTTACAACGAATGTTTCTCTCCAAGCTACCGCGGATATATTTACCCGCTATAGATGAACTGAGAGCTTCATCTCCACAAAGTAGGACTAGTATGATCAAGGGGTTAAACAGAATCTTTTTAGTTGTCCGGGAAAGAACTCTACCACTCAATTCTTCTAACAAATCGAGGCCTCTCGATTAAATTCCGATTTATTTTGATTGTTTATTTCTTGAGTCCTCTAGCAAATTGATTAATATTGTCTTATCAGCTGAGAGAAAGAGCGTGTGGTAAGAAGAAGAGTTCTTTGTGTTTAATTTCAGGTGTGATATTTTTCTCGGACATTTGTCAGCAGAACCGATGCAAACAAAGTCCCTCACGACCTTAAGGAACTAACATATATAATTTGGAGCTTCTGATAACATGGACTTACTTTTAACGGTTGAAGACTTTAATTTTTTAAGTTGGAATGATTTGCAGTCACCTCCAATGTGAGGATACATCAGATTTATTAAGCCATATAGAGACAGATTTCAGCGTTTCCCAAATGGTGTTCCGTGTAACCCTGGGATTCCGTAGAAATCCCACCGAAATTCATCATCAATTGTTCTCCTTTCATTTGTAACAACTTACCGATGCGAGGCAGAGTTTTCCGCTTGCACTTACACACAAAAAATAAATACAGAAACAGACTGGACCCAGCTCCAGACCTTCGCATTCAGTTGTCGGACATTAAGCCTAATTTTAAGGATATTTTAAGTAAAAATGTGAAAAAGATACACCTTTTTTTTTTG
Source organism: Cheilosia variabilis (assembly GCA_951230905.1). Lineage (NCBI taxonomy): Eukaryota > Metazoa > Arthropoda > Insecta > Diptera > Syrphidae > Cheilosia > Cheilosia variabilis. The sequence continues at coordinate 20,229,229 of OX579680.1, read as the reverse complement.
TGGTACAATAAAAATGTTTTACAAAATTTAAAATAATTATTTGTAGATCATTTATTCTTTCTTTTCTTGTCAAACATAAAAATATCCCAACCGGACTTCAAAGGGCGATGTTTTCTGTTAATATCAATATAAATAGATAGATCGATATTCTTTATTTCATGTTCTGTGTATTTACAATCATTGTGCGATATAAAGTATCTTATTAGCCGTCTGCCATGTTGAACTTTAGATACATTAATATTATTAAAATAAAAAAATAAAAAAGGGGGAATACAGTTATAACAAATTAATTTTGAATCTAAGCTCTTAACATAACAGATTAAACAATGTGAAAGTAAAGAAGGATTTACTTCAAGTGTACTATTAAAGAAAACAAATTTTAGGTTAACAAAAATGGAATATACATATTATTATTGAAAAGAAAAGGATTGCAATTAAATAGAAAATAGATTGGGAGGTTGCATCTGTATGAAACTGGGCTTTTAGTTTTAAAAAGCGAAAACAAGATCTAAATTGTTATACCTTTTAGTTTGGCTAAAACAAAAATAAAACGCGACTTACAGTGCTGCAAAAGAATTTCGATAATTCATAGCATGAACGACAAATCGAGCAAGCAATCTCCACGCTCCACCCACTACCTCCATTAAGAATCTGAGCACTTTCATCAAACGAAACGAAAAGCTTTTGTCAAAGTACAGTCTACGGATTTCCTGAAGAATCGGGCATAACGCAAGGAAGTGACAAACATTCTTGTCTTGATCAAGGTTGCATAGTGGACACCTGGGGTTTAAATCGCTTCTATGCGGTCTGTAGTTCAGCTCTACCATTTCTGTACGAATTTTAAAAATCAAGCTCATTTACAGAACTGATTTCTATAATAATTCTAAAATAATTGTTTGTTCCCAATGTAGGATTAAGCTGTCTATAAACTGATCCAGTCGATGACTCTTAAGCTCTATCCAAGAAAAGCTTAAGGAGATTGCTATCAACAGCAGAAATGCAATCGTCTGGAATACTTCTCCACTCCCAAACGTTGAATGAGAACAACAACATATTTACCGTTATAATTGAAATTAATCAATAAATTTTGTTAAATGGTATTGTGACTGTCAACTGTTAATATTGTTCTTACATTGTGAGTTTTTTTTTTAAATCTATTGTAAATGAAAAAAATCGGTATTGCGAACAACAATTTTCATCGATTTTGTTGTCAGCTGTCAATTTATCTTTCAATCGTAAATTTGCAGTTGATGAGTTTCTGCTACCTAAGGAAATAACTAAAAAATGTGACTTTGAATAAAATAAATGATACAGGATATCAGGATAGTAGGATGATACAACTCCTCATCTTTTTCAAAATATAGTTCAGTTGAAGTCATTTTATATTCTGTTTTTAATTTTTCTGGTTTTGTTTGTACGTTCCTCAAAAAAAAAAAAAAAAACATCTGTCAGTATTTTACAAATTCATTTTCGCAATACCGATTTTTATTTGAATTGATAAATTCTATCAAACGTCAATCGGTTGATAGTTGATCTTCGCAATAAGGGTGATTATTTGCTGCGGCTAAATCGTACCAGTCTTTAAACGGAGAGCAGTTACATCTGACAGCTGTAAGAAGAACTTTCTTTTGCAGGTTATTCCTAGATCTTAGTATAACTTTGCTGATGTAATCTGCATTTGATTTAAGGTTCTTTGTAAAAACGTGAGGTAAGCCAGATTCTACATGAATTGCATAGCTAGGTGTAGATTGTGGAAGCCTAAAAACCCGTTTGAAAAAATATCTCTGTATGCTTTCGATCTCATCGCGCTGTCGATAGCCTTAAATTTCATTCGCGTAGCAGAAACAACTAAAGGGTCCGCCAAATAACTTTTTTTTTTTTGAAAATGCTATAAAAAAAAACTACTGAATATTTTCTCAAATTTCTTTTTTTATTTGAAAGTACAATCCTTCCGGTTAATAATGGAAAATAATTTCATTCAAATGGCTGCCTCGGCTGGCCATGCAGTAGCCTACACGATCGGTCCAATTTTTAAGCACATTATCGATTGTGTGCAGCTGTATTTCACCAATGGCTTCACGAATATTGTCCTTTAAAGCGTCAATTGTCTCTGGCTTGTCGGCGTAACACTTATCTTTTACGGCACCCCACAAATAATAGTCCAACGGTGTCAAATCGCAGCTCCGAGGTGGCCAAACGACATCAGCTCTGCGGCTGATAATGCGATCTTCAAAAACAGGGCGCAAAACATCGAGTGTAGCTTCGGCTGTGTGGCACGTAATGCCGTCCTGTTGAAACTAAATGTTGCCAATATCCTCCTCTTCAATTTTTGTGAACAAAATGCAAACTAAATATGCAAAATTCGTCTCAATGATGTCTCCGAAATGTTCAATTGTTGAGAACGACGGTGAATTGATGTTGATGGCGCTTCACGCACACTTTCTGCTACAGCAGCAATTTTCTCGGGTGTACGCACTGTTTTTGGCTTTTCACGCTTTGGTTTATCGATGAGGATGCCAGTTTCTTTCACTTTTTTCACAAGATAACGAACATACGGAGCTGAGGGTGCTTCTCTTCTTCCAAATTCCGTACGCAATTTTCGCACACATTCTGCAACATTACCATGATTTTCATAGTAATGTTGCAATATTTCCCAGCGTTGTTCAACCGTATACACAACCATATTCGTTCAGCGGAAGGATACAACTAACTATCTGTCAAATCAGACATGAGCTAAGTGTTACCATTCGCGAAATAAGCACTAGTTGAAAAAAAAAAGTTAGATGGCGGACCCTTTATTTATTGTAGCATTGAAAAAAAAAATCAATATTCCGCCAAAAAAAGTTTGATCATTTAGGGTACCGAAACAAAGGGGAACCTCTGCCCCAAGGTACTCCGCCCCGGCAAGTTGACAACTTCTTTGGATTTTTGTATGCATGGGGGTTTTATTAGAGGTACAAAACTTTGCCATTGACTTTATTCGGAAGACAATTTAATCGAATTTCTCTCAAATAAAGCGCATCCTGACAGTAGAATCCTTGACTAGTTTTTCGAGCAATTATTGCCGAGTATCGTGAGTCTAAAGCTTAAAATATTCTTTAGTCAATACTTCCCCGAGTACTCGAAGCCTTCACTTATCTTTCTGCTCCTTCCAGAGGCTGAGCTAGCAGAAATTAAAGACAGATCTTTTTAATCAACAAGAAATTTAGATTGATTTCCCGATTGCCAGCTATGCTTGGGGGTGAGTGGGTTGAGTACATCGTAGATCGTACCCATGGAAAGCATTATAGATGGATACACAGCCACAGTGAGTTCGGTTTCGTTACAATCGTCAATTTTCATATTGTTACGACTTGACGTTCCATATTCCATTCCGTATCGGTTTTGGATTTTGGGTTGTGTGCGGCGGGCATGCGAGATGCGATGCGATTATGACTGAAATGAATAATAATCGCAGTCTACTTCTATCTTCTACTCCACGTCGATAGCAACCAGCGTTACCCTAATGTACTACATTTCTTAAGATCCGTCTAATCATTTTACTTTTTTACGAACAACAGTACGAATTTTACCCCTTTTGCTTTTATAACTAAATAAATAGATTTAAAAACTTGGCATAGTGCAAATCTTCAACTCGCACACAAAGATATCGCAAGGAATGGGAAAACCAATTTTCGTGGGTCGAATGTAGGTCTGGCAAACGCTTTTGTCGCGCTCGTCAGAAGTCATTTGTTTGCAATATGACTTTGCTTGTCAGACAAGAACTCTTACCCATACACGTTTCCAATTATAATAGTGCAAAACAACTCCAAGTGTGTCCGACTGTTTTAGAAACATAACATATTTTTTTTGTTGTACTACTTAATTTAAATTTCAATAGAAAAAAAAAACGGGTACTACATTTTTTTTGAAAATGCTACATTTTGTTGGCTAACGTACTACATTTGCTAAAGATTTTAGTGGCAAGGCTGATAGCAACCCATGCGTGCGTATATGGCTATTTTCTGTGCGCTGTGCGTTTGGTGTTGGCTGTATTGGTGAAGTCTGAGTGAGAATGTTTTTTATCGTTTTATCTCATGGCGTCATTTGCGCCAGCGACCTCATGCTGTCTGCTGTGTACTTCGTTTCGTTTGCAATGAAGATGAAGCCGTTAACTATCCGGTAGAGTTTTTAAATTCCCTTAAACCATCAGGTATTCCATACCATAGACTAACGCTTCGGAAGGGCATACCCGTAATGCTCCTTCGGAACTTAAAACAACCAAAACTATGTAAGGGCACCAGACTGCAAATCAAAGCTTTGCATACAAATTTAATCGAAGCTATTATATTGACCGGTATTGCTCAAGGGGAAAAAGTATTCGTGCCGCATATTCCTCTGATACCTAATGACCTCCCCTTTAGCTTTAAAAGATTACAATTTCCCCTTAAAGTGTGCTTCGCCATGTCGATCAATAAGTCTCAGGGCCAATCAGTGAAATACGCTGGTATAGATTTAAGGGAAGATTTCTTTGCGCACGGTCAGTTTTACGTAGCTTGCTCTCGTGTAAGTTCAAATTTAAGTCTGGGGTTTATTACTGCCGCCCGATAAAAAAACAAGAAACATTGTCTATAAAGAAATCCTTTAAATGTAAATGTTAAAGTACATTTTAACAGAGTCCCGCACGGACGAAGTCGCGAGTATATGCTAGTTTATGATAAAAGGGCAAGCCAAAGTCTGCACATATTCGCTGTCAACTATTGAATTCGTTGTCGCTGGAGAAACTGTTGCAAAAACGAAAAACAAACCTAAGAAAAAAATTCTCTGTGTTGTAGGAGCTGGGTTTAAGTATAAGATTCCGCGTCAGAAATTCTAAAAGCCAAACTAACTTCGTTTCGTTTCCAAAAGTAATTTCAGCTTCAATTTTTACTTCCTCAAACAGAGGAGGAGAGGGCCACCAGGAACTTAAAAGTTACCCTCATTTACGAGCTCGTAACAATTGGTTTGGTTCCATTCAAGCCCCGCCTTAACTGAGGCCTTAAATATGCATTTCGACCTTTTCTTTCCATTTCTTTCTTCTAGAGTTATCTGCTTCTTTCCATCATTCCGCATTCCTCCTATTAGCAAACTGTCATATATGTCGAGTGTATTCACGTGGAACATCCTGGATTTGTACTGCAGATTCAACGGGAATAAAACAAAGTCCCCAACAACCACCAAACACGTGCTTGCTCAACTGACCATTGTGTCTTGCTGTATTTCATTTAAGCGCTGCTGTATTTAAGTCTAATGCACTTATAGCCGCAAATTTCATGTGAGCAAGTACCCCGTTTGTACCCCTTTTATCTCAATGAGTCGCTAGCGCTGCCACTGCCAAAAACACTTCGGTTAGTGCTCTTTAAACAGCCATACAAACCACCCTCCATTTGTGTACATGATTTAATTTCGCTTCTTTATGCCATTTCAATGTGTACCCACTACGTATCTTCTTTCGGGTAAAATATACGGTTCTCATTAGAAAATCAGCACTTCCTCTGACTATATATCGCCGGGCGAGTGTCACTGCATCTCCACGCAGTCAAACGCTCTTCAAAAACGAACGCCAACATTCAAATGCGTTTTTGATTTAGTTGATTCAGAACACTGATGTGTGTGATGGGCTACCTCTTCGCAACCGCTTCCCCAACAAATGGCGGGCGGAGCCACCACCCGCACCCACTCCGATTCAAGTGAAAGAGTTATTTGCTTCTGAATTGACACACACACACATGGGTTGTCATCTCACATGCGGGAGTATGAACGGGAACTCTTTCGGACGGTTTTTTAAGTTGTCTATTTGCATTCGCTTTACACCTGAATAAATATTGAAATTATATTATTTTCACCTCCTTTGGAGGCAACTCATTTAGGGCAGCTTAGTGTGTCTCACTCACAAAACCGAATCCTAATGAATTTATAAAGATCCACCCCCTCGAATGGAAAATTGGAAGAACATCACATGTGGGTATGCAACAAATTCTAAGGAGATTCCACTGCACCAGGGTATTGAATAAGTACATTGAAACTGAAAAGAAGCGGTCGGGTATTTAATACCCTTAAAATGTGGTACACACCCCCGCCGCCGTCACGTGGAGGTTGTTTAGAACTAGATCCCATTCGCAACCGCAACACTCTTTGGAAATGAATTATTTTCGGAGTTGTCACATGGTCTGTCATTTTGACCGCTTTCCAACCGAACTTGTATTCAAAATTGATGAAGCGTGAATAAATCTAGTTGGTTATGGTCCACGTCCAAGGTTGTTGTGTTGCCGCATTTTAAATAGTTCAGTTGTCTCATTTGTTGCTTAATTTTGTACTCGAAGATGTCGTGTTTACAATGGTCAAACATTTTAGACGGTTGGCAGGTTTATGTAGTTGGAATTGGTAAAGCGCCATTTTGAGACCACAACTCACGAGATCTGTTAATAAAAAGAAGGAGATGCGAATGGAGCTTAAAACCAACGAGGTCAGTAAACAAAGTCATCAGAGAGAAGAGGTCTAATTGCATCTAAAGCGGGACAATCGCAACGAAAGTTTAGAGAAGTTCCACTCTGAATCACGCGTACACAGCTTCGGCTGTGAGTTTCATGGGATACAAATATTGACTCCCAGACCAGACCCATTTGTACGGCCATAATTCTAGCGAAGTCTGCACTGTTCTGTTCTGCAAACGAGGTTCTTTGTTCGAGTTTTATTGAGAGCCAGATCTACCTGAAAACTCCGCAAATCTGATTCATCCACCTTGTCCGTGTCTTTGAGGTTAGGTGCTAGAGGATTTATCGCGTCATGTATTTTCTGCCAGAGCAGAGTGATTTTCAAAATATGGGAAGTTCGGGCCATTTTTCCACTTAATTGATGAGCCAGTTCATATAGTCGTAGTTGAATCAAGAGCCTTAGTCGAGGCCTGGGTGTCTTTTTTTCTACTTCCCAATGAAACGGCCTTACTAACAACCAAATTTAGACTCGACTTTAGGGCAATAGTCGAAATTAAAATAAACTGATAATCAAGTTATCTTTGACTTTAAGATAATCGAGATCGAGACTGTAACTTTCGATCCGAAGAAAGTCGAGTCTAACCCATTATTTAAATTCAAACGTCAGTCTTTGTAATAAATAAATATGAAATGAATATGAAATGGACAGCAAATAAAGAGAAGCCGCAGCTTAAATTGGATGCAGGCAATGCGAGAACTATTAGTTGACTGTGTCAAACCATTGGCTGATATCACTGATAGCAAAATTAACAAAATAAAACAGTTGCTTCTATATTTCACTCAAAATACAACCAACTGCCAATTTCTGCAAATTATTTGAAAGCTCAGAAAAAAATTACAACGCTTTTTAGTTATATACTGTAATAATTTTGTTATAAAGTCAGATGTAGTTAACGTTCCGATTACTTTGATTGTTGGTACCTAAAAAATCAAAAGGCAAAAGTTATTTTCGAAATTAGTTAAACTCGAATTAACGGTTTGGTTGTTGGTAAGGCCCAAAGTCTATTAATATTTTTAATATCGGTCCTGATTTTTAAATATTTTTAGAGAAGAGAGACTCGCAGGTTCAATTTTCAAGCGACACCATTATTTCTTTTTCTTTTATATTTTTTCCGTCGATTTATATAAGTTCACCTCCCGCAGGAAGAGTTGGAGAAAGTTGGAGCTGGCTGGAGAATTTTTTGTATTTAGTTCAGTTCAAACGGAGCTTGGTCCCACTCCATAGGCCATACGGCGTAAAAAAAACTATATCCTTTTCTATTTGTCACAAAAACCCCCTTTAAAAATTAAAAACTCAAAGAAAACGAATATTTGTGAGAATCTAGGCCTATAGGGCCCCTACGGACAACTGTTTATTTATATTTTATGTCTTTCTAGCTGAAATATGTGCCTCTTAAGGACATTAAAAACTTCGAAATAGTCTAAATTTGGTCGCACAACTGAATACGTCGAAACTGGTTTGATTTTCAGGTCACAATGACATCCAGGTGGGACAAATTTTGCCGTCGAACTAGCACCAGACTTAGCGAAGCTTTTTGGTGGCCATGTAGTAAATAACATTTTCAAACTTTCCTCATCACTCAAGGTGTTGGCGAATTCGACCCGATCAGCCAAATACAGACGCATTCTCCAATTCATTACATAAATTCACTTAATAACCGTATTTTCATTGTGAATTACCAGTCAACTGCATGAAACCAGCTCCCACTGCACAGAAAGAAATTCTCAACCAGAATCCAGAGTGCCGCCCAGTTTAAGGGTTAACTTGCATTAAGTTGATAATCTAAATAACCGCCGCCTTTACTTCTACCATAAAGTACCGACTGTAACCACAAGTTCCAAAAGGGGACATTGAAAACCTTTCCCTTGGCCGATCTAAACAAAAAAAGAAGAAAAACCAAATAATGTGCAAAAAATTGCATAAATCCCTTTGGTTTTTTTTTTTTTTTTTTTTTTCAGAGCTAAAAACAATACCCTTGTGCGATGTGAGACACAAGCTTAACATGGACGTACAAATTTTGTTAAGCCGATTCTCAGATAAAACGCAAACCACAATAACGGGAACACATTTTTTGGCAGAGGTATTTGTCCTTCGTGTTGGTGGCGTTTCCTTTTATCGTTTTTTGAAATGTTTGGCCAAATGGTGGATACGCTCTACTCAAGCGAGGGAAAAAAGAGATGCGGTCTATATGCTTACTGCCAAGAGGAACGAATCGGATTTTTGTCGTGGTTTTTACCATTAAACCACATGCAACTGGAATATGTTTTAAGTTGATGCGAGGACCACATCTGCCCTTGGTGCTACATATAGTTCACTGCATTAAAAGGTCCTAGTAAATAACGAAAAACGCGCGCCTCGTGATTCTACTCTACAAACTTTGACATTCGAAAGATAGGATTTTCAGGAAAAACGCGCGCCTCCTTTTTCTACACTACAAACTTTGACATTCGAAAGATACGATTTTAAGGACTAAAATTGGTTATTCGTAGATTGGGCTAGATTAAAAATTATTTTACTTGAATTGATACACAGGGCTGGAGCTTCTTTTGGAGGCGGTAGGTTATTACCAAAAGGCCAGTTAAGGGAAATGGCCGCTTGATATGGATGTTTTTTTATTTTATTTTATTATTATTTTTTATAATAAATAAACTTAAAGCATAGGTACTTTTGGTATCCAAAAATGTTAAGTCGCCTTTAAACTTGAACGCTTTTTAAATGTTAAAATTTAAGTGAGCACCATTTTAATTTTTAAATCACTCTAAAGAAGGAGTTGATTGCTATTAGATCTGCAACAAAAGCCGCTCGATCAAAAAGATTTGTTTCTGGCAGTAATTGGCAGATGTCAATTTGAAGGTTTCTCTCCGACCAAGAGCGAAGAAAGTACGCTGCTAAAAAAAGATCTATTATGTTAGTAATTTGAAAATAATTTGAGATATTTTCCAGCTCTGGTTTCAAGTATTCGAAGATGTACCAACAGCGTTTCTATTTTTCGAGTTCGAGAGGAATTTCTTGGGTAAAATATTATTCGTATATGTTTCGGGATAAACTTTCGCTGTTTAATTCTTTTGGCGATTTGATGATTTATGACCTCACCCCGCCTTGCAGTTGGCCAGTCGCTGCAATCAGTGATGCCAGATTACAAGATATATCTTCTTTTTCTAGATTTGTGAGCTCCAAAATATGTACAAGACCTTTTGCTTTAAGTTCATCAAATTTCAAGATTTTTTATATCAAGAATTTTCTAAATCTAACAAATTAAAACAACCTTTTCTATTGAAGACACCGTTTTCTATTTATTGCATAATTATTTATTGCGAGTCGAACAGGGTGTAGGGAAATAACTCCACGGGCAATAAATTCACATGGGAAACAACTTCACATCGAGTGGGAAATAATTTCACTTATTTTATGTGAAAACTTTGTATATCCACTCCTCCGCAAATGTTGAAACAATATTTTCTGCTGTAAATTGAAATAAAACAAAAATTTCTAGTCGTTTGAGTATTAAAACGTACCAGATTTTTAGACTGGTTATGCTACACGTTTGCTTATACAAGGTGGTGCAAAAGTCATCACCGGAAGATGCTTCAATTTGTGCAAATGTCGATTCTACCTTAACATTTGTAAGAAAATATTATTATTATTATTATTATTATTATTATTATTATTATTATTATTATTATTATTATTATTATTATTATTATTAATTAACCAATAAACATAAATGTACAGCTTAATCTTAAAAACTAACAGCACTAGGTCCAAGGCTTATGGCTGGTAAGTGCAAGAAAATATTTACTTCATTTGATAGTAAATTCAAATCTAGCTAATGATAACGTATTTAAAAATAAAAAAATAAATATATTAAAAATGTGTATTAAAATTATATAAATATTAATAACAGCCACCTGCAGATAAGCACTTTGCTTTGTGGGCAATCGTATGTGAATTAAAGATATCATTCACAAACAGGATAAAGAGTAGTGGTCCGATACGACTTCCTTGGGGCACACCAAAGGCTACCGATATATTTTTCGAAATATGACCACGAAACTTTACATTTTGGAGTCTGTCCGAGAGGAATGAGGAAATCCATTTTAAAAAGAAGACCAGAAAATCCAATCTTGTGAGTTAATATATCAACAATTTATGGCTAAAATCAGTAAAGATCGAATCAACCTGGTTAAATTTACTGATTTCAGCAGTAACGAAATTCGTGAATACGAAAAAATTGGTTATAGTTAAACTCTATGTGTTATGTAATAAACACAAATAGTCGAATCTAAAAAATCTAATTAAACGTCTGATTGAAATTTGTGTAGTTCTACACTATAACTTACTGACCATTAAAGAATTTAAGAGTAGAATTTGGAGTGCACTTTTTTCATAAAAAAACAAATTTAATCATGCAAACATAAAAAAGTGCCTCAAAATATCGCTGAGACCGATTTCATGAAAAACAGTGGTTCTGAGCATTGAAGGTAATTTTCTGAGAAAAAGTAACATTTTTCATTGTCGAAAAAGATTTCGCCGGCAAGTTCATCTAGGAATCAAAGGCATTACAATGTTTCGGCTGCGATTAGCCAAAATCCATGCGGTAAAACAAAATGTGAGCATCCAGAGGAAGCTTTTGCGAATATATACAGAAGAAATTTCAGTTTTGTAAGCAAAGATGAGCAGCCCCAAAATGATGAAGATGAAAATGACGATTTTTTTTATGTCTAAAAATATTTATCATTTTCAATATATTTTTAATTAATTTGTTAAATAAATGAATTAATTTTTTTTTTTTATTACTTTTGTCAAAATCTATACCGACTTTTATTTTTTTAAAAAATTACAATAGTTGTCAATAATAATTATTATTCGGTGTAAAAATGAATCATGTCTTTTTTGTTTTAATTTTTTGTAAACAATTTTAAATGCAGTTTGTAAAATTTATTTCATTAAACAATTTTGAGAATAAACTTTAAAACTGTTTTTAGTATAACTGAAATATTCATTCCAGAAATTAATGGCAGTTCATTTACTCAACCTCAAAATATCTTCGAGTTGTGTTTTTCTGACTTGGTTCACTTCAGCTGTGAGCACGGTTGCCAATTTGGTAATATTTTTTTTTGCTTTTTGAGTTTTGGTAATTTGATAATTTTTATCTGGTTTTGGTAACTTTTTGAGCAGGAGCACCAAAAATACGAACTCGATATCAATTCATTTAAATGCTGCCTTACTGTTTCTGAGTGAAAGCATTGTACAAGGTGGCGCAAAAGTAATCCTCCTATCAGAAAATGCTATAAATTTTGCGATTGGCCCCTAATGTCAGTTCTGTATTGACATTTGTGTAGTAAACACATGCGAAATACACGTTAATAAACAATGTTACTCTACACTGCTCCAGAACGCTCGAGCTCAAGCCATCCTTAATCACCACCAAGAGGAAGATGATTTTTCATCAAAAATAATCATGAGTGATGAGGCCCATTTCCATCTTAGCGGGTACTTAAATAAGCAAAATTTACGCTTCTGGGGCACTGAAAATCCGCGTGTAACTTACGAACAGCCATTACACCCGCTCAAAGTCACTGTATGGCGTGCTGTTTTCGCTGGAGGAGTCATCGGACCTTTTTTCTTCAAAGACGTCGCGGGCCAAACGGTTACTGTGAATGGTGAGCGCGATCAATGATCAACGAGTTCTTTTTGCCGCAACTTGATGAATTGGGATTGGAAAATATGTGGTTCCAACAGGACGGTGCAACGGCACACACTGCACGTGCCACAACCGATATGCTGAAGGATGCATTTCCCGGGCGCCTAATCTCCCGTTTTGGCGATTTGCACTGGCCAGCAAGATCGCCTGATTTGACCGCTCCAGACTTTTTTTTGTGGGGCTTTTTGAAGTCGCGGGTTTATGTCAACAAGCCTCAGACTCTTGCAGCTCTTAAAGACAATATCCGTCAAGAATGTGAGGACCTATCGCCGGAAGTTTTGGCCAAAGTGATGGAAAATGCCATTAAAAGGGCTCAAATGACAATCAACTGTGGCGGCGGCCATTTACATGACATCATATTCTCGACTTGATGTAAAAAAAATTAAAAGACCAAATAAAAATAATCCACAAGAAGAATCAAAGTTTTTCATTTTTTTTTTTAAATTACAGCCAAAAAACATCGGAAGGTTATTTTTGCGCCACCTTGTATATGCGTCAGCACCACCCATGTAAACCTATTTTGTTCAAAAAATTACTGAATGCACTCATTTTCTTCTTCTGACAGATTTTGAACTACGAAATATTTTCTGTTTATAACTACATTTAGATATGGATAGGTTAGTAAATCATATTATTTATTTGCAGACGTACAACTCCAATTTGTTAGAGTTATAAGAAAAACAAAAAAAAAGGCTCGAAAGTGGTAGATGCTCCCATGCCTTCTAACAGCTGGTAATTTTGTGCACAACGTTGTTGACATTGCTTAATTGCTTAGACTGACAAAGTTCCTCCTACGTTCCTTGAGTCTTAAGTTTTATAAATGTTTGTTTTTAAACAAGCAATTTTAAAAATAAAATAATTTGAGGTTAGAAAATCATGCTTTTGGTCACCAAAAGTATTTAAAGTAGATATTACTATATTACATTAGTAAATTAAGTCTTTTTTTTTTTTTATTTTATAAAGTAGTCGTTGCTTAACTACTTGAAGACTGACTAAGTTCCTACAAACCTAATGTACCAAATTCAATATTTTAAAAGACATATTATGTTATTTTTTATGTTTTAAAATGTTTGATCAACGTCTCCGGATTTTTGGTAAATTTAATCTGATGGGTTTGGTAACTTTTTTTTTCCAATTTTGGTAGCTACTTTTTAATGCAAGTGGCAACCGTGGCTGTGAGCCCTCCATATAGAAAACAATATCGCCCAGGCGATCGTCGTCTTACGTAATCTTTATTTAGCTTTAACCAACAAATTTTGTTCTAAGTATAACTTTACAAAAAGGGTTAATCACCAAAAATAGATGTGCTCCATTTTCGTCCCGAAGATGAACTCTTGTTCGACACACATTTATATAACTGACATTTTTTTTAAATCTCTGCTCTTGGGCGAAATGCAGATTTCGAATATTTTTTTCTACTTTCTATTGTCAATTGTCGGTGGACAAATTCTTTTTTGGCAGAACAACAACTTCAAACTCTTCTTGGATTCTGCCCCCCTGCAACCCGCCTGCTTGGGGTCACTGTTTGGGGGAGGGAGTAGGTGCAAGGGTGGATGTATTCAAAGTTTTTATTCATAATGTTAGTTAAATTATACTAACTTCCTTATAAATAAATCGATTTGGTTTCTGTTTTCCAGTTAGAATCGAAAAATTCAGAAATCGTTGGTGGCAAATAATTTCACAAAATTTGTGGCCCACTTTTAGTGGGAAATAACTTCACATAAAAAAAAGAGAAATTATTTCCCTCTCAAGGTGAAGTTATTTCCCATGTGAAGTTATTTGCCTCCACCAAAATTGCATATTTTGACCCACAAAATATTTAGTGTGCAGGTTACAAATGATTATTAGTAAGGCAAACAGTCTCTGCATAGCCTCTGCCTGAATGCACCCATTTGTGACGCAGATACTTTGTCAGCTTGCTTTTCAGCTTAAGGACATTGTAGGAATATCGTAAATTTATTAAACTCTGAAATGCGCTTAAAATGCTGTTTGGATTTCTAAATTGCAAGAGCCCAAAATAAACAGTATGCAAAGCAACATTATTACCCCGCTTACATTTTCTGCAGTTTTAGGTTACATGATCTACGAATATGAACAACTTCATCAGCAATTCGCTGAGCAACAACATAAAACGATTGCGAAATCCTTCAAACAATATTCCGCATCCTTCCAGGAATATGCATAAGTAGAATTTCACAACTATTACCCAAAACTTTTTCCACCAGAGTACCACTCCCCTGTATGCGCTTCCAAAATATGTACATTTTTGAACCACAATAACTGCAGGCAATGGACCTGAATAAGGTAAGCACCTGCCTTTTCAGCACACGAAAAAAAACACACACACACATGGGCAGCACATTAAGCTAAATCGTATTAGCATAGGATTAATTCCTCGAATCCCAAATATACGTTGCTGCTATTCGCATAGCGTAGCCAACGACTCTTATATCGAATTAAATACTCTGCAGGGAGTTGCATACGATACCCGGAATATTATGGCGAAACCCTAAGCATTCCTTCGGCTGCCAGCAGTTAGTTAGGTTACATAGCCTGACCAGCACTCGACCAGACAAACTGTGTTATAGTGGGAGTGAGCGGACATGCGGACTTGCGGACACACTCAGGCCCGTATGAAAATTCATTCTCATTGAAATCATAAATCCGCATTGAACAATCAACAATTCACGGTAACATGCACTCGTACAAACGTTCTGTGCCGAGCTGGTGTGCTCCATATGGAATGGCAGGCTTTAGTCAAGTACTGGTATATGTGAGATTCAATTTTTTTTTTGTCGTTGTCGTTGTCGTTGTCGTTTGAAGCCCATAGGTACATGGGGACAGAAAAGTTTTTAAACGTCATCACAATAGCCCGATGCCGATCTTTATTATCGACGAAAAACTTACCAAATGATACCTATGCACACAGAGGCGAAGCACCTTTCGTCGCAACTACCCCACACAGCAGCACACATTATTCAGATTTACACATCCAGTGGCATCTCGTGCTGTCCTCAGAGGCATTTATTGTACAACGGTTTGTTGATAACAGGCAGCAGCAGTTTGTCGACACAAACTCGACGGATGGTTTTATTTATGCGGAATGCTGGTTGCCACTTCCCACATGTATACGTAAAATATTTCGCAATCAGATCCTTGTTGGATATTCACAATCGAACGGGAATGTATATACACGTCTGTCAGTATTTTATGCGATGGCAAAAGGACCACGATGACGACGAAAGTACTCGTCAATTTGAAATCCTTTCGTAATCGGTGAAATTTTTGTTCCAACAATCAAAAAGCTCTTAGCAGGGATTTATATTTTCGGTGGTAGGTCCGGCTGGCCGGACGGGGCGGCACGGCAGACCTCCAACTGCGATGCTTCAAAACGGACCGAAAGGCGAGCATGTGCTCGTACACTTGGGAGCGCTCACAATGTTGTTCATAACTTTATGTTTGGGCAATTGTCGAGAAGGATCATAATGTTAATGCCGTAACACCCCTAATTAGAGAGTTTATTTGAATTGAGTCCCGCCCCGACTCCCGAATCGCATGCCGAACGATGAAAGTTGGTCGGGGTGAGGTTTGCTTTTGTTGGAAATTATTTCTGGCTTACACTTGTACCTCTAATTGGGGGTAAGCGAAGGATAACAACGTTTAATTAAGTCCGAGCCGAAGTGAATCGTGTATTCAAATAAATAATTGACAGTAATGTTGTATGCGGGAAGCTCAATTATGCACACACATACTTTCCACACTAATTGAGATTTGCCATTAGGTGCAGGTCAATCTGGATATTGTTGAAAAACGTATGAGTTTGTGGGTGTATATTAATCATGCTTGCATATTCCAATACTTGTATCGACGTATGGTCAAGGGATAGAGTAGAGGAATCTCTACGGAAAGTTGGACGTTTGTCCGAAATTCATTCCTGCAAGTTTGCGAAACAGATGCACAAAGGTGAACATTTTTAAGTCCTGGAAACGAGGCCAAAGTCGATACCCACAACCTTGCCATCGACCTCAAGGCAGTGATCCCACACCCAAAAAACGACTGCATTCGTTGTCATAATCGACCCGACATCCAATGCTTTCAATTTAGCAGAGACATGGTTGTACTTTCCAAAACCAAATTATGAAAATGAGAGCATTTGTTGTAGATTTTACAACTAAAAAAATTGTAAATAAAACGGCATTCGTTGTTGAATGTACAGCAAATTTTGTAAAATACACAATACTTATGTGTATAAACTACGGATTTTGGTTGTATTATTCACAAAACCTTGCGGTCAAAATGCAATTTCTGTCGTAAAATCTACATCTCGATTTCCAGAAACGATTACCCTTTGCTTTAATTTTGCAGCTCTTTGGCCTACACAATTTTTTTCTGTAAAATCTATGCTCCAAAATAAAAAAAAAGCATACACCAAATAATTTCAAATTCCTTTTATTGAAGTATTAATGAATCCATAAATGGCATAGTTACATTATGTTTGGTTATACAAAAAAAAAAAAAATAGGTACACTTATTTCGGAAAACTCTTGTCCCATCCATTAATTTATTTAATTATAATTATAGGTGGACTTGTAAACTTATTAATGTTTAAAATAATAAAGTCATGAAGTATTTTTGTTATACATAGCAACTATAATGAAAATTAAAATACAAATTTTGTATTCAAACAGTACAACACTTTTTGACAATGTGAAATTGCCCACCACTTCAAAAACGTCCACCTCTAATAGTAATGTTTTTTCGGTAGCCGCGTTTCCTATGACGGGATTATTATGAGCTGTATCATTATTTAAATTGCTGGCTTCCACATACTCTGCATTTTCAGACAAAAAAAAAAGTCAGAAATCATTTGAAAAAAAACCTCACAACTTTGCACTCTAATAATTCGTCTTGTTGGTTCTAGACTTGATGATTAAAAGAGCAAAGGAATGTGCAGGAATGTATGAACCATGAAAATGTTCTGGCTGGGCGAGTGAGTTACGGTTAATGCAGCTGTCATATTCACAACTCAATGTATAGTATCAACTGAAAATGGTTGTAGATTTGAATGCATATGCTGTGCATTTTGCAAGCTGTACGTACTTTCTACAGCATTTTGTATGTGCATTTTACATTTTGGTTGTAGATTTGACCAATTCATACATGTACATTTAACAACAAAAATTGACAACGCGCTGTCAATTTTACAACAAAAAATTGCGATCAATTTAACAATTTTATTGCTGAAATAAAAGCAAACTCTGTGAAAGTTACAATTAATTGTGAATATGAACGCATTTGCTGTTAAATACACAAATATGCAACTTATTGTAAATTTAACAGCCACATGTTGTATAATTTACAGCGGAAATTTTTTTGGGTGCAGATTGGGGGGAAAGTCGGCAATTTTCTCGATTTTTTCTAACAAAGGGGGAAGGGATTTTTTGGGGGGAAAACAATCTAAAAAGGGAAATAAAGTCTTCAAAAGACTACACTATTTTTAAAACTCATATTGAATGCATTCATTATTTGGCGTTTGACGTTTCATATGTCATATCGATATCATCAAGGAAAAAGTTAAAACGTGTGGCGAATTTGTGAAGTGTACAGTACAGGTGTGATTTTTAGCAAACTATTGAAGCAAACGTCGGCAAAATTGAAGATGTAAGTTAAAAATACTTATATTTCGATATTGTTTGCCTTACATTAATTTTTTTACAGAAAGAAAAAGTTCGCAATCTACTTTTTTCTCTTTTTTGACAGCAGAAACTCACGTTTATGGGTAAGTTATTAAAATAATTATTTTTTTTTGTATTTTCCCCTTGCTTTGAAAAAAGAATTGTAGCACCACCACATTTCACTGAATTGTATTTACCATTATTATATTATATTGTTAAAATTATTTCCCTTTAAAAACCCTAATTTTAATTTGTAAAACAAAATGTTCCTAATCAAATAATTGAAATTTGGCATCACTGATTGACATTAATCTCTTCTAGCGAAAAACATCAACAAATGTAAAAGCTCGCTCAAAAGCTCTCACGGAACAGTATTTTTTTGCCGGAGCAAATTGACAAATCGGGTACTTCGCATTTGGTATTTCGCCTTGATCGAAGGTTACGCAACCGTCATCAGGAAAAATATCACATTTGAGTCTTACTTTCGTTTCTTGCTTCTGCTGTGTTTTTTTTTTTCTCTCGCGTTGCTTGCTTACTGCGGTTCACGGACTACATAGGTGAAAGCAATGGAGACTAAACAACCTCAGCCCGAGATACCATATTTACCTTTTTCCTAAAAATTATTTTCTTGATTTTTTTTCCCTTTATTGAATAAAGAATTTAGCTGTTTTATTACAACACTCGTTTTTTTTTTGCTTCGCTGTTGTTTTTTTGTTTCCTTTGTTCGTCTGCCTGTTTAACGTTTACTGCGGTCTTCGGACAGCATAAGCGAGACAGAGATTCAAACAAAGCTGCAGAGCTGGCGGATGGAAGACGGTGACGCCGAGGAATACTACGTGACACAAACTCAATTTGACGTAGTCGGACCCGAATTAAACCAGAGGGAGAATACGCGCCCTATAGAATAAATTGTTATTTTTAGAAAATAGAAATAGAGTTCGTTCCAGCTCCAGCGAGGACGAAGAGAAAGACAAAAAAACAAAACGTCCATATTTAAATAAAACATAAAATGTTAAAATAAAACTTAAATAAGCGTTTTTGATTTAGGGGGGAAAAAAAGGGATTTTTATTTTTGAAAAAGGGGAAACAATATCGTTTTGGTGTTAAAAAAGGGGATTTTTTTTAATCTGGGATCCCTGCCTCAAGGCCGCATACGATTATTTTCGTCAGCGATTGATGAATTGTGGATCCAAGTAGATCTCAACACGCGGTGCAATTCGCAAGTAATTCGTCCGAAATACTCCAAACGTGCACCTTATTCCAGCACCGTGATGTACTCTTACATGACTTCTTTGATTTCTTTCTGAGAGCAAATACATATGTTGGTCGGTTTAGGTCTCGATTTGAAATGCATTAAAAGAAGTAAGCGACACATGGCACTAAACCTGGGAAATAAGTCGGTGAAATGCTTAAAAGCCAACGCATTCTCTGGAAGAGCCGATAAGAAACTGTAGAAAGTGAGATCAATTATGCAAGCATCCGCAAGCCGAGTACAGAAGGCTGGTGTCCCCCCTCAAGATCAAATGCCTGGTGGCACTATCGTCGTCGAGGTAATGGTCAAAAATGCTTGTACCAATGAAATCTTTGAGCCTTTTCTCCATGTGACACGAAAAGCTGAATAGGTCAAGTCATATAAGGTGCAGCGCTCTTTTACAGGGAGCATCAAGTAACTGACTTTTTATTGTAAAGGATCGCAATAAATGTGCTTTCTTCTAAAATGTTCTCTGCATCTCTTATTTTTCAACCTTTAATAAAAATTTTAAAAAAAGCCAGAAATGTTTAATCAAAATTTATTGAACTTCAATTCTTGAAACGCTAAATTGAATTCGAAACATTATTCGAAAAGCAGGTAAGCATAACTCTAGCTGCAACAATACGTTTTGCATAAGGACATGAAGATCAACTTAGCTCAAGAGTCCACTGGACTCCAAGCTGTGATAAAGAGTTTCTTAGGTATTCACAGGAAGACTGCAAAAATGTCAGTAGTCTGTTATGACTTGTGTGATTCCCCAAACGGTCTCCTTGGTTGCGCTGCCATTCCACAAAGCAAACAGTCAGCTGAGATGCCTTCCTTGGGTGTATTTCAAATATACATATGTACACCTTCCCCGCATCAAGACAACTTTCCCTATTCCCGTGGCCGTCCTTTTAAAGTTGTAAACATTGCATAACTTTAGACAGATGAAACCGTTGGTCGGTCGTCTGCCGCCGCTTACATGATTTGAACGACTCTCGACTCGACTCACCTCGGCAACTCAAAGGAGGATATAATAAAAAAATACTTTACAGCATCTCCGTTTAAATGGCATTATCCTTCTTCCGTGTGCTACCTCAACCGCACCATCTTCTAGGTGAAAATTTTCTAATTTATATTTATATGATTCCGTCACGGAGTCCGTCTTTTATTTTGGAAGGGTGTACTGCTGGCTGTTGATGCGGTAAAACGCTGATAGGCAGCAGCGAAGGATTTCCCTGGGAAAAGAAATTACTCCTCTTGTCAGTTGATTATATTCTCGACATGGGAAATGCTTCGTGTGTGTGATGAGTTCTTTTGGTGGTGCGGCAGGGAAACGTGTTTACGCTCATGTTGCATGTTGTAAGCAATGCTCTTCAATAATTGATAAATTTAGTTATATCTAAGAAACTTGTCTCGAGATGCTAAAGGACATGCATACGTAATTGCTGCTCGGACCGACAACACGAAGTTCAAATGGAAATTTTAAATTTATTTACTTGTACGACTGTACGAGTACTCGCACGGGTAGCTCCTGGTATTTGACAAATGCCTTTGTGGTTAGAGAGAGAGCGAGTTGTGAGTTGTGAGAGTGGATTTTTCTAAGTCTTTGCATAGGGAAGTACGTATACACAGTCAGTATTTGAGTAACGAAATGCACAATTTAATGTATGAAAGGGGGAGATTCAGAATGCCCGTGAACATATTAGGAAGCAACATTTAAATATGTTCTATCAAAATTTTAAGAAAGTGGTGAATTGGGTAGCGGACTAAATCAATGAATCATGTTTTGAGTTACATATCAATTGGTGTTTCACTTTAAGCGGAAACGTTGTCCTTGACATCTGTGTAACGTAAAATATATGTTTTTTTGAATAGATTGCCAAAGTTGATGCTTATGTTGCTGGCTTTATGTCTTCCTCTCCGGAGAGACCGCAAATGAGGGATACCAAATGATCGTCTTCAGAAAAACGCAAATCGCTCGATTTGTTCTTGATATTATTTCTTATTTTATTTTCTCGCGTGTTTGCGAATGGCATTTCAAGCGTAGGAAGCATTTTAAATTGAGTGTTTAAACCTAAGTGTTAAACTCAGAAAATAAACTTCTTGTTCAAAAAAGTACTCGAATTTCATCTATGAAAAGTCAGTATTTCGTCCTTCTCCTGAACAAGTTGAGTCAACTGACGGAATGCTACCTTAGGCCTACATTTGAATAATTAAATATATTTTACCCCCTTTCAACTATAATAAACTTGTATTTCTGTAATTATAAGGAGAATTCAATAGCTAGGAATCCTGGAGTTTCCTGGTGAATTTCTTTAAACTTACTTAGTTTTTTTTTTTTCCTTGGACTGCCCTGTTTCATTTCCACATTCGTCTATGCAAAAATTAAGATTCCAACAACTAAACGGACAGAAATAACAAATTTCAAAGATTGGTCCATTTTTGTTTCTTTTTGTTGTACGACTTGAAACAAAGTGAACCAAAACTCACTCTTCCTCCGAGTAAGTCTGCAATTCTGCAAGTGTTTGTCTCTCTCGGTTTTGCTTTTTTATCTTAATTTGGTATCATGAATCGTGTCCTTTTAGGGCCCGATTTCTGGATTTTCGTTGTGCTTAGATTTTTTTTTGCTGATTTACTTATTAATCTTTCTTGTTTGGGGTGCAGTCGGAGCTGAAAGCGCCGAAAGCACAATGACATGAACTTTCAATGGTGTGTGTATTTGATAAGTATTGAAATTTAAAAATAAACATTTATTTAGTTTGAAAGTAACTGAGCGGAAAGACAGGAACTGCTAACGGCGAAAGCTGTCTATGTGCTCAAAAGCTGCAAAGCATCGATGCGAACGGCACTACCGACAGCCATATTGTTTATTTAATGTTGGAACCTACACAACTATATTTTATTACAGTTTATTAGCAGAGAATAATGAATAAAAGAGATGGATAACTTTCGTACGTATATCCCCTCAGAAATCATTTGTTTACCTTGTTGTTTTTGTAACCAATCCCTGTCTGTGAATACATGTGACTTAAAAAAAAGCATTTTTCTAATGGCCGGCCACAATTCCTTTTGCTTTAATGGGCATCGCGCTGTTCAATCGTTTTGTGTTTCGTATTGAACTTGTTTGGTTTTTGTTAAGACTTCGATTAGAATAAAAAAAATAGTGAAATACACATTTTGGAATAGCGAATTCTTGCATTAAAGTCCAATTCATGAACTCACATATACTAGAAAATAAATGAGCATAGGAGCGTGAATTTTTCAGGAAAACAGCTTGTAGGCAGCCGCCTTTCCACTGGATAGCGATATATCTCTGTATTCCATTATCTTTCGATAATAGTCTCCGCAGCTAGGCTCTTTAACTTGATTACCTTGTAATAACCTGTTAATAAATAATAATATTAATAATAATACCAGTTTATACCACCCCATCACTTTTATGACTGGAAACGCTTTTTTGCTCGTCTACTTTACTTACTTTCTTGAAATAGGTGTTAAAAAAAACACGCCTATTGTCATAACCTACATCTACATCACAACTTGTATATTTATACCGTTGAGAGCCAATATATTTTGTAGATTGTGAACATAAATTCCTACAATTAAATGTGTTTTAGATATTTTGGCGTATAACTCGAACTTAATTCAAAGTGCTCCTATACTACCCGGACGCTGAAATTAATTGACGCCGAAAGCAGTTTACGGCTAGTAGCATGAATACTTTAGTATTAATTGTCGATTCTATTTGGCTTTCATTTGAGTTTGATTGTCATATTTGTTTGTTGAATAGGTATTTTCCGACTGGATCTTATTGGACACTGGTAGAGAACAATTTGTTATAGTACATCTAACGCCGCAAAAACGTATTGAAGTTAGAAGAACTCGCTTAAATTATGAAGGCACATTTAAGCTTAACTGACTCTATTATTAAACCACTATTGATGCTCTTAATACAGTGCGACCTCAATAAAAGCAACCCTTGATACGTGCAACTCCTCGATAAAAGCAACACCTTAAATCTTACCATTGTTGACTCAGTAATTGCAACTCCTCAAAAAAAAGGTGACTCGATAAAAGCAACTATTGGTTCATGAGCTCTTATTTCGTTCGCTATTTGTAGATATATTTTCCTTCTTGTTTATTTTTGCTATGCCTGGGCAGTTATTTTACAGCTAGTTTTTCGCGCATTTTTCTCTGTAGTCGTTAGTGTCGTTAGTCGCATTACTGTGTGCTATTAGTTATGGTTATGGCTATTGTGAAAAGTGTTCCTAAGCTTTCTATAAAGCAAAAAAGTGAAATTTTAGACCAAATAAATAAGGGTGTAACTGCTACATCGCTTTCTTGGAAATATAAGGTGAACAAGTCCAGCATAAGTAGAATTAAGAGGAGAGAAGGAGCGCTGACAAAATTTGTTGCAAATTCTGAATGTGAATTCTATCCCCTATTGACTTGTCCGAGGACATAAAAGATTGGATTGCCGAAAATGAAACCGATCTGGTACCGACCTGCAGCAATCCGGGAGCAGAAGAGATCGAAAGTGATGACGAAAATGCAGTTGAAGAATCCGCACTGCCAAGAGTTAAAGCAGGGGCTGCATTTCAAGCACTAAACATATGCCTTCAATGGGCTGAAGAAAATGATGATTCACTGAGTAACATTTTAGCTCTGCAAAACTTACGAGAGTCAGCTGTGGAAAAGAATTCTGAGTCCAAAAAGACACAATCAAAAATTTCTCAATTTTTTAAAAACAATTCAAATTTGATTATTTTATTTCTAATACCTACGAATTAAATGATCAGTTTTGGTCTCTTTTATTGGCACCTACAATTTTTTGACTCGATTATTGCAACAAACTCAATAAAAGCAACTGCCCAAATTTCTATTAGTTGCTTTTATTGAGGTCGCACTGTACATACATTCAATGTGGCAACGATATTGTTATATTTGTTAGGACTTAAATGTCGTACTGCAAATTGTAGGTACGTGCTTCGATTTTATACAAATAAAGCACGCAAGACATGTCATTGCACTTTTGCTGCTCCCGCAAGTGTCCTTATGAAAAGACATCCAACAGCAACCTCACACAGGCTAATCATAAATAAAAATGTACACAAATTCTTTTAATTTCGTCTTTATTTTTATGCCAAATACCAAAAAATATCACAGCAATTTTTTGTCATTACATCTAGCAGAGGATCAAATTCAAAATATGCACACCACTTTCGAAATCATTTTCGTAACTACTATACAAAATGTACTGAGCCAAAGCACCATCAATGTTTCAAAAGTACATAGTGTAAGTATCCAGATTCCGAACTTAAAAAAAAAAAATGATAACTATTTAACAGCTATTCCATTGGTGCTGCCAAAAAAAGATTCCGTATACAATGTCCTCCATTTGTAATTTAACCTATAAACTAGTTATTTGTATTTTAATCGGTAGTAGTTTTTGATCGCATCCTCTTTTCCTGAAACAAGACAACCAAATTGTTACACAAAGGCTATTAAATAAAAAACACTCCAGTTACGTTCTTGTCCGCTCAACTAGCCGAAGAGCTTACACCAACAGGAAGACGTGGATTCTTTGTTTAGTCGAGTATTACGTTAAGCCTACATTTGCTTCGGCAGTTTGTGTTGTAAAGCACTCCTTTGGCAAGAATCTGAAAATAAATCAGATAGTACGTTCGATCTGCAAGGAAACTAAGTTCGATACACAAACCTATGAATAACAGGCGAAATGAGATCAGAGTCCAGCTTCTTCAATTTAGTTGGTCCAGTAAGGAATGAGACGATGGTTCCAACAATCAGCACAGTAAACAGGCCGATGGGACTGATCCAGAGGAAAGAGATTCGAAATAGCGGGAATATTCCAGACTGGTCGGGGATTATATTCGACGGAGCTGTAGCATTCAAATATGCCGGACATTCGTCAACCCAAACTGGCAATTTTTGAGGAACAAGGGTCCCTTGCGCCACGGCAAATTGTGATCCCAGTGATACAGTTCCAGATATCAAAGCACCCGCTATAGCTCCAGCCGTTGCACCTTTAGTATTGCTCCACGGCACTAGCATTCCCAGAGTAAATATTCCGGAAGTAGTTCCCGATGCGATACCCGACAGCGACGTAGCAACAGCCAGAATTCCTCCGAGTTTCTCGATAACCACAACTAGCAATCCCGCAATCAGCCCAAAGACAACAACACTACTCTTAACCAAGACCGTTGATGCTTTTTCGCTGAGCTTTACCTTGAAGCATCCCTTGACAATGTCCTCTAGAAGCACTCCCGCCGAGCAATTCAACACCACCGACAGGGAACTCAGGCAAGCACCGAATATGCCGGCAATAAACAGGCCGGGAATACCCGTAATGTGGCCAGCGATCTGCATCACAAAGACGGGGAATAGTTGATCGTCCGTCTGTAAAATCATCGAACTTAAACAAAATGTTTTCAAGTGCAAAAAAGAATTCCTCACCTGAATAAGTCCCGCCGAATGAGGATCACAATCGTGATAATACGCAAAGATCAGCAGTCCAGCGAAACAGCAAACCGATATGAACAGACAGATGCCGACAGCAAACAGAGCTATCGACACCTGGGCGCTCTTCTTAGTCGGCAAGGACATGTAGCGCTGCACCATTGTCTGGTTTACCGAGTTGTATGAAACCCAGTAGAAATACCCTCCGACAACGACACTCCACACCGAGTGCCTCTCATATGGCGATGGATTGAAGCTGCAAAGAAAAAGGACCTCGATTTAGTATGAAGGAAAATTTGATACACCCTACATCCGTACTTGTTGAAAATGATTCTGCCTCCTTCCTCTGAACGTTGAATTACTTCGCTGGGTCCCCCAATATAAATCAATCCTATAATCACGACCACACTGACAGAAATAAACATAACCAGTATCTGCCATGCATCTGTACTAACGACAGCTTTAATACCGCCCTAGGTGTGATGTGAAGGCTTAAAGTGTTAGCTTATGTGGGAAGGTTTTTTCTCAGTTTCAGAACTTACCACCAGGGTATAGAAGACACAGACCACACACACTATGCCACTTATTATGTGAATATTAACCCCAGTCACTGCGATAAAAGTGCTTGATTAGATTTTTATAAATAACTAAAATAAATCACTGTCAAGCTTACCTTGATTAAATGCAATAGCTGGGACGTACAGAATGATTGGAAGGAACAGTATCTGAAAATAATGAGTTAATGTCAGAATTACGTGTATAAAAATAAGTTGTATGTAGTTACCTCGTCAATTATGAATAGAAAGGACGCAAAGCTACGTATGCCGGAGCTGAAACGCAGCTCCAAGTACTGTAAAGAATTAATAAAACGTACGTACAATATTATTGGGAATAATATCGCAGCAGGACTAGCAATATTTTATATTTATAGCGATATCTACTTGGTTAGGCTGGCTGCTAAAGCATTGGGCCTTAACAATTAACAATATTAGTTTCGAGTTATTAGGAATGCTGTTTGTGATTACTCTGTAGTCTTAGGACCGACAAATTTACGCTGAGTCATGTTCATATTCGACCCAATTTTGCAGAACATTTTCCTATTCGAGACAAGCACGAATGGCAGGGAGTCTGCTCTAGATGACCGAAAGCAACAAACCGAGGATCAAATAGATGGTGTCTCAGGCAGAAACTCTTAAAGGGCTTCGAGCCCGTCTCTTCATTTTGGTACGGTTGACAAATTTATTGTGTATCGTCGACTTGGTAGAAACCTCATACTGTCCGACAGCAGGACGTCGCGGGCGGCATTGCTAATTAATTAAAAGCGTCCTCAAATTCGGTCTTTAAAGAAAAACAGTAAACTTTCTTAACATTATGAACTGTTCGAGATATGATTCAAGCGAATTTCAGACCCAATTAATCCCATCACTACTTGTCGTCAAATATTTGTGTTGGTAGTATTTGACGCATAAAATTTCGACGAGCCTTCATGGATCGTATTGAAGAAAAGAATTGCCATTTCTATGAAAAGAGCAAATCTAGAAGTGCTCTTTCGATGTATTCTATGTTTCATTGAAAAAAAAAAAAGTGCACTTTCAGGTCAATTCTTAACACGACAGAAGTGTCTGGAATATTTTTACAGAATTGCCCTGAACTCACCAACTCATACTAACAAAATTTCAGATTGAAGCGTTTGTTTTGTTATTAGAAACAAATTATTCGCTTGTGATCCGAAAATATACGATTATGCGTGCGTAAACTGAAATCGATATAAATGTATATTGAGTATTGACTTGGCCTATTAGAACATTCATATTTACTGTAGAAAACAAAAAAAGTAGGAACAGAAAACCAAATCTCACATATGGTGTCTACCACTATTACAAAAGTGCTCCAACGAATTTCATTGAAAAGATCAATTCTGAATTTCGGGGCAAATCTCTCGGATCTTCAATGGAAAACGCCATTCCTTTACTGCTTTGCTTCCCATTTCTCTCAAGCATTTAGTCTGCATTCTTAAAATCTACACCTAAATATGCAAGCTGTCTGCTGAATGTAGCTGCTTGGTATCACACTCCTAATGGATGCCATTACAATAGATTATATCACACCTTGAAAAATCCAAACGTCAAAATACACAAATTCATCTCACACAACAAACTATGTAATACGAGAGTGTGTCTTGCTAAATATAACTACATTCGTCAATAATGTTTGCATGCCATCCAAAGTCTATCACAACAACCAGAACCAGATATGTTATTGTTTATGCACAATGTAGCCAATTGACCTTCTGTCAGTCTAAATTCATTCGCTTCATCTACAAAAATCAATTAAACCATACAAGCTGAAGAATTGCTATCTAGTAGTTGATTGCAAAGTGACGACAATAATGACACAACAAAGATGTCTAATTTTCAGATACAAAGTCCATTCAGATAGGTATCTATCAAGTTGGTATGCGTTTTGCTGATAGCGAAGAATAAATTATTATTACAGAGATACATACAGTATTAACGGAACAATTATACGTACTTCATATGACGAACTGATTCTTAGAGTAGTAAAAACTGGCAGATAGACCGTAGAAACAGTTAATGCCATAAGCAGAACTGGTATCACAGTTAGCCAATATTGTGTGCCAAAATTGTAGATCTCCGCCGGTGTTCCTAGAACCGTTACACCTGATACGTAACTATGTAAATGATATAATATTGATCAGAAAATGATGTCGCACTGTTAATTTGGTTCTGAGCTCGAGTTCCGAAAACCGTCAATGTGTCATTTTATTTATCGACTGTGTGTTGTTGTATGAACGCAACTTGTATTATATTAGTAGCTGGAAATGCTTTCTCAATAACCGATCGCATTAAGGCAACGTTGTAGAGATAACGCGGCATGTAAGTGCTCAGGTTGTACCACAAGGTCTGCACTACATCGTGCGTAGTTTACAAACAATGAGCTTAGGACTTGTTGGTGGTTTTTGGAACTCTTGCCATTATCGTACTCACCTTCCAATGAGGCTCATGGCAACTGGGAATGTCGCCAAACTCCTCGATCCGAGGAGGTATTCGCTGAGTTTTTTCGAGCCAAAGTTGATCGATCTGCCACTCTTCAATTTTGTGGGCTCCTTTTGTTCTGTGATTTTTGTCTTTCTACAAAGAGAATAACGTTAAAAAATATTTTTTTTTTGGAATTATTATAACAAACCTGTAATATCCATAGTATATGCCAGTTATGGAAGATACAATCAGCATACCGCAAAATATAAAATAATCAACCACATGAAAGCGGAAGTCCTGAAAGTCCGTATATTCCTGCATTCTGAAAAGTAAATTAAAGCAGATATATTATTATTTGATTATTGAAATAGTTTCCAAAACAAAAATGAATTGTAAATTGGCGTGAAGTTGAAGCTATACTTCTCGACCACACAATGCGAGGTAATAATGACGGGCAAAACTTATAAGAGCTGGTGAAGGTAGAGGCAGTTTTGTCAAAATTTAGTAAACAAAATCCGCGATGGTTCTGCTAACGAAATTTCACAAGAATCAAGTTATTATTGTTCAAATGCTGAATTAGTTTTCTCCGATACAATACATTGCACTTGTCCAAGTTGTTTCGTCCTCACCGACAAAGAGATACGCATACGAGCTTTAAACGAAAGAGATGGACTTTATCAAAAGCGTACCACTGACAACTGTATTTAATTAAAGTTAGTCCGACTGCGACCTATAGAGAACAAATTGTCCCAGGGAGTTGAACTCCATTAGGCGTTTTTTATTTTACCCACAAGATCTATATAGATCATTGGTTTCCACGGTTTACAACAATAGTACGTTATCCAACTGTTGTTGTAAACCATGGAAATCCATGATCTATATAGATCATTTGAGCATAATAAAAAAGGCCTATTGTAACGAGACAGTTGCAATCGTACGTGCGTCGATCGCTGGCTAACGCCAACGTCCCTCTTTGCAGTTCGGGATACGATAAAGCTTTGAGTCTGAGGTCAGGATTTGCCACCGCAAGTACGTTGGTGTTATTAGTGAAGCTCGTCAAAGATTTAATAATTCATTCATAATAAGGGTACTTTAAGGCTCAAGGGTAAGTCGGAGACCCCAAACTTAATAACAGTATATTTCTTGCGAACAGGAGGTTGCCCCTAGCCTAAGTTTAGTTAGTCTCGCGTCGCGTATCTTAGCACCTTATATTGCACAAAATCAGACCAAGGACAATGTGATTTGCTTTATATTCTACGGAAGTATGCGGAAAAGGTGTAGGAATACATGGCGTATATGTAATCCTTTCTTAACCAATTAAAACGAACTTGGAGGCAACCCGTTTACTGATGAATAACCAATACACGTGCGACTTTCTAGGGAACAGACGAGGAAAACGAATTACAGAAGGTAATCCAACTGCACATTATTTGATTGCACAAAATGATTTGTATAGAAAAGAAGACTCGTTAGTTGTACATTTATCAAAATAAATCCGTTGATGTCACACAAATCATTTGTATAAAAACACAATTCTCAACAATCAACGATCGTTGATATAAATTCAAACCAAAACAATTTACACTCTGGATATATCTATATTGAAACCCATGATTCATCTGCAAACGTGAGTATTAGTTTCCACAATGAATTCTGCTTAAAACGTTTTCATTGTTGCAATTAAAAGCACTACGCTGGAATTTCAGATTAGTTGATTAATGTCTCCCGTTCAAATATATCAAGTTTTCCCCACGTTTTGTTTAGTAAGAATTTATTTTCGCTAAGGGTGAAATATGTCGCGGTACTTACACATTTATAAAATTTACAACACTCCAATTGGCTACGCTGTTCGTACCTATACTTATGGCGTCTTAACTATTTTGTTCGTTATTAAGATGAATACATTTGCCATATGTATTAATTTTCCATATTGTCGAGTGTGATATAGGCGGCACGAGAGCTTATAAATAATTACAAATTGCAAGCGAGAAATTAACAACCCAAAATAAAAATAAATTATCATCCTATTATAATCTTATTAGGAACTTATTCATTACATTCCCTTAATCAATAGGTGTGTCTCAACTAATGATTTAATTGCACCAATCTTCTTGTCAAAAATGATTATTTATGCAAATTATTTTGCGATGTAGTAGCTAATCAATTAAATAAGCAAAACTACTCTGAAAATCTGGCAGCACTTGAGCACTTTTGGGTATGAACATCTCACGTTAACTAAAAAATTAAAAAAAAATATAGCCAGCAGAACTATTAACTGTTCTAATTTTTTGAAACTAATATATTTTTACGAGAACATTTGTCAATAAATAAATATAAAAACAAATTATCTGACCGGCATTTCAGCCGGTTGTATGCTTAGCTAATTGTGAAGCATTTATTAAAAGCGCTCAGTTCTTGTTTTTAATATTACTGCTCGACATAATAAACTTATTAAAAATTTTCGAAAATATATACAGTACTACACAGTTTTTGGACACGATTCAGTTTTTAAATAAATAGGGAAAACACCGCTAAATGCGGAATTACACATTTATTTTTGAACATTATAAAAGAGTCTCTTAATATTGGTCAATATTTTTTCTTACATTATTTAACCAAAAAACTTTAAAGCGTCGACCTGCGGTTAAGCGGAGTATTTCGTAAGTGTTGCCTTCAACTAACAGTTAACGTTTAAAAAGCATGCCTTTACATATTACAGTGCTGCCA
Organism: Cheilosia variabilis; assembly: GCA_951230905.1. Lineage (NCBI taxonomy): Eukaryota > Metazoa > Arthropoda > Insecta > Diptera > Syrphidae > Cheilosia > Cheilosia variabilis. Next base: position 20,197,897 of record OX579680.1, on the reverse strand, counting down.
AAATAGAAAACTTGAATTGGATCACACTTCATAGCTGTCGATGGAGTTGAAGTTAGCAGTGATTTGATGATTTTATTTGATGGTTGCTGCAAATTGTACAGATTCCAATAGAAACCAGCTATAAAAGTGCTCGCTATACTGTAAGCACTGATTTATTAGTCAACTATATCAATGTATGTGATATATCTATCAATATATGTGTACCTACTGAAAAAAAACTTTATCGATTTTTACTCGCGTAATCAGCAATCAGTCAAATTTATTTGTATCATTCAATTTTACAATCTAAATCAGTACAACAATAAGTTATCAGTAATTATACTTAGAGGTAATTACGTGAAAAGCCAAAGGTTGAATGTGAAACACTTATTATTATGCAGCACTATGTATTATGTACATACTATTATACTTCAATTAAATAACAGCGCGTGCCAGAAGAATTGTTCAAAACATTTTAAATACAGTTAGGCTATTTATTTTGGCTAAAGTCAACATTTGGTATAGTAAAAGTAGGTAGCTTCTATAAATAAAGAGATAAAGCTTCTTTAAATAAAGAAATAAAGCCCTAAACGAAAGCCGCTGATGTCTTCGGGCTTACTTTAGAATAGAGAGACAAAGTTTTGTGAGTATTTCGTAGCATTTCCTTAACAGAGGCCTAAGAGCAAATGGCAACTGCTCGGTATTGATAAAATTACTTCTAAGTTGACTGGATTCAACGGTAAATCAATACTATTGCTATGCCTGTCTAATTACGTGACGATATTTCCGTTTGAAGTCAAAATTGGCAGCACGTGATCAGTCGGTGTTGCACGATACTTAGCTTACATTTTGACAGCACTGGAAGTATTAGTCGCTGAATTACGTTCTCGGCAAAATTTCTGACATATTATTATAAATACAATCAATTCTGAAGCGCTTCTGTTGCAATCCAAAGCCAACTTATTGTAGTCCGCAACAAAAAAAAAAAACGATGTCATTCTCAAAATGATCAAATACGAGTAGGGCAAAAAAGAGCAAAAAAAACTCTTGTGTTTTTTTTAATGTCGTTTTCGATTGAAGAAAAGAATTGCCCTTTCTATGAAAAGAGCAAATCTAGAAGTGCTCTTTCGATGTATTCTATGTTTCATTGAAAAAAAAGGTGCACTTTCAGGTCAATTCTTAGCACGACAGAAGTGTCTGGAATATTTTTAGAGAATTTCCCTGAACTCACCAACACATACTAACAAAATGTCAGATTGAAGTGTTTGTTGTGTTATTAGAAACAAATTTTTCGCTTGTGTTCCGAAAATATACAATTATGCGTGTAAAATATAAACTGAAATTGATATAAATGTATATTGGGTATTGACTTGGCCTATTAAAACATTCATATTTAAGATTTCAGCACGAAAAAGTGAGACGTAAATGACCGCATTTGACCATTCGAACCAAAAAGGTGTTTAATTGGGTTTTCTTATATTTTGTTTAAAATATATTCTGTCTGTCCACAAAGAAAATTATGAGATTCTTTATTAAAAAATCGTTTATTTAGTAAGGCTTATCGCCGAGCTATATATTCTATCTTTTAAAGTTGGGAATGGCTGTAAAGAAAACAATGTAAGTAAGATAATTCTGTATAATATTTGTAGTCTTTTTATAGCAACGTTTAATTTTAATTGCAAAACACACACACAATTGACAATTTAAGATGCAGATAACATAGTGCAATTTTCTTGTCATTGCAGCACATTTTTTGCATTTATAAAATGATAAATTGCCAATCTCTGTCTGTATTTAAAGAGTTTAACGGAAAATTTAAATGGATTGTTTTTATCAGTCAACGCTAACAAAGCCGTAAGAATGAAATCAACCCCTTTACGACGTCATGGACGACATACTTTACCGGAAATCAGTTAAGTTATTTAGAGACGAAAAAGTAAAGAGCTCTACTCCAAATAAAAGGAAAAAAAATACGTTCTATTACATTTTTGATTTCAAACGTATTCCACTTAATAGGTGTGTCCACGTAAAGATACCTACCATAGTCAATACTTTATTTAAGTGATGCCAAGTTCTTGTTGCACTCATAAACTCCAATCTCCAAACTGAGCTTAATGCTGGATTTCTACAGTCATAGGTATAAGAATGAGATCACTAATCCGACGCCTAAAATTTCATGGATGTTGTACCCGTAAGAATCGATATGTAAAAAGGAAATAGACACAAGTACCGTGACCAATATTTCTGCAATCACTTGAAAACGTTTCATTTCTGAATAAAAACATGGCAAATGAGAGTGGAAATAAGTTTCAGTAAATTTAACCAATTCAATATACACTAGCTGCGTTCCTAGACATTGAAGGTGCATTCAACAATGTTAGAACGTGCGCAGTAAAAAGAGCGTTACTCAACTCCAACGTTGACCAAACGCTAATCAATGTGATTGAAAGCTTGCTCAATGTAAGAAAAATCAATGCAAAACTAGGTGAACTGACCTTAGAATGACAGCCTCAAGAGGTACACCACAAGGTGGAGTCATATCCCCCTTACTCTGGGTCCTTGTCATAAATGAAATACTAGTGAAACTCGAAAATAAAGGGGTCAAAGTGACCGCCTATGCAGACGATGTAGTAATACTTGGTACAGGCAAATTCCTACCTACCATAAGCGAACTGCTAGGAAACGCATTACGAACACTTTATACGTGGGCAAAACAATGCGGCTTTGGAGTCAATCCACAGAAGACTGAACTAGTCTTGTTCTGTAACAAAAGAGTGATTCCAAACTTTGATCCTCCAGCTATTGAGGGCACACCCCTCAGGGTAGCCGATAGTGCTAAGTATCTGGGTACAATCTTAGATAGGAAGCTTAACTGGAAAATGAACCGAAAATAACCGAATCTTCGGCAAAAGGTGGGGACCAAGCCCTAAAATAATTCTGTGGATGTAGACGGCTATTGTGCGTCCAATACTCACGTACGGAAGCTTAGTCTGGTGGCAAGCCACAAACAAAGCATCGAACCTCAAAATAATGACCAGAATACAAAGACTAGCGTGTATAGGTACAACCAGTGCAATAAGGACAACACCTACGGCTGGAATGGAGGCAATCCTCAACCTGATACCGCTAGACCTTTACATGCAAGAATCTGCAGCCAAAAGTGCCCTTAGTATCAGCCAATCCAAAAGCTGGAAACCCTATAGAATGGGACACGCACAGATTCTGTCAAATACATGGAAGATACTGTCACTTCCGACTACTTGTCTCCCTACCTTGACTTCGAAAAACCATTCTCTTGCTATTTCCCCAGCAGAGAGGAATGGAACACAGAGGAACCCACAAAAAGGAAATCGATATCCATCTATACAGATGGTTCTCAGATGGACTGTGGAACAGGTGCTGGAATTTTCTCTGAAGAACTGAATATACATCACTCGATCAGACTATCTGCTATGGATCAAGATCGTGCAACTCAAATTATCAAACCACCACTCTGTAACCTCAGAGAGAGAGTGGAAAATAAGATTCGCATGAAAGCCACCAACAGGTGGAAAGAATTAACTACCTGCGAAATATCACGGAAGATATGGCCGGAATACAATCCAAGTCGGACTAGCAAGCTAATACGGTTTGATAGAACGACGTTGTATAAACTGGTAGGGGCCCTAAAGTGTCACAACTTCCTAAGAAACCACACAATGAAATTAAAACTCAAGAACGACGATATATGTAGGGGTTGCGAAAACGAGGAGGTACACGAGGATACACCTCACTTCCTCTGTCAATGTCCAAGTCTTTGTCACTTGAGAAATAGAACACTTGGTAGATACTACTTCCGTGACGTGCATGAACTTTCGGATGTCTCTCTGTCTGATCTTTCCAGGTTCATAAACACATCAGGATGGCTGGACAAAGTCGAGTAACCGTGAGGGAGCTACTATCATCGCCAGCAACATCGGCTAACCCTCAACAAGCGCATGACAATGGGTCCACATGGACCTAAGTGGGGTGCTGCAGGGCTTGCTCCGCCGCATCCACCCGTAAACCTAACCAAACCTAACCAATTCATCAATCAAATATAGAAATAAAGAAATTATTGTCCGTGCGTCTATTTCGGAAGCCATTTTTTGTTGCATTTAACCGAAATTTTCTAAGCTGTTGCTATAAAAATATCAGCATGCAGAACTTTCCCATAATTTCACCATAAAGCATTTAGAACTGAAATGTTTCCAATTATCAAAAGTGAAAACGATGGACTTAACATTGGGGCACCAATTTTAAAGGCACTGATGCATTTTAGGTCGAGCCATTCGAATCACTTTAATTTGC